>CADEHL010001081.1:5114430-6314430 GCA_902827135.1 Harpagifer antarcticus
CGATACAGAGTATAAATGATAGGCGCTCTTTATACACATATTATTATTGCAGAGTCTAAAGGCAGGTTAGCAGCAGACACTGAACAAAATGCTCTCTCAAAAAAGTTCTTTACATTAATAATAGCAGCCACATCATATGTTGCCTTTTTATGTTATACAAAGTTGAATTAATCAAGAAAGCTCTTATGGTAAAAGCTGAGTCCATGTTCACACAAGGTAGCATTCAATTACAGTCCATTAACGCCTGAAACAGATATTGTGATGGTGATGAATCTGCTTAAATGTTAATCACTTTCCCTTATGGAACATTTGCTCTCAGAACACTGCAGTCTACTTAGTTAAATAATGCACAGGGAGACGGTTTATACAAGACATTAAACATCAAGTATAGTCACTGAGCAGTGCCACGTAGGATCAGAGGCTTTCTTGAGATCAAGTATGATCACAGGACTTTCTATTCAAAGAAAGTTTATAGCAAGAACAGAGAGTGATGCATGCGGAGAATCCTGCATACAAGTCATTTGCGCAACACAATCGAGGTACATTGAGCTTTCCTCTCACTTTCATTTTCGGAATAGCTGACAGAGTCCCAGTGCCTGTCTCTGTTGACTGGTGCCCTGCGTGAAGCTTGCTACGCCACATCATTATCCAGGCCACCTGCTAGCTTGCCGACAGATGGTAGAGGCTTACCTTGTGCACCCCCGACTGACAGCTCAAGTCATGATAGCAGACGTTTGTCAATGACAACCACAACAAACCCGGCATGACACTTGTACGCCCAAACCCCTTCCATATGTGGCTCTCTGATGCTAAATTTGTGAGTTCAGAATTAGTGAGAGTTCAGAATTAGTGAGAATTAGTGAAATTATTGATTTCAGCTAAGGATCACTCACTGTGTTTACAAAAGGTTAATATTGGTATGTTTATAGGTTAAATGGAGAGAGCTTGTTGAATCATTCTGATAAAGCCACTGGCATCATACTGTACCAAAATAACTTGTAGATTTTTGGTAAAAACATATTTAAAAAAAGTCAGATTATGCACGCTACAAAACAGTTAAACACTTTAACAAGGTAAAAGGTTGAGCTGAAAAGTCTTATTTGTCATACTTCTCCTTTGATATCTTAATTTTAGGACTTTGGTGCAATGATACAAAAGTTCCATAAAGCACTTTTATTCCTAAAACAAAAGACAGCGTGCATTTTATTTGGTGACCAACCGTCCTAATAATAATAATAATAATAATAAATTTGATTTGTAAAGCACCTTTCGTTGCTAACAGCAATCCCAAGGTGCTACAGGAGGCATAATAAAAACAAACAAAATAAACAAAAGTTTAATCAAAAGCTTTTTTAAAAAGAAAGGTTTTTAGGCCTTTCTTAAAGGCGTCAGTGGTCTGTGGAGTCCTCAGGTGGTCTGTGGAGTCCTCAGGTGGTCTGTGGAGTCCTCAGGTGGTCTGGGAGGGAATTCCACAGGTGAGGAGCAGCTGCACAGAAAGCCCGATCCCCCATTGTGCGGAGTTTGGTCCTCGGGGGGGCGAAGACGATGGTTGGTTGTGGAGCAGAGGTTGTGTGTGGAGGTTTGTGAGAAGTGCTTTCAGGTATGGAGGAGCATTCCTGTGGATGCACTGATGGGTCAGTAGTGCGATCTTGTATTCGATCCTGAATGAGACAGGAAGCCAGTGGAGGGAATGAAGGACGGCTGTGATGTGGTTGTATTTTCTCACCCTCATCAGGATCCTAGCGGCACTGTTCTGTACATATTGGAGCTTCTGAAGGCTCCCGCTAGGAATCCCGATGAGGAGAGCGTTGCAGTAATCGAGCCTTGAGGAGACAAAGGCATAGCCAGTTGTTCAGCATTTGACAGGGAGAGTGTGGGACGGAGTTTTGCAATGTTCCTGAGGTGGTAGAAGGTGTTGTTGCACAGATGTGGGTGTCAAACCTGTCCCATTTATTGTGTTTGCAGTGTATAGAAACAACTATTTATTCATATTTATTTCATTTTACAAAACCACAACCTAATCTGTTTGAATAAAAAACACAAAATAACACAAGTCTTTATGTAAAAATCAATAACACCTGAATTGACTCATAACCCTCACAACACAAACACACTAAGTCTTGAGATTAAAACCTTAACAAAGGATTTGAAACTTCTCCGATGAATTACATCTCTTGTTTGTGCAGTAAAGATAGGCTAATTCCATTATGCACCAGATTGAAACTGATTATCACTTCTAATCTCTTCTAATCTTACAGAAACACACTCAACATGATCTCTTCCTGATATTTATTTCGTTTTCTCAGTAGCAAAAATACTCTGCAACATTCTGCGTCTAACAGGAAAAGCTTCTTCTTTACTGCATGTGTGAAAAAGACCTCACAGCACTTGTGGTGATATTGTTAACAGGATAAATGCAAAATCGTGTACTTTCTGCACCTGAATATAAATCCTCCCCTGGCTATCTGGCTCCATATACAGTAAATGAGACAACTGTATAAATACACTAGTTAGGGAATTTCAGCGTAAGATGTGTGGTGTGTCGCTGAATTTGCATTTGTGTGCGTGTTTCTGTGTGTACTGCCTCGTCTCCACAGGCCTCGATCAAGGCATATTGTGCTGCCTGAACTCCGGGTTGTTAGATCCTTTCGCTCTTTCTAACTGTGCTGCAGAGTTATTACTCGCCTCCTGCCGCTTCCTTTCTGCTTCTATTTGCAAAATGCAAGTTTTAAATATTACTTCTCCAAAGTCTCCAAAGGCAAAAAACGAACATAGATACACACACACCTTCCAACACTTACTCTTTCTCAGTGTGTCTCTTTAATTCACAGGCAGCAGCTTACAAATGTACACCACGAGGGAAGCAGCATTTCTGATTTGCCAAACATCACTCTCATATTTCTTGCCTTGGGAAGATCTGTTTTTGCCTCTCAGGGGTCATTACTAATAAATCAAAGTTAGTCATTCAACTTTTAAATATTTCATTATTTTGATGTTTTGTTGTTGTGTCCGTATAGCATGTGGGAAGGACGGAGATTGCTTCAAAGATTTAAATTTTTGAATGATTTTTTTCTCTTTCTCTGTCTGCGGCTTTACGAAATGTGAAATACTGTCTTCCTTTGTGTCTTTTTTATTACACTCTCAGTAGAGCTGAATGGAATTGGCAGTCAGCACTTTTTTTAATGAGCATCCTGATACCTATGGATCCGGCTCTATCTCCGTAATTACTTTCATTTTGAATTTATTTAAGCGGCCCACTGAAATCTTTTTCACCCCATTAAAGAAATATTTGTGTTTTTTTTATCCCATAAGCATGTGCAACGGAATTTAGTTCACAGTAGATTCATTTAAATTCTGCCACAATGGTTAATTCAGCCAGCTAACTTATGTAGTGAAAATTTCCACCCTTACCTTATATGCTTAAACCAAATGCCTTATATGCTTAAACCACTATGTCTAAAACAACTATACCATTTCCTGAGATGTGCTGTTTTCTCTGCAAACTCTAATGAGGGTTTTATTCCCAAGCGCTTCAAGGCCACAGAGCTGATTTGGCAGACTATGTTGAAACTACTACCTCTTCACACAAAGTTGTGGACTCCCATAACAATATGAGACCGTGTGAAAGCAGATTTCTAAGGAAACTCTGTCTGCCCGCCCTTTCTTGTATATAAGCGTTGCTATTTTGTGACTATTGTGCACACTCCTGCAGACTATCCTACTCTGTGAGACCTGTGTCTTTGAAGCTTCAAATAAATAACCAGAAAGACAACTCTGTTTGTTTCACCATTTATTGTTTGATCATTCTGACTCGTGTTTCTCCACAGTATTGACTAGGTCTAAGATTTCCATAACACTTACTTAACCTGTAAAGTGTGTACAGTGGCTGTAGTGCTAAACAAGTAATACATATAGTTGCAATATGGACCAGTCTAGTTCAATATCCAAATCACAGGAGGCGAAATATTTGTTAAAGTATGTTCTTTCACGGCTTATCTTGGACTTTCAGGTATTACAAATTGCAAGAAATATATCTTCTTTACTCGCGGTGAAGAACTTCGGCAACATACTTGTTCTGTCCTCATCAGGACATTGTTGTTCATTTGTTGGATTTGTCTCCCCCTGCTGGCGGTAGTCGTAATGTGTAAAATATGTACCATGTGACCTAGTGCAGTGGTTCTCAACTGGTGGGTCGCGACCCAAAAGTGGGTCGCGGACCCGTTTCAAGTGGGTCGCAGATGTGTGAGTGAAGAAAAAAAAATGTAGAAAAAAAAATTATTATTTTTTGGGAGGAAAAAAGTCAAACTTTTATTTTGAAGGCCCGATTTTCTAACGCTGTGCATGCAGTAGGCGTTGGACTGGAAGTACCGGAGACCATGAACGGTTTTGAAAACTTCTGTCACGTAGTGATCATCTCCTCAATAAAACATCTTTGCTGATGTTTTTCCGAGTCTTCTGGCCTTTGATCAGAATCAAGATTGTTGCCGGAAGTCCCCATGGAAAATAACTTTGCGGTAGAACTATTCTTTATACATCCATGGGTACAACTTCAGATAAAAATGAACACATAATGAAATATGACCCCCAGTTTGATGATTGACAGGTCACAGAACAATGGGGGCTATCTACCCTTACCCACAATGTAAAGTAATTCACACAGACTATCTCCTTTTTGCTCTTCTCTCTGTGAGGAGCAGCAAGCTATCAGAACAAAGTGAAAAACAAACAATGGCATAAAATATTATGAATATGTCGGATAGTAATAGATTTATTTATTTTCTTCTCAGAGTGTACCAGAATGGGTAGTTTATAGGTTAGTATTTCAAAAAATCTCCTGGGGGAGAATCCCCCCAGACCCCCCTTCTGGGGTTGGGTTTTCAGCATATGGGCCTTTTTATGTTATGCAGTTCAGCTTTGATTCCATCATCTCATTAAACCTTATTTAAAAGCATACTTTAGTTCTGTGAAGGGATATAAGGGATATGCACTGTACTTCACTTTAATTAATAATGTATGCTGAAAAGACTATATTTTACTGCACGATTTTTTGTTGAATAGATTTGAGTGGTTCAAAATTTCGGGTCGCGATCTATTGACTAAGGAAAAAGTGGGTCCCGAGGCCTGACCAGTTGAGAACCACTGACCTAGTGCATAAGGAAGCTGCATGTGAACAGGACAGCCACATTTCTTTTTGGTGACCACAATCCTTGACGTTCCGTGCCTTTGGTCGCATTATTGGTATGTACAATTGATATAAACGTAGTGTTCTTTCATTAGAATAGTTTTGAGATGATAGTTAATGTGTGTTGTAAATTCCTCTGTAGAACTACCGTTAGCCACAGCCATAATTTTGTGCTACAGCCACGTGTGTGTATGTTCTTTGGTGTTGATTCAACGTATAATGTGTGTAAATATTCTTCCGCATATTTATGTACTTCTTGTATTGTGTTTATTTCCTAGTTTCACCCTTTCTTCATGATTAAAAGCGATTAAACGACATCTACGGTCTCTAGTCCTTGATGATGGAAGGTGCTGACAGTCAAAGTGCACAAGAGATACGTGCACGTAGAACGACACAGTGAAACAATAGCTTTCTAGCGGGCCGGACAACAGGTTTGAGCAGATACAAGTTACTGCTGCTACATTACAGCTAAGAGAGAAGACTACAACAACAGCGCTAACGAAGAAACCTCATCCTCGGCTTCACAATGGAACAAAAACAAGCAAACATCGTTCAAAGTCAGGTCTGTCGCATCAAGCTCCGTGAAAAGCAGTGCTTCCACAATCAAAGCAGCAGTTATTGCACACGCAGAAATAGCAAGAGCACAAGTTTCTTTTGCTAAACAAGAAATGAAAATAGAAAGAGCACGTACTGTATAGATGCATCTCTGGACGTCCTGAACATGGAAAGAGAAGCAGCCGCTGCTATTGCTGAGGCAGAAGTCCTTGAGGCAGCAGCAGACAGTGATGGGGATAAACATAGCTTCAAGTTAGAGCTCCCACTCAAACCCGAAGAACCCGAAGAGCGTACATCCAAATACGTACTTCAACATCTCAAATCACACAATAGCCTTCAGTCAATGCCAGAAATGGAACCCATTAATGGATATGGAATCGCTATGCCACAGCAGGATAGGATTTTCCCTGCACTCTATAACCAAGATAACGACAATAACTCTCCTCTACTGATTAATGCTCCCGCTCAACAGCCGGTCAAGTTGGAACATAGATCAGAAAGAAGATATCCAGTTGAAGATGGACAGAATCATGGATGGATGAGGACAGGAGGACTCAATGATCGTAAGCGTTCACCAGCTCAACACAACAGCACTCCATTAGCTAGCAACGCAGAGGAGAGTCAGAGCATGACAGACTTTGTGAGATTCTTTGCTCGCCGCAAACTTGTCAGCACAAGATTGTTACAGTTTAACGATCGTCCAGAAAACTTTAGAGCCTGGCGAGCTTCGTTTTTTAACACAGTCAGAGGCCTAGACTTATCGGCTAGCGAAGAGATGGACCTGCTAGTCAAATGGCTAGGAAATGAGTCTGCTGGTCATGCAAGGCGTATCAGAGCAGTGAATGTGAACCAACCTGAAAGAGGGCTAGCCATGGTGTGCGAAAGACTGGAACACTGTTACGGATCACCTGAAGCTATTGAGAGCTCACTCTTCAAGAGACTTGATGGGTTCCCCAAGTTGACGAACAAGGAATTTCAGAAGTTGAGAGAGCTGGGCGATCTGTTGATGGAGGTTCTTTCTGCCAAGGCTGAGGGAGATCTACCGGGCCTCGCATTGGTGACCACAATCTGCCCTAATCCTTGACGTTCCGTGCCTTTGGTCGCATTATTGGTATGTACAATTGATATAAACGTAGTGTTCTTTCATTTACAATGAATATGTTTATAGAGAATAGTTTTGAGATGATAGTTAATGTGTGTTGTAAATTCCTCCATAGAACTACCGTTAGCCACAGCCATAATTGTGTGCTATAGCCACGTGTGTGTATGTTCTTTGGTGTTGATTCAACGTATAATGTGTGTAAATATTCTTCCGCATATTTATGTACTTCTTGTATTGTGTTTATTTCCTAGTTTCACCCTTTCTTCATGATTAAAAGCGATTAAACGACATATACGGTCTCTAGTCCTTGATGATGGAAGGTGTTTAGCTGACAGTCAAAGTGCACAAGAGATACGTGCACGTAGGACGACACAATACTGTAGCAGAAGGATTGATCTTAGTAGTCTAGCTGATTAAATTGCTTTTAAATCGGTTTATATGAATACTAATTAAATAAAGAATGTTTTATGTGAAAGGAGGTCAGTTATTACGTCGTTTCATTCATTTGTTCTTATTCAGAGACGGTATAGCAAAGGCTTGAATGAAAAACAAAGCTTTCAGAAATCGGTAAAATTGTTATTATTAACATCGGTAACGGCCCAGACTTTCTAAAATAAATACATCTTGACAAATAATAAAGCATTAAATGTAACCCTTTGCTTGTGCAGTTGTGTAATAATTAAATAATGTTTTCAACAAAATCATTAACCTTACCCATAATAGCTGCCCAAAGATGATCATTCCTCCACGTCCACACCTCTCCTGGTGAACTCCGCTGTAGATTTGTTTGTCTGATACAGAGTCCGATAAATTATCCATGCGATGATTATATGGTTACTAAATCTAATGAGATTGTTAATTGCTTCAAGGCATTTCAATAAAGGTTTTAATCGAAAAACATCCAGTGCTGATAGAGAGAGGAGACCCTGGAGAACTTCAGCGCTGGCTATCGACAAATCAGATCATAGAAGTATTTTATTATCTTGTCATCTCAACTAATTAGTTTTCAATGATGGAACTGACCTGGGATAGAAATAGATCTTTTATCAGATTGATCATTTAGAGATGTTTTTTTCCTTGAAGTTGTTTACTTCTCTATCTAAAACCAACCCAAGACCGAGTTATCATATGCCTACAAATATTGCAGGTTGTTTTTAAACAGTATAAAAATCATCCCCCCCTCCCTATTCACCATTTCTTGGACCTCTTTCAATGTCCTGCCATGACCTTGCTGAATGACAAAGGGAAATATTATTTTGAGTATTTCTTAAACTTCTTTTCGGCCTAATCTCTTTTATCCACACATTCACCCTTTTCCCCTATACCCTTGCTTGCTTTTTCCCTTCTTCATAATACTACTTGAATGCTCCATCCATAATCAAGATTGTCATCACGGCTACCACGCCGGTAATGATCTGAGCAACAGATGAATGCTAAATCAATAGCCAATGACCTTGCAGCACAGTTGGACCGAGCCCCTCTGATTCATAGAACAATAACTTCATTATAGAGGGAGACAACCAAAGTAATGGATTTGTTTTTTTATGAAATTATACTCGTAAAAAAGATGTGGATTTCTGCATTGTGGCATATTGAGGGACAGAGACTGATCTTTTACACGAGGGCTTTAGTTCAAGCTCAGTTAATAGAACATTTGCTGTGCTGAAGTGTCCTTTTTTTTCAAGTGTTTTCCAAGCCTCACTCAATATAATTATTTATGACCTTGTTTTTTTGTCCATAAAGATAGTGGGTCCTTTTGGGGGCTTTTGGACATTGCAAAGTCACCACTTAACATCTCAGAAGGGGAGAGGAGTCATGGACTTTCTTCATCAAGTATGAGATCCACTCACATACGGCTCTCCTGCTGCCCCTGTGGAGCGGCTCAGTGGCCAAAAGTTAAGACAGGAGACTTTAGGAAGCTTCCAGATTGAATGAGAGTATGAGCCGGGAGAGAAGCAAGTGTTTGTTTTGGTTTAAAGAGAGAGAGATGTCTACAGCCAAACTTCTGTGAGGCTTTACAGCCACAGTGATGCTCAAAGCTACATGCTCATTTCAGCAGGCTAATGTTGTCATGATACCAACATTTTACTTACGATTCTACAGTATACCTGCCTAATGTATCTTCTATCTAGAAAACTGGATAACATCAGGAAAAGTGATGGAATGATAGATGACAAAATATGGTACTCAAAAATAGGATATTTTATTTATTAAAACAATCTGAAAATAATCTGACTATTGCAATGTAAGGTGAAGAGTACGTTAAAAAAATTAACAAGAGGAGTGAATTATTGTTCCTTTGTGAGTTCACACATGTAAATACCCAATCAGGACTGTAGAACTATTAATTACAATCACCTCACATACACTTAAATATTCACAAATGTTAATTCTCAACCTTCACATGGTCATCTTTGTAAATAAGTGTTTGACCGACTGACAGATCGACATCCGCTAATGTCAAACAGTGGAATAAAATCAACCTTATTCTCATTTCATTTAGCAGCCAATGTGTTTTCTCCATCATCTTATAGCATGATCTTCATCTCACATTCAGTACAGTTGTTTCCAAGGTCATGATTCAATTCAAATAAGTTATTATAATAATAGGCGTTTTCAACAAGGCGTTTCCCCATCCATATAGCCATAAACTGGGTCAGGACAAACTCTTCTTTGTAATCTGCAGTGCCAGAAGCGTAGATGCCTGACTGACCATCCTGATCTCTTCTTCTTTTGATACTCATAAATCTGACAGGGCAAAACTACACACACACACAAACACCAAAAGGCACAAAAGAAATACAGATGAAGCCAGCAGAGTGGCACTACTTCCCAACGATAACATAATGGGAACATTACATCACCTGAGCCAAGATAATGAACTGAACTAATAGAGATAATTGAATTGAATTGAATTGTATCACCCTCACAATTTCAACTTCACTACCTCCATTTACCATCTACCTCACGGCCATTGTATGAATTTAATGATTTGTCCCTCTCAGTGGCTTAATCTCTTTCTCGTCCAGTATCTGTCTCTCTTCCTTTTGTCCTGCTTTCTCTTATTCTTGTATTATCTATTAGATCTCTTCCTGTTTCTTGCCATTTTCTGTTACGCATTGAAAACACTCTACTTCATGGCACACGAACAAACACACAAAAACAAACACACAGAACACTAAAGGATAGGTGTTAGGAGGTGTGTGTGTGTGTGTGTGTGTGTGTGTGTGTGTGTGTGTGTGTGTGTGTGTGTGTGTGTGTGTGTGTGTGTGTGTGTGTGTGTGTGGGGGGGGGGCGGGCCATGTTTGTATCTGAAATTGCAATAAAACAGCCGAAGGCAAAACACTAATTAATGACACGTTCTTAAATTGCAGCATTAAAAGTGCACCATTATTCTGTGTTATAGCCTTTAAGTGACTGACTTGACTGTGGAATGGCTATGGTTGACGGCTTATGGGAAATGGTGTTTGTTAAAGGCCACTAAGTACAGAGTTATTAAACAAACGGATATTGCCACTCCTGTCTACATAAATACAATGAACCCTGCATTAGAATGTGTTTAGAAACATAATGTGCAAAGGATTTATTTTGTATAGTTTTTATGCTGAATATAAACAGGATTTGTATTGTAGTATGTACACCTATGTGGTGTTAAATAGACCTAAGGTGCCTTTTTTTTTTAGCAGAGAGTCAAAGAGTTTGACCAGGAAGAGACATTATCAAAAAGGAATTAAAACCATACGCCTCATATGCTCAATATGTGTTAGTCACCTTTCAAATCCCCCCCATGTCTTCTCATCTATTGACCTCGAACCAGGGCTCAAACATGTAAGTATATGTATACAAGGTAGAGGTCAAGACAGGAGTCTGGTATGAAAGTAGAGAAAAGTGCAGGATGGCAAAGAGTGAGAAAGGAGACGAGAAGAGGAGGACAGGTGACCAGGATGTGAGATAGAGCAGATTGACAGAGGCAGTGAGATAAAAGGTGATTGACAAGGGAGGAGACAGGTGGAGCGGGAGGAAAGACAAGAGAGGGGAGCTGTGGGAGACACAGAGACGAAGAAGGAACTTAGTTTCTTCTTACCAATCCATACGAGTCAGAGGGAACTCTTTTTCAAGGCCTCTTTGAAGTTTGTTGTGTGAAATGTCACTAGAAATACATTTTACGGGCTTGGATATGTCCCTGATGCTGTGTAACGTTCTGTGAGTTTCCTGAAAAACCCTTATTTGTGAGGCTTTAAACTAGTTTTTTTTCTTCAGGACATTGTTTAGTGGAGCCTGGTAAACATGCCCCTCCAATCCCGAATATATGAACAGCCGTTTTCTCCCAAAGGTAGATTAATCTTCTGCCTCCACAATAATAGAATACCTTGAAATGCAAATATAGCACTAGACTTGTTTTTGATTTAATGGGTGCATTTGGTATTCTAATCTTACCATTACCTGTCAATATAAGTAATATAAGTAATCTCCACTCTGATCTCACTTTATCGCCGACCTCAGCTGTCACATTATTACAGAAATGTAGAATATGAGCTTGACTGAGAGTATAAAACTATTCTTTGTCATTATATTTCTTCAGGGGCTCTTTAACTTTTCAGACCATTTTTAGATGGGATCCAAGATGAGAGTTTTCGTTTTTTTTTATCCTAACACCCAGGTCTGGATTTAATGGAAACTGTCCTCCTTTTTACTAGCATGTTAATATGACCTATGGAGTGGCAGTCGAAGATTAATGGATGGATTCCTGAGAAACTTAGTTCTGATATTCAGGCGGCCCAAACGATGAATTATGATCATTTTGACCCCCTAACCTACACGACAATAGCTAAGGGAAACTTTACCAATTTCCAACTGTCTTTGTATCCCTGCAATGTGGGCGGTATGTGTTAATGAATAAGAAGAAAATAGATAAATTGCTTGGAGCCAATGACACATTTTTCTGTGTACCTAATTAAAAGGTGGTAATTTCATTTTAGCCAACATTTCAAAATGTATGAATTACGAACTATGCCACTACGAAGCACATACAATAATATGCTTATATATAATAATAAAGCTGTCACCATGGCCACAGTACCATATACAGTACAACGATGTGAAAAGTTATGTTTTTTAATGGATGATTCTAATATTTGTTTAAAGTTAATATCTTAAAATGTGAATGTTTTTAAGCCCAAAATGGAAAAAAAACATTTCCTGTCTGAGGTATATTATCCTACAATATACCTGATAGGGTAAAGAATTATTGGACACGTTTAAACCATGATGAAAAGATAATAGATTTACAATTTTCTTATACATAATGTGAATATGTTCTTGCTTTGAAATGGGTTTGTCACAGTAAAACATTGTGACAAATATCCAGTATGACTGTGCTCTGCCTGCACAGTCCTATCTATTCCCAGATCCCTCTCCTGATGGACAGTATGGTGGCTTAGTGGAGATAGATGCGTCTCCTCTCCAACTGGATTGGCAGCTGCTTACAGTAAAGATTTCCAATGTGGAGTACTATAATCTGCACAGATGTACGGTGCAGACTGTTTGAATTAAGACTAGTCGCTGTGTAAACTGTCACTGCTGTGATGCTCCACGGGAAAGCCTGCCAGTTTCAAAGTCAACATAGAACTTTGTAATTCCAATTTTGGCCCACCACACAATGTGAATTCTTATTAATTAAGTATTTGGATCAGTCTTCATGATCCTTGTCTTTTTGTGTTCTGTTGACAGTGTTTGGACTGGGTATTTTCCCACACAAATAAGCAAAAATGAAAAAAAGCTACCATTACATTAAGGAAACTGACTGGGCCCAGAAGTCAGGATAGACTGTACACCGTCGTAAACACAGAGGAAAATGTCCAGAGTCATTTCAAAAAGCCTGGAGTGACAACTAACAACCAGTACCAAACAAATTGAGAAAAGGAGAAAACCCTTTGGAGAAGCTGGCCCTTGTGAATGGTTGATACATTTGTACATATTGCAAAGTAGTTGCTAACAAATCAATCTATTCATTTATAACTCAACTAACAACATTCCCATTAACTAAGTAGCAAGTAAGTAGCAATAATGAGCATGCTTACATACAAAACCAAGACTGTGAACAAGTATAAGATTACCCTTACTTAACTCTTATGTTGTGTTCGGGTCTCCCGTGACCCGTTTCAAGTTAAAATTATATAATAACTATAGGCGCATTCACACCGCAGTACTTTTCCCACAAAGGTTCATGTGAACTTAGTTCATGCGAACTCTTTAGTTCGCATGAACTAAGTACAGATCGCGTTCACACTGGAATAAGTCCCTGGGGGTGGATTAGGCAAATGAAGCCGCTGACGTCACTTCTTCTTCTTCTGCTTTGGGTTTACTGGCAGGCTATAAACAACTTCACGGCGGATACTGCCGCCCAAAGTCCCCGGCCGGAAGTCCCCGGAGTTGTAAGAGGACTTCAGTAGAAGTTGCTGGGACTCCCAGCAGCTTCTACTGAAGCCTTCCGAGTAAATCGCCAGAACGCCGACACCTCCTCATCTCCACCGCTCCCATGTTTTATTTTGGGTTGCCATACGTTAGTCTCTCTGCGTTTCTGCGCTGGGCTAATGCTAATGCTAATAATGCTAATGCGAGGATAATAAAATGGCGGCTTCACAAAACTTTTTGGAAGTTTTACGGGGCGTGGTTTGCAATCCGCACAGCCAATCAGAAATATAGCTCTTTTCTCACAAATGAGCCGCTCGAAAGTCCCTGCTCTCTAGCAGGGACTTTCGAGGGGGTAAAAAGGTTCACGTGAACTCATTTTAGTACCGGCTCTTTTTGGTGTGAACGCGATAAAAGAGTTCACATGAACTAAGTTCGCATGAACCTTTGTGGGAAAAGTACCGCAGTGTGAATGCGCCTTATGCTCTAGTTTTTTTTATCGGAACAAGGCTTCATGATATCCTCCACAACAGCTATATAAACACTACAAAACTGATTTTGACAATTTTAGCCAGTCTGAAGGTTTCTAAAAAGAAAAGTGTATAATTTGGTGTCTGGGTCTGGGTCTGGGAAGACCCAGCAGCATTTTTGTGCGTGACTCGGGATCACATTTGGCCCAATCAAGATTGATCTTTGACTTTAGACTCCCCTCTCCCACCCCCTTCATCCACTGTAACAATAATTGTTTGCTACATGCACCTGGTCTCCCATCCCTCTGGCCCCCCTCCCCCCACGGGAACTCGACCTTTCACAAAGAATATATACACTAACACTTGAACCTAAAACACACACATGCACGTGTGCAATATGTGGTGTGATGTGTTTTGGGGCACAGGATTGCACGGTTATGAATGCATAATAAGTTAGTTATAATGTAGTTAAAACAATATTGGATGATTGTCTTTTTTCATGTGTTATGGACTGAAATAAATCATGGGTCAAAATTGACCCACAAACACCCAACCCAGTCTCATGGCATTTCGTGTTCACCAACACGATTTTTAATCTATTGATTCGTGTTCACCAACACGATTTCCCCTTTTTTTTCGTGTTGCACAGCACGATTTTAAAAGCAATGTATTTCTACTGGTAATGTGTTTCGTGCCTGCAGCACGTCTTTTTCTCCGGTCGGGTCGTGGAAGACCGGAAGCTGTGTGGTTCATAAAAACATGTTCTTACTCAATATCAAGCCACAATTATTGCTTTTATTTTAAATCGTATAATTTCGGACTTTTGTAAATGGGGCTCAGAGCCTCAGGATACTGAAATCTGTATTTTTTAAATCTTTGTTTCCTTCTAATTTGTTATTCTTTTCAAAATAACACACTGTTATTTACTCACCAATAACACACAATTATCCTTGCTTTTATTTATTGGTTTAATTCCATAATCTCGGGCTTTTTTGGCGTCCGTCAGGAACTGAATTTCAAAATAAAAATAACCGGAAACAGACATAGGAGTTTAGGATGGCCAAAGACACTACACTACCCATAATCCCCAGCTATCGTTTAGGGCTACTGTGCCCGTGATTAATCTTCAAGCTCTGGGATTGGATGTTGGAGTGGCAGTGCGCCATGGTTACGGCGAGAGTCAAACAGCTTTTTGAAATGGAACGAAACCACGCCAGACTTTTCCAAAACTGGAATCGAACGCCCCTCCAGAACTACTGCTGGTTATTGTGTTTCGCAAAATGTTCTATGGGACGTCTCTACTGAACGTTTTCGTTTTTCCCACAATTAGAAGTTGCCAGTATTAAACACATCGGTGTTATCAAATGTAAAACATATAATTAATAAATGGGTGAAAATCGCTTGTGTCCATAATGCGCAGCATTAATATATACCCACATGACAGCTCATTGTTACTTTGTAATTCTACTCCACTACAATTCAGAGGTTAACCTGGTATTTTTACTCCACTACACTTATTTGAGTTACTTTGCAGATTCTGATTAATGATGTGAAATATAAACATATATAAACAACTTTTACTGAGCCCCATTTATTTTCCTCACAGACGGCAACAAAAGTCAGAAATTATACGATTTAAAATAAAAGCAATAATTGTGGCTTGATATTGAGTAAGAACATGTTTTTATGAACCACACAGCTTCCGGTCTTCCCCGACCCGACCGGAGAAAAAGACGTGCTGCAGGCACGAAACACATTACCAATACATTGCTTTTAAAATCGTGCTGTGCAACACGAAAAAAGGGGAAAATCGTGTTGGTGACCACGAAATGCTATGAGACTGGGTTGGAACACCATGAACGGTAACAGCTTAAACACAAGGGTTACATTTAGCATGCTAACACAAAAAGCTTTCAATTCAAATCTGTATAAAATGGCACATTTCACTTGTACTGCACCAGTCTCTGAGTAACTAAACCACTGCTACTCAAAAACACTCACAAACCTTTAAATAAAAAAAATACTCATGCACTTACACATCATGCAATAACACTAGCTTGGCGTTGTAATTGCATTGAACTTAGTCTTTTTTTTAAGTTATCTTGACAGTTTAGTGAGGAACCTGAGATTTTTACATTAACAATATTAAATGTGAAAAAACTGATATCATTTTGTTTTGTGAGCTAGATTTGTTTTAAGAACGTTGCCTGCAGTACTCCCAAACACCCCTTTGGGTTCCCATTTGTGAAACATTGTTAGCTTACTGACATTAGCACTCAGCTCATTAAAATCCCATGGCCGCTAGCAGGGCTGCAGGCTTTCTGTTCACTAAAAACAGCAAAAGGGTTTGAATAAGATTTACACACACACACATACACATGTCAAGGTATAGAGATGCATATGGTAACATATTCTGCTACATATACATATACACGGATTATTTATCATAACAAACTCCACATTATGCCCTACACACTCTTTCAGACACTTGTGTATAACACCTCTCTCTGACACACACACACACACACACACACACACACACACTTTCTCTGCCTCCCTCTCTGTTTCAATTTCCCCTACTCAACCCAACACACACACACACATAAACACACATCTCAGCTGCTGCGGAGACTAATGAGAATATGTGACAGCGCTGGCGGTAAGTGAGACGGAGAGGAAGTGGAATAGAAGGACACCCGAATTTGTCATTGAGGAAATGAAGGGTTACAGGGTCCAGTGCGTTCCATTTCCTCCTTCCTGACCAATGGCTGATGGCTGAGTATTTAGAATAAGCTTACAGACAGAGGGGACCAGATTGGAGAGAGTCTTTTTTGAATGTGACCTCCTTTCTTTTTCATATCCATTTATCTTTATCCAATGGGCTTTCCTCCCCATTCCTCTCTTTTCTAAATATGAGTCTTCTTCTCATATTCCTCTGTGTCATCTCAATCCCTCCCCGTCTTATCCTCCCCCTTCAGGTATTCCTTTAATGTCTCTTGTCCATCACTCACACTTTGTTTGTCTCTCCACCATCTCTGTCTCTGCCCCTGCTCCATTATCATCCTTCCCCCCCATCAGTCTGTCTATTTCCTTTTCTCATCTCCTCCTTTCTTTTTATCCTCTACTCTAATATTCCTCTGTCTATCCATCTCTCTATCTCTTTTGCTCAGGTGGCGGAGCAGATTAGTAGTTTGTGAGACCATCCCATTACTGTAAGGTTACAGATTCAATCTCAGAGGCAGACCGTGTGCACATCAACAGCCTTGTGTCCTGTCCAAATGTCCTTGAGAAAGTTGCTGAATATACACCGGTGTAGTTATTTGAAGTCATTCTGGATAAGAGATTAATGCAGAAAGTACAATTGAGTTTGTATTGCTTTATAATCTAGCATTATTGTCCTTGAGGTTTGCCTTAAAGAGCCTGTGACAGCATCCCAACAACTGTTGTGCAATGAAATATTGGGCTACTAGTCATCTCGAACCGTCAGTTTAAAAAAGAAGGTGCGATACCGTTTCGATAAATATCAATAATTTCGATCATCGCGGGAAAATTCCTTCGACTCATTTTGAGGTTTTGGGGGAAGCCGGAAGTGACGTCAATGCGGGAACGCTTCACTGTGCGGTGAGAGCCAAACACGGACAAAGTGTGTTGTCATGCGTAGAAATGGTGAATTACTGAGTTTAGGCATGTTAATAACGTTTTAATGAAGTTGACTACAGTATATTCATATTTGTCAGTGCTTTCATGTCAATTAGGCGAACGTAAACATAAATGATCGTGGTGAAGATGATGATTAAATTAGGATTAAAAATCGGTAGTGAGAGCTGCTGAATTTCCTCCCGTCGGATGTGATATAAAAACAAATCGATTATTTTTGTAGTTGTAAACTCAAGTGGATGAAACTACATTTATTAGTGCTTTCATGTCAATTCGGCGAACATATGATACATTAAATGATCATGAGGATGATGATTTAAAAATCGTTTGTTTGAGCCGGTCTGCATTTCCTGATGAGAAAACAAACGGTTTTCAAAACGATATCACGGGGCTACAGACTCCAATTCGCTGACACCCCCCCTCACTTCTCGGGCATTGTGCATTCACAAGCCCGAGGAGAGTCGGCTCATATTCTAGAGCAGGAGATTCTCTCGCTACTAGAAAAGACAGCCATATCCATAATACCCTCCGAACAGAGTCAGAGCGGCTTCTATTCCAAATATTTCCTCGTTCCCAAACGGGGAGGGAACGGAATTTGCCCTATCCTAGATTTAAGGGCTCTGAACAAGTATCTCAGAAAATACAAATTCCGAATGCTCACTCACACATCTCTGCTGCGTCTCGTACGTCAGGACGATTGGTTCACATCAATCGACCTGAAAGACGCGTATTTTCACATCCCAATATATTATCCACACAGGAAATATCTGACGTTCGCTTTTCAGGGTGTCTGTTACGAGTACAGAGTGCTTCCCTTCGGTCTGTCTCTCAGCCCACGGGTGTTCGTACGATGTACGGAGGCAGCAATAGCCCCGTTAAGACAACAGGGTATTCGCCTGGCAACTTATCTGGACGATTGGCTCCTTCTCGCACAGTCGGAGCAAGAGGCTATTACGCAGACAAATATCCTTCTGAAACACCTGCTCGACCTGGGTTTCGTAATAAACACAGAAAAGAGCATGTTTTCCCCAGCCCAGACTGTACTCTTCCTGGGCTTACGTCTAAATTCGGTGCCCTTTACAGCCCGCTTGTCAGCAGAGAGAGTGAAAGCCTTCAGGGCTTGCCTCGCTCATTTCCAGCAATGCAAATATGTTCTCTTCAGATCATGTCTGCGGTTACTGGGGCTCATGGCGTCAGCCGTCCTGGTGGTATGACTGGGCCGCTTACACATGAGGGATTTTCAGCGCTGGGTAGCTGCCCTCAGACTGGACCCCGTGCGTCATGGCGCGCGGAGAGTAAAACGCAGTAAAATGCAAACTGATATTATGGAGCTGCGGACGTCTCCTCTCTCTGAAAGCAAGGAACGTACCGGGAGTGATGAACCTCGGGGCAGATCTGCTGTCCAGAGGTGCACCACTATATGCAGACTGGACTCTACATCCAATAATTGTGAGTCAGCTGTGGGTACGTTACGGCCGGGCCGCGGTAGATCTGTTCGCGTCAAAAGAAAATGCTCAATGTCAGCTGTTCTTTTCAATGCGCGATCTAAACGCACCGTGTTTGGCCTCCGGTCCTTCTGTACGCGTTCCCACCCCTGGCTCTAATACCCCCAACTCTGGCCAGAGTGAGAAAACATCGCCACACACTGATCCTAATAGCTCTGCACTGGCCTGCAATGTACTGGCTGGCGGAGATATATCAGCTGCTGTGCGGGCAGCCGTGGCAGCTCCCGTTACGCAGGGACATACTGTCTCAGGTGGGGGGGACGATTTTTCACCCACACCCAGAGCGCCTGGCACTATGGGCCTGGCCCGTGAGTGGTATCATTTGAGTACAGTGGGGCTCCCTCAGAAGGTGATAAACACTATTCAGAGTGCAAGGGCTTCCTCCACCAGGTCTCTCTATGACTGTAAGTGGAGGGTGTTTGAGGAGTGGTGCCTTCAAAAGGGACATCTCTTTTCAATGTCCTGTCTGGGTGATTCTATCATTTCTACAGGACCTGATTGATAAACACAGAGCTTTATCTACGATCAAAGTGTACCTGGCTGCTATTGCTGCATGCCATGTGGGCTTTGAGGGAAAGACGGCTAGCCAACATCCATTGGTCTGCCGTTTTATGAAAGGGGCTCGCAGGCTCCTTCCTGTTTCCAGGTCACTGGTGCCCTTATGGGACTTGGCAGTGGTTTTAGATGGGCTCACTCGACCTCCATTTGAACCCCTGGAAGAAGCTGACATAAAACACCTGTCACTGAAGGCAGTGCTGTTACTGGCTCTGGCATCTGCCAAGCAAGTCAGTGACATTCATGCACTCTCTGTACATCCTTCATGCACTCAGTTTGCCCCGGGGCAAACAAGAGTGTTGCTGAAGCCCATCCCTGCCTTTGTGCCCAAGGTGGTTGGCTCATGCACCCCCATTGACCTTGAGGCATTTCCTTCACCGCTATGTTCCTCTGAAGAACAGCGGCCGAATTTGCTGTGTCCAGTTCGTGCTTTGCACACCTACAGTATATGGACAGGTCAAAAGAGTTTTGATGCAATGACCAACTCTTTGTATCCTGGGCTAACCCTCATAAGGGCAAGCCCGTTACCAGGCAACGGCTCTCCCACTGGATTGTGGAAGCGATAGCTCTGGCTTATACAAGTCAGGGTTTGCAGGCACCAACGGGACTGCGTGATCATTCTACTCGTGGACTGGCTACATCCTGGGCCTTGTTCAAGGGTGTTTCCATCCTGGACATTTGTGCAGCAGCGAGCTCTTCTTCACTGCTCACTTTTGTCCGCTTTTACAGGCTAGTTGTCTCTGCTCCAAGTGTGGCCCGTGCAGTGCTGGGCCCCGTGTTGGGACAGGGTTCTACCTGTTAAGTACTGTTTTGTTTTGGTGATTTTCGAGATAAGCATGTCTAGCAATACGGGAGTCTCAATATCCCATAGTGAGACATCGAACGGAGTGTTATGAATGAGAACTATAGGTTACTAACGTAACCCCAGTTCTCAGAGTAACATGAAGTGAGATGTCTCACCAGACGGCCCTTCTTGCTGAGGCGAAGCGAGAAGAGGTGCTTATTTGAATAACGCTGCGACGTAGCGCAAGCTATTTAAAGGGTGGGTGGATTCCCTGACGTAGTCGTCAAGATCACCAGCCAATCAGGATTGGCGTAATGAGATTGATGCTTCTGATGCATACGCGTTGAGGCGCATCCCATAGTGAGACATCTCACTTCATGTTACTCTGAGAACTGGGGTTACGTTAGTAACCTATAGTTAGTAAAAGTTGACTGCACGCTAGAGACCGGAGAATGAAGACACGGCAACTAAAGCTTCCCTTGTAACGTGTTTATATGGATTTATTAAACAGACAACACAACACAACCTGGCTGAGAGGGCTTTTTTGGGGGGAGGGCTTTTTTTGGGGGGGGCGGGGGGGAGCAGGATGTATAACGCAAGACACATTGAGAGCATCATTGCAAAAATAATCGTTGTATTTCGATTACATTGTTTTCATAATCATTGCAAGCCAAAATCGTAATCGAGATTAAAATACGATTAATTGCACAGCCCTACATCAATGGTCCAAAACCCTCAATAAGATAAAACAGGAAATCATCACATAGGAGAAGCTAGAGAGAGGGTGTGGTCTTCTTTTTAAATGACTCAATGATTGATCAACTATCAACATTTTTACCAAATCTAAACATTGGTTGTGTTTTTCTGTTGCTGTGACATTTATTTGTGTTAATTTACTGTAAAGTAATCTAACATACATTGTTTTCTGTTGATTGTTACGGGCAGGTGATGCATGACATTTATTTTTTTAAGTGAACAAACACCAGAATGATCATATGAGTACTCACTGTAATTGACCTAATTTATTGACTTTAAACTCAGTTATATTAATCGATTGAAAATACGATGCATAATCAATTTTGAATTGCTATTCCTTTCGCAAATGATTGCATCTTGCATCTGGTGTTGCCATCAGCATGAACAAATAAACATGGCCTTGTTTTAAACCAAATTGTAAAGGTAGTTTTTGAGATATTCTGCATACAAATAAACAAACAAACATAGCAACAATAAGGGCTGATAACAAAAACGTTGGTGATAGTATTGACCCTGATCTAAAGACAACCTTTATATTCAGTTCATGTGTGATTCTCCCTCATGACACATTTATTTCATGGAAAAAATACCCTCTTAACATGTCATCATATCAAACAAATGAGCAAATAATCTTGTAAATCTTGAACAAAATGAGGTTTTGTTTTCTTCATGCCAAGTGTCCTGAAAAAAATCATTTGTAACAACCTCCTTATCTGCCATCCCAATGTTTATCTTTGGAGAGGAAATGTCTTTTTTGAAGGGGGGATGAAAGGCAACGTTAAGAAAAAAGACTGCTTGAAGTCTTCTTGGAAGCAATTGTAAAATTGTCTGAAGAACAAGCTTTGAAGAAGAGTGTTATTTTTTTGGATAATTATGTATGGATGTTTACAAGAAGTCTGCAGCTTCCCTTTAGGATATCATTGCCCCATATTATCGATCTGTTTACAGGTGTGCTTTTACACTATATCATGAAGATAACATGAGCCCAGCATGTGCATGTTCTCCCAGGCCACTGTTTTAATTAAACTGGCTATCTTTGATTAGTTATTATGTAGCACGCAATAATAATAGACTTTGTTGGAGGCAATGTTCCCTCATGGCTCGGCTATTTCACTTGTTTCAGTACTAACAGGATTATTTCCCAAAACTCGCCTGAAACAACTGCAATAGCCTAGAATTAGGTCGTTTTGTCCAACTTTCCCTAAAGTTACAAGTAGAAGTTCTATCCTTTTACTGACCATACACACAATAACCATTCGGAAATATAATTAAACTCTAAAGCATGTTGCTCTTCTCTGAGAAGGACAGCTTTGTAGTCTCTCAGCGGTTAAATATTGTCTTTGTCCTTTTCTGTTTCTCTCAATAAGTCCAGATCAAATGCACACTAGGAGGCAGACTCTTCACTTTTGTTGTTGACAGAGAGGCGCAGAGTAAAAGAAGGTTTATAGCTCAGTGTGTTGGCATTATCTCTTTACCCAGAGGGACATAAACATGCACGTATCCATACTAACTAACACAATGGGAGAGGGGATGATGTTTATCACAAACAGGCTCTTTGGGTTAGTGTGTCTATGCACGACAGACTAAGACCTGTGTAAATTATGCCAGTTGAGAAATTACCGCTGTGCAATGAAGATCACAGTTTGAGCATTTATTATTGGGCTCTCGGAAACGACCAAGGAATACTGATGCGTGAATGATTAATTCAGAGAAATAACGTCTGCTGCTGTTGAGCCAAAGAGCAACACATTATTTTACGACATGATTGAGATGATAATGACGAGTGGTAGTGGCTCAATACCCAGTTACATTTGAGTCGCCGAGAGGCTAAAATTGGCTTTAAACTGTGACGCGTTTTCGAAAAGAAAGTCCATGTTGAAGCAATATAGTTGTAAGGATATTTAATAAACAACATCAAAACATAGTAACTATAGACAAAACGGTCAACAGAAAAAATGACAGCACAAGCTCACCCTCTGTCATGTGCACTCGACATCAAACAGGTGACTTATAAACCAAACCACACCCATGTGACAATTACCGGAAGTGCTCAACAAGCAAATAAAGGTGACGTAAATAATAATGATAATACAAATAATGAACTTGAGCTAAGTAGTGTTATGGCACCTACAATACCGGCCTCTAATTATCATTTTGCAAAATTATAATAATAAATGACAATACACACAAAATATACGTCCAGATCTCTTTCTTGGATTATTTGTTCAGAGTTCATATGTTGCAGTCTTTTTGGAAAAGTGATCATCTTTTCTCACTAATCAGTATCAAAAAATGATTAGTGTGGTTTGTGTGTGTGCAGGGGGTAGGAGACAAAAAATAAAATAGGCAAAAATAGTCCATTTAGACATGGCAAAAGTCCTCTGACTCCTGAAGAAGGCTAACTTTGTTAATTGGTCTGCTCAGGAAACCAGTCTTGGTCTTGATCCGAAGCATACGCACAAGTCCCTTTTTGTCAACGATGGTCTCAGCAACTTTTCCAGTAAGCCAGGAGTTCCGAGGCGCTGAGTCATCCATAATGATCACGATGTCGCCTGGTGTGAAGTTGCATCTGATTTTTGACCATTTCTGTCGTTCTTGAAGTAGGGGAAGATATTCTTTAATCCACCTTTTCCAGAATAAGTCTGACATATACTGAACTTGTCTCCACCTGCGGCGAGCGTAAATGTCTTCCTTTTGAAACAGTCCTGGTGGCAGGGATGGTGTTGTCTTAAGGAGCAAAAGATGATTCGGTGTCAGTGCTTCTAGGTCGTTTAGATCTGTAGAAGCTTTGGTGATTGGACGGCTATTGAGAATAGCTTCTGCTTCACATAAGACTGTGTTAAGTCCCTCTTCGTCGAGACTTTGTACATTCAGAGTGGAGTTGAGAACCTTTCGTACTGATCTGATTAATCTCTCCCAAACACCTCCATGATGTGAGCCAGCTGGGGGATGGAAGATCCAATGAATTCCTTTCTGGGGAAGTGTATTGTGGATCTGACCTTGATTCCAACTTGTAATTGCCTCCTTCAACTCGCATTCGGATCCTACGAAATTAGTGCCATTGTCAGATCTGAGTTCTTTGACTTGACCACGTCTAGCTATAAAGCGCCGTAGCGCATTGATGAACGAATCAGTGTCAAGAGATGATGCCATTTCAAGGTGAATTGCTCTTATTGCTAAGCATGTGAAAATGACACCATAACGTTTCACAATGCTCCTTACACGCTTCACTCCAAAGGGTCTGAAATAATCAACTCCAACATATGTGAATGGAGGTTCATCAGGAGAGACTCTATCCAGGGGCAAATTTTCTTTACGGAATCAAAACTCCCAGCAAGGTACTAGTCAGAACCGGCCCCTGGAAGAGCTGAGAATTTAGTGAAACTCCCCGAAATGTTGCTCCACAGTCAAACACTACTCGAAGTTTGTTCTTTTGTGGATGCAAAACTCCGTGATGTGGTAGATACCATTTTTTGCCGTCTCTACGTTCCAAGACATGATCCGGTACTTTCTCTGCGTGGCCTTTAGATATCATCTCAGACATAAAGTTGGTATAATCAGAATGAAAGGAAGGATCTCTCTTAAATCTTCTTTTAAGGTTCAGAGTGCGTTGCTCAGCAACACCTTTATTGTCGGGCATGCATATTTCCTTTTCTCTAAATGGTAATCCAATAGAATAATGTCCATTGACTAGGTGGGCAGATTTTGAAACCAGATCCAAGAACTGTTGGTCTTCCCTGGAAGGTTCTTGGTTGTCTCTCCCACATTCGGGAAAGTCAATCTTAAATTGCTGTTCCCACAGCTTGTCAAGTTGCACAACTGATGTTCTGTTTACACTTATTGAAGTGTTGTCCTGAGTATCATCAAGACATCCTCCTAATGGTCCATTAACTGTCCATCCGAGCATGGTTTTTACGGCATAAGGTCCATCCCCCACACTCCTGATTACCTCAATTGGTTCAAGGGCTTTTGGAACATCTGAACCAATCAGCAACTCAACTTCAGCATCAATTTCAGGTAGACAAACATCCTTCAAATGCAACCATTGATTGATGTCGTTTTGACGTGGAATGTTTCCTTTGTGCACGGGCATAGTCTTCTGAGTGTATGTGCCGGGTAGATCACAAAAGTCGCTGTTATCCAGTCCAGCAACCTCTAGGCCTGCCACAATGCTGGTTTCAATGACCTTCCTTTGACCCATAGTTCTCAGCAGAATGTTTGACCATCTTCCTTGGAGGTTAAGTTTGTTCATAAGCCCTAATGTGCAAAACGATGCAGTGCTGCCTGGGTCAAGAAATGCATAGGTATGCACTGTTGTGTTTCCCTTTTTGGCTTTAACTTGGACTGGTACTATGCAGAGTTTGCAATCATCTTCACCGGCCTCAGTAAGGCCACCTGTCTGAATTGAGACTTCAGCAGTGTTTGCAGATGCTTCTTCCATTTCCTCCTAATCATTTTCCATTTCCTTTCTTTGTTGGTAGATGTGCAACATTCTGGGATAATTTAGATTGCACCTCATTCGTTTCCTGCAGTCTCTACTTATGTGTCCTTTACACAGGCAGCCAAAACAAAGACCATTTTATTTAAGAAATGTGATTTTTTCATGATGTGTCCTCCTTTCTTACTGTGGACACATCTCCAGAGCATGTTCACATCTACAATACAAGCAGTTTTTCACAGCAGACAAAATCCCTTTCTCTACAGTGCTTCTGTCATATTTATTTTCTGTAACTTTCACATTGGTTGCAAAGATGCTTCCTCTTGGATGAGGCTGTGGCCTTCTTATGTCTTTGCTTACGGGAGGGGGGGTCTTTAATGTCTCCAAATATGGGATCTGTAGCTATTTTTACTTTCCTTTCATGGAATTCCACAATATCCTTGAAGGCAGCTCTTGGTGTTGTTTTTCCTGGATGTCACATGCTACAGTTCTCCATAAATCCCTCAGCCTATATGGAAGTTTCTTTAAAATGGCTAGCATGTTTGCTGGAATGTTGAGCTCAAACATGTAGTTTACATTTTCCATCGCATTGCAACATCCTCTAAGGTAGACCGTGTATGCCTGTAGAGCCCTTGTGTCATCAGCCCTTATTAATGGCCATGAAAGAGCTCTTTTCATGTATGCTGTAGCAATTTTATGTTCATTGCCAACGTTCTGTTGCAGTAACCATTTGGCCTTGCTGAATCCACTGTCTGATGCCATATGTTAGCAACTCCGTACAAGGTCTCTGGGCAGTCCTGTTGTATATTGCTCCAGGTAGTAGAGGCAGTCTCTGGGGTTATTGTTTTTGCTTTCAATATTAAATTCAATAGATCTCACAAATGTTTGGTACTGAGGTGGGTCACCATTAAACACTGGAATGTCTTTCTTGGGCATGGATGATAGAAACTGTTGCTGGATTAATAAAAGCGGTTATTTCATTTAGTTTTTCCATGACTGAAAATATATTGCACTTGTCACTGTTGCTTGTGGTAGTTACTGGATCTGGAGATGCTACATGTAAATGTTCATCTAGATTCCTGATGCCTGCATTGGGTGTTAGGGGAGCTGTATCAATGTTAGTGACAGCTCTGTCTGTGGTGGTTATGATTGGTTGTTTTAAATGGTACAAACTGTATTTCCCTTTGTCCCGTTTCAAAATATGACTGCATGCCATTGGATAATATAGAACCATTAGCTGATCCCCTGGGGGCTGCTAACATCTTCATTTTTGCAATGGTGGCAGCAATGTTTCCTTCTAATTCCATTTGCTCCTTTTTCCTCCTCAATTCCTGCTCCTGTGCTTCCAGGACATGTTTGTCCTTTAGGAGTTTTTGGAGTACTTTCATGGCTGCCACTTCGGCCTCAGCTTTTATGTGTGCAGATGCGGTGCTGGAAACTTTTGATCTTGAGCTTTGCCTGCTTTTTCTGCTACCAATGTTTGATATGCTGTCACCAGGTTGTATATCATCTTGTGTGCATGATGTAGCCTTCATGTTTGACGGGGGAAAGAGAACGTCCTGCTGAGCCTCAGTGTGTTCGAATTGCTCCTTTACATCGGCGGGTGCCTTGTCTGGTAGAATGAGAGGAATATCTGTGTTTGCAGCGATTGGTTCATTGACAGTCACATGACCTGTTTGCAGAAAGGGCCTCCTCCCTGTTTCCATGAGCCATTGTTGTACATCCTCCATAAAATCATTGTTATGTTTTGTTATTTGTTGAAACCAGTTATTTTGTATTTCCAGGTCGTCTTCGGAAAACAACATAATAACAGATTCATGTGCTGTTTTTGCATTTTCATATTGATGAATTAATTTGTCCAGTTTGAGTCTAACATCCGTTGCATTTTCATCATTTTTCATTAGATATTAGTTTGATTTCCTGTGTGCGTCCTTTAATCTACTGCACGTTTGACTGACATTCTTTTTGTAGTTGTTCGATTTTGCAAGCCAAGGCTTTACTAGTAAGCTTGACAGCCCTTTTTTCCATTTCACCGTTTGTGTCACTCATATTTGATGCAATATGGGATAGTGGTGGTCTAATGGATAGTGAGGTGGGCTGAAGTTCGGAAGGTTGTGAGTTCTAATCCCGCCAGGAACACCACCACTAGTGCCCTTTGAGTAAGGCACTTAGTCCTTAGTTACTCCAGGGAGAATGTCCCTGTAATTGGTAATTGTAAGTCGCTTTGGATAGCTAAATAGCGTCAGCTAAATGAAATGTAATGTAATTTTTGGTGCCTTAGCATTTCAAGTAACACGACAGTGTTCACTGGTATGAAACTTAAACCAGCAGGGCCCGGTGTTCCGGATTAACTTGTTTCCCGATCAACTCGTTTCCGTGGGGTTCGTGGCTTTCGACTTAAATACACATTTTGATCACTTTCTTCTGTCGTTTACATACATCTTTTGGTATATTTGGCTTCATAGGAACACATTGGTGCACATCCAGTACCAGTGTGTGAGGTTGTGATTACGATGGCGATATCCGGACACGAACAGCGAGGACTACAACAAGACAACACTCCCTCAGGAAGCCTTTGCCTCCTGTCAGGTCATCATTGTAAATAAGAATTTGTTCTTAATTGATTTTCCTGGATAAATAAAGGTTCTACTACTACTACTACTACTACAAACGAGTTGCTCGAATAAATCATTTAAACCAGCTATTGTTGCCAGACTTATTACGGAATATCGTTGTTAATGTCCAAGTCCATCTGTGTATACCTTCAGGCAGCCTCCAAGTCAAGCACACGGTGTTTACTCACAGTTTGAAAGCAGCGTGGAGAAGTCTTCATCTGTGTTAAACTGTGATCCTCACAGGGAACTGGGACCCGCCCAGGTCAAAATGTGACCCGCCCAGGTTAAATTGTGTTACGATTTCTGTGACTATCTACCAGCGATCATGTTTAATATGAAAGACTACCCACACATGTATCCCTTATAAAAACGGTATTGTGCAGCACTCATCCAGATAAGATGTGACTGTTACCTCGTTTTGCAAAGATAGCAGCAGAAATGTCATTGGGGATATTTAGACTTTAAAATGCTGCTTGATCGTGAATGTTGGTGTCGGCAAACAATATTACGAATCCTCTATTCAAACATAATATTCAATGTACATCGACATGAAAATAACAAAAAAGTTCATGCTGGACTCAAACCCGAGTCCCAACAGTAAAAATCAATCAAGCCCTGCGCATTATGAGTGCGCCACGAATCAACAAGTGCTAACAGATCCCCACAGCTCATTTTGTTATATTAACATTGTCAACAAGTTCTAGAAAAATGCAACCCGACATCATATTGATAATAATTTATGATACAAATGTAAGACTGACAACAATAATAGTTAGTAAAGGATTTATTGATGTGAATGTTTTGAACATGCAGGTTCCTTGATTTCCCCTTTCTCCCAACCTCTAAAAGTAGAGTTGTATTGTGAGGTTGTCGACATGACTTCCTATTATGGGGCTAAATAAGTGTAAAATTGACTTTCGCCCACAATTTGACAACTCACTGAAACCAACATTTGTTTAGGTCAGCAGGGTTTTGTCTCAGTTTTTTGGAGAAAGAACATTTTGTATTGTTTGTGCTTCAGCATGTCTTCTTTTATGCATAGCCAAAACAGACAAATTACATCGGAGAATAACATAGTAAAGGACGATACAATTCTACCCTTTCAGATTGCGAATTAATAGAAGTATATGCCTGGTGTTTCACTCCAGTCAACAAACTCATACATTTGCAGACCAATATAGCCCTTTTCAGAACATTTTGTTTATTTTACCAAAAAGGTCAATGTATTTGGATTTGTATCATTTTAGATTTCAGTTTTACATTGATTTATTTATTCACACAAACTTAAACAACCATTAAGGAGGACAGATTCTTGTTTCAGATGTCAAATGCTTCACTAACTTCCTGACATGATCCCTGCAGGAGTCACATCCCGGGCCACCCACACAAGCAATACAATGGGTTTCCGTCGGCTGTAAGAAGAGCGGTAACACGGCGTGAGCTGCAGCAGCACTGCTCTCCGTGCACCACTCAGGCTCTCCTTACAAGGTTCAATCCATTTGAACTTTGCCCCTGTTTGCTGCTGGCCTTTCAGACTTTTATGAACTGACACGAGGAAAGTGGTAGTGGAGAAGAAAAATAATACATCAATGGGAAAAACCAAAAGCAAGCACAGTGTGTAGGTAGGAAGGCAAGAAAAGGGGTGTACTTTAGAAAGTCATAGGGTAAACTGTTTGTTAGGTAATCAATACCAACTAAATGAAGTCCCTGATTGATAATCAATGAAGATTTTCAAAGATAATCCTAAGTAACAGTATCAGGGTTGATCCAGGCATATTTTACTGGATAGGTATTGGCTAAGAAAGCAGATAAAAAACGGATCCATTCTGTTCGGAAAATACTGAATATTCCAATATCAGAGTAGCACATGATAACAAAGGCTCAACTGAAACTGCTTACATGACAGGATGTATGATTACCCAGAAGAGCCTCAGGACACACTGTTGTAGGCGATAGCTATGTGACAACGATTAACATCATGATTCAGCCTCTATGGAGATAGACATATGACAAGCATGATCATTTCTGACGTGGGTCTTAGCTAATCTAAAGAAAACATTGTACACTGCTTTGAACCGGTTTTCCTGCATCTTGTGACTGAGTAACACCCTCTCTTGTATATCAGCATGTGAAGGACACTGTTCAGGAACTAGTTGTATCATATGCTCTGTATGTGATGACTACTTGCCATTCTTGTATAATAAATACACTGAACAAAAATATAAATGCAACATTTTTGTTTTTGCTCCCATTTTTCATGAGATGAACTCAAAGATCTAAAACATTTTCTAGATACACAAAATAACCATTTCTCTCAAATATTGTTCACAAATCTGAAAAAATCTGTGATAGTGAGCACTTCTCCTTTGCCGAGATAATCCATCCCACCTCACAGGTGTGGCATATCAAGATGCTGATTAGACAGCATGATTATTGCACAGGTGTGCCTTAGGCTGGTCACAATAAAAGGCCACTCTGAAACGTGCATTTTTGCTTTATTGGGGGGGTCTGGGGGGGTCCGAAAACCAGTCAGTATCTGGTGTAACCACCATTTGCCTCACGCAGTGCAACACATCTCCTTCGCATAGAGTTGATCAGGTTATTGATTGTGGAATGTTGGTCCACTCCTCTTCAATGGCTGTGCCAAGTTGCTGGATATTGGCAGGAACTGGAACACGCTGTCGTATACGCGGATCCAGAGCATCCCAAACATGCTCAATGGGTGACATGTCCGGTGAGTATGCTGGCCATGCAAGAACTGGGATGTTTTCAGCCTCCAGGAATTGTGTACAGATCCTTGCAACATGGGGCCGTGCATTATCATGCTGCAACATGAGGTGATGGTCGTGGATGAATGGCACAACAATGGGCCCCAGGATCTCGTCACGGTATCTCTGTGCATTCACAATGCCATCAATAAAATGCATCTGTGTTCGTCGTCCATAACATACGCCTGCCCATACCATAACCCCACCACCACCATGGGCCACTCGATTCACAACATTGACATCAGAAAACCGCTCACCCACACAACGCCACACACGCTGTCTGCCATCTGCCCTGAACAGTGAAAACCGGGATTAATCCGTGAAGAGAACACCTCTCCAACGTGCCAGACGCCATCGAATGTGAGCATTTGCACACTCAAGTCGGTTACGACGACGAACCGGAGTCGGGTCGAGACCCCGATGAGGACGACGAGCATGCAGATGAGCTTCCCTGAGACAGTTTCTGACAGTTTGTGCAGAAATTCTTTGGTTATGCAAACCGATTGTTGCAGCAGCTGTCCAAGTGGCTGGTCTTAGATGATCTTAGAGGTGAACATGCTGGATGTGGAGGTCCTGGGCTGGTGTGGTTACACGTGGTCTGCGGTTGTGAGGCCGGTTGGATGTACTGCCAAATTCTCTGAAACGCCTTTGGAGACGGCTTATGGTAGAGAAATGAACATTAAATTCACGGGCAACAGCTCTGGTGGACATTCCTGCTGTCAGCATGCCAATTGCATGCTCCCTCAAAACTTGCAACATCTGTGGCATTGTGCTGTGTGATAAAACTGAACATTTCAGAGTGGCCTTTTATTGTGGCCAGCCTAAGGCACACCTGTGCAATAATCATGCTGTCTAATCAGCATCTTGATATGCCACACCTGTGAGGTGGGATGGATTATCTCGGCAAAGGAGAAGTGCTCAGAAATGGTTATTTTGTGTATGTCGAAAATGTTTTAGATCTTTGAGTTCATCTCATGAAAAATGGGAGCAAAAACGAAAGTGTTGCATTTATATTTTTGTTCAGTGTACATGTATCCAGATATTGAAACTCAAGCCGGTGATACGTTATATTTTTCTAACACTTTCTTAGTTAGCATGCTGTGTTTCAATTCCTGCAACCACTCCAAATGAGTAATAGCTTTATCCTTAGCTGATCAGGTGAAGTACCTGAGGTAAACTTCCCTTCATATCGTCATACAATTAAATCCCATCAGCTTTATTGTTTTTGAACCAGGACCTCAACATTATAGTTGTTAGAGCACCACCCAATGGCGGTGGTGGAAGGTTCACCTCTGCTCCGCGCCGTCCCTAGATGACTGATGATGATGAGCTAGTCAAATTACAAAAGAAGGAACTCAAAGCACCAGGATAGAAGTTTAAACAATAATCTGTTTTACTGGTAGAAAATAACAACACACAATACAGACAATTCTGCAACAGTACCAAATACAGAGTGAATTCTACTACCGTGTGAGATACGTCCCACGACAGTCAGTCAGAAGACAGCACAGAGCATAAGAATGTTACAGTATTTATACACATAAGCGGGGAGGAGTTGTGTCGGTTCATCCTCCCTAGCTGTTTGTTATTGGCGAGTTCACTTCTGGGCGAGCTAGCCAGTGAGTTGGCAGTTCTCCATTGGCCAGTTTCACTTCTGGGCGAGCCCAAGACAGTGACTCAGCAGTTTGTTGACTCCATCTCCTTACAGTGTGTGGTGTGTGTGTGTGTGTGTGTGTGTGTGTGTGTGTGTGTGTGTGTGTGTGTGTGTGTGTACCCTCAGGCAGTCCCACAGTCATGCTTTGGAGTCATATAATTTCACAGACAGAGGACTCTTTAACAGAACACACGCACATTCCCCCTAAAACATCTTTAACACACACATCTGTTTAAACTAACTATTCCAAAATGTGGTGGCAATGTAGTACTTATAACATGAAAGAATAAAACAGAGAGAAATCAATATAACACAAACACAGGTATGGTTGAGCAGTAACTATACATAGCTACTACAATAAACACACACATCCTCCCTATGCATGTTTGACGCACACACATCTTATCCTCCAGCTCACCACACCAATGTCACATGTTTTCCTTTATGAAAGCCATACTTGTTGGGGTTTAACAGTCATCATCTCATGACCTCCATAGGATCAGTTAACTAACAAAGATTTAACTGTTCCCATACCCTAAGGCCATCTCTGAACTCCCCTTTCACTCTGAAGTCAGCTTACTTAAAATGAATGTGTCTATTGATAAATCAAAAGGACCATTGTCTCTAACTGTGTGACTCACATCATCTCATGACTTCTTCAAGTATCTGGAAACTGTAATCAAGTTATGTTATATTTGAGAAGATCCAATAATTGACATATGTCCTCCTCTTATTAATGTAAGCTTCCAGATTATACAGAAAACTCTTACAGACAATCTACTGAGTTATGCCCTCGAAAGCCCAAAATGACTCTCTGAAAAACACTTATCAACGGGTAATTGTTTTTACTTAAAGCAGAAATCACAGATTGTCCTGTACCATTACTCACAAATAGCCAAAAAAACACCTCCTGATTATTAAAAGGTCAAGTGGAAGAAAAGACTATTTGCGCTAAATGTACTTCTACTAAAAATGGGACATCATTATAGGAACATCAATATAAAAAACCTCTCTATATTTAAGAGGAACAAATTGACTTGTCCATCCAAGTTTTAATACACATTATTAGATGACATTAAAAATGAATATACCAGAAATACGCTGTATTAAACTTTTTGCCATAACACTTTACTTCAATTCTTCATAGTTGAAGTATAAAAATTGCTTTTGGGGTATTTAATGATGTATTGTATGTCACCGTAGAAAGTCTTGTCAACAGTTTTGTTAACTACAACCTTTATTTTATCAAATATTGCTAACTAATTTCCAGTGTTATGAATAATTTGTATAGCACACTTAATGTGTCCTGAGTACAGTAGGCTAGTTTTAGCAAACTGTTCTAGAAGAGCACATAGATCTGATGGATACATGTTCTGTTATGTTTTCAGCAGGTACCAGTGCTTTAAAGCTTCTCTCTTTGGTACTAGTCAGATGCCATCCTCTATACTCCTGTTGTTTTATCATGATTGTCCAGCTGATAAAAACAGCAGTTGGTGGTGTGTGCTATTCCTGAAAAAGGTCAGCTGTTTTTCAACTTTTGAAAAGGCTCTGCTCAGCCAAAAAAAAAGCAGCTTTGTACAAAACATTTTTAAAGGGCAGCCACATTCTGACTCTGCATCTCATTGTTTATTATGAACAAACAACAAAATGGATGTCTGCATTAAACCGTAGAAGCTGCCCGAAAAGATCGAAAGAAAAAAAAACCAGGAGGCAAAGTGAGGGAGATAAGCAGAGAGATAGAGAAATAGGAGATTCAGAGTGGTCGATAAAGTGACCCAGGGTGTGTGAGGGAACAAATGTGAGCCAGGGTAGAAAGAGCTTTTGAGTCGTGTATAGTGTAACCAAATGAATGAGAGCTAAGCAGATAGAGACGGTAAGAGAGGAGGAGAGATTGCAGTTGTCATGTTGACTGATGGGCTGACATTTCCCCTGCCCTCACTAATGCTGTCTCACTGCTGACACTGCTACTGTACACACACACACACACACACACACACACACACACACACACACACACACACACACACACACACACACACACACACCCACACACACACACACACACACACACACACACACACTTCTACTTGTATTATGCCTCTGTGAACACGGCTGAGACCGGAGCCGTTGTGTTTTCAGGTTGTCAGTCCGTACCTTTGTCTGTCCCTCTCTTGAATGTGACAATTCTGAGAAAAAAAAGGGAATATCTTCACATTTTTCACAAAACATGAACACAATGTTGGTCTGGATTCTTAAGAAAAGTTTAACTGATTAGCATGATGGTCAATGGTTAAAGGACGCTTTAACCATTGACCGTCCGCCAAAGCACAATAAGGATTTCATAAATGACTTTTCTGACTTTCTGTCCGGGATCATGGTGAATTATGATCGTGTTTTGATCTCCGGAGACTTCAATGTCCATGTGTGTTGTGAGTCCAAACCACTGGTTAGGGACTTTTTAAATCTCCTTGATTCTTTTGGTCTCGTTCAGTCCGTGGCTGGCCCAACACACGAAAAAGGACACACTTTGGACTTGGTATTATCGTTTGGACTGTCTGTATCTGTGGATGAAATATGTGCAGCAACGCGTATCTCAGACCATTTACCGGTTCTGTTTACAACCTCCATCCCTTCCGCAGGAGTCGAATCACGTGCCCCTGCGCGTCGTCTGCGTTCGATTAACCCCTTGACTGCCTCACAGTTCTCTGATGTTTTTAATGCTTCTCCTTTCTGTAAATTAGATGTGGACTGTGTTTTTAATGCTGATGAGCTTCTCTCTATGTTTGACTTGACATGCACACCAATACTGGATTCTGTTGCTCCTTTTACGCTTAGACGCAACAAAGTTCTATCAGAACCGTGGCTCAATGACTGTACTCGTGCTCTCAGACGCGCTTGCAGGCGTGCTGAGAGAAGGTGGAAAAAGGATAAACTCCATGTCTCCCTGGAAATCCTTCGTGCTTCCCTGTCTGACTACCAGACGGCAGTCAAAGCAGCCAAAACGGAGCACATTTCTCTGTTCATCTCTAAAAACAGCCACAAACCTCAGGTTCTTTTTAATGTCCTCAACTCCATCATTAATCCCCGTGATGTTTCTTCTGTTGTGCCATCGCCTGCTCTCTGCGATAAGTTTCTTAAATTTTTTATTGGAAAAATATCTGCTCTTAGGCTAGCTCACACTAGTGCTACCCCCGATCCTGCTCCCTCTCTGTGCCCTGCTGTCCTCGACCACTTTGAGCCTATTTCCCTCTCTTCTCTCTCGGACATAGTGGAGCACCTGCGACCGACAAGCTGCTCCTCGGACAGCATCCCTCACGCCTTCTCAAAGAGGTTTTCCATTCAGTTGGAGCAAGTATTTTATTACTTTTAAACACCTCTCTTACCTCAGGATGTGTCCCAGCTGCCTTTAAACATGCCGTGGTTACCCCACTACTTAAAAAGAAAAGTCTCGACCCCTCCACTCTCGCAAATTTTAGGCCCATCTCCCAGCTACCGTTTTTATCAAAAGCCCTGGAGCGCGTAGTCTACGCCCAGCTGCAGTCTTTTTTAATCCTTCATGGCATCCATGAAAAGTTTCAGTCTGGCTTCAAACCCATGCACAGCACTGAAACAGCCCTTTTAAGAGTTTTTAACGATCTGCTCCTAGCCGCCGACTCAGGTAACCCAGCTGTCTTGGTGCTGTTGGACCTGACAGCTGCCTTCGACACCGTGGACCATGGCATCCTGCTGTCACGGCTTGAACAGTCCGCTGGCATCACAGGCTCTGCCCTCGCATGGTTCAGGTCCTACCTTAAGGACCGTAGCTTTTCAGTGCAGCTAGGTGCCTTCTCCTCTGCCAAAGCCCCTCTTACCTGTGGGGTCCCCCAAGGCTCGATTCTGGGCCCCATCCTGTTCCTACTATACATACTGCCCCTAGGTTCTATTCTAACTAAACACAACATTCCCTTCCACTGCTACGCTGACGACGTCCAGATTTATCTCCCGCTCAAAGCAAACATAACACAGTCACTACAGCAGTTGATGGACTGCTTAACGGAGATCAAATCCTGGCTGAGCAACAACTTCCTGACTCTTAACGAGGGCAAGACGGAGGTCATCTTTTTTGGACCACAACCTCCAGCCTCTCAGGTTGATATTCTGGGCTCCCTCCAACTAAACATCCTCCCCTCGGTCATGAACCTTGGCGTGACCTTGTCGAACACTTTTAAATTCGATAAGCAGGTCAGCAGCGTAGTCAAATCCTGCTTTTTTAAAATAAGACTATTGGCCAAAACCAAGTCCTATTTATCTTTTAAAGACATGGAAAGGGTCATCAACGCCTTTGTGACCTCGAGACTGGACTATTGCAACGCTCTGTATGTGGGTATGGACCACGCGTCAATTAAACGCCTGCAGCTGGTCCAAAATGCAGCTGCACGTTTGCTGACTGGACACAAAAAGCACGACCACATCACCCCAATTCTGGCATCACTACACTGGCTTCCAGTTCAGTTCAGAATTGATTTTAAAATCCTTTTATTTGTTTTTAAAGCTCTAAATGGGCTGGCTCCGGCCTATATTGTTGAACTCCTCCAGCGCTACACCCCAGCCAGAGCTTTAAGGTCTGCTGACCAGCTGCTGCTGGTAGTGCCGAAGACTAGGCTCAAAACACGAGGGCACCGAGCCTTCGCAGCAGCTGGCCCGAGGCTCTGGAACACTCTGCCCCTCCATGTGAGGTCGGCCCAGACCCTAGGGGTTTTTAAATCATATTTAAAAACTCACTTCTTCGCTCAGGCTTTCTAGCTAGAGCGGAGCACGACTACTGACACTTCCCTGTGAATTGTTTTTTATATTTGCTGTTGCTAAATGTCTGTCTTATTTACAATTACACTGCAGTGAAATGTTTTTATTACATGTACAGCACTTTGGCTCGACCAAAAATCGTTTTTAAATGTGCTTTATAAATAAAATTTGATTTGATTTTGATTTGACCTCATGATAACCTTTTTTTGGCCCCAATTCAATAATGAATTTGCTCATTTTCCTAACATTTAAAGTAATGACATCTTGGACAGACGTGGATGTGAACTTCAACCTGACTGGTTTGCGGAGGCGTATAACCATGAGGCAGTCATTTGTATTGATTATTATTCACATTTGCTTTTTTACACAAATATGTGCTCCATTGTTTATTCACATCCCGTCGCATGCTTTTACAATTTTCCTTTCCCTGCTAACAATGATTTTTGCTTTTGTTTCAACCCACTTGGAGAGCAACAATCTATTACCCTTACTGGCAGATATTGGTGTTTAAAACTTAAGCTAGAGCAGGTAAAAACTTCAAATTGTGTCTGTGCTCTTTTGTAAAGACTACATCAACTACAGAAAATCAGTTATCTTAACTGATCTTGAGCAGATGAAGGCCTGCAACCTATTTTAGACATATATTTATCAAATCATTAAAAAGCACTCTAAAGTATTATAACTTTGGTGTAATCCAAATCATAGGGCAAGATTCTAGCACCTCTAAAACACTAAATAAATTCAAAGCATGTTATAACAATTCGATGAAAAGGAAAATAAAGCAGATTATTACAGATATGGCGACTGCTGGATATATACCCTTCAAGCACTTCATAAATATATTTTGGCTATCACCCATCTGGGGCGGCGCCAGGGGGGAGCTAGGGCTAGTGCTGAAGCACCCCCCAGGATTGCCAAAGCACCCCCAAGAAATATGTGTTTTTTTTTCGAAAATTATTATTATTTTTATTAAATTAAATCAGAAAAATTATTGATTACATCAATGCAAATGTGAAATAAATAAATGTTTCACCAAAAACATAAAGCCAACACAGGTGATATGATTAGGCCAATGGCCAGCACCCATTCGATTTTTGACCTACCCATAGGCTAAATAACTTTGTGACACTTGAGTGACTTCCTGTTAGCTGGAGCCCCAAATGATTTGCTTACACCAAAGTGACAAATGGATCGTTTTTTAGTCATTAAACGTCCACGTGTGGACACTCAATCAAAACCAACTGAAAGCGAGAGGGATTCTGCACATAATAGGCCTTGTGAGTACAAGTAGCTTACTTCTGGGTCTGTTTCATTCAAGCTCTGCTCTGTGTGTGTGGCACGAGCCATTTTGTGTGCGTGTGCAAGCGAGCGAGAGAGCTCGCGCACCGGTGGGTATCTACCGGAGATTGTTGTGGTTAGCATCTGGTGCTAGCTAGCCAAGCTAACGGATATAAGGAGCTGTTTCAACAACAAGGTGGAGGGAGAACTCTCTCCTGTCAGACTGAGAGTCTCAGATAACCTCAGCTCAGGTGAAGTAAAGGACTCTCAGTGTTTAGATAGTTAACTTTAGTCTAGTTATCTCAGTAGGTCTCAAACGGTTTGTTTTAAAAGGGGAGTGATTTGTAAAATATCTAAAAAGAAATAGAAAATCTGTTTACAGTTCTGTTTCATATGTATGTTGAGAGATACTGTATATCCATAGATCTCTTCATTTTGGCTCTCAAAGTGCACCAGATTGATGCTTTTAACTTCAATATTTAAAATAAAATCTTCCCGGGGGAGCTCCACTAGAGGAGGTGAGGTCCACTCCCCACTTGTAAAAATAGCACTTTACCCCTGCTTACACCTATATGCCGTGAGCTGATTACCGAGCCTTCATTGTAACAGTCGCGGGTGCACTGTGTGTGCGTGTGGGGAGTGTTGCAGTAGAAAATTCAACTGTAGCGCTGGTGCATTAATTGGAAACCCTTAATGTTTGAGCACCCTCTATGAAACGTCAAGCTACCCCACAGCACCCCCTAGAGAAAATCTCTGGCACCGCCACTGTCACCCATTAAGTGATTTATTAAATTGTTTAAGCACTTCTGGCTTTTATAGAGTTCTCCCTTTTGCACTCAGAACATGTTGCAGTTGTCCAATAAAAACAATCAACTCTGCAGGAGATGATGTTATGGATTAGTTTCTTAAATCTCTGGACATGAAAATCTATGATTATGTTTTAAAAGATGAAAGGTAGATTCAATAAGTGCCTAGATGTGTCTGCTGAAGCTTTTATCTGAGTCTGTTTAAACACCAAGATTTCCAAATTTAGTTTATTTATTATCTCATTCACTGCAAGCAATATGTCTTTCATCTTTTCACCAATTAAAAAATGTTCCACTTGTCTTGTTTATCTACCCAGTTTTATTGATTTTCTCTTCGGCTACCATGTACAGTATGGCAGTGTATTCATATAACTGCTTCATTTGTACTTATTACTAAAAGGGGCATTAACGTTAAATAATAGATGCCCTACATATGAGCCCTGTGGGATGCCTCGTAATGGTGTTTCATGTAACAGTTTAAGCAATGTTTTTTGTTTTTTTTGCCTGATAATAAGACTGAATTGGCATTTTGTTTCCTAAATCAGACATTGTATTGTATTGTGATTTTCTTTTTGGGAAAATGAAATGGATGTGTTATTTTACCGAAGCCAATCATAGTGTATCTGTACCAAAAAGAACATTTTTCATCAAAACAAAAGATGAAGTGAACATTAGTCATGTAGATCTAAGAGATATGATAATTAGGGTTGTTATTTCAGGCAAACTGTTTGGCTATTCTAGATCCTGCCTTTAATGCTCTGACTGGCTTGGTCATTTTTTCCAACCTCTGAACGAAATGAAAGACATCTTTGAAATTCTGAAAGGATGTGGGCAGCGATTCAGGGGTTTGAAAGCAGGCAGGCGAATAGATATTTCATAATAAAGTCCAAAGATTTCCACAGGCATTAGCAATTCATTTGCTTCCTAGAGACCTAAAATATGCTTTTCTATCTAGCTTTTCTTAGAGAAGGAAAGAGGTGAGGTGAATTCAGGTAGGACTTGTCCCCTTAAAAATGTTCAATTTAATGTTAAATTAAATTCCCTTTTGTGCCTTTGAAGTCATAGGCTATGATCAAAGAAAAGGCTGCAAAGCGTACTCCTGCCTTCATGTGAAATCCTTCATGGCCCAAGGGTCTGCAAAATGTATCCACCACCTTTTAATAAAAAAGCACAGCTGTCAATCTGACAATATAGCTTTGTTTACTTCCAGAGGAGCTGGAAATGTTCGACTTACAAGGTTTTTACCCATCCATGCAGCTGATGTGTCCTCAAAGAACATGATTTGGCATGTTGATCTTTATTTCCCACTATGCTGAAATACAATCAATAATTGTTATTGTAATTATTTTAGCTTTTGAGCTATGGGTAACAAATGAGGTATTGTGAGTCTCCTGGGTGTTGTCATTGGAGGATGCTAAATCCTTGTTGTCTTAATTAAAGCTCAGTGAAAAGACACAAATTAGCATGGCCCAAAGCCTTTGTGCAGAACACCATCGGGAACACAAAGTTTTCAAGCTTATAATTATGTTGATTGTTGCTTGGTAGTCTGAACAGGGTTTTCTGAGAATACAAGCCAAAACAAACCGTTACAACCGTCATCAAGGGAAAAGGAAAGCTCATCACTCAATCAGTCACACTGAAAAAATTAGAGGCAAAAAACATTTAAAATAAAATCTTTAAGAAAATGATGAAGGTACGTGGCTTCTCGATTATTTAAATTTTGCAACCACCAGCCTGCTGCTTGCTTTGAGTTAATCAATAAGTCAATAGGGTTAATATTTTCTTTACACTAATGGAGTATTTCTCCCATAATCAGTTTTAAACAAACATTTGGGGTTTGTGTATTGAAATAAAATGAAAGGAAAACATTTTTAAGCCAAGGAAAATCTGTTTACATCATATAAACACATTAATATTTATTTTATAAGCTCATTGATGAATATTTTTGTGTGTAAATGCAATTCACCAACATTAGCAATTCATATTGACTTCAGAACGTTTAATCCCTCTATGCCCAGCGAGGCAGAGTTGGTCCAAAATGCTGCAGTCAGACTCCTGATGAGAACTTAAAGGACACAGCAGATAACTACCGTTTTAGCTCGACTTCTGCGGCTCCCACTTGCAGTTCAGGATTGATTTTAAAATGTTATCGATTGAATTTAAGGCACAGTTTGGACCTGTGCCCAGTCAAAGATCCCAAGGCTCTTTTTGCAAAATCTTTAGTCATTTCAGAGTGCGGCTGAAGACTAATGCTAAACTAATTGCAGATGATATTTTAAACAATGTGAAATTATTCATCTAAATCGTTCATGAAAGTGTAAGAAGATCCGTCTATCGATGGAGCCTTATTTAGACTACTTTGTTACAAACATTTTTTCTGCTAGGGGTTTATATTTCAATAGAATTCTCTGAGTGCCATGACACATTTGCTGAATCTGTCTGATTTCTTTTCTTTTACTGCTGGTTTTAATTTTAATGTCTCCCTTCAATGAAGATTTTGATTCTGCAATGGAAATATATTATTGGAACAACCCTATATATAATAGTCAAACACAATTGACTATTCATAAAACCACACCAGGCTGATATGAAGTGCCATCACGCCAATAAAACAATATTGTACCAAACATCTTTGCTAGTGAGAATTACATTAAGCCATGTTGCTCCATAAATTCGGATTTTGTGTTTGTAAAGTATGTACGGTAATGGAGGAAAGTCTACTTACAAAATGTTTTGAATGATAGCTTTTTGGGCGATATTGTATACTGTACTAATAATACTACAATCCTAAGAGTCAGGATTCATCTTCTAAGGACTGTGAATATCTGTACAAAATGTCTTGGCAATAAATTAAGTAGTTAAAAATATTATTCAGTGTGGTTTCAAGTGATGGTCTGATAACAACCATATAGTTAATGGTAAAGACTAGATGCTGTATGTAATGGGACGAAGCCATTCACTTTCTAATCCCCAACCACTCTTATTCAGTCACTTGATAGCAATTTGCTGATTAAATGTATGTAGTAGAACAAAAATATGTATTTTAGTATTTTATTACATATGTTGCATTATTGGAGGTGCTCGGGTCATAAGAATTTCATTGCCATTCCTCCCTGCACCGCTCTATAGGCCAGTGGACCTCTTTTCTCAAATCACTTGTCGTCTGAAATGCTTTAAACTGCCCCATATACACACAAATACTCTTAAAGACAGTCACTCACACACGCATACTGAATTATACATAAAATACTGGTATATCTACATGCAATTTGAATAACGGATACATTTACTCATGCAAAATCTGTTTGACATACATGAAACACACATTCTTTCAGTCTTATTCACACACACAGTAGTGAGTGTGTCATCCCGCTATTGACTGTTGTGTGACAGCTAATTAAACCCTTCACTAACATCCTCCACTACCACACCAGAGACAGACATTAGTCACTCTTATCTTCACACAAATGTAGATTAAAAGACACACACACACACACACACACACACACATACACACACACACATACCATGTATACATCACTTCAGGGGACATTACATTGACTTACATGCGTTTCCTGGAGACGTATTCTGACCTTAACCATAACCAACACATGCCTAACCCTAACCCTTGCCCTTACCCTAATCCTAAACCTAACCAAGTCTTCACCCTAAAATGAATGATTCCCCTTTTGGGGACCTCCAATTTGTCCCCATAAGGGAGGCGAGTCTCCACACGTGACTGTGTAAACATATTTAGGTCCCCATAAGTATAGTAATGCTAGGCCACACACACACACACACACACACACACACACACACACACACACACACACACACACACACCACACACACACACACACCACACACACACACCCACACACACACACACACACACACTGTGTGAAACAGCTACTAACTGTCCTCAGAATATACTTAACCTCAGTCTATCTGGGAGGTAAAAAACACTCAAACATACACTCATTCATCAATTCTCTCTTCACACATGTAGACACACACATTCTCTCATCATCACTTATTTATGTGTGTGGCTGATAATAATGAATTATGTTCTTCTGTACACACACACACCCACACAGACACACACACACACACACACACACACACACACACACACACACACACACAACCGAACGGGCAAAGCACATATATAAGTGTGTGTGTGTGCGTAATATGCTGATGTCACGTCTTCATTTGACAGACCATAAAGATAGATATCTCCCCATTACCTTCCTAATCACATGACCTTTACAAAGTCAATCAAATTTGATTTATTTTTTCCCGAGGCTTTAGGCTGGTGATAATGTCACAAGATGGGAGGTTGTTTTTGTAGTGAATATGTATTTCAGGTCTTAACTGTGTACATTTCATTGATTTATTATAATGTATATGTTATCTTCAACTTATGACAGTCTTGTCGTCTCTTCCAACATCCTGGGTCTTCTGTTGCAGCTTAAAACGGCTTCCTACAGTATAAAATGTTATGTCTTGATTTGACTTTCGATCATAAAAGATATTGGCACTGAGTGTAGTGGAAGAGAATTGGCAGTGGATGCATTATAAAGACTTAGATTAAAAAAAAACGTTGTCCCCTCAGTAGTCCCGTCTTTTCCTCTGTGACCCTGTTTAAGGTCAGCGCTTGTTGGCATATGTATTAGCTCTAGAATTGCCACAGTTATAAAGTTAGAGCGATCAAAGGAACCATAAGTGATTCATTGAGCCATTCACAGTTTCACTGTACCAGGCATGTGTACTTAGTCTTGCATGGCTTAATCTTTGAGACAAGCATATGCTAGTGGCAGGACCAACCAGGTATTTACAGGTTTGTGTTCTTTCTTTTTTTTCCCATCCATTCTTAATGGTATTCTTAATGTTATTTCTGGTGTGATGAAAAAACGTACATTTATGACTTTCTTTATCTACATCCGTTAACCGTCAGATTTTTATTCACTCCAGGGAATGCAGAACTTTTTTTTCACCTCATTCGCAGATGCTCTTCTGTTTTTAAAGATATTTTTAAGAAAGGTTAACGTTAAAGGTAAACCATTAGGATAACCAACTAGATTTGCCACAAACAGTGCTTTACTTTTACTCTTAGGGTAGGATTCAATACTTTTTTTTTTTTTTATTTGTTATAAAGATGTTGTTTGTGAAATGACTTTCCAGGTTTCTTTTCAGATTAAAAGCCTTCATAGAAAGTTGTTTTCCTCCTGGGGATGCACGCTGAAGTTCAAAATCAACTTCTGCAGACTCACTATAATAATGATTTGAAATGTCAGCTTGCATATGGATTTCCAAGTACAACGCTGGTAAAGCCTCTAGTTCCTTTAGATGTATTTGTCTCTGCACTAAACCTTATTTTAATTATTCAAGTGTTTTCAGGGAAATCTCACATATGTGGAGAGTTATTTTGGTTTCTCATATCACTTTTATATGGTGAGAGGCTTTCCCAATCTGAAGTGGAGATCAGTTCAAATATTTAAGCACTTTGCCTCAGTACTCCATTTCAAAGAAGTTTTCGAGTAAAACTAAACTTTAAGCTAAACAGTATATATTCAGCAGTTAAGCCCTTGGAGCTTACAATACTTTCATATGGCAGAAACACATTGACATTGAGAAAGATTTCTGTTTCCTAAAATAATCCCTTAAAAGTAATGGATTTCAGTGTTTGAATCCTTAATTTTGTTCTGCGATATATAGATTTGTGACTAATACCAAAACAGTCTGACAAGTAATACAAATTCCCTGCCTGAAATACAGCACACTGCATATTGGAGGGTGAGGTTATTTAAGGATGAGTCATGTGTCTGAGAGTCCAAACCCTTTTATATGAGGCTGTACTCAGCCACAGCGCTGCATGGAGTAAATGCTAACATCATGCTAACGTAGTAACAATGCTACATGCTGTGTGTTAACTGTTTAGTTTTAGCATGCTTACATTTACATATTCACATGGATTACAGCTGAATGTCATTTGGTTTGCGGGTATTTAGTCATAAACCAATAAACTGGATAAATTGAACTGATGATGGCGCTCGATAACAATTGGTTTAAGTTAATACATTTCACCCTAAAGAAACATAAATAATTGAAATCCATCCTCACTCATCCATCTTAAATTCACATGCTTGGCTATTGAAGGCCCGTAAAGGTATACGTTTACCAAATAAGGATTCATCTTCTGGGGAGCGTAACTTTTTTTGAGCCACTTGATGTTGTTGTGAAATGTTAATGTTTCGTTTCATGGCAATCAAGACTACTGTCGTTGCGATAAAAGGAGTCAATGACAACTTACTGCTGGCAGAAAAGTTTCAGGATCACCAAGGTCCCATGATGAATCCTCAGGAAAACATTAACGTGTTTTTAGAGTTCACGGCAATCCATCTAATATATTTTGAGATATTTCAGTCTATAAAAGTGTTGGATAGACAGGCTTAATGACCAACATTGTAATCCTTATAACCTTATCCTCTAGCTTGAAAAGTCACAGAAGTAAGGTACCATGTGTATAAAACGTGAGATAAATAATGAGCCTTTCCAGGCGATGTAAGGATTTGTATCAGACAGATTCTGTAGATAATGTGGTTTCTGCCTGAAGGAAGATTATTAACAGCACGGCTAATTCATGTTGTGCCTGGGAATCCATGTAGCAAATTAAAAAGGACATCTCATATCAAACACAACACCCTCTAATCTTGGTTGAGAAGTTGTGAATTAATTAACCAAACTTTTACTGATTCATAAACTAAAGCTACTTAAAACATCAAAAGAAGCAGCAAACAGGATCAGTGAAACGTGACTTATTTACCTGCACACCTGCATCAGTTTTGGTATTGAATCCTTAAATGAATTTTGAAAACAGATTAGTCTAGGTCGGAAGTTGCATTGATCTGAATGAAGATGTGTGCTTGTGACTGTAGTCCCTCTCCCCACTGTGTGCTGTTGGAGTAACACCCCCCTCCTGGTGGTGCCCCAGCACTAAAGCACTTAACCCCGCCTGCTCCAGCTGAGCCGCACTGAGGCCGTATTGAGCAACTCCCTGGAGTCACTTTGTGTATTTGAATGAGGGTAACATGGGTGGTATTTAAAAAAAGAAAAGGGTTCCCAGTGGTCTGTGGCTAAATAAAGGTTAGAGGAAATGAGAGATGAGACTTTGCTTTGTTTTAAACTCTTTGCGTAAATTCAAGATGTTGGCAAGAAGCCTCCTGTGCTCTGTCTGTATGTGCTAACTCTAGAAAAGATATTAGTACTTATATCTGCATTGAGACTTTTAAAGTGAAATACTTTTTTTGTTCGTGTTTTTTTTAACTGCCATTACTCCTCATAAGTTCACGAGTTAAGATATTGAATAAATATCCAGAGTAACCTCATATTATAATATTTTATTTAGAATATAGAAATATAATAAAAGGGAAATAATAGTGGGGATAATATTTCATCATAATACATATCTTTCTTTTAATTAGAGGTTGTGTATACTGTATAATAGTCAGGTATCTAACCAAAGGTATGGCAAACCTTGCATCATTTCTGTTAAAAATGGCAAATAAAAATGTACATTAATGCAAACGTTTAATGTAAACCAGAGCCGAAGTAACATCTGAAGAATGTGCTGCAAAATACTGCTTTTTACTAAACCATGTTATATTAAGTTTGCAGAATATAACCTGAAAAAGTTCCACCTTCAATGCAGTGTTCACCTCGATAAAGGGAATATTGCCAATTACAATGACGAACAAAACCAATCATTTACATTTCATTTTTTTGTCTCCTACCAACTGTACAACTGAGTGTATAAGTAACAGATAATTATCTTCAGAGTACAGCATGAGTTCTGTAAGTGCCTCTCTAATGGACTGAAACGCCCGGCCCCATACTGACTGACATGACTGATACCGTGTGTTCCTGGTCCGATGGCCGTCTGACAGAGCAGCTAACTGACTGATGGACTGGCTCGCTGACTGACTAAACAACCAAGGACCTGAGGATCGGACAGATTGACTATCAGTATAGTTTTAATCCAAGGGAAGCCGCCATGTGTATCCATGCCACGAGCGGGCTGAGTGACCAGCGGGTTAATAGCATGACCTCCTATTTAATACTGAAGAGTGCGGGGGGGGGGGGCTACAATGAGAGATGGTGAGGAAGGGCTCAGGGTATGCATGACGAGCAAAAAGAAGATGGGTTATATATTACAGAGAGTGAATGAGAGGAAAAACACAAATGGGGTGACAAGAAACTTGAGAGCCCACATTTCTAGTGCCATTCGAGTCCTGAGAGACGAGGACACACTTCATTATTATTGGACGAGAAGGACAGATTGGTAAGAAAGAGACAGAGAAGGAATGGCAGTAAAAACATGGAGACGATCATTATGTAGTGAAGTAAAAGAGGCTAGATGAGGGAAAGAACTGGGAGATTTCTGGTTGTTTGTTTAGTGGTAATGGTCAAAATGATTGCCTCTATGTTTCTTTGGGCAACACAAAAAATGTGGCTTTAGCCAGTGGTCAGGCTTTGGTGTGTGTATTGTGTGTTGCAGTTTGTTTCCTTGTCCCCTCGGGCCACACTGAGTTTCCTAGAGGGCATGAGCCTTTTTAATTACGTCCAGGAACATAACTGGCAAGGGCTTGATATCAATGCTATTGAAAGTATCAAGGATATTTAACCTGCAACAAGCTCTCTGCTATATGCCTGGGGATGTAGAGATAAGAAAAGCAGCCTCTTACACTGTTTCCCCTTTTCCATATTTGTTTCACATTTTCTATGAAAGAAAGACACGTTTTTCTGCGTCATGAATCTGCTATGCTCAAGTATGTTTATGCCTATTTGGCTGCAGGGACAATGAATGCATCCACAAGCGGATACTTATGGAAAATGCACCATTAGATGTAGTAGTTTTACATTGGACCCTATAGCAGAATAATGCATTTCTTACCATGTTGTTTCCCCAGAACAATAATATTATACAACTCTGCAAACTTCCGATCAGGTCTATAAAATATAAGTGCCACAGTCGCGATGGAGATCCATGCAGAAAGAGATGTAATTGTGTTGTGCCAAGCGGCAACGCACGCCGCCGTGTGTAGGGGCCGTTACCCCTCGATTCCACTGGGTCCGTCTGTGTCGTGTTACGGCTGCGCCACGGTTTTTGTCCGGCCTCCTCCGGCGTCATACCCTACCGGGGGCGTTTCAGGAGCGTTTCAGAAGCATTTCAGAAGCGGAGCATCTTGCCTGCCGGCTCGCAGTTTTTCTTGATTTGGGTATATTTCCTGGACAGGCTACTATGTACATACAAAGTTAATAATACTTGTAATATTCCAGTTATAAATGACATGAATCAAAGATGTGTTGCTGTATTTTAGTGGTAAAAAAATGCATTAATCATCATAATTATTCTATATATATATAATGTACACAGTGCCTGTAAACCGGAGGAGAACGCTGGCATTTCTCCTCCTACTTGAAAGACTACAGAGGGATAGGGTCTGCAAATTAGTTTATTTGGGGGATGGGCCGGATGCTGTCACTGGTCCACTTCCTGCCCGCCGCCTCTGCAACGCCTCGCGTCGAAAAATAGACTTGAATCCAACTCACCCCTAGTTTCCACTGGGTCCGTCTGCGGCGTGTTACGGGCGCGTTGCGGCTGCGCCGCGGCGTCCGCAAGGATCGCTGAACACTGTCGGGAAACAGTGTTCAGCGTAAGAGGTTGCTTTTCTTATCTCTACATCCCCAGGCATATAGCAGAGAGCTTGTTGCAGGTTAAATATCCTTGATCCTGACATTTTAAAAGGTTTTTCGCCTGCCGTCTGTCTGCAGACTTGTCAAGCATTAATTCATGGTTTTTACTAACCGGTATCAGTATGTTGTTATGTCGGCATCATTTAGAAACGTGTATTACAATTTAATCACGGTAAAATATGTTCATTTTGTTGTAGTTAGCTCCCGAGCCAGCGCGTCTTGTTTGAATGATGCGAGTAAACACAGCTGGCAGCCGCAGTGAAACTCGAGCGACTAGAGCGCAGCGATAGGAGCGTTTAGAGCGAAGCGAATATTCGCATCGCGTCCGGTGTGAACGTAGCATAACGCGGCGCGTCTGGTGGAATAGCACCCATTGACTAGAGTGGCCGCGATGTTGTCGGGCGCAGCCATAATGCAGCCGTAATGCGGCCGTAACGCGACGCAGACGGACCCGGTGGAATTTAATGTTTTAGCTGAATGGGAACGCCACAGGCAGACAGACACAATTGAAATCATACATTTTTGAACGTGGGGGAATAGAGAACCGCAGTGACGCGTCCTAAAACCCGGATGTAAACTCCTTCCGGTTCCTTCGTCAAAAGCGCAATGCAATTTCTCCATAGGATTTTGGAAAATAGCTCAAAATAAGGTCTGTGGTTGACACACATTTAAGAGACGGATCACATTTTGTTCAGCCGGATAATCTCCACATGTCTCCCCTACTTTTATAATTTTTGAATCATAAATCTAGTCGCCAAAAGCGAAATGCTAACGTTATGCTATAAACAAACTACAAGCCAGTACAGCAGCAGGGTCGCACGACTTCAACGTCACGCCAACTTAAGATCGTTTCAACTGACTTGCACCGAAACTGCACTTTGAACACTTTAAATATATTAACATTTTAAACTGTATAACCGGGTTTATCTAGGCCCTTTTTGTTTTGCCACACTGAATTTAAATAGAAGTCATGGCTGTGTCAATTACCAGTCTGATATCGTTTTACAAAGATGACAAGAAGAGTGTAGATAGAGGAGAGAACCACTACAAGTCAGGACACGTAAAACAGTGCAGCCTAGATGAAGGTGTGCTTACCGGTGTTGTCAGGGCTAGCATGAGGGACAAGGTTTATAGTGTCGGTGAGTAGTGATAGCAAGAGTACCGTTAACCTAGAGTTAATTTATTCACATTAATTCCCATCAACAAATCCATTTTATGTGTCACATGAAATCTTTATTAGGCAAGGCAAGTTTATTTATATAGCACTTTTCAACACAAGGCAATTCAAAGTGCTTTACAAAAAATGAAAGACATTAAGAAAATGGCATTTAAAATTAGTCATTAAAAAGAAAAGCTAATAAAATAAACATTAAAAGAAAAAATACATGGATAAAAGTTACAGTGCAGTCTAAGATATGAATAGTTCAATTAAAAGCAGCGACAAAAAGACAAGTCTTTAGTCTGGATTTAAAAGTAGTCAGAGTTGCAGCGGACCTGCAGGTTTCTAGGAGTTTGTTCCAGATATTTGGAGCATAATAACTAAACGCTGCTTTACCATGTTTAGTTCTGACTCTGGGGACAGAAAGCTGACCAGTCCCTGAAGACCTGAGAGATCTGGATGGTTCATAATTTAGCAGGAGGTCAGAAATGTATTTTGGGCCTAAACCATTCAGTGCTTTATAAACCAGCAGCAGTATTTTGAAATCTATTCTTTGACACACAGGAAGCCAGTGTAAAGAGTTCAGAACAGGAGTGATGTGATCCACTTTCTTAGTGTTAGTGAGGACTCGAGCAGCGGCGTTCTGAATTAGCTGCAGCTTTCTAATATATTTTTTAGTGAGACCTGCAAAGACACCATTACAGTACTCCAGTCTACTGAAGATAAAAGCATGGACAAGTTTTTCCAAATCCTGCTGTGACATTAGTCTTTTAATCCTAGATATGTTCTTTAGGTGATAGTAGGCTGATTTAGTAACTGTTTTAATGTGACTGTTGAAACTCAGATCAGAGTCCATGACTACACCTAGATTTCTGGCTTTATCTGTTGTTTTGAACATTGCAGACTGAAGCTCAGCGCTAACTTTTATACGTTCTGCCTTGGCTCCAAAAACCATTACCTCAGTTTTATCTTTGTTTCATTGGAGAAAGTTCTGACACATCCAGTCATTGATTTGTTCAATGCACTTACTCAGTGTTTGAATTGGAGCATAGTCTCCTGGTGAAATGGTTACGTAAATGTGTGTGTCATCTGCATAGCTATGGTAACTTATTTTGTTGTTCTTCATTATCTGAGCCAGTGGTAGCATGTAGATGTTAAAGAGAAGAGGCCCCAAGATTACAAATATTACACACCAGAAAACACAGAAATATCCATGAAATAAACATACAGTAGGCTATAAACAATTAAAGGGATAATTGGGAAGGCATTACAAATGTAAATATATTTTAAATAATAAAACAATCCAGTCATGCGGCTGCATTAGCCATCTTTGCCATCCACAGTTTCAGCTGCACTGACACCCCCTGTCAGTGGAAGAAGCCAAAGGCAGCTAAACGTACACATTCAGTGGAGGAGCTATTTCCTCCAACCAATAACTCATTCAACCCGCTGACAAGAGAGCCCACCTCCGAAGATCGTGACTTGCTGAGGGACAGACTCGGGGGCAGGTTCTCAGGAATTTCTTGGCTTCTCTCCCCCGAGCCAGAAGAGGAACACTACAGCTTGGAAACACTTACTGTTACTGAAATTCTCAAATCTGTTGGGCATCAGGGACCTGAGGCAATTGTGGCAAGCATGGCATTGTCTGAGGAGCAACAGAGGGCAATTCATGTGGCTACCACTGGTCAGCGAACCAACCCAAACTGGCATTTGTTCAGGAAAGGAAGGTTGACTGCCAGCAACTTTGGAGCTGTCCTGAGGTCAAAGCGTGTGACTGCGTCCCTTATTGCCAGGGTGCTAGGGCAACAACAGGCCCTTGATGGTGTTTTGTCTGTACAGTGGGGGACTATGAATGAATGTGAGGGCGTCAGGGCATTCACCAATGCAACCCAGATGCAGGTCCATGAGTCAGGTTTGTGGCTCTCTCAATCAGGAGTGTTGGGAGCATCTCCAGATGGCCTGGTAGGGTCTTCCGCTGTGCTGGAGGTAAAGTGTCCCTACGGAGCCAGGGAAATGACAATTAGTGAAGCATTGCAAATCAAGGGCTTCTGTGTCAGTAAGGAAGGAGAAACATTCAGCCTGCGTGAGGAACATCCTTACTGGCACCAAGTGCAAGGTCAGCTTCACCTCACTGCAAGAAAGAAGAAGAAATTAAAAATGTGTGAATCGTTTTTAATTTACATTTACTCGCCTTTGCAATGTTGTGGTTGTTAGAGTGTTAGGCTTACTGTCAGCTCGTCTGTTGGGAAGATATAAAATATTAGTTTCATGGAAGTCACACCGTCACATATAAGAGCATTAAGACATACAGTACATAGGCTAAAACAAAACATCTAAAGATATAACCTTGCACTTTGTCTCGTGAACATTTTCACTATTTTGACATTTTTATAGATGAAAATTGAACTAAAGAAATAAATGGTAGATTAATCCATATTGAAAATAGGTGTCAGCTGCTACACTAATTATAATAGTTATATTTCTTCATTAAGATAAGATATTACTGTATTGAGCCCAAGTTGGGAAATGTTTGTGTTGCAGCAGCATAACAAGAAAAACAAAATATAAGTTATTATATATACAAAAGTATGTGAGGGATGGAATATTACATTGAATATAAAATGTACATGTGATTTTACGTCCAAGAGAAGCTATGGAGCAGAGAGTTCTCTGCCAGCCAGAGGTGATTATGTTATTAGTTCAATATGTCAAACTGATTTCCCTGACTACAATCTTTAGTTACATGGTGAAACGTTATGCTGCTTGTACTAATTAGACTATCATATAAGCCACACAGGTTTTAATAGGATGTTGTAGTGATCACTAATTTACTCTATGTACATAATTCACTCATGGAACTACGGGTTGGGGGTATTGTTTCCGCACAGACATATGTGTTGCTTACTGTATATATTGTGTGCCCTCCTTGCTTCTCGTCCTCTTGTCTTCCCGGGCTGCGACCCGACAACATGTCTGTTTCTGCTGCTCATTAAAGTTCCCTTGCACCTTCGATGCACCGCCTCCGACTCCATATATCTCGGCACTACATTGGTGACCCTGACATAAGTCAGTTTCTGGGACTGACCCGAACATGGCGAAAAACGCTGTTTTTCTCGATGTGCCGGAGATTTTTGGAGACGTCCGTGGCTGCCACCGGCACACGGACTGAGGCTCGGTGCGCCCCCCACGGAATGGCTGAGGACGTCGCTCGCCATTCCCACATCGTCTCGGCACTGGAGGACAGCAGGCCTTCCGACAACGAGACGATACACGACCTGCTAGGTATGGGAGAACCCGCCTTCTACCTCATGGGGCTGTTTCTTCGGGACGTGCGGCTGCATGTCCAGGCTGCACTAGCTAACATGGCTAGTGTTGAGCCCCGCGCTTTAGCCGAAGAAGCTAGCCGGTTCTTCCTGGCCGCCCGGCGATTTAACCCTGAGGTGCTGGCCACTACACGCAGCGGCACCTTCCCTGGTAGAGGCACGCCACCTAGCGGAGGCTCCGGGGCCGACGACATCGACTAACGACGACTAGCAGCTACCAAAGACTACCAGCTAGCGGCTAACGACGACAGCTATCGACTAGCTGCTAACGGCTATCGACATTTATCGGTTGACATCTGACTGTTAACCCCTTTTTTTTCTCGGTGCCTGAGGAGGTTCGACCAGCCGGTTGACCTCGTGTGGATCCTCTCATAATTTCGCCCACCTGTTTTTGACCGTGGACAGTACGACCCTTTTGAGCTTTTTCTGGTACCTGAGAGGAGGTTCGACCATGTCTGGTCGGCCTCGTGTGGACCCTCTTGCTTTTTCACCACCTTGACGGCGGCTTCGGACGACACCCGCGCTTTCATCGGAGCCTGGGTGGCGTGCTTCTGTACCCCGTCTCGCCTCGACAGTTTTGGACGTCGCCCATGCCTTCGTCGGCCCGTGGGTGGCGCGCTTCGGGACCCTGTCTGGCCTCTTCCTTCGCCTCGGCGGTATCGGACGTCGCCCATGCCTTCATCGGCCCGTGGGTGGCGCACTCCGGGACCCTGCCTGGCCTCTCCTCTTACCGCGGCTCACGGTTCGCCTCGACGGCAGCTTCGGACGGCCCCCCCGTCTGGCCTCTCCCCTGTCCACGGCTCTTTCCTCCCGGGGGTGCTGCTCCTGCCCCCCCGGGGACCCGGCTCTTTCCTCCCGAGGACTTTGTGCCCGCCGCCGTTGTGCCCTCGCCTGCGGCCGGGCAGTGCTCCTTCCTGCTGGGGACCACCGGGTTATTCACACCCGTTGCGGCTCAGCGACCATGTTTTCACCGACTGGCGGGTGAAGACTTAATTCGCCACGACGACTGCTGCGGCCCCCTTACGACGGCCCGTTCCGGCCCGCCCCGGGTGGGGACGTCCTTGCCCTCGTTGGGGCCCCTACCCTCTCCTGGGGCCCGTTCCATGGCCCGGCCCTCACCTGCAACCCCGCCCTCCTCGGCCCCTGTGGTGCTTCCTCCCGGACGCGAGGATTGTGTCCATGGTTGAATTCTGGGGGGGCTTGTGTAGTGATCACTAATTTACTGATAGCGATAGCAGCACCGTTCAGAGAGAGAAAGTTTATCTTTCGATCTCGTTTGAATTGTGCCACGAATTACACATATGATGTTTGTCAATTTAAAAGATAATTTTGCAAGTCAAAAACAAAAAATGTGTCGTAAAACTGTGAAGTAACACATTTGTTTGTGTGAAACGCTCAATTAACTACATCTCTGGTCTCGCAGAACAACACACGTCACCAAGATGGCCGTCACATACTGTCTTGTCAACAAAACGATTGACTACCCTCACTATCACCACAATGAAACACGTCCAGAAGAATGTCATGCAAAGCTGCCTGCCTGCCTTCCTTTCTCTCTGAACTGCCTGGTCTTTTTAATGTTTAATGTCAACCATCAACCGACAAACATCATATGTGTAATTCGTGACACAATTCAAACGGGATCGAAAGATACGTTTTCTCTCTCCATTGACTTCAATACATAATTTTTCAGAAATAAGGTCCCATGGACCGGAAGTAGATGGGCGTGACTTCGCCACTCTATTCTCGTCTACTTTCGAGGCGAGCCGCAGCTCGTCTCAAACAAGCCTACAAGCAGCACACGTTTATTTCCATGCAACTCTCTGATTGGTCTGGTGTCTTGCCTCTGTTGCATTCACCGAACACGGGAAATTAGAGTTCTGCCGTCCTCTCTTGTGTCATGATGAGGTTCATGTAAAGCATGGTTAATGTATTATATTATTGAGGGAGAATTGTCCGGGGCTACAGAAAAAACATTGGCCCAGGCCAGGCGACACCATTGCTCCTGAATGAACCCCTAAAGAAGCAGTTTTCACTCATCTGTATGACAAAGATAGCTATAAAGAAGCTTACAAAGCATGTATACACACTTTAAAACCTCCTCACACTCCTACTTCACACAGTCTGACACCCGTGGTCACAAACACACTGATTCCAGCCTGTGTCTCTGTCCGTCTTTGTCTGCGTCCTTGACTCGGACTCAGCGTGCGTGTGCCTGTTCTTTCTACATCTCATTGAAGGATGAAATGCTATTATGCTATTATTGAAGCTACACATACACACTGGCATCTTGATTGAGTGAAAGGTGAGGAGAAACTCGATCGGATGAATGTTATTTTCCATCCACTCCTCTCCTCTTCAGACCCTCTTTGTATACTTGGCCTCTGTTTGCCCTCTCAAACACATGTTCTGTTATTTTAAATCTGCTTGCCCAGTTCAGGGGCACACAGACAAGGTAAGGGCCCACGAGGTTAGCTCCACTGTACAACATATAGACATATTCACATTCAGTCTTAAAGATGTTGTTGACACACCAGTGATCTTCACCTGAGTTTGATTGTATGAGGAAGCTAAAGCAGTCAGACGAAGGTGAACATGCACAAAGGCCTGAGGTTGTATGGGTTTGACTGTCTTTCGTAGCTTGAGGGGACAGAGGTCTTTAGAGGAATACTTCTTCCCAAATGTGTGTTTACTTCACCGCTTTCAAGCACATCACTTCTCAGTTCTGGCTCTGAATCATTGACAAACCTGACTGTGGGTTTAATGATGAAGTTACCAGATATTATTGTTATGCATGCCACAGTTTCATACTTGTTCCAATGATAAGTGTTTCTTTTTTTATTTTAAACGATACCTTTTTGACTGTGAGAGATTTCACTGTGTGAATAACAACAGTGAAGTACTGCAGTCATTGTATTAATCTTACTTGAGCTTCATGACGTTTTAAAGAGTTGAATAGAGATGAAGAATTTATGTTTGTAAATAGGATCAATAAGGATTTGAGGTATTTTTTAGATAGCGTTTTAAACTTGAGCCGAATTTCTGCCGTTCTGATAAAAAAAAAATTGAAATTAAAGTGCCATAAGGAAAATAGTTGCTAGGAAACACCATTTTTGTAATTGTGTACCCATATGTTTATATTTGAATCTGTAAACAGGTGTATGGAAGTTCAGATGTCATATTCAATAGTTGCATTATGAAAAGTTTGCTGTTTTTGGAAACAAAGACCTTCAGACTTGAACATGTATAGCCCTCCAGTGGATCTCTCATTCAAAGACATCAGCAGTGTAACAGGTAAGCTTTACTACTGATCATATATGGTATTCTATATATTTCCAGAGTTCTCATTGAGACTTAGCCTTTCTGTTATAACTGTGATGCTTAATGTATCACATGGCTTACATTATTAATGGAAAGGTGTTATTTGTAGCCCACCTGCTTTTTATTTAATGAAATCCTGTAGCAGAGTTCTTCCTTGACATGTGGGTCATTATTTCACATGTTAGGTAACGTACTGATATGAAAGTGTATCGTCCATGTGCTGCCACATATGAGACACAATGGGATGAATAAGACACCAAAGAAAGACATCACTGTTGAATTATTTGACTGAAAACTGTTGGAGTGGTTTTAAAACCCACCTCGGCTCCACGTGTTCGTTTTGTGAATGGGTCAGATTAACAGAAGAAGAACTCACAGCAACCATTGGTAAGGTTATAACAAATATGCATGTTTAATGGCAAAAGACACAATAACACAACATCACGAAGTAATCCGGATTACCCCGGCCCTGGTTCCTCCTGCTGGGAAATCTTACTTACTTCGTCTTGGCAGCAGGAGGAAGAGAGAACGAACTAAATACAAACCAAGCTTATATACCAAAAAACACGGGGGGAGCTGTGTGGATGCTACCCCCATACAGGTCATCTATTGGCCCATATATAAACGATGGGCTTTCGTAGCGTATCAGCGCGCGCCAGCCGAGATGATCCGGAAACAGTCTTTTAGTTTGAAGCAAAACAAACACATCTGGCTCGTATTCCTGTAGCTTCCACACACACACATTCTTCAGACTTCCCTGTCTGCTCCCCTCCCCCATCCAGTCTCCTGTCCTGCAAACCTGCTCCTTATTTCCCACAGGAATGTATAAAACCACACCTATATTAGTGATAACATGATGCGACACATCTCTTATATATGGGTGACATTAAGATGAATATAATCTTCATTTCCCCCTTTTTATCTCGTTCTCAAGAGATAAACTTACACAAGGCATTTTGAAACATATCCCCTGTCATTCTTTTCTACTGTGTCCGTCTCCCAACATTGTATAAATCTATCAGAAACTGAGACCCTTTGGGAACAGAACACAACTTTCCATGGCAGTGAAGGAACCATTAGAGGGCAACCTGAGTGCTAGAAAGCAGTCTCCTTGTGTGGTGAATCATCAGCCCCACCCCGCCCCCACCCCCTCAGAGGAAGACGCCAACAAGGGCAGCTGATAGGGAGGGGGAGATGCGGCTTTCCCTTCACTGGTGGAACTGATCAGAGAGAAGTAGACTCCTCTGCTGCCTCGACAAGTCCCCCAGCCCGCTGACAGCCGCTTCCGAGTAGTCTGCTGTAAGGATGTTTTCAGGGTCGTTCTCGTCCAGTCCACTGATGACAGCTTCCGAGTCGACCTCCTCTGCGAGGGCCACGTCCATCCTGATGTCGTACCCGGTCCTAGCAGGTGGTTTCCCCGCCGCAGACTGGCTCCCGTGGTACGAGCTGTCCCCCTTTCCTCCTATGCGGACGGCATGAGAGATCCGCTGGGTCACTCGGTCTGGGCCGGAGAGCCTGGGGTTGAGCCACTTTGTCCTGATGACCTTCAGCCAGACGAACTCCGCTGTGTCCGCCTCCTGGGTCCCCTTTTGGCATCACCAACCTGTGTGGAGAAATCTGATACAAATCCCTCAAGCCTACGCTCAGGGCTCCGGGGCCCTCCGCTGTTTGACCCACCACTGCGTAGGCCGCTTGGAGCCTGTTGGTAGGGTGTCTTAAAACAACAGACGTCTGTGAACAGGTTTTCTAAATTAATTGTAGACCTCCTATCTGCCAGTGCAGCTTCAGAATCTTAATACTTGGCCTATGGCAACAAAACAAAACTCCAACCCCTCTAGGTGAACCAAATAACATATTTCAATAGCTCTGAATTCCTGACAAGCGTCTGTGTTATTCTTAATGAAATCCTTGAGATCCCATTTAAAATCTAAATATAATATGAACTGCTAATGTTTCTGGTAAATAAATACACTAATGTTATGGATTCAAAAGCAACCAACATCATGATACTGACAAAGTGAATGATTTCCTGGTGATACTGCTTCTACCGGTCAGTGCTTAGATATTATCACGCTGAAAAATGTATACAGAATTCCAACAAACTGTCATCAAATGTCTTTCTATTATGAATCTAGATGAAATGTATATCCCCATAATGACCTAAACAATAAAGTCTATGGCTTTTACTTCTTTACCAGGCTAGTTACATGATGTTGTCTAAATTAAATTATGTCTCATTACATTACTATGTTTTAGCTTTAACTGTAATATGTTCTTTGTACATTTCAACCCTCAGTTACTTTAATACCTGTTGAAACATTACTCACAGGTCAACTTCTTCAGTATTCCATTCTGGAATTACATCTCTCACAGTAGCCCCTTGGCCACTGATTCTGCATCTGTGTTACCTGTTATAACTCAATCAATATTAGAAACATGTCAACATTCATCAACCAGTATCTTATCCCCAGATATGGAGCAGGTCAACTCTAAAACTGTCAATCAATGGTCAGATTGAACATCCGAGTTGGGGCAGCAGGTTCCTTTCAGTCCCTAAATGAAAAATGTACATTGTGAAGTTTACAGTACTCAAGTGTAATGAGCGCATACAGACACCAATACATCATCTTAAATTAAGTTAGTAGCAATTTATTATTTTGATTACTGGCTTTTACTTTACTACTGTTGTGTTCAATGACTGTTTTATAATGCTGTTCCTTTATTTTTTGACCATGGATGTGTACAGACATTTTTTTTAGCTTTTCTTTTTAATGACTGATTTTAAATGCCATTTTCTTAATGTCTTTCATTTTTTGTAAAGCACTTTGAATTGCCTTGTGTTGAAAAGTGCTATATAAATAAACTTGCCTTGCCTTGCCTTTATTTATAATGTTAGTCTACTAATTATATTTCTGTCTACACCGTCCCTTTGCTTTAACAATGCACATTTCCCCACTGTGGGACTAATTATTCTGATTCTGATATACAAGTACTCAAGAAAAGCTTCATTTGCACTGTAAATGCTTTATTTGTGGTTAAGGTGCGCTAGCGGAGATACCCAGAAGGGGTCTGCGCCCTCTAAAACCCAACTCCAAGGGGAAGTATTCGAGCCACAGTTTCCGTCTCAGTAACAACAACATCCCTGACCTGGTCGGCCTCCAGTTCATGCTCGGACACTTTCTGGCTCAACCGTTGAAGCTCGGCTGGCTTGACCTCTCGTTCAACAAAATCACATGCATAGAGCCGGTGAGGGCTTCTCTCTTTGCTTGCTTCAATGTGCTTTACCATGTTTATTAGCTTACTCCCTTTATGTATTTGCTTGTTGACCCACGATCACATAGAAACAGACTCATTTATTGTCAGTATTGTCATTTCCAAGTCAAAGTCAACTTTATTGTCAATCTTTCAGTTTGTGTGTACAGACAGAGCGATCGAAATCCCGTTTCCCACAATCCCGAATACAAATATATATAAAAATATGTATAAAATATGTATATCCTATATATACACTCAATCAACAGACACATGTATGCACACATTAAGATAAAAGCACAACAATCAATATATACAAAATTACAGTCACTTCAATATCTTTGGGAATGTACATTAGTGCAAGACTGTCCATAGCAGTGTAAAAAGTGTCTGGTGCTGGATTTGAGTGTCTGAGTGTGTGGGGGGTGTTATAGTCCAGTGGGTGCAGGGGGAAGAGGCGGGAGGGAGGGGAGAGAGTTCAGCCTCCTGACAGCCTGGTGGAGAAACTAGGCTTGGTATTACTATGTTTGTTTATCTTCATTTTCACTCTCTTCCCAGAATGCTATGAGTTCTACAACCTTATTTATGCATCTACATATTTTCTAATTTAATTTGAAAACTTACTTGGCTGAGTGGATTTGTGTTCCAGGTTGTGTGCGAGCTGCGAGAACTGCGTGTCTTGTACCTTCACGGCAACGCCATCTGGAACCTGCCAGAGGTAGACAGGCTGGGGGAACTGCCGTATCTGCACAGCATCACGCTTCATGGAAATGCCATCGATAAAAACAAAAACTACAGGTGGAAACCTCATTTTCTTTCATTAACACAGTTTTGCTCCCAACTCCACTTAAACACACAAACATGTTCTGCTTGGCTGCAAGAGGTGCCGGTTTCTGGGTCATAAAAACGGCTACATCTGGAACAAATAGCTTTGCTTAGACCGAAATATATCTTTGTTATACACATGTTATGTCTGTTTATAATCTAGAGGGACACATGAAGCCCTATATTTAATTTGATGTGTGAATGTGTGTGTTTTTAGGCATCGTGTGATTTCTGCCCTGCCTCATCTGAAGAAGTTGGATTACAGTTCTGTAACTTGCGATGAGCGACGCATGGTAAACGCCTGGCATCAAGGCAGCAAACATGGCGGGAACACCAAGCAGAGTCCTCAGTGACGGTCCCCAATGAATTAATCGTTCATTAAATGAATCCATTTTCAACCCGCAGGCGAAACTACTTCAGACTTAAATATTTTCTTCCTCTAAAATCTTTTCATCCTTTTGAATTCTTTCTTTCCATGATGCCAGTAAAGCTTGCTGAAATTAAATATGTTAGCTTCTCTTGGGAGATACAATTATGTGGCAAAAATATTAAGTTATTGGTCACCTGAGCTGTATCTGAAATATATTAACCAAAGGATATATGTGGGACATATTAAAGGATATATTAATTTATACTGTACGCCAGGGATGGGCAACTTTGATGGTGGTGGGGGCCACATCATTGATGTACTGGCCACCAGGGGGCCGCAGATTCACTTGGAACACACACAAAAATTCCATGTGTTGTATGTAATTATTAACAAATATACTAAGTCTGACATCTTCATTGACATTTTACAATCAAAGGGAACATCCCCAAAAATGGGAACATCCTCTAATAAGCTCACTAAACAAATATCAGTTCACAGACATTTTATTTCATTTTTACAAGTGGCATGTTTGTATTGAAGAGGTTATTAAACAGTGGAATAAAATTATTTTAAACTATTGGAAAGCACGGAAAATGTGTGTGTACATACACATGAAGTCATGAACACTAACCCAGACATTAGTAGTCTAACTTGAACCTAAAACACTTGTAGCCAGTCTCTGCATTCCCCTTATTCCACAATAAGGGGAATGTCAACACAGACACCCGTCAGCCCGCACTCTGCTGTTCCTCAGCACCACTCCCCCTCCCTCCCGCTGAAGTTATGAATGAAAAGCATAGTAATCATAGATAACACAGCAGGGTCCGTGACAGTTTGTTTTCATCTGATTTCAAATAAACAAAGTCTTGGTTTTAAGAATATTAAACTTGTTTCGCCAAATTCAGATGATAAAAATAACTTTTAAGCTTGTAAAGGCATAATTACAAGAGGCAACTTAACGTCACAGCAGGCATAACAGCAGCCGGTGTTTATTGTGAGGGTTTCCCCGGGAAACAAACACAATACACACAAATGCGTCACAGATTATTTCGCCGTATTTGAAATCATCTACGCAGCTCGCGACGTAACTAGGAGTCTAGTGGACGGTATCAGTACTACAAGTAAAAAAATATATATATTTAAAAAAAAATATTTGTATTAATTACGTTGTTTATAAATTAATCTGCCCATTAATTTGCCCATCCCTGCTGTACGCAGTAATTTCATGTGAACGGAGGATAGGTTAACCGTCACTGCAAGGGAATCAGAACCCAATTTACAGAAAGAACCACACACACAAATAATACAAATAGGAATGGGATATATTCAGTTTACATTGTTAACAGCTTTGGTTCTCTGCTATTACTGTCTGGTCTTGTTAGAGAGGAAATATGGACGATAAATCAGCCCTGAAGCAGATTTAACTGGCTGTCCTCCAGGCTCTATGTGACGCAGAATCCTATATCGTTGTTTCCCCCTGCAAAATCTTTAATTGCTCGGATGGAAATGCCCCTGAATCAGCATTTAGACTCAATGGCTAATGAATTCAATACCAATGAAATGGTTTATAACTAAATGTAGACCTATTTACCTTATTATAATTGATAATGTGAAGTAATCATCTTTCAGAGTCAGTACTTAGATCTCAGTTTCCTTTGAAACCCGTAGTAACATGGGTCTTTTGAAACGGCATTTAAGACCATGTATTTCAAACTGTGCAGTGAAGCCAATATGAATGGGATCTTTCCGTCAGGGCGGCAGCTGCACTAAGCGGGGGGGCTCTCTTTGAGCGCTTGAGGAAACGCTTGTATGCACTTTACAGATTTTGACAGATGGTTAGCTAGTGTACATGGATCTAACTATTTCTGTGATATTTTAGATGTGCTTCTCATTTCCACATATCGAAGGCTTTAGTGAGGTGCAATGCATTGAGTTGTAGATAATGTAGCTGCAATGTAAATACACTTCCTAGTTTTCTAATGAATAGGCATCTCATTACAGCTGTAATTATGTGGTTTAAAGTAAATGTTCCTTATTTCAAACTGATAGTCTTCATAGCGCTGCAAGATAAAGACTGAGAATAATGCCAGCTTCATGCTCATGCTGTTGCTGTAATATCTGTATTATTTTGCCTAACCACACTTACGTAAAGTTAGCATAAGCCTAAATAATATGATCTTTATAACCCTGCGATACAGGCAGAATAATTTCTCAATTGTTGATTCAGTCTTTTCTCTCACTTTCACAGTGAGTTTGCCGTAGTGTTGTAACATCTATATCGTTTGGGCTAACTTTTCTCCAGAGGACAAGCGAGACAGCACTCAGGTAAAGTTCGCTATAGCTTTCTTAAGATGGTGCTACTTTTATTTTATCAATGATAAAGCCCCACATGAATAGAGCATTTACAGGTGTGCAATATACAGGCTCAACAGTTCCCAAAGGTCACTTTTCGACAGTTAGCCCGAGGCTAATATTGAATTTATTGTGGTAACATCTGTATTGTTCCGGCTACGTTTTACTCCAGAGGAGAAGAGAGACAGTTCTTGGATGAATTTAGCTCACTTAAGAACGTGCTACCCTTTGTTTTATCAGGGATAAAGACCAAGTTGACCTGCTGTGGAGTAAAGTATTCCCTTTTCCAACAGAGAATACTTTAAATAACTCTCTTGTATCAGCAGGATTTACTATAGGCCAGTCCCTGGTTGTCCTTTCAGCCTCTGAAAATCTTCTATGCTTCACAACACTGCCAGTTCTAACTTACTTTCACACATATTCTGATGCATATTTTCTTGTATAACACATCCTACACATACAGAACCTTTCTGAATTTAACAACATCCATAGTATATTATTTCCGCTCTGACTTGTTTACAGACTTATATCAGAATAATAATAACTAATTTATTTTGACCTCTGTTCTCAAACTGCAGCAAATCTTTATCACTAGTTTACTAAGTTTTAATATCACACTTCTACCCTACAAAAGGCAATAAAGTCATCTTTTGCTATTTTTTTTGATAAATGAAAGCAACACTTTTCATCAAGTCGAAATAAAGAGGAATAACAATTAAAGGTGTTTAGAAAAAATAGAAAACCTGAAACTGTGATCTACCTTTACAGATTTTACCATCATTCATAGCATGCAAAGATAATGATAATGTATGACTATGACTTGAGTGCAATATCAATTAGAAGGTAGTTATTAATCAATATGTCACATTTCTTATCTCATAACTTTTAATAAACAGCCGTGCCAATCACAGCACTGCATCAGGAGCATGACTCACCAGATTGAGCAGAGGGAGTTCACACCATGAGGGAAAATAATATTGTTCTTCTAAAGATCAAGGTGCAAATATAATGCACCACAACGAGAGGCCAGAAGGCAGCACACCTGTCCCAGTGACTGATGGAGATGTTTTGGCCTAGTCTCACAGTGCGATTGCATGACTGTGGCCACAAACACATTACTATTAGGTGTGAAGCAGCTGGCACGAGCCACAGCCAAGTTACCTGTTGTACCTTTCCTCCCCAAAAACAACACAGTGTGTGCCACGGCAGCATGACAGCATGACAATGTTATGGTGAAAAGGAGAGCCCAGAACAGATCTGCCAAAACACAGATGTCCTTGTAGTGGAGAAGCAAAAATAGCTACACAGACTTGGCACTTGAATGTGGTAACATTCAACGAAAACTCATGTCTACCAAATAGTTTCTACAATCTGGGGACAGAAATAGTGAGTAGATGTGTCCATTAATGTTCACATAAACAGGTAGATTGATATACTTTATTTTACAATGTTAATATACCGTTTGCAACCCGGCCACTGCTGAAAATAATCACATTTCAACTAGAAACTCCAATCTTAGCGCGATGATAAAAGCTAGTTAAACACCCAGAAGTATTGAGTAGGCAGATTTCTTTACCTACCGATATAGTTTATTAGAAAGACATTTTTTTTAATCCCAATCTCTCCAACTTTCTTTTTGCCTCCATCAGCAGGTCTCTTTTGCCGGGTCTTCACATTTACGGTTGTTCTACCACCTGCCGTTTTCATTACCTGTGGAGTTCTGCTGTCATCTTGGCAAAATGCCCTCTGGTAAACAGGAATGCACTTTTTATGTCCAGGGCTTTTATTGTGAAAGATAACACCGGAAGGATGAAGCTGGAATATACTGCTGTTGAAAATGTGGTAGGAATAAAGAGTTTGAAGTCTGTTATTATATTTTACTATCGTTTTACTACCTCGTTATTTCCTCTTCCTTTGTGTGCCATAAAGGGAGCCGTAATTTCTTCAGGAGATGGCAAGTCAGACATCATTTTGTCCTGATTAAAAGAAACTTCTAAACGGTGATATTGTCACATTTCTATAGCTAGTAAATTGTGCAATACATTTTTACTTCATATTGATAATTTAAAGGTCCCCTATTATACTGTTTTTCATCAATATATTATAGATCTCAGATATATACAAAACATGTCTCTGAAGTGTTTGGCTCGAAACACCAAACAGATCATTGCAACACCCCATAATCCCCTCTGTTTCAGCCCTGTTTCCAAAGTGCTGATTCTCTGTCTGTTACTTTAGATGAAAATAAGGAGCCCCTCCCCACGCCCCTCTGAGAGATATTTGGTTACAAAGAACTCAATGGTGCTCTAGGAGGAGATTCAGGTGGTAAGGTGTGTGTGTGTGTGGGGGGGGGTGGGGGGTTACTTTGGTTGGTGATTGGCTAATGGTTACACAAGCCAAAAAAAAGTTATGACATCATAATGTGGCCAAAATCTGATCAGCTAATTTTCAGACAGGTTTTTATATAAATGGATCATGACATGGATAATAGATCTCTTTACACATAGGGGACACATCTTTTGGATTTTGCATAATAGGTGACCTTTAAAGCTCAACATGTGTCTATTGCCCCTTTACATTAAATGAAACATGAGGTTTTTCCTTCCAAGATGAACCCGTTTCCCACTCTGGCATGCAGTCCTTTGATATCCGGAAAGTTGGATCCACTCCCTGGTGTGTATATTGCACCATGAGAGCACACAGGCCTGAGCCATTGTGGATAAGTGGTCACTCTCACCAAAGCCACACGCATATTGTAAGAAGGAAAATATGTCTTCCTTTCCCCTGCCTTAGGGAAATATCAAAGCTATCATCTATACAAAAGGACAGGGGAGAACCTCACCTGGCACCATGTGGCGTTTGATGTGGTCTGAGCATGGACAGCGACATGCACAAATCCCAGTAATCCTCAACACTGAAACTGTATTGCACCTCTTGATCGTCACTGACACACCCCCTGCTGGGCCGCTCCTCCTACTCGCTGCAGTTTTTCTGTGCTCTATTCAGCGGATGTGACTTCACTACAGGACACAGGCGGTGTTTATTAGCAATTCTGCTCGTCAAGAGTGAAAGCTCAGGCTACAGGCAGTTATATTTTCCGGTTCGGGAGGGAATCCAGCTCGAGAGTCATAAAAGACGGAGTCCAGAGAGTGTTATTTCACGGGCCCAGATGTGTTGAATAAATCATTTTCCCAGACCTAATTAAACACATACTGCCTTGCCCTGTTAAGCTATTAACATCTGCTCCACCAAATGCACTAGGAAGGGCTCCAGCACAAGAGGAATTTGACAAAGGCAGGAAGACAAATTCAATTGTTTTCTTTCATGTTATTCTTCCCTATTTCATTTTCTGTTCAAATGCTGCTCTCTGTCTGTAATTGTCTCGGTGTGTCTGCTGCTCTCTTCATTGATGAATGAATCTGCTTTACTGCTCCTGCTCTCAAACAGAATACATATTACAAAACCTATGCTGACACCTGGGCTCATTATAATTTCGCCTTTTTATAGGTTCAAGAACTGACTGATATTCATTCATAGAAAATAGGACGATGCATGCTTTCATGTATATAGACACAAGCCTGTACTTACACTCAGTGTTATCACACGGTGCGGTCTTTTGACGGCAGTGGGAGTGAGTTCACTGTGTGATAATGTGCCTAAGAAGAACAAATTAGGAGAAGTCAACTTCTTAGATGTGGTAAAGAACAGTGTGAACTATACAGCCTGTATCACATTCAGAGCTGAGTCATATAATCAATCTGGTTGTGTGAATGTGATGTTGTGGAGCAGGGGAGTGTCAGAGCCTGAGGAAAGAGCTGCTCTGTGGTCTGGTGGCAGTGGACACTCTATATAACTGGCCAGATGGCAGCGGGGTGAACAGGCTGTGGTTGGGGTGGGAATTGTCTTTTAGTAGCCTTTGTGCAGGCAGCTCATCTCATGAATGACGTAAAGATTGGTAGTTGGATGCCATGATTTTGTGGGCAGTGTTGACTCACTGCAGAGTCCTAATGTGCACACCCTATACATCCTCTATATCGTTTGTTTTGTTTATGGTCAGAGTGATTTATATAGCTCTTATATATATCGTAAAACACGATTTTGGCACAGGAATTTAACATTATTAAAGAGACTATTTTAATTTGGGAGGGGTTTCCCTTTCTTGTAGTGGGTTTTATCGTTTTGTGCATTTTAAATGGTCTGCAAAGGTTGAAATCCCAAAGTTCCCTCGAGAGACACACACTCCCCTGTGCCTCAAATGCTCCGATTGGATTATGTCGTTTCCTTCTGTAACATACACATCACTATGTTACACACACCGTTGTATTGGCTAATGCTCAAACAGATTTACGTGATAGGCTAAGGGACGGGATATCTCTAAATGGTTGACCAATCTCAACAAAGCCAACCAGCTAACCAATCAGAGCAGACTGGGCTCTGGTTTCAGACAGAGGCGGAAAAGAGGTGCTGCAGCACAGGCAGTATGTGTACGTTTTTAAACATTAAAGCATGGAGACATGTCACAGTAGAGGAACACAAAAGAATAATACTAATCTCACCAGTAGTAGGTAAGCACATCCACATATTTGAGTTGCGGGCACCTCACTTTTATATACTTTATGTAGGATTTTGTGTGACAGTGGAAGGGGCAGATAACCTTGGTAAATAAATGTTTAAAAAAACAAAAGGCTGTGACAAAAGGCAGCTGTGCACTACAGTGTTTCTACTTTCTATGTAGTCAAGGAAGTGCAAAGAGAATTTCACCTTTCACGATCAAAAGAATCAGAAAATCAATCGTCCATCCTCAGTTATGTGACGGTGCCTCAAACAAGCAGACACTCAGGCTTTGTGTCTCACTTTTAATTTCCTTAAAAGCTCTATCAGATAAGCAGAATGCCATCTACGACTAATTGTACCAACTGAGTTTAACATTAATAATCAGTGACGGATAATCCGTTTTTGTTCCTTCTTGTGCTTCGTCAGAGAAGACAAACGTCTCTTGTGCTGGTGGCTTGTCGTGATTAGTTCAGGCCTGCTGATCTTGGCTGCCATTCCCTGAGCTCAATAGGATTTGGTGTAATCCCATGGAGCAGAGCAGAGCAGATGGACACACAAGTAAGATCACAGTGGTATCGGGGCTATAATTGGCCTGGCCCTCTGCCTACAAACCCCTTTTACTGCTAGTCATTTCAATCCTTTGATTATCTAATCAGATTTAAAATTAGGGATTGTCTGTCGCTGTTATGGTTGGGCAGATCCATTTCAAACCAGCAGGGACATTTCATTCAGAAAAAGTAGGTGGTATTGGGGCGTTACATACAGAAAGTAACTATCATGTAATCCCATTAAGCAGATGGACAGGTAGTTCAGTCATACAGGACCATAAAATAGTCGGGCTCCATCCATCATATCCTGAACTTTGCCATTAAATTACAAAATAAAGAAAGTAATTACTAAATGCACTTTAATATCGCTGAGCAGAAGGCTGTCTTAAAGCTATCACTCTTCCTATCACATATTTTATTAGCAGAAGATAAAGCCCTGAATGGTAACTAATTGTGGTTGAGCTGCATTATTATAGCCGCAGTGGCATGCTCCATTACTGCTCTCTGGGATTGTGCATCACTGTGACTTTTAATAATGGCCATTTCTCATGGTAATAATGAGAATAACTCTTTTGCCGATTTCCAGATGACACGTCTTAGTTAAGAAGAGGAATGGGAACAACGTTGTGTTTCAAGCATACTCAGTATACACCTAAAGCACCACTTACAGCCAATTCATCATAACTTCTTGGAAAGACAATGTCACCTAGTGCCAAGGTTGCATTCATTGCTGAGTAACTACTTACATGTGTTGATTGTATTGGCAATAAAGACCACTAGATGTGGAAGTAAATCTTGAAATCTTGACTCAATTTGAGGTATTACCCCTTAATTAAGTGTACTTCTTTACCAAGATGGGCCCAAAGTTAATATGCAATGTTTTTGTAGCTTACTTCTATGCTATGCTTACTTCTTTTATAAGGGCCAATATGGAGTTTGGGGAAGTACTGTACAATGGCTCAGAAAATACATAACCCTTTGCATTTGCCTAGAAAGTAAATCTCCTTTCAAAACAAACAGTGAACAGATCAGCTGGCTGAGAGAAATCTTCATAATATAAATATGGTGAAAGCTCCAGAGCAGCGGGATTACACAAACGTCTTCTACACAAACTTCAGAGACTCATTAATCCACGTTGAGGATATAATCTACTTTTTTGGAAGGAGTTCAGTATTTCTCTCCAAATGTACATATTCAATGTAATTATTTTAAGCCAGCGTGTGCCCTGCATCTCCCCTGTGCCAATAGACTCATTACAACACTTATTTGTAAGAACCACACATTTTGAAAAAGCTGCCATTTAGATAATTACGCTTTATTTAGACAATATAGTCTAAATGTTCCGCAAAATATGAGGTTATACATGTCGTTTCCCTTCTTGGTTTGTATGTGGAATTCTTCTTATAGGATGTCTGTGTGCCAGTATGTTGGTGCTAGAGAGCTCCTCATCTCAAAACATAGCAGCTCGGTGCTACATAAGCTCCTGATAGCATAACTAAGTTGCATTGTGGGTAATGTAGGCAAAGATTAAACAAATACCTCATCTTCTGCAACAATACCAATGTATGCTAAATTGGTTGAGTTATTTTGAAATATTTTACAATTTTGCAATTGGCTGACAATACTTGTTGCACCTTTACTTATAACATTATATTTGACTTGTTTTTACTTTCTTTTTGACCTTGTGTTTATTGTTGAGCCACTAAGATAATTGATTTGGCAGTGAAAGCAAGTAAGCATGGCAACTATTTTATATAAGTGACCTAGACATTTGAGGAATTGCTGGAATAAAGAGTCGTATGGAAGCTGATTCTTGGAAATATATCTTAAATAAATGTCGCTGTGAAATATGCATAAAGGAAACATCTTCAGTTCTAAGAGACACTTGTGTTCAAACCTCAAACACACCCTATCATCTCCTGTATATTCCTACTGCTTTGTCATGCAACATACTGCAAGGTCCACCCTTTTGATACTGTATGGTGCACCTGTAGCAACACTATGAGATAAGCAACTCTCTTAAACTCTGCTTTATGGATTGTTCACTCCGTCTTTCCAACGGAGAATAGAACACATGTCCCTGTTTCACTCGAGTAAAGATGTGTATTGACTTAAATGCTACTAACTTTTTCGGGTTGGGTGGACACTGACGAGTTAAAATTTAATGAGATAGCCTCTCACAGTGATCCTTTACTTCCCTCTCCGCCATGGGGCGCAGAGACCGACGCAGAGCAGAGCAACAGCCCGGTAATCCGTGCGCTTTTTGCCGTGGCCATAATTAGATTACGGTGGCGCACCGATCACTGCTCCTGCGGTAAATGCACGACTACCTTCCGACAAAAAAAACCTCCCTTTCTGTCTCCGCATCGCCTCCCCCCCTCTCTCTCTCCAGCGAATGTCGTTAGGTCTCTCTGTCTCCCCCTCCCTCTCCGCTTGAGAAGGGGGAACACTAGAGGAGATATACTGTTACCCTGCCTCTCTCATACAGAGCCGGTAGTTACCTTGCGAGTCCTACAACGGAGACTTCCACTGACAGAACACGAGAGGAGACTATTTTTCACCGCGCAAAGGGACCTTATTTCTTGGTGTGTTTGTCTTGAACATAAACTCGTCTTTTTTCTCGCCAGCTGTATTTTTCTCTCCTTAAAGAAAAAGTGCAGCCGGGTGGATGAGTTGTGTGGATGTTATTTCCTGGATTTTCTCCTCGTGCTGTGTGTTACCGCGGCCCGGAGTCGGCAACAGTGTGTGGAAAAGTAGATATTAAACGTATGGTTTCAACGAGGATAACGCGGTAAGTACTACAACGACAACCTTTATTCTTTAGTGAAACATCTATAATGCTTTATAGTACGGCTGTGTGGTTCCGTGGTGAGTTTACTGACCTAAGGATGCCCTTTTTTCGTTTCTTTAATCCGTTGGTGCGTTCCTTTCCAGTCTGTTATACGGCTACATTATTTATATGCATCCATTCTGGGTAGAAATAAGTTGTGCTCCTGTTACGAAAATAGTAAAGAGGCAGATACAGCTGCTGACACATGCTTTGTAAAACTCATTTCCTACATTACAGTATTCCTCTACAGTAGTTGGTATTACTTTAAAGGGGGAACTCGCTATCCATGGTTCTGAAATCAGCTGTGGAGAATTTAGTTTGCTCAATTGACGACAACTCAGCACATTTATATGCAACACGCTGCTTTAATTAATCACCTCCAGCTTAAGCAGTGATAGCCAGTGATCATAATGATAACGGCTGCACCGTCCTGCCTTCACCACAGTATACCCTACAGCTAATATTGGATCTTTCATGTGATAAAAAGATGTATTACATTTCTGTGTGTCAGTAATGTGAGGTTCAAACACATTATATATGCTATCTATGGCATTTCCCTTATCGTTCCCCCCTCTCATTTGAAGACCAGGAGTGTATTTTCTCAACAAGTGGGCAGGGAAAGAGCCTCTGGGCTGCAACAATACCAGCATATGTGGTCTGTCTCAGTGGTCCTGTCAAAGGCAGGTTACCTCGCAGCAGCCTGTGTGTCTCGGATTATAAAGAGAGAGAGGGAGAGAGAGAGTCATCCGATTACTTAAATTAGGGGCAAGCTGTCTCCTCCAGAGAGAACACATAGTGAGGGGAGAAAGTCAAAGGTTAAGAGGTGGGTTTAATGTAAAGCGGGTGTAACAGGTGAAAAATGCTCTTTAGTTTTTCTTGATGATGCTTTTAAGAATACCTGTATTATTAACTTCATCCTGCTCTGGTTGTCAAAAAATGAGCTCTTATATAATGTGAGGCGTTGCTCCGTCATGTGTGAACGTGGCTCGTACACACAGGTGAAGTTAGTGCTAAGTAACCATCAGTGACTTAATATTGCTGCGGTGTCTGTATGGAGAAACAGAGTGTGACTGCTTTTGAGTGGCCAATACCCAACGGGTGATGTGCTTTAGTGTGTGGTCTCCTGTGTGTGTGTGTGTGTGTGTGTGTGTGTGTGTGTGTGTGTGTGTGTGTGTGTGTGTGTGTGTGTGTGTGTTTGTGTGTGTGTGTATAGAATGGTCAGACAGGCAGAATGTGTTTCATGAACCTGGGACCCGCCTGTTCGTCACCATGTCAAACCCTGTTAGTCACGCTGGATGACAGAAACACCAGGACTTGGATTTAAATAACTGCTGCCAAGTCCTTGCCTTTTGAGTGGGAGTTTTCTATGAGAGATGTGTTCATTTGCATGCATGTTTGTTATCTTATGTGTGAGGTAGGTCATTAGGTAGTTGGTTTGTTATTCCTTTAAAATAAATGAACAAATATCTCTACATTACAAAAAGCACCTTTTTCGCTTTGCTTCATTACCTTTTTTGAAAAATGACTTTGTTTACCCAATGAATATTTCATACAATTTATAGTTCTTAATGACAGCCACTGATCATGTTTGACCCTGATTATTCAAATGCCTTGATACAGTAACCAAAAAGGACTTTCAAAGTGAAAAAATATATAATTTCTAAGACCTTAGGGATCGTGTCTTACAACCAAATTGCACTGAAACGTTGCCGTGTACTTTCTTGACTGAGTTATTCATCACATTTCATTCAACTATTAATAGAGTGTTTTATTCCAATTGCATTGACTAAACGTTTGATATTTTAGTGCGGTTAGCTGTAAAGCAGAAGGAATAATCTTATTAAGTTTGTCTACAACTAACCTAGATTACAAGCAGTGAATGCATTTGGATTGAACAAACACAGACTCTTTTACAATTCAAGAAGGATGACGTGTTGGAATAAAGTTAGGGTGCAGATACAGTACTTTGAGAACTTTACTTGCTTGTTCTCAATGTTAAATCCCTGGAGTCAAAGCCATGCGGATCTTAAAGGTGGGGTAGGTACGTTTCAGAAACCGGCTCGAGTGCACTAACATTTGAAAGTACACAGCCGAAAAGAATCTATGAATCCGTTTACGGATTGGATTGCCGCGTACTTGTACTTTTTACAGTATTACGGCTTCCACAGATGACATTTTTTTATGGATTTTTTGTCAAAGCACTTCAGATATTCATTGCTATCAGGATGTTAAGAGCATTCCATGGAATATAACAAAAAGTGTATCTCGAGCCGGTTTCTCAAACTTACCTACCCCACCTTTAATTTGAAGCATCTACTAATTGAATGATGTACACATGGGACGCTTATTTAACTTCATGGTTGGGTAAACACGGCTAAACTGGCTCCAAAGGTTCACAATTAGGAGCCAATACTTAGTCACACTACTCCTGCTTCTGTTGCCTTTTATTTTTAATTGAATGCAAGCTTTTGTATTGTGTGAGAGCATCAGTTATGCATACAAGGTCATGTTTTTTGTTGCGACATGTTCTTCTCCTGCAGTTTATACAGTATTCTATCAGTGTACATGTATAGCAAATGACAATGAGACCAAACGAAGCTATTAAAGGTAACACATTGGAGTTTAGAAAATCAATTTCAAACATGTCATAAAACGTTACGATTCCTCCGTTTCATTAGTATCGGTACTTTAAGAATGACGGAGAAAAGTACTCCGGTGAGAAAGCGCTGTTTTAATCCCTCCCCTCTCAAGCACGCTCTAAGTCCCTCCCCTCTCTCGTGCACGCGCTAGCTGCCAGAGCATGTGAGAAAAGGAGAAGCATGGCTGCAAGTGGGAGTGCAACTGCCGCTGCGCCTCGGCTTGTTGGCAAAAAAGGAAGTATTTTAGCTCTATCTCTGACAGTGAGGGCAAGCCTACGGACACCACGAGGCCTGCATGTGAGACATGTTTTAGATCCCTGCAAACCAAGGGAGCCAACACATCAAACTTGGCTAAGCACCTCGCCGACCGGCATCCAGAGACAGACAGGTTAGCGAATGTGATAGATAACATTATTACATCATGCTCAGCCCATGCCCTCAAATCTAAGTCAAACCAGTGTAATTTATTTTGTGACAAACAAACGTTTTCGTAGTTTGACGAGGCAATTAATGGCAATGATAACTGTCTAATATGCTATCTTTTTAGCTTACCAATGTGGCTAACATCTGCAATGTACATTTGGTCAATAATTATTTATATTACTGTTACATGTTAATACAATATAAAGTTAACTATCAAAGAAATCACATAAACTCAAGTATAAAGAAGAGACCATGTTGTAAGAACACGTAACAGATAAACTACAATTTTATTGATCATGAAAATAATAAAAGAAAAGTATCGAAAAAGAATCGGAATCGCAAATCTTGACTTGGTATCGAAACCAAAATGTTGGTATCGTGACAACACTATATGGAACCAAGATGTATTTCATATTACGATGCAATGGAAAACCTATTAGACACAAATGGATCCTGAGAAAATGCACATGTACAGTTCCTCATTTCCCAGAGCTACCTAAGCTAAAGTCATTTCTGTTGTTGTCATTGTTTTAATAAGATTTAATCGTAGCTTCTGTGTTGAAGTAATGCTACATGCCCAATGGTACGGTATTAGTTTATTAGCACAGGACTGTCTAGTCTTAGTTTTCTTATGATGACAGCAGTGAGACTGGAGTTATGTTGTTTTCTCACTGGGCCGAACGGAGCCAGAGCTAACTGACCTGATTTCCACACAGCTTGGTCCGGCTGTGAGAGCCCGCATCAGATGTTATTACCATCACCTGAGGCGGCCATACTGTGACTGACAAAAGTACATAGTCTAATATACTTTTTCCATCCTAATATAGATTAACGTCAACCATAGTTCTAACTAAAACATCTTCAATGATTTGTTCAATGCCTTATTGATGTTGTACATGCAAATGTTTTGGAGTTTGACTTGAGCTTTGAAACTTGTTAGTTCCTTATTATATTTGTTTGGCAAAAGTCTATAGATAACCATAACATATTGACAACAGCTCTCATTTCATTGGACCTTTAATTTGTAAAAGTTGCCATTGATTCAAAATCACCTTTGAAATAAATGAAGGAAATTAAGTAATTATGAAAAATCTTTGATTACATTTGTGTATATGATTCACGAGTCCAACCTTGAACCTAATTATTACACGTATCCATGTATAAGAATGCATCATGATTATCTGATCATTAAAGCGCTTACTCACTTAGATCTGGAAAATAAATAACTTGGCGTCGTTGGTATTTTTTATCATCCTGGAAATGGTTTAAGGCTACGTTTTTTAAAATCAAGCTGCTACCAAATGATTAAAGGTCAAGTCCAGAGGGCTTCCACTTCCTTAATTTTACCAACGGCTCCCTCTGTACTCACTTTAGATTTAAAGCTCTCATTATACCTTTATTTAAATGTACTGACTCGGCACCTGTGATATCTGTCCTCTCACTTCCTCCCAGCGGCCAGACTACCTATTAAAAAGATGTCATATTGAATTATCCACACTCATGTGAGCACAGCTAACTATTCTCACTGCTGACAGATTGCAGGCTGCGGCTGACTTCTTCGATTTCTCCCTAAAGGCTAAAAGTGGATGGCGTAGTCCTCCTAAGAATTAGCCAATTCTGTGCATAAATCCAAAACATATGTTCACCATCTGATCCTATTTGTCTTATTATGGTTTTTGAAAATGTACCGCCTAATTCCTATGCATTTACTACGCATTCAATATATTCAGAGATATTTCTCAGGTCTTCAAACAACATTTTTTTTAACTGTGTGCATTTCTGAATACACCTCAAAATAAAAAGCACTTGTAGTTTTGCTGTTTTTGTTGAAGTAAACTCATAATATTCAATGCTTCGCTCAAACTTCACCAGAACGTGTTGTTGTACCTGTGCTGGAGTTATATATGCTGTTGAATGCTCACAACAAGCTTTCTTAGGCATGTCTTATTGAGTTAGACATGCCTGTCTGAGCATCAGTGAACTCAGTTGCAAAATAACATGTTGTGAAATAACAAACGGGGTTTTTCAGATCATATTAACCTCAACATCAACACCCATTCAAAAATAGTCATTCATTATTACATTACATTACATTGCATTTAGCAGACGCTTTTGTCCAAAGCGACTTACAATAAGTACATACGACCAGGAAGACACAGCCCAGAAGAAAAACAGAATCATATAAGTACAGCAGGTATCATAGAGCCACACATTTCAAGTGCTACTCAGCTGGCTATAGATAGGCCAGTCCTATGTTAGTATATAAGTGCTTTGTCAGCTGGCTATAGATAAGCCAGTCCTATGTTAGTATATAAGTGCTTTGTTAGTAATTCTATCGCTCGAAGTGGAATCTAAAGAGATGAGTTTTCAGTCTGCGCCGGAAGATGTGCAGGCTTTCTGCCGTCCTGATGTCAATGGGGAGCTCATTCCACCATCTTGGAGCCAGGATAGCAAACCCACGTGTTTTTGCTGATGGGAACTTGGGTCCACCTCGCAGCAAGGGTGCAGCGAGTCGTTTGGCTGATGCCGAGCGGAGTGCACGCGCTGGGGTGTACAGTTTAACCATGTCCTGGATGTAGGAAGGGCCAGATCCATTCGCAGCATGGTATGCAAGTACTAGTGTCTTGAAGTGGATTCTAGCAGTTACCGGGAGCCAGTGAAGGGAGCGAAGGAGCGGAGTGGTGTGGGAAAATTTTGGAAGGTTGAAGACCAGACGAGCCGCTGCATTCTGGATGAGCTGAAGAGGTCGGATGGCACATGCAGGTAGACCAGCCAGGAGGGAGTTGCAATAGTCTAGGCGTGAGGTGACGAGAGCCTGGACCAGAACCTGGGTGGCTTTCTGGGTCAGCTGGGGACGAATCTTCCTGATGTTGTACAGCGTATATCTGCAGCAACGAGTTGTAGCAGCGATGTTTGCAGTGAAGGAGAGGTTGTTATCCAGGGTCACACCCAGATTCCTTGCAGTCTGAGTCGGGGAAACAACAGAGGTGCCGATGTTGATCATCAGGTCAAGAGTAGGACAATCTTTTCCCGGAAGGAAAAGCAGTTCAGACTTGTCAAGGTTGAGCTTGAGGTGATGAGCAGACATCCACTGAGAGATGTCAGCTAGACAAGCAGAGATGCGTGCGACGACCTGGGTCTCTGAGCGGGGAAAGGACAGAATCAATTGGGTGTCATCAGTATAGCAGTGGTAAGAAAAACCATGCGGGCTAATGACCGATCCGAGCGAGTTTGTGTACAGAGAGAAAAGGAGGGGACCAAGAACAGAGCCCTGAGGGACCCCTGTAGTTAATTGACTAGGGTCAGACTCAGACCCTCTCCAAGTTACCCTGTAGGTACGGTCTTTGAGGTATAAGGCGAGGAGGGAGAGTGCAGAGCCTGAAACTCCAAGTTCTTGGAGAGTGCGAAGGAGGATCTGATGGTTCACCGTGTCGAATGCAGCTGACAGGTCCAACATGATGATGACAGAGGAGAGGGATGCAGCTTTAGCAGTGTGCAGTTCCTCAGTGACAGCAAGGAGGGCCGTTTCTGTGGAGTGACCTGCCTTGAAACCAGACTGGTGCGGATCCAGGAGGTTGTTCTGGTGGAGATAACAGGAGAGTTGTTTAAAGACAGCGCGTTCAAGTGTTTTAGACAGGAACGGGAGGAGAGAGACAGGCCTGTAGTTTATAACATCGGACGGGTTGAGAGTGGGTTTCTTTAGGAGAGGGTTTACTCTCGCCTCCTTGAGACTGTTTGGAAAGTGACCAGAAGTTAGAGAAGTGTTGATGAGATGGGTGAGAAACGGTAGAATTTCAGGAGCGATAGTCTGAAGGAGGTTTGAAGGGATGGGGTCCAGAGGACAGGTGGTAGGGCGGGCAGAGGTAATGAGGGTAAGAACCTCACTTGGAGAGAGAGGGGAAAAGGAGGTTAGTGAGTGGTTGAAAGGAGGGTCTGGTGACCCAGCGGTCAGTAAAGGTGAGTCAGAAAAAGAAGAGCGAATATCATCAACCTTTTTTTCGAAGTGGTTAACAAAGTCGCTTGACAGAAGTGAGGAGGGGGGAGGGGCTTTGGGAGGGTCCAAGAGGGTGGAGAAGATGGAAAATAGTTTTTTGGGATTGGAATAGGAAGATTGGATCTTATCTTGAGATTGGATCTTATCTTGAGATTGGATCTTATCTTGAGATTGGATCTTATCTTATCATTCAAAACATATTCCTACCACACTTTTTTGTAAATTCCCATCATAGCTGTTTATAATTTCTACAGATTTAATATTATGCTCTTCCTACAGAGAGCCGCATCGTGTGTCATTATAGCATGGCTCTACAAGTGCATATAATTGAAGACATGAGACGAGTAGGAGACATCTGCTCATCACTGCTAGTGGTATAAAATCTAATCCAGAATGACCATAAATGCTTTTCAAGAACATTGTTGTGCTTTATCATTGTTGTTTCCCTTTAGAATAATATTAAGCACATATTTTAATGCTGAATAAATGGTTTACTTTGTGTTTAGTCGAATGAGCAACAATTCATCTATGATGTTGAACAACTTGTACATCCAGGAGTGACATTACATTCAATTAGATTACATAGCATTTAGCTGACACTGTTATACAAAGCAACTTACATTAAGTGCAATAAACCATACAAATAAGGACAACAAGAGCAGTGCTGACATATTTACTTCCAACAAGCAATATATTTGTAAGTGCTGGTGCATAAGTTTATTTTTTCCTTTAATTTCTTCTTTTTTTCTGATTATTCACCAAGGTATAAGCGAAACAGATGGGTCTTTAGTTTGCGGCGGAATATATGTTGACTCTCTGCTGTCCTGTTATCAGTTGGAAGCTCCTTCGCACCACAAATCGTACATTTAAATGGGTATTCTGGCATACATTTCACCACATGGCATTTTAATTTATTTTCTACCCATGTTTGAATGACAATGTCTAAACAATGTTACACTGTGAAACGGGGGGCTTGTAGCGATGCACCTGCAGCTCCTCTATGCCTTTATGAGCACAGCAACAACCCACTGTACTCTTGATGCTCAGCACAATCCATCAGACAGACAAGGGAACAATCAGGGGAACATACGGTAGTGGAGCAGGTAGCAACTAAAGAGTCTCATATGTCCCTCAGTAGAGAGTTCAAACTAGTACTTATTTGGACTTACATCTTACAACTCCAAATGAATGATAATGTTTCTCCAAAACGACTACATGTGTAGGTAGGAAAGTTCCCCAATCAACCTAAAAGGTGATAATAAGTTCATTATGCCCACATTATGAAATATATGTTGGCTGCCAGTCTTCTATGAGATTGTTTTATGTCTTTAGAGCAATAACACCATCTGCCAGGCTGAAGAGTATAATTTAGGACAGTGGTTCTCAACTGGTGGGTCGCGACCCAAAAGTGGGTCGCGGACCCGTTTCGAGTGGGTCGCGGAAAAAGTGAAGAAAAAAAATTGGAAAAAAGTCAAACTTTTATTTTGAAGGCCCGATTTTCGAGAGGGGTCTGCCTGCAGACCTCCACTCTCAGGACAGTTTCGGTGCAGACCTCCACTCTCAGGACAGGAAGTGCACGCTAAGAATTCCAAAATAAAATAACCACTATCAGTACAGTGCCACTTTCCAAACAGGAAATGCACGCAAATACAAAATAAAATCGTACTGACACTTATTATCTATATATATCATAGATATATTTTTTCTATATCATAGATATATATAGATATTTATTTATATATATAAATACGACATCTTGTATTTTAGTTACACCCACTAGACAACAGTGGAAGGTTCGAGAAACAACCGTGTTTGCCGGGTGCACCGCGGCGGAGGTGGGGAGGTTCCAGCTGGGAACCTCCACCCCGCTGCGGGACCCGTGGGACCCGTGGGACCCGTGGGACCCCTGGACGGTGCGTCTTGGTCACGCTTCATATCGGCCGGCTCGGGAAGGAAGAGACACGCACGGGGAAGTCCCCCACTCTGCGTTAATCTATGGATGGGGGGGGACACGGCTGGACACGGCTGGACACAGGCCGTGGAGTGACACCCGAGACTGGGCAATGTCCCCGGTAGAAACCGGGTGAAATAGCCAAAAGAATAATAAAACCGGGGAAAAAGTGAAAAAAAGTGTCTAAAAATAGGCACTCGTGAGGCGGGCAGAGTCCCCTGTCAACTCCCGTTACATCCCTCCATGGTGTCATTTGAGCGAAAAACTTTTACGAGAACCAGGATGAGGGGGTCAAAAGGGCTTGATCAAGGCCGACCCAAAGTGGACGGTGGGCGGACTCATCACCTCCGTGATGAGTCTCCATTGTGATTTGAAAACTTCCATCAAACGAGTCCTTCGGTGGGCGGGAAAAAAAACGCGTCAGAATCGTCACTTCCTGTACTGACATTGGAGGTGTCCTGAGACTGGAGGTCTGCACCGGAACTGTCCTGAGAGTGGAGGTCTGCAGGCAGGCTCCCATGCGATTTTCAAACACTGTGCATGCAGTAGGCGTTGGACAGGAAGTACCGGAGACCATAAACGGCTTTGAAAACTTCTGTCACGTAGTGATCATCTTCTCAATAAAAACATCTTTGCTGATGTTTTTTCGAGTCTTCTGGCCAATCAGAATCAAGATTGTTGCCGGAAGTCCCCACGGAGAATAACTTTGCGGTAGAACTATTCTTTATACATCCATGGGTACAACTTCAGATAAAAATGAACACGTAATGAAATATGACCCCCGGTTTGATGATTGACAGGTCACAGAACAATGGGGGCTATCTATCCTTACCCACAATTTAAAGTAAGTCACACAGACTATCTCCTCTTTGCTCTTCTCTCTGTGAGGAGCAGCAAGATGTCAGAACAAAGTGAAAAACAAGCAATGGCATAAAATATTATTAATATGTCGGGTAGTAATAGATTTATTTATTTTCTTCTCAGTGTACCAGAATGCGTAGTTTATGTTAGTATTTCTAAAAATCTCCTGGGGAGAATCCCCCCAGACCCCCTTGCTGGGGTTGGATTTTTTTTTTAAAAGCATACTTTAGTTCTGTGAAGGGATATAAGAGATATATGCACTGTACTTCACTTTTATTAATATTGTATGCTGAAAAGCGTATATATTACAGCACAATTTTTTGTTGAATAGATTTGAGTGCTTCAAAATGTTGGGTCGCGATTTATTGACCAAGTAAAAAGTGGGTCCCGAGGCCTGACCAGTTGAGAACCACTGATTTAGGATATCTACTTTATTCTGAGGTATTCTGTTCACACTGGGGAAACTTTTGAATGACTTTGGCTGTTTAGTTCCAATGTTAACGCACAAATCCGCATCTTCATTGACATTTTGTCTGAGCTTTTTGATTTTGGTGCCAGGTGTTGTTTTGTTTTCTGCGTGAGGGATTGACTTTACATTCAACAATACAGCCGAGTTAATTGTTTATAACAAGATTATTTGCCTCCTGGCCAAAGCACTCCACGGAATCTGCATAACTGGCATGCGGGCTTGAGAAACAAAGAGACAAATGAACAAAAGCTGCCCAACTTTTGTTCTTTGCTACCAAATTTGTATTCAGATTGTTACTGAATTGTTTTCACACTGGGTAAGAACCTTCCTACGGGCGAAATAAGAACAAGAAAGCAAACACTAATCGAAACGAAATTGAGGTTCTGTTTGTAAGTAAGTAAAATGTATTTATAAAGCGCTTTTCCCAGACAAAGTCACAAAGTGCTTGACAAAGCATTAAAACATCATACGAATCATAAAAGATTAAATGACCACACACGCCAAGTACAAGAGAACATGCACACTTTCCAATTAAAACGCACCATACCCTACATGTCATAGACTTATTGCTATAAAGTTCGTTTTTGGTTGTTTGTGGTCGGCCCCTGTTCAATGAGATGGGTTTACCAGAATGCCTTTATCCCAGGGTGAGATTAAATGAACTTAATTTTAATCCTTTGTGGTAAAAGTTCTGAAAATCCCCAGTTTAATACCCTAAGCCCTAAGTAGCTTTGTATCTGATCAGGGGCTCCTAAACCTCTTCAGTCCTGCCCCCAAATAAGAAAGACTTTGTCAATGAGCGTTGGACATATTTACAACTTGGCACTTTGTTTGCCATTTACAGTTGCAAGAAAAAGTATGTGAACCCTTTGGATTCTCCACACATAGCGTTGTGTGTTCCTTCCAAACAACTCAACTTTGGTTTCATCTGTCCACAGAATATTTTGCCAGGAGTGCTGTGGAACATCCAGGTGCTCTTTTGCAAACTTCAAATGTGCAGCAATGTTTTTTCTGGACAGCAGTGGCTTCCTCCGTGGTGTCCTCCCATGAACTCCATTCTTGTTCAGTGTTTTACGTATCGTAGATTCGTCAACAGAGATGTTAGCATGTGCCGGAGATTTCTTTAAGTCTCTAGCTGACACTCTAGGATTCTTCTTCACCTCATTGAGCATTCTGCGCTGTGCTCTTGCAGTCATCTTTACAGGACGGCCACTCCTAGGGAGAGTAGCAACAGTTCTGAACTTTCTCCATTTATAGACAACTTGTCTTACCGTGGACGAATCAAGGCTTTTAGAGATACTCTTGTAACCCTTTCCAGCTTTATGCAAGTCAACAATTCTTAATCGTAGGTCTTCTGAGAGCTCTTTTGAGCGAGGCATGGTTCACATCTGGCAATGCTTCTTAAGAATAGCAAATTCAAAACTGGTGTGTATTTTTTATAGGGCAGGGCAGCTTTAACCAACACCTCCAATCTCGTCTCATTGATTGGACTCCAGGTTAGCTGACTCCTGACTCCAATTAGCTCTTGAAGAAGTCTTTAGCCTAGGGGTTCACATACTTTTTCCACCCTGCACTGTGAATGTTTACATGGTGTGTTCAATAAAAACATGAAAACATATAATTGTTTGTGTGGTATTAGTTTAAGCAGACTGTGTTTGTCTATTGTTGTGACTTAGATGAAGATCAGAACACATTTTATGACCAACTTATGCAGAAATCCAGGTAATTCCAAAGGGTTCACATACTTTTTCTTGCAACTGTAGATGCCACTGTGGATTTTACTCACAGGTTGATAATGATACATGGCCAACTATAGCTGCTGCAGTGGCCATCTCTTCAGTGTGGCTGGGAATCTGAAAGTGGGACATAACCAATGGGCACTGGGGTAATAAAGTAACAGGCTTTCACCCATGTTGCAGCTTCCTCAGGCACTTTGTTTGCCACCACGGTGGAAACAGTCAACACAGCTGCAGTGGTTATTCAAGGTCAGACATGTGTTATTCTGCATTGTACCGAGTGATAATGGTGTGTTACAGGGTGCATGAATAATGCCTCTCATTTCTCTGTGTATCAGGAGCAGAGGACATTTTGATTGTAATAGGATTGTGTTTACTGTCAGATGGGAACGGGAATAGAAGATTTCATTTATACACATGCTCCATTAAATAGTGGCACAAAGTAAATAACAGATGCAAGTCACATAAAGTACACAACTTATGAGACTCCATATTGGGTTTTGTTTATCTATTGTTATTGACATGGTGCTCGATAGAGTCTAACATGAAGGTGAATTGGGTGTAGTAGACTTGCATTGATTTCACACTGAAAGAAACTATTTAAAAGTTGGACAGTCCCGATATGACTGGCTCAGGGCGAGTGTGGCTAATTTAATCTACTTAAAAGAGTGAACGTCAATAGTCATCTGATTGAGTAGATGCCGGAGGGAGAGGCTTCATTCTTACTAACTGAACTTGCAATACGTTTTATGTTTACTTTTACTGCCAGTAAGTAAGTGATGCTGATAGTTTGGGTTTTACTGTAATTGGTTTTGAGACACAAGTCTGAGATTTCTCCAGTATGATGGAGATGACTGGAATCCCATTATTGGTATTACATATCGCTCTAATACATATTTCATTATGGACACACTACTCACAAAACAACTCCTGATTGCTCTGTGTTTTTGAATCCCGCATTCATCATTTGGTTTAGTTTCTCTGCTTTTACCAACCTTATTTCTGGTCACAGCCGGTAGCTGTTTGCAAGAAGCAAGCTATAACAACTCATTGTTTTCTACCTGCCCAGCACCAGAGAAAATAAGGGATTTAATGGAAAACAGAGTACCGTGTGAGCTGCTAAAAAGTAAGGTTATTCTCTAAGGAGACTAATTTAAAGGAATAAATAGACTACTACTACAAGAAACCTTCATTTTCCTTGCATATTTCTGTGCCTTAGTGAACAAAAGAAAGTGTTAATGTATTTTGATTAAATTCAAGCTCAGATTTATTTTAATTACGGCAGAACGAAGTCCGTTTGATCCACAGAACTAGCCATTTTCAAATTAACTATATCTTTAAATGTTGGTGACACAACCCTTTATAGACTGTCTGCCTCACCTTTATGCATAACATAGCCATTAAATAATACTATTTAATACAATGCTGATCACATTCTATATCATTCAATCTGCATAATGCTGTTTAACCATCCTGTTGAATGGAAACATACATAACATCATATCATGTTTGTGTCTCACATAAACACAGTCAGTGTGTCTGATATGAGACCAGGAGAGCTTCTGAGGCTGCAGTGTGATACCTTCCATAGTGGTTGGCACCTTTAGCAAAACACTCACACGTAACTGTCATCATACATTTCCATTATAGGTGGCGTAAAGAAAAAATAAAGGGGTTGTGTGAGAGTCTGTGTTTCTGTGAGATTGTGTGTGAGAAAAATGTATTGTTTTATCTAGAGAGATGGAGGAAGCAATTGTCTGCGACACTGGAAAGTGTGTGTGTGTGTGTGTGTGTGTGTGTGTGTGTGTGTGTGGTTAGTGGCCACATGCTAAGGCACACAAGGTTGACAGTGTTAAGTCTGGCCTCTAGCTGTGTGTGTGTGTGTGTGTGTGTGTGTGTGTGTGTGTGTGTGTGTGTGTGTGTGTGTGTGTGTGTGTGTGTGTGTGTGTGTGTGTGTGTGTGTGTGTGTGTGTGTGTGTGTGTGTGTGTGTGTGTGTGTGTGTGTGTGAGAGAGAGGGAGACACAGAGAGGGAGGGAGATTACAGAGGCTATTGCCAACTTCAAAGTGTCTCCTGGTGTTGTGCCAGGTCAGCATGTTTACACAGGAGAATTGGTGTTGGGACACACACACACACACAGGCAGAGTTGCGTGCACAAATACTGCGTGTACATGTGTACACACACCTTATCTCCTGTTGTGGCTCTCCTGAACATACTCACACATCACACACACACACACCGCCACACACACACACACCGCCCAGAGTGCAGGGCTTATCAGTGGACCCTGTGAGTTCGGGGAGGCATTTAATCAGGGTCAACGCAATGCTCTTGGCACCCAACTGATCCACCATCTCTCCCTCTCTCTGTCCTCTCCTTCCTCCTCTCTCTCTCTCACCAAATATTTCACAGCAACAAAACTTTGTTCCAGAAAAGTTCAAACTGGATCACTGGAGGCTTGAAATAGTTTCAAACTTCTTCGGCTACCTTTGGGGGAAAGTGTGTAGCCAGTTCTGAAACATTCTGTTTATGTGTTAACATACAAAGAAGGAGACTTTGTAAATACAGTTGTTGGCTTTCTGTTGGGTAGTTACATGAGAAGGTATATATATTTTAAAGGGGCCCTATTCTGCTCATTTTCAGATTTGTATTTTGTTTCTCTCCTGTGACATGTTTCCATGCTTTAATATTCAAAAAGTGCTTTCATTTTCATTCACTCATCATACTGCCTGTGTTGCAGCACCTCTTCTCACGCTCTGCCTGCTCCGATTGGTTAGCTGGTCGGCTCTGTTGTGATTGGTCAACCGCTTAGCGATCACGTACACTGTCATGGAGCGCTGGCAAAAAGAAGGGCAAATGTTACATAGTGATATCATTATGTTAGGGAAGTAAAACAACGAGTCCAATTGGGGGTTTCAGGCAGGGGGGAAACTGAATTGCGTGAACTTTTGGATGTTAGCCTTTGCACAAAACCTATATACAGTAACACACAACAGGAAAAAGAAATCCCCCTTTAAATCGGTCCGTTGAGGCCACGGCCAGCCACTAGCATCTTTCCCTCCAGCACATCTAACGCTCAATCAATTACACATCATATTTCCTTTCTTTAATCAATATTAAAGAATTAAAGAAATCAATTAAACCTTCTACAAGTGCAGATTTGGTGCTAAGCTAACCCTTATATATGGATTGATTTTAACTTCACATGGTTTAATAAATGTAACCAGTCAAAAATCTATTTATAAGGTAAAAACACATACATATTTCTAAGACTCAGTGTTTCATAAAATGTAAGTTTCTAAAGTGTTTAAACTTTAAATTCCAGTATTGTACAATGTTAAAATGTAGGTGTTGTGCATCCACTGAAACCAAGTGGTGTTATAAAAACTCAGCAGCTCTTTTTTCTGACATCAAATTAGCTTCACTCATTTATTATTCAAATCTCAGAGGTACAACTTCTAAATATGTAATGCGAGGTAACACACGAGGAGACAAATTGATAGGAGAGGCTATTTTAAAAACTATTCCACACCGCACAATAACAATGACTCATCAGAGGATCTCTGTGATTGTATTTAGAATGTGAGATTTGGAGGTTGTTAACCAGCAGATGGATTGGACATTTTAGATGTGTGTTCTGTGCAGAGCTGCAGTATTATAAATGTTTTATATGCAGGTCAAACCAAAATGACACCCAAGCACGAGTTATCAATGACGTGACACAGGCACTGAAAGCTGAGAGGTGTAGTTGGCATTTGGACGAGCTCAGGTGGAGATAGTGTGAATTTCCTGCACGTATCGAGGTTGAGGATTTCCTCGGGTCACTAAACAACCTTTAGGGTGTGAAGATAAAGCTCAGAGCCCAGTGATGAGACTTATCCCCTCCTTAAGGGGAAAGTGTTTGAATCCACTTTAGATGTCAGTTATTGTGACTTGAAGGTTCACCTTAACTCAGACGTGAAGAAACTTCATAAAATGCTGTTCAGTTTGTGTATTTTGTAGTTTTAAGCTAGACTAGACTATCCGTACGTACGACTATTTGAGTGTTTTAGCATCCAACTCAAATCACTACACTTTATGTGACAGAGCCACTAGCTAGGCTTCATATATTTAGTCTTCTCATTTAATGTAATACTGGCAAGTGCTGCTCACACGTTTTTTTATTATTTAATCTTCAGAAGATTTTCTAGATTAACGGATTTACGTCCAGTTTGTAAAATGTCAGAAAAAAAGAAAACAAATAATATAAGTAAATTGTAATGTGTTTAAATGTCTTGTTTTTCAGTCCAAAACCATCAAATATTCAGTTAAATTTGATATAAAATCGTGACCTCAGGAAAACTCTATATAAAAGTTAATACAAAAAACACCTTTTTATTTGCAATAATAATGACTTACTATGTACAATTTTTCAGCTTTACAGCCCTTTTTCTTAAGGTGTTTACTATCTTTAAATATGTACCAAGTCGCTCCGACTGGGACTCCTTGTGAAATTTCTTGGAAGAAAAAATAGCACTACTGCGCATCAAGATAAATCCTAGGCAAGCAGCAAGATTTTACCCGGATCAGACTGCAGTCTGATCAGTTTTGTCAGCTGTGTCATGTCAAAGTAGGACAATATTGGCTTTGGTTTCATAGTGGTTTAAGAGATAAGGGAATAGTAGATTTATTTGTCTTTTGAGGGCAGACATTTGATGTAGTAAAATACTTCCAGTTGATGTATGTCGATGAAAAGTGTGAGACTAGACGAAGAGGAACATGCTGACTGGACCGAGGCTAAAAAGGAAATTGAAAACTCTTCCCTCTTGATGTCACTTCTTCTCCATTTCCTCTTGTTCTTCGTCTTCTTTGCACTCTAGTTTCTCCCCTCTGTTTCTCTTGCTCCCTTCCCAGGACATAAAACCACTACTGCTCAAAGAAAGTAAACTTTACAAGCAATTATTTTCCCTCCTTCATCAATTATTCTCCCAGTGTTTTCTCTCCTTTTCTATTCTTCAGTCCGCTCTTGTCATTAATATTTAACAAAGCTGTCAGTTTTGAAGTGCTTTGATGAGGGTGAGTTATTATTCCCCAAAAATACCCATCGACTTCTTGAAACAAGTTTAAATCAGAGAGGAATCAGTCTGGCTCTCAATACGTGTTTAGTTGTTCGGCTCTTTTTCTAGAATGTAAATGTTCTGGGAGAGCATTTGCATTTTATTTCATTACTTGTTTCTCTCCCAAACTGTATTTGATGAAGCAAGTGTGTGTAGCCAAATCATTAATGTGTGCATCCGTTGATTTATTTATTCACTCCAATATTGGTTTATGAATTCATGACTCAAGTTTTTTGTTTGCCAGGCCTTTGCAGTGCCCTTAGATCCTGGGTCAGCTGATCTACAGCCAAACTCTGTGACAACATTTAAGTGGTGTTGGTAGCTGAGAGCAGTGTTTCAGGCCTGCATAGTGAAGGTGAGAATTACGTCACTTTGCTGACAGAAGCAGATTTTCTAGGTCTGATTCTTTTTATGGAGGGAATGAATTAAAGAGAACCGGTGCTGGACGATAATGGCAGGGTTTGATTCCTGTGCAGGCGCTTGAAAGGAGATTGCTTAAATGCCTTTAACCATCTGGCCAAATGGGAAATTGGTGTGAATGCTTGAAATTGCACAACAATGTATAATGGGAATAGGGGCAGTGAACATGTCGGAATCCACTTAATAGTTACAGCGGGAACTTGGATGAATACTATCTTACGTGCGTTGCTGTTCCACCCATCTTTGACCTGTTTAGGAATCATTGCGTTCACCTGTTCGTCTCTAGACGGCGTTAACATGGCCAACACGAACTGACAAGAAACAACGTGTCCATTTGAAACAAATAACAGAAAACCTCTCTCCATTTTTCTCCAAATATTGTCACTATCTGTCAATGGTTTAATATTCAGATCCAATATCAATGCCATGCCCTGACATTTGCTTCTTACATCTATGAAATACATATACATAGTTTTTTTTTAAACTGTTCCTACAATTACCTTAACCCTAAACAGACTTAAACCGAGCTGTCAAGAAAAATGTCCATCAAGCCATCAATATTGGTATGGTAATTTGTATTTAGAACAAAAGAATAGGCCGAGCACAATGTACTATTCCCATCTCTTGGTGGAACATGAGTGAACACTTCATGGGTGGAGGTAACATAACTCATTGTAATGTAACTGTAAGGGTCCTCACTAAGCCAAGCCTGCAAATAGGCTGTATATCTTCCCTTTCATAATGTCGGATATCTTATCGCTCGTGCATATCCGTGTGTGTCCTGTTGGGAGCACAACAGTGACAGCTGACAGCTACAAGCTCACTCATTGTTAGCTGGAGTTTTTCCAGAAAAGAGTATCAGACAAAATGAAAATTGGAGCTGCCACAACATTAGAGGTGAAATCAACCGCACAAAATGAGATGTGAGATTTATTGCCATCCATACAATTATGTGACTGTGAAATAATGGAGGAGCGGAGAGGTGAAGGCTATCTGACTGCTCAACCATGGTCACCAGTGGCAGCACAATCTGTCATAGTTAACACCTACTTACACCATGTTAACCGCAGGGCATGCCTCATTATTCACTACCATCTCATATATGCCCTTACACATGCATGCATAGTTCGCTCTATTGTGCCCTGTATTGAATATGTTCCTAATGTTGCGTCACCTGCTGACAGAGAGATGTGCTCAGGAAAGAGAACAGGAAATGAGTCAAACAGAGCTTAATGGTGGACAAGAAAAGCTCCTCAAAGCTTAACTGTGCTCCTGGTCCATTTCCTATAAAAGTGAGTGAAATGGAAAGTGTTCATGCGTGTGTGGTGATTTACCAATTCACCTCAAATCGGTGTGTAAAGGGAAGTGTTTCTTGTAAATGTATGACTTGATATTGGTTTGGAAATCTGAGAGTTAAAGCTTTTACCATTTCAATAATGATCCATCCTCAAACACATCCTCACACCTGTTGTGAACTTCTTTATAGTTTGTCAAAGAAGAACTGAAAATGTGCCAAAACTTTAAATACAAAATTAGAAGGGCAAAGCTAAATGGTACAGTGCATTTATACTGCGCTTTTCCAGTATTTGCCTACTCTGCATAAATATGTCAGCCATTTTACACCCATTAATACAGAGATATTAACATTCACACACCCTGGCCATGCGATCAGGAGCACCTTGGGGTTAAGCATCTTACCCAAGGATACATCAACATGTCACCTCTTTCTCAGATATCTACCATTGAGCTAGCACCAAATGTTTCCTTTTCATTCCTTATTACATTTTTTAAAAGGTTAAAGCTGATTGCAGGTATGGGACATGAATGCTAACCCTATCCTTCAGTGTCAGAGGGGTGTGTGTGAAGACTGAAATCAGGACTAGCACAGTCAGAGTGCTACCCTTCAAACACTCTCAACACAATGGAAGATAAAAGTCCTCACAAGCCCTGATTTCCATATGATCTTCATTTTGATACCGAGTAAACCTCAAGTTCAATGATACTCCAAGTTTCCAAACTTACTCCATCTTTCCCTGCATTGTATTTCAAACCGAAACAGAATACAGCTGAAAGGGATTTGTATGATTTAAAAGCCTTAAATGAAACTTATGATTTGATGAAGCAGACCCAGTTGACGAGTCTTCAAAGTGGAATGAATGCTGTGCAAATTGTCCCCCCCCCCCCCCTTTGTTTATCTCTGTTCATTTAAGTATCTGTAGCTTTCACACTCTGGTTTTGAATTTGATTTAAATTATTTATTGCCGTGACAATTAAACAAAGCAATATTGTTGTGGCAGTTTTGACAAATGGGGCGAAGCCTGCGAGCTAGTTCAGGCAGTCAACTCGAGCACCATACGTGATACATTAACACATGACTCACCTCTTACAACCAACCAAACACATTCTCCTAAACATGCCGCTCTATTTAAGCTGCCAGGTCTTCTTGCCTCTGCCTCGCTATGCTGCTGCTGCTGCTGCTGCTGCTACTGCTGCGTTCATGTTCCTGCTGCTGTGTTTCATGTTGCTGCTGCTCGCCTGCCCCCCCACCACCCCAGCTTCCACCTGTAGGCTCGGGGGATAGTTATCTAATCATCACTCAATGTTCTTTGTAAATCTGTGGAGTGATGAGGCCCGAGTCTAGGCGCCAAACTCAAACTATATGCTGCTATAATAAACATATTAAGAACACGTGAGTTGTCTGACTGAAAGGTTCCAATAGAACAAAAAACTAGCTTTACACATCAATGCTTTTGAGGTCTCTCTTGCATATTAATAGCATCGTTTTAATGTTCATTTTCTTTTTAATTCTCATCAGTCCGCTTCTCTATTTTCTATTTTTCTTTTCACAGATTCAATTCGTCATTCTTTCCTTGTGTGTTCATAAAACTTGCCCCGTTGTGCTCATATTGTTCATTTGACTTTTGGCAAAACTGATCGATACACTCATTTCCGCAACCTGAATGTATTTCTATTTTACCTTCTAAGCAATAACAGACTGATTACATTCGGAAAGTAAGACTCCTTTGAGGCGGATGCCAGCAATTCCCACAAATTGCTTCATTTATTTGGCGAAGCACTTGAGGTAACCTAATTGCAGCAAGTGTCAGTTGTGTTGACACGATCGTGTAGAAGCGTAATGCTGCCACTTTTGTATTCGGGCTTCAATGCTGATTTGAAGAGCAATTGAAAAATATTCAAATTACGACTCGAGTGCAATTGAACATCCTGGTAATGTAGAAGAAAAACAACCTGGAAATGAATGATGAGAGCAGATGATTGGAAATGAGGGACAGTTTTATGAGATGCAAGACGCCTAGATTTGATTTCAGGGAGTGTGAAGAAATCATACTGCCACACAAACATTGAGCTGTGCTGTTCAACACTTACACAATTGTATTTGTTATTAAGACTATATTTTGATTACATTTTATGTTCACTCTGTTTTTTGTACCTGTTTTCGGGCCATTTTGTTTGTGCCTTTGTCTGCTAGTTTGTCTTTGATTAAAGAAAAACTGCTTGACCAAATTTCATCCATCTTGATGAAAGAGTGCAGCAATAAGCCATTCAATTTAAATGTTGCAAATATAAAAACAAGGCCGGTAGACGGGGCATTTGTGGTGCATTCGAAATGGGAAAGAAAAAAAACGTTAACCTGCTCAATTTTGAGCAACAACTCAGGAACCGATATCAAAGTGTTCACGCTTCTCTTCTTTAAGTTTGTGGTTATCGAATTACAAGGACTCATTTGATGGTCAAACTGTTTATACCGCTTTTCCAAATGACATTATTGGCAGACGTATCATCTTGTACAACTGCAAACCAGCAGAAAATATGTACACTTGGAATACATTGAACGTATTTCTTGGTATGATGTGTTGTGTGAGCTGGTCATGCTTTAATATCGTGTTTTCTTTATTAATAAGGAATATTTCTGTCTAGACCTGCTTTGTTTTTTCTCCATTAGTCTTTCTCTCACTGAAGAATTAATAAAAAAGTATGAAATCCAGAACTTGAGCAGTAAGACCTGAGGCTTTAAAAAATGTATTTTATAATGAATGCTAATTTCTGATCCTTCTCTCCTTCTTCTTCCCACATATTTCATCCGCTTCTTCGTTTAAAATATTCTGTTAAACTCACAAAATGGCCCTGGACATGTGTTGACAACCACACATTAGTTTGTGAGACTCATTACATCTGTGAAGTAGCGATAACAATACTTCAAACCTACTTCAAATATCTGTGAAATCCAGCAAAGTGTTTAATTTCACCTCTCTGTGGGAGTTGAATCTGGAGATACCTATTCAAACATTTTGAAACAAGTTTGTCGCCAGTGCTTGTTTTTCATTGCCCTGTCAATCACCAATTAAGTCACCACCCTTCTCTCCCCCTCTTACTCTGATCATTGTGTGCAATTAGGGGGGTGTAGTGGTGTTTGATGCTGCCTCTTCACACTCTCAGGTGCTCACTGTCTGTGAGATTGGCAGAACAGGACCAGCCAAGTGCCCCTATTAGCTTATTAGACAGCCTGGTCAACGTGTGTGTGTGTGTGTGTGTGTGTGTGTGTGTGTGTGTGTGTGTATGTGTGTGTGTGTGTGTGTGTGTGTGCTCTCTAATTCTGCCAACTGTGGAAGATTTAGTCTGCAATCAGCATGTTAAAAAACCAGTTCAAACTGGTCTGATGGCCATTCATAAAGAGAATTAAACCGCCCATTACATGTCACTTGTTGGATGCTTTTATCCAAAGCGACTTACATACTCAGTACTGTGGACAATCCCCACAGGAACAATTTGCGGTGAAGTGTCTTGCCCATGCGGGGACACAACGACATGCTGACTAGTCAGATGTGCAGTGGTATGTGTATGTGCGGATGTTGCTGTTTACTCTAGCACCATCTGCTTGATTTTGAAGTGTTGTGAAGCTTTTTATCGTCTTAGGGCACACAAAACTGATGCTGAGCTTGACACTTGTCTGCTTCCTTGGCAAACTCTTGCCACCCGCTGGCATCTTCTGTGGTTCAAGGCATACTAAAAAAGAAACAGTGAGTGAAAGCAAATTGTTAAATAAGCATTGAGAACATTTGAATGGAGTAAATACTGTTATATGAAGAAAATAAATGACACTTTGAATCTCGTTTTTGTAAACGAAACAAAAATATTGAAAGTGCCGCTTAATGCTTACAAGTCACTTCTTTGTTTTTATTTGTGTTATTTCTCTTTCTGGTGGTTTTTCCCTTTTAACTTCCTCCTACAGTTAGTTCTGCTCAACTGACCCAGCCTGTTTTTATTATAAATAATTGTATAAAATAGACCATAATTAATTAATTAGGGTTCTGTCCTGAGGAGATTAAAACCATACAATTGAGTGCTATATCGTCCAGCCTTAACATAGTAACCTCTGTATTTAGCCTGTAAAGAAGCATGGCTCCATTACACCCTCCTGTAACCAGAGTCAGAGTTCACCCGCTCAGTATCCTGGCAAGACACCCTGGAGCAACACAATAAAATAGACAGAGAGTCGGTCTGCATGAGGCAGTCAGCCATCTGCTTAAAATGAAAAAAGGGATGAAGAAATGTCTTGTTTTGGCAGCACAGGAGCTGTGAAAGATGCCTTTCTGCGAATCAGACAGACACTGACAAACCAGCTTTCAGTCAGACCGCGACACACACATGCAAACACAAACACACACACATACTGGCACACAGGCAAACAGACAGACTGACTGAAAAGGAAACAGACAGATGTCGGCTATGACACTACAAGGGAAATATTTGTACTTGTCTTCTTCTCCTGCACCCATGCATACACAGCCGCTTGGAGTTACTGTAACAATGTCTCATCCGTCACATGCAATGACGGGAAGCTGATCACACACACAGAGGAAGTGAGCAGCATGCCAGCATCTCTCACTCTCTCATTGTTTCGGGTTAAATCTCCATTTTGTTACTTAGCTTCTTTATTTTGCTATTTTTAACACTCAGACAGACGTTCTCTATCAATATCTCCTCTATTTAAAGTTTACAGTTTTGTTGCCTTCCTTTACAAAATCTCACCTGATTTCCTCTCTGGTGTCCTATACTTTCTTTCCCATCTCTTTCCTTCCTCATATTGCTCTTGATTCTCTTTCGTCCTACTCTCCATCCTCTCCTCACACTCGCTCTTCCCTCTTCTCATTTTCTCCCCCCCTGAGATAACTATATCAATAGCAGGGTGTTGATGTTAAATAAGATCAACAGCCTTTTAACTACAAGACATAATCTCTGTCTCCTTCCTTTTCTTTATGTGTCTGTCTGTCTTTCTCTGATTCTCTGCGATAAAGTCTCATTCCAGGGTTTTTCGTTTTGTATTTTGTTTTACCTTCTGCCCGTCTATTCTCTTCTTCTCTATTCCCATTCTCTGTTTCCACGTCATCTGTTATTCTCTCTATTACATTTCCTTTGCATGGATGTCTCTATGTCGGGTGTATTTCCTCTCCTCTCAGGAGGAATACAACTTTTTGAAGTTCCACCAGAGGAGAAGCGCCTTCAGCCCTAATACACTTCATCCTGGTTACTGACGCTTACAGCATGGCCTACTATTGTGTGACACAGTGCATTGTGAACTTAACCGGGGAATTAAACATAAGGAGGCATTTCTGCCGGAAGCACAAACTCAGAATAAGGGTAGAAAATATGCTCAGATTGGGCGCAGTTCAAAAACGATGAAACTCTCCAATCAAAAAGTATTTTATTAATACATTAGATCTGTTTTTTTCTTATTCTTTTTTTTAATGATATGACAGTTTGCTGCCTGGTAACATTTTGTTAAGAATGTTTTATTTAGGCTACTGCAACTGTCTGTAACTATTACATCTTTAACTGCAGATGAGATTTGTATCTAATGAATAGACTAGTGACCAGTTAAGCATGTTTTAAAGCTATTAAGGGCAGCTTTTTTTTCGAAAAACCGATGTATAGACAACAAATAGAATCGCTTTCATTCATCACTTATGACCACCTAAAGTTTGTGCAGGTGTCAGAATCTATTTTTGATGTTTGCAAAGAGCTTCTAGGCCCAACATGGGTGTCTAGATATTGAAAGGGTTTTGCAGCCTGTTCTCATTCCTATGTTGTCAAATACCACACAATGCCACACTCTCATGTGTGGGCGTCACCCCTCAGCAGCCAATTGCTGCACAAGCTAAATTCCTTAAATGCCTGCTCTTCCTCCCCGTCAGTTGTCATTTCAGGTGACCACACGCAACCCGCCTCCACCCCTCTCGCTTCCCGTCTCCTCTAGGACAAAGCTAAACCTTCCTTCTTCAGACTGGTCCCACCTACTTATCACCACCACCAGTGTCTAGACCCCGGGGATTTCATCGGAGTGGTTCTTTCCTTCCTGAATGATTATCCTGCAAACCGGGGCCTAATCGCCAAACACCATTCCATTCTCCTTTTGTATTATCATGGCAATCATTTCATTCATACGACGTGTAACAATAAATATGTATTCCTTACATCACGTCTCTCCGGTTTGAACTGAGGCACAGGTATCCTTTAGTGTGCCTGGAGAGCGGCGTACATGTCATCATGTATTTCTCATTTTGCAATCATATTATTCAGACTAAGAGTGAGTGAGCAGGTCTACTTTAGAGGAAACCTTACATTATGTGTCAGTATTCTTACAACATCTAGCCATCGTTAAGAGATGCTAGAGTTTGGCGAAGAAGTCTGTGCTAAGCTGTCATTTGGTAATTCAGCTGTAGTTCTCTAAAGTACATTGTGTGACCTTCTGAACAAAAGTTAAATATGGATGTCTGATATCTCAATCGTGAAAATAAACTTTTATCCTATTCATCACTCGTCTAAAATCAATCCGGCTTTGTGTTAGCTTGAGAAAGAAGTCTATACTGGGAAGCTTTCAGAACAGGAGAATACTTCATGGCATCAAATGAAAGCAAAATCAAAGTCTATTTTGGATTTGCTGTCATTGTTTTGTCAAATTCAGTCAAATTAAAGCATGTTTTCACCAAGAGAGACACAGTGTTAGGCAAATGTAACAGTTACCATGTATTGTTTCAAAGTATTGTTTCAAAGTTATATATTGAATTGTACTTGCAACATGGGAGATACCCAACACTATCATTGCATAGTGGTATACAGTATACTTTTGCAACTACATGGTTAATATTTACTCAATATATTCAGACACTCAGATATTAGAGATAATGTAACCAAGGATTGCATTAGTTGGAAAATGAAGCCCACAAGACATTTCATCATATTGAGAAGGAAGAAAATGCTTCCTGGTGTTGTCAAATTGTTAATTACATAACTAATTTTCAAAGTTTGACATAATGTTACTGCTAATGCTTTCTTGCCAATAACACAAACGTTGGTCTGTGTAGAGATAAGTCGCCTGGAGGCTCAGTATCTTATTAAAATAGTTTACTAAACTCATCAACGAGGCTAAAATGACATCAGGGACTCAGAGAGGGTTTGAATTCACAAACAACGAGTATCCCTGGTGATTCATAAAAACCTGTGTCTTCAAAAAAAACTACCATCTGCTTCTCTTCAGAGACACATTATCTCTACAATGAGGTATTATCTGTTTCCTCCGCAGGGCTTTCTCTGACACTGCTACATCTTGATCACCTGCACAGCATCGCGCATAGATGGAAGTACCAAAGTTTAATATGCTCAACTCAATTTAGGTCCGATAAGAGCGGCACCGTGGCATTGGGAATCCAAAGTGTGCCCCTTAAATGAAGCTGCCCCCGGCCCCTCTGACTGCTGGATTTCACCTCGGGGGTTTGGTGGAATAGCACAATTACATTCTCCTTGTCAGCCAACTCCATCTCCATTCAGAGGGCAGGGCCATAGTAATCTGACTCTGTCACAGTAATCTCTGCCACGGGAACTTCAATCAGCTCCAATTAAACACATTTTGCATGACGGGGAGCCGTTAATGTTGTTGTGAGAGAATAAGAGCAGCTGAGTTTGGTCTCAGATAAGGTCCCAGTCAGCTTGTAGAACAAATAATATAGTCAGTGTAACCAGGAAGACTGAAACAAATGGCAGCAACAATTTGATTGGGTGATAATATGTGCTGTGGCAGCAGAGATATAAAAGGCAAGCTGTACAGTGATGCTGTCAGCACCCCTTGTGATAAAGTGCTCAAACAAATAGCAGCTGAACTAAAAAGATAAAGGACACAGGACATTCAACAAAAGAGAGGCACACCTTGGCACTTTATTAAATTGTAGTTGAATTGTTATGTATTTAGTGAGCACTGTCCCGTCGGGATTGCTCTTTTTATTACCTGTGACTCCTCTGACGCTTCTATTGTTTCACCTTGTAAGTCTGTGTGTGTGTCATCATGGCAATTGAAATATACTTTAACAGGAACTGACACAGAGGAGCTTTTAAGCACTTTGGCCTGTGTGTCTGTGGAAAGATTTGTCAGCAGGATAGCTTCGTAACCATGCTCTAAATTCTGATATACAGTAAGCATCTTGTCATACGGTTTTTGGATACAATTAAGGTTGTGTCTACATTTGCATACTTCTGTAGTTGCAGTAGTTATGCTGTTTTGAGTGCCACCATTACTTTGATTGGGTTAATTCAACAATATGCAATGATTTGCAAACAAAATCGTTGCTAGCTTGCTAACAGCAACGATTGTCATGTCACGTGAGTAATCATATAGCAGCGTGCTTAAGAAAGTACCCAAAACAAACCACAGCTTGGAGCTATAGCAATCCAGTCTCACGGCATTTCGTGTTATAGTCACGAAATAAATGTAATTGATTAATCTATTGATTCGTGTTCACCAACACGATTTTCCCTTTTTTTTTCGTGTCACAAAACGATTTTAAAAGCAATGTATTTATATTGGTAGTGTGTTTCGTGCCTGCACCACGTCTTTTGTCCGGTCGGGTCTTGGAAGACCAGAAACTGTGTGGTTCATAAAAACATTTTCTTACTCAATATCAAGCCACAATTATTGTTGTTATTTTAAATTGGATAATGTCGGACTGTTCTTGCCGTCCGCGAGGAAAAGAAATGGGGCTCAGAGCCTCAGAATACTGAAATCAGTATTTTTTTAAATCTTTTTTTCCTTCTCATTTGTTATTATTTACATTGCTTTTAAATCGTTCTGTGTCACCGAAAAAATGGGGAAATCGTTTTGGTGAACACGAATCAATAGATTAATTTCGTGACTATAACACGAAATGCCGTGAGACTGGGTCGATTTTGGTTATTTTTATTTTTATTGTGTAAAGTCTAAAATAACAGAAACACTCGTAGAACCTTAAGGTTTAAGGATAAGCACTATTTGTTGCTATTATTAGTTAGAGACAAATAGCTTTGGTTGCTAAACTATAATTGGACCATTGCTGTTCAGGGACACATTTAGCCCTAGCTAACGGTCAATTGCTCACAATAATGGTGCTGGATCAGTACACTGTAATACGTTATACTAATTTTGTATACACAGTGCACTCAGTAGACCAATAAGGTGGTTGGTAAGCTAGAGGTTAAAGAAGCTAATTTGTACCCAGACATTTAGTTCAAAGGCCAGACTGACTGCTATTAAGATTGATTTAGAGAAGTGCAACCTACCACACATAAACACCCACCTCGCCAAACTCTTTGCTTTGAGTCTGTGCTGAAGAGCTAAATGATGTTATGTCTCGCAGGTCATCTCACTTTTTACGTGTGTGCCAGTGAGTAAGTGGGCAGTATTGATGCTAGATGGGTTCGAGATGCATTACCACAAAGCAATCAAAGACCAATTTACAGACACGTACGCATACAGACTCAGAAAATATAAAAAAATGAATCTTTAACTGAGAACTTCAAAGAAACTTATTTTCCCTTCAGCTCTACATGCTCTCACATCAGCTCTCTCTCACTCTCTCTCCAAGCATCGTTCAAATTGTCTAATGTATTATCAACTGTGTCAAATCCTCCGCTGAAAGATCTGAGATGTTGTTGCCACTGCTAGCATTTTACATTGCTCAAAATATTTCCATCTCTATCATCATCCCCAGGTTTCTCTATTTCCCTGTGTGACTGCAATACCGGCGAAACGATCATTAACTCTGATGCACGAGCACAAAGATTGATCAAAGATTTCAGATTGGTGGCTTAAATTGCACCTATAAAAATGAATAATGGATGCCATCTGCGCTTTAGATTGTGGATAGATTTACCTTGGGGATGTAATGGAGTGCCCCGTCAACATAGACAGAAAGAATATTTAAATTCATCGCTTACTTCTGTTCGAGGGGTGGGCTGTGAACAAGCAGTTCTGCTACTCTGTATTTCTGCTGCTGCTTTAGTGGCAGATGTCATCTCGTGAGCATTTTAATGCATGCTTCCAACTCGCTGTTCACTGAAAGCCAGCGCACAGGTGGCCTTTCCTGAAAAGGAAGTAGCTGCAAATTACTGCTTTCAATGTTGCATGCTACTCAACCAAAAATGAGGTGAGTGATTGTGACTGACCTGTGCTCTCTCCTCCTCTCTCTGCAGCAGGATGTTTGGTGAAGCATGGTGGTGAAGATGGTTAGAACACACTTAATGGGGCCACTGTCATGGGGCCGGGTCAAATGGCCGAGCATAATGGGAACAGGAGTCCTTTATCTGCTGCTGCTATCAACCTGTCTCGGACAAGACACGGAAGGTAAAAGCATACTTTACCCTCCTACTCCTTATCCATCTATTATTCCGTCAGTCTCTTTGTCAGTCAGTCTCTCTGTCTTTGTCTTCATCTTTTCTCCCTGTCTGATAATTGAGAGTCTAAATCCAGTCCGCTCAGCAGGGATTTAATATCAGGGTTGCGCTCATGGCTTTTTTTTTTAACTTCAGGCTTATCTTGGGAAGTAAGCAGATCTCAGCCAGCTTCTGTGTGGAAGATTTTCCTGATTCTTTATTGAGCCTCTGATGATTGGCGTTTTGTTAAGAGAACCACAACATTATTCGTCAAAGGGTATTAAGCAGTATATTCAGTTCTACATCTTCTAATATCATTTACTACAGTCATTTTTGTATTTAATTGACTCTAACAGCTTCTGCCTTACTACTGTTTATGTTTCAACAACTATTGGATAGATGGCCATTTCATTTGATACAGACATCTACAGTATGTCCACATGAGAACACATTTTATTTACTTTTGTGAAGCAATTTCTTTTTGTCCAGTAACAGTCAAAATGTAGCTTTATCTAAACATTTGGAAGTGACCACATACATCAAAACTAATGCAACTCCTATCAGCAGTAGCTATACATTAAGTCTATACAAATAATGAAATGTTAACATGCTAACAAGCTAAACTTAAACAAAGTAAACATTATACTTAACCTCAGCATGTGTATGTACTGTATTATAGTCAGCCTATTAGCAGATGTTCATACATCCTGTTTCCACACAAACTAATACATAAAATAAAGTCATTTTCACTCATTTCACAATGTAAAAGAATAATATGAAATACTTATGATAATACCGATAGTTATTGAAAAAAAAATGCAAGGTATATTTTAATGTTGTAAACAGAAACACCCTTGTTCCTGTTACTGCACTGAGAGAAAACTGAGGCAAGGTACAGTAAGACATGAAGTCATCGCCGTTGGGAGAGTTCAGCATAATACGCTCGTGACTTCCTACTCAATTTGTCTGAATATTGATATTCCATTTAACTTTTATTCCTAAGCGATTTATCTGGTTGACATTTGGCTGACAGGGTTCTGCAGCCAAAGTTAAATGTCTGGGTGTACCTCTCTCTGCAGAGGAAGAAGTGGAGCCTGGGCATCAAGTGTGTAAATGTAGGTTTTTTTTGTGAGTTTGGTGAAGTTCACAACTCTCAAAGTCCCTTCAATTAAAATCTCCCATGACCCTCCTTTCTCTCCTCTTTTCTGCTCATCGTACACGTCAACCTGCATTAAAAACCACCTGTTCAACTGTTCCCTAAACAGGGTGTCAAAACAAGTTTGCAATCCTTTTCCCGACAGATATGCACACAACAAGAATAGTGAGTTTTAATGAGCCTGGAATTTTCAGGTTGACAGACAATATGTTGCTCAGTTTGTATCCCCTTGTGACATGAGTGTGTTTTTAATGAGCTCCATTCCCAGGAGGAGCGGTTGATTTTAGCAGTTTGGACCCCTGCATGACAAGAATCCTGGTATGTTTTAATTAGCCGGGGTCCAAATGTACAGACTATATTTATCCACTTTTGGTTTCCCCAGTGACAAGGATACCAGTTTATTTTTAATGTGGGTGAGACACCACAAAGCTTTTGGGCTGAAAGTCTAAAAGCTCCAAACCCATAACTTGTACTTAATTACAGTCAAATCATGACATCTTAATGGTCATTGCTGCAATTTGACTTGTAGCACACAACCAGCTTACTCAAATTTGACATTATTTGCTCTGAATTGAGCAGAACTGTAAACTCTCTGCTCTGGTGAAATCCTCCACTTGACATGACTGTGATTATAAATTCATTTGAAGCCTGCCGGGTGTTGGCGGTGTTTTCCTGGTTGTTTTAATTGAATATGACTTATCTGCGAATACGACAAGACACAACAGAAGGCATGAAAAGAGTTATGCTGGAGCTGTTGTTTATTGAGTGTGATGATGTGCCTGTATTTATGTGCACCTGTGTCATGTCCGCCTGCTTGACAATTAAACGGTGCTGCTTCCTGTGGTAATAAGCCTGTAATTATGTGACACAACAATATCCCCTGCCAAAATTAAACAGCGCATTACTGTATTAGCCAGATGTATTACCTGATCGCTCCTGTCTCAGCATACTGTAGATTCTCATGCCAGCCACATTGTTGCATGTAAAATGTAAATACATGTAAATGACCGTACATTGCATGACCCTCTCCCCAACCCAGTCTCACGGCATTTCGTGTTATAGACACGACATTTAATCTATTGATTCGTGTTCACCAACACGATTTTCCCCTTTTTTTCGTGTCACATAGAATGATTTTAAAAGCAATGTATTTCTATTTGTAATGTGTTTCGTGCCTGCAACACGTCTTTTTCTCCGGTCGGGTCGTGGAAGACCAGAAGCTGTGGGGTTCATAAAAACATGTTCTTACTCAATATCAAGCCACAATTATTGTTTTTATTTTAAATCGCATAATGTCGGACTTTTTTTGCCGTCAATGAGGAAAATAAATGGGACTCAGAGCCTCAGGATACTGAAATCTGTATTTTTTTATATCTTTTTTTCCTTCTAATTTGTTATTATTTTCAAAATAACACACTGTTATTTACTCACCAATAACACACAATTATCCTTGCTTTTATTTATTTGTGTAATTCCATAATCACTAGCTTTTTTGGCGTCCGTCAGGAACTGAATTTCAAAATAAAAATAACCGGAAACAGACGTAGGCCTATAAGGCAGAGCCATATGGCGCTGCTATAAGGGACATTTCGAGCATCATTGCGATTCACAGGCCGTTTCTCAATCTCAAGGATACTGGCTTCCAAGCCAATATTTCAAGGATGCTACGTCATCAAGTGGCGCAGCAGGACCCTTCCAAAGTCCAGCATACTTGGAATTCCACCGAGGCTGTCCATAAAATCCCCACAATGCTTTGCGCACAGACCAATTTCAAAAACCCTTGCGGAGAATGGCTGAACCGACGCAGCACATATTTAAATGTAAATATGTGGCGTAGAACATGTGTTGGTAAATATGTTACTTTGTTACATTTGTTTGTTACCACCAAGAATGTGTTCCGTGAAAGTAAAGCAAGTTCATAATTAGATAGACATCGTGAGGTATTTATTTTAGGTACAGTTTATGTTGAAACCGTTAGAGAGAGTGGCACACTTGTTAGCATGTTCCATTCTTCTTCGTTTTCCGAAGCCGTGGCTTGGAAGCATACTTGCTTCGTTTCTGAGGGAAGTGACTTGGAAGTACGCGACTACCAAGCCAGCATCCTCGAGATTGAGAAACGGCCACTGCCGCTGAACTGATTACCCAAGATCCTCTGCTATGGTTTAAGCTCGCTGATTGGATGTTTTAGCCGCAATGCATGTAGGGATATGGTGTTATATGAAATCCGAAAAACACTTCCGAGTTTAGGATGGCCGAAGACACTACCCATAATCCCCAGCTATCGTTTAGGGCTACTGTGCCCGTGTTTAATCTTCAAGCTCTGGGATTGGATGTTGGAGTGGCAGTGCGCCATGGTTACTCTGAGCGTCAAACAGCTTTTTGAAATGGAACGAAACCACCCCAGACTATCCAAAACTGGAATTGAACGCCCCCCCCAGAACTACACATGCTGGCTATTGTGTTTCGCAAAATGTTCTATGGGACGTCTCTACTGAACGTTTTCGTTTTTCCCACAATTAGAAGTTGCCAGTATTAAACACATTGGTGTTATCAAATGTAAAACATATAATTAATAAATGGGTGTAAATCGCTTGGGTCCATAATGCGCAGCATTAATATATACCCACATGACAGCTCATTGTTACTTTGTAATTCTACTCCACTACAATTCAGAGGTTAACCTGGTATTTTTACTCCACTACACTTATTTGAGTTACTTTGCAGATTATGATTAATGATGTGAAATATAAACAACCCTTAAATGAGACTTTAGTTACACCTGAGTACAATTCAGGAAAGGTGATTGTCAAGTGCCAACAATCAGGAGAGATATTTGATAGTTGGTGATTGAGAAGACTAAACATGTATCTGCAATTGACATGAATGGAAACGAGTAATAAAGTATATTCATTACTCGTTATTCTCTACTAATAGTTAATTAAAGACTGTATATTATGGCTATTTTGCACATCCCTTTCAAGATTTTCAAAGGTTTATTGACATATCATATACACAACTACGGTGTAGTTATGCAATGAATGAAACACTTGGGTCACAGGTTCCTCAACAGTGCATTACAAGACATCTATCAATATGTGTGTACCTCCACCATTAAACTGTCATATTCTGACATTTCTTATTCTATCTACATACATGAGAGTATAATTCATATGTATAATATCAGTTAAAATAAGTGCTTCAACATAGTTAACATTGCAGGAAAGCAATATATTAGACGTTAAGTACTTTGTCAGGCTTAATATTTATCTGTAGATAGATACCCCCAAGGTTTTTTTCTTATTTAAAAGAAGACCTTAATCTGTTATTTAATGTTTAAATAAAGTTTAATTCGTTTTTCTGTTTTGCACCTCTTTGTACATCCTGCACTAAACTGTTTTATTGTAGAGATCACTTATAGTATCTTCTTGATTTTTTATATTCTATATTTCTATCACAGACATTCTACTTTCCCCCTATGAAAGTATGTACTCTTAATATTGTTTTAATCAAATATAACACATAACAACAATAATTCAATAACGTGCTTTAACCACTAGGCGGTGCACACAAGATACACACGCTGACACAGCCATAATAACTTTGTACTATTAGTGTAGGAAACTTATGTATGTACAACATCTGAAGATGTGTAGTTTTATTCATGCTTTCACATAATGTTACAGCATATTGCTATACTATTTCAGACTCAGTATTTACATTCTTATATTCAAAGAAAATCAGAAATATCTTTAAAAACTACAAGTACTTTTATATCAGCTGTGCACCGTTATGGTGTAAATATAACCTATCGATGAATTAGATCAAATGTAAAAGTCAGCCGAATTAGTGTTGATACTGCAAGGAGACGTATTGTGTGAAGAGAAATTGAAGATGTTGTTTAATTGTTGATATATTTATGATCCACGTCAAGTAATCACTTTCGGCGGCATTTCTTCAGTTTTTCCAAAGGTCTTCTCATCAGGGCTCTATAAATAAAGAACTACGGCAGATCTGTAATATGTAATGCAGCCGAACCGTGTATTACAATGCCGTTATGTGATGACCTCCAAAGAGAAAAGCAAGAGCACTCGGAATTAAGTATTATTTTCTTTAAATAAAAAAGTTTTTCGGATTTCATATCGCATTAACACCATATCCCTACATCCATTGCGGCTAAAACATCCAATCAGCAAGCTTAAACCATAGCTGAGGATCTTGGGTAATCAGTTCAGTGGCTGTGTATCGCAATGATGCTCGAAATGTCCCTTATAGGCCTACGTCTGTTTCCGGTTATTTTAGCAGGGGGGTTTTTTTTTAACCCCACAGCTTCCGGTCTTCCACGACCCGAACGGAGAACAAGACGTGCTGCAGGCACGAAACATACTACCAATAGAAATACATTGCTTTTAAAATTGTTCTGTGTGACGCGAAAAAAAAAGGGAAAATGGTGTTGGTGAACACGAATCAATAGATTAAATGTCGTGACTATAACACGAAATGCCGTGAGACTGGGTTGCTCTCCCATACTGTTTCCTAACTATCCCTTCACTACAGAGTGTCACTTCAAATTAATTCATACTCACAGCCGTAGAGACCTTTGCATATAAAGAGGTATACATAGAAAGGTAAATTGTGGGGCACACTCTCCACCATCTACAAAGAGCAGTAAACAGCTGTCACTATATAAACAGACAGCTTTTTTAACAGTATATTGCAGATTGTTTAAGACCAAGCCTGAAACAATGAGCATATTTCCTACCTACCTCATGAGTAGTTTACAATGCCTTTTTAAGGAAATGTTTAACTTTACACCTCGTTGACTGCCTTTTTATATATTATCGGACATCAGCATACAGTATGAATGCCAAATACTTTGGAAACGGGGGAATAATTTGGTTTTAAATGCATTCTGGTTTCCATTTTTGGTCCATTGACCAATCACAGTTGCAATCTATGCGGAGAGCAAAAGAAGCAGAACATATTGTCCAAAATAGCAGCTCACATGTGACAACAATTTAGCTTTTCATTAGCAAGGCTTTTTGGCTATTTGTGAAAAAAACTGTTGAAATAGTCCCTCGGCTCCAACTTCACTTGTATGTCTCAGTTTGTCTATACCCACTGTAAAAACAATATGTCTCGGTAGAGAAATTCTTCGCCCAGATATCCATTATCCGGATATGCCATGGATTCAAAGATTGGCTACATTTCTTGGTGGATTACTGCCTCAATCTGTTAATCAGTAGAGGACCATGAAACCACCTGTACTTTCATCATGGTGTGAGTACTGGAGAACAATATGTAAATGAAACAGCATCCCTTTAAGGGTCATACTGTCCTCCCCCACACCGGGCAGAGGGTTTGTAGTGGTGCTGTCAACGGCGTGGAAATTACATTTGCAAATTGAAGATGGACACTAGTGCTGTCTCAAGCAATCAGCCAACTATTTGGGTAACTGGTTTGGACAGTTGTAATTGTAATACTGCTGCTGGAAAACAGGCACTTGAGAGGAACACCGAGAGAGGAAATAAATATGTGAGAGACCAAAAGCGAGCAAGTGTTCCGATTCAATTACAAATGCCCTTGACAAAAATAATTGATTCATATTGGTGGTGGATATAGCTCCTGTTTTGAGTTTTGTACTGTATGATTGACTGATGATCAGTTTTGATGACAAGTGCAGCTCCAGTCCGCAGTCAGTGAAGCAGAGTGGAGAGGGGGATACACACGGTGCGGTTGATACAAATGACAGCACACAGATAGGAGCAGCCCATAAGACAACCTTCACCCCCAAAAAACATATATCATCAACTATCCCTGAACATTATCACATGCCAATTTGGTAGACATTGCCCTATCCCACCCTAACCCACCCAAGAAAAAACTTTAGGGTACCTTTATTTTGTTTTGATAAAACTAGTTTAGATTTAGACAAAAGGATTTCATCTTTACTTTAGTGTTTTATCTGTTATTTTAATCACATACAGCGTTATTAAAAAGTATTAAAGGTTTGTTCAAAACCAAAGTATTGTTTTATGGTCTAGCAAGTCAACAATATGCTTCACTTGTCCAGCTATTACCACATGGTACTAGACAAAATAATACTTTCCCCCACACCAATATGGACTAACTGTTCACCTTGTATACAGTATACCACCTGCTGATATCTAGACAATTTATCGAACTTGGAAGTGAGTTCAGGAGGTTTGTTGTTGTTATTGCGGGTTGTTCTTCTGAAGACCTAATGATCTTTCATCCCTCTCAACCTCCAAAGGCAGAATAATGCATGTTCAATCAAATGCAGTCAGACGCGAAAGCATGCAAGAGATAATACCTCTGTGAAGCCTATCATTTCATGTATGTGACAACGTGTCCACCCGATATATGGCTGTGTGATTGAGGAGGACAGTATATATTCTCATGACAAATATGGTACTTTGCTAATGTCAACGGTGCCAGTGTGTTGGGCTTGCCTGCAGATTTATGGCATATTTTGTGCGTGTCTCCGCAAGTGTGAGGGCGGCAGTGTGAGGATGTGGGTGGAGCTGACGTTTTCAAGGTGATTTTAATATTTATCACCGCTTTCCTTTGTTGTTAGATATTTCAGTGAAAAACTCTGCCATCCCTCCTCACTTCAGCCCTTCCTTCTAGCTTTGTCACTTTCTTCTCCTTTTTCTGGTCGACCATTTCTTTCTATCATCCCCTTTCATCTCCTTGTTGTAACCTCATATCTAAAGCAGAGTAGTATTTCTCTTGATTGGTATTTCTTTAGTTTGTGAACACTTCACCTCTCTACCTGTACTCTGCCTTACTCTCAATGCCACTCGCTATATATTGCTTTTAAAATACTGCAGCTTATATTTTGCCTATAGTCAATACCAGAGACTCTGTCCTTGACACACACTTATAGCTCCTATATATCACTTTAGAGAACTTCCGTCAGTATTGGAATACCTACTGATGAAGTGGCTTTTAGAAAAATACTTTTCAGATAAAGGTCAAACAATGAGAAGAATCGGGGTAAACATCATACAAAACAGAACAGAATAAAAACACATACAATAATTGCATTTAAAGAAATAATACATTCGTTTTATCAAGCTCTTTTACAAGTGCCCAAAGACCCCTTAAAAAGATCCAAATAAATATATAAAATCAAATTAAAATCCAGCTAATAAAACAGCGTTTAACATACCAGCAATCACACATTAAATGCCAGTCTAAAAAGGTGAGTTTTGGTCAGTGTTTTAGAGGTTGGGAAGTCAAGATATGTATAGCCTTGATCTGCAATAACAAAATGAAAATCTTGAAAACACTTATTATATCTGACTTATAAGCTTGTTTAACCTTAAAAGACAAGTTCAAATGAAAATGAGTGTGTTTCTCATGGGGACATTGCCTGTTGGAACCATGACTTGCTTAATGACGATTTATCCATTCAACCAGCACCTCTGTGCAACAGTTACAACATGTCATCATTCAGTGATGATACTGTCCTGTGTGCAGACTGTTTAAACATCGCAACCTAATTGAGATTTTGGAAAGCTAAACACATGCACATTGCCTTGCTTTTTCTTTTCAAGTTTCAACATGAGTTGAGCAAAGGATAAACCAGTTAGCTTTAGAGTTCTATTTTTCAATTTAATAATAGGCAAAGCTATCTGTTTCCCCCTGCCTCCATTCACCGTGCGATGCTAGCCTCCATACATCCTGAATTAAGGCCCTCTCTTAAAGATAACCTGTGTAGTTTTTCCGTCAGCACATTTTTAGGATTGCATCTTGGAGAATATTTTCTCACATATCACAGTGTCTTCAAACCATTGCTTAAAGTTGTCTAGATAACTTAGCAGGGTTCCTTCGTAGCAAAGATCTTCTCATTTCTTTCCTAGAAAGAAAGCAAATAAACGCATTTCCCGAAATGTCCAACTTTTCCTTTTGAAATGTTTTTTTTATCCTCATCTTTTTTACAGCAGATCTAAAATCCAGGCTTTGCTTACAGAAAACCATGTCCCAGGCAACCATGAGAGCATTTGGAGTTACTGGAGGGATGTTTTTGTATTCCCGCCACATGTTTCGAGAATAACTACAGCATTTTTACCACTACTGCTGTCAGCCGTGTTCAACCCCTTCCCGGTCGGCACAGGGCTGACTTACTGAGACAGAGACAGAGACAGAGAGAGAGAAGGACAGAGTCAGGATAATGGATAAGCCAGCACAGTGACAAAGTGGTGATCCCTACACTGAGCCTGTGTGTGTATGTGTGTCCTTGTGTGTGTGCAAGCGGTTCTACAATCCGTTTTCTCCAGAGATACATCAATCAAACACAAGGTCACACTGTGTCTCTTCTACAGTCCTTTCCTTTTACTCCTCTCTTCCCAACCATCCATCCATCCATCCATCCATCCATCCATCCTCACTTCTTTTAGTATCTCATCAACTTCTCCTCCCCTTCTATTTCTTCTCTGTCCCTTGAAAAGTCCCCCCTCACCTCTTCGATGTTGTGCCCTCTGTGCCTCCTCTGCCCTCCATGGATGAATGGATCGGATGGATAGATGAATGGGTGATGGAAGGTTTGGTAGCGGAGGGAAGACGGAGAGGGATCGGACCCGAGGGAGAGGCGCAGATTGGTGTACCTGCTGAAGCAAGCTTAAAAAGGACATGACACATGGGAACTTTTAGAGGAAAAGCATACTTTTTGCGGTCTGTATGCTCCTATATTTCAAACCTTTGACTACCCATCTGTCAATCCTCATGTCTGAACGATTGTGAAAGTATATTTTTAAGGCGCAATTATGTTGCTAAACTTTCAAGTACCTGCATAGGCTGAAATGCATTAAGTAATACATAAAGGAGGTTACTATCACTGCTTCTTGTTTTTAACATTTTAATTTACATGTTTTAATCATTTTATTGTAATTTCTAAATTATCTCAAAGGGGCTCTTTGCATCATAATTAAGTTATGTAGAAAAGGCCCAATTTGTAATGAACTTACAAACCCTGTTCCATACTATTAATAGCTACATGCCCGATCTTATTTTTAAATATTAGGTCACTGTTACACCATACATCCTCATTAATTTGTATTCTGTGCATATGTTAAGAACTGTCAACACACATCATTTCTGCAGATTTTACTGAATTGTTTTGAAGAGTATTTGAAAAGCTTTCTTCTAAAATTACATCTCAATTGGAAATCCTATAAATGGCAGACTCTTCCATCTCCCAACCATCAATTTTACTTCAGGGTTGCTCAGCAGACTAGACAGTTTCATCATAAAATGTTTACATTTCTTAAGTGTGCCACATCCAAACTCTGTGGCCATCAGTCAACAGCGGAACTTTCTGTCCTCTAAAGACAGACATCTTTCTTCAAAAATCGAATCAACACAGATGTCTCACAAGACGAGAACTTCCTTTGTTTAATTATTCCAGCATATTTTGGAGTTTAGCAGCACTGGGTTTTCCTATTCACAGTCTAGACTCCAGGCAAGGTAGCCAAGCGACTATTTAACAGATGGTAACAAGGAGGAAGCAGTCAAGTACAAATTCAACTTTAAATGAGCACAACCTTTTCACAATATGGCACAGTAAAAAAAACATTACATTTCACTTGTTAGACACTTTTATCCAAAGCGACTTCAGTACTGTGGGCAATCCCCACAGGAGCCATTTGGGCTGAAGTGTCTTGCCCAGGGACACAACGACTTGCTGACTGCAGTGGGACTCAATCTTGCTATCCTCTGATTCGAAGATCAGCACACAAACCCACTGAGCCACAGCCACAGCCTCCCTTATAAAGCATTAAAACATATTTTGTAAAATACTTTCAAGCCTGGAATTCGAAAGTTAGCAGCCACTTATTGTTATAGTTGTTTACCCGTTTCCAGGCTCAGCTACGCGAACTAGGCTTAAGCTTCATATTTATTTTTGAAAAGACATAGTAAAAGGGGCTTTGATCTTCTCTCTAAGGAAGACAGTCAATACTTCTCCAAAGTGTGGAACTTTTGCTTTAAGGTTGTTTGTTTTCCTTGACTAGAATAGCAACATCATTCAACCCATTCCCCACTGGATAACACAGAAGAATAAGTAACAATACAATCTTTAGAGGACCACCTGCTACTTTTAATCTTCTGTGAAGTGGGCCCAACAGTGCATCTTTCACAGGCCTAATCCGAAACACCACCAGTCAATTATTTCAGTGGAAGCTGGCCAGTGCTATGGCTCCGATGCCTGTGGTATTCTTCTTCACTGTCACTTGGAAAGAAAGCATCCGCAGCTTGCCAATACTTTCTCCTGGTCCATGTCGACTTACTTTGTGCCATGGAGTTAACCTCTGCAGACACTCGGCTGCTCTTTATCCTTGAGTTTTATGAACTGCTGCCATAATTAGTATTCGGATTTCTCTCCAAGTATGTGCTAATTTCCCCAGGCACTGTATCTTCCCACAATGTTCCACTGCTATGCTTAACATAATTTTCCCTCCAAAGAATTCATGTAAATTGATTCTTTAAAAACACTTTCTTAGAGTCTGGTAGTAAAGTAGACATGCATAGTGAACAGTTTGATTTAGATATAATATCAGTCACATATTTGGGGATTCACCCTGTGGAGTTGGATAAATAGATCAATATTCCCGTCATATCCATCATTTCTGCTAGCTAATGCTAGCTTAGCATATAGAAATAAAGGGAAACAGGTAATCCGGCTCAGCCCCAAGTCTGGCTTTAGGCTTACTTATTAAAACGTCAATTTGTTTTGTTAAATCTGTACAAAAACCTATCTAAATTAAAATAATGTGTTTTGTTTAGAGGCTGAATGAATGTCGAAATTGACTGGTGTGACAATAACAAAACATTAAAGCAATATTGATGCCTTTAATTTAGGCAGCTTTTCTTTGCAGTTACTCATTCAATAATTGACACACAGTCAGCATTTTCCATGTGCCTCATTGACTCCTCATGTATATTGGATGGTAACTCTAGCGTGTGTGAGCACAGACACGCGAACAGGCTCAATTGTGTAAAGTGTGTAAAGTGGCGTGAACATGCACATGGAGTTGTGTCGTGAAGGGACTGTTCCTAAGCAGCATGCCTGAGTGTGTGTCATGGTGATATAGTTGCTAAGCTGCGTGTGTCTTTGTGTACTAAACAACAATATAGGTTTTCATCAAGCCCCTTTTTGACTCTCGGGTGATTGCTGCATTCACATTCACTTCCTTCCCTTTTCTTTCTTTGTCAACCTTTTCCTAATGGGGACTGTTTGTCCTGCCGCCCTTGGCAACCCGTAGCTGCTTTAGCCCGCCTGCCAAATTTAGATGGAGATAATTTGAATAATAAATAATGAATATATTGATTGAAAGCCTCCAGGTTGAAATTAAAAGGCATTGGGTTGATGATAAATCTGAAAAGAAGAATGCTTTTCTCATTGACCGCACTTGATATTGTTTGAGCAGAGAGGTCTATTTCAAAGCCTTTTCTTTTTATAAATATGGTCGACACCTTGATCGCTCAACGTTTCATTCCCATCACACAGCTCTCCATGGAGCTTTTCATCAGCTTGACAGAAACCTGGCATTAGATAGATGTATTCACTTTCTCATGCACAAAGTCATTTCAGTGATTATTTTATTACAGAAACTTTGAAAGAGGAGAGCGGAATACAATGTGTGTGTGCTTACAGGAAGACAATTACATATCAATGAGGGAAGAAATGCATGAGAAAAATGTTTAGGGTGAGCATGAGTGGAGACTTAAGGAGGATAAGTACCGGCATACAGGAGAACACTAACTGTCGGGGCCCTATTATTGGATATCTCATACAAACAAGGGCACGCTTGTGAGGAAATGTGCCTGTGACCTATGTGGAAGGAGAGCAGAGGATTTGCATTTATCTGAAATAGATTTTCCATCCTGATTTTCCTTATACTATGTATTTGATTTCAAACACCTATACTGGCAAACACATGGAAGCGTTTCTTTAAAATCAATATTTAACTTGAAAGAGGTGGCAACGATTTCTTCAAATGAATCCATGCAGTTACAAATAAGACTTTAAATGAAGCTTACCTATTCGTTCCGGGTGTACAGATTTAAAAAGGTTTAGCTAATTTCAATTTGAAATCTCATGGTGTTCATCTGTCAGTTTAGGTTAAAACCCAGACTGTTTACTGTTTCATCCCATTTCATTCTTATCATGTGAGGGGGAAAGCAGACTGACAGGTAGAGGGAAGGAGGCAGATGAGAATAGACAGAGGAGGGAAGAAACCGAGAGGTGAAAGAGAGACAGAGATGCCCCATAGAGAACAAATGGCTGCTTAGTAATAAATGAGGAGCATCAGCTTACACTGAAGGATAAAAAGGCAGTCAAGCAGGGGATACACATCTGTCATCTGCTGTTCACACACACACAAACACACATACACACACCCACAGGCCAGCTAGTAGAGTCTGATGTAACTAGTGACTAGTGTTCCATGCCTCGCATTGCTAACCGGAGATGCACCCATAGAAAATCCCTAAAAGGGTAACGGGGTAAAATTCTCGCTCACATCACAGAGACCTTGGATGGTGGACGAAGGCAAAAGCAATCATGCCGTGTATGTGGCTGGAAAGATAATGAGGGTGCACATTGGTCAGGGCACCTGTACAGAGATGTGGAACTAAAGGGACAGCATGGACATCATGACCAGCTTAAATAATGAAATACTTCAACCCGCTGGAGAGAATTCAGTTAGCAGATGGCAAACAATTGTAGTTTTGGTCATCATCATGTCGCTGCTGGGAAATCCTGTCAAGGAATTTGAGTATTTTTGGATCTTATACTATTGTAGAAAATACAATCCAGTCTCTCAAAGAATAGTTTTCATACAATACAAACAACCTCTTGCTCTTTGAAACAAATTGTCTGTTGTGTATCTGTTTGTCAAAAACAATATAAATGTATTTTTGGTGCACATTTAAAGTTTATGGAAGCGTTTTGCATTGGAGATAAGGCTGAGTAGAAACACCAAATGTAAAGTAGCATGCTAGCTATTAGGTAAGCAAGGACACAAACTACACTGGTTATGAATTGGCAGGATAATGAACATTGTTTTTACATTACATTGCATTCGCTTTTATCCAAAGCGACATACAATAAGCCAGGATAGCAAACCCACGTGTTTTTGCTGATGGGAACTTGGGTCCCCCTCGCAGTGGGGGTGCAGCGAGTCGTTTGGCTGATGCAAAGCGAAGTGCACGTGCTGGGGTGTACAGTTTAACCATGTCCTGGATGTAGGAAGGGTTAGATTCATTCGCAGCATGGTACGCAAGTACCAGTGTCTTGAAGTGGATTCTAGCAGTTACCGGAAGCCAGTGAAGGGAGCGGAGGAGCGGCGTGGTGTGGGAACATTTTGGAAGGTTGAAGACCAGACGAGCCGCTGCATTCTGTATGAGCTGCAGAGGTTGGATGGCACATGCAGGTAGACCAGCCAGGAGGGAGTTGCAGTAGTCTAGGCGTGAGATGACGAGAGCCTGGACCAGAACCTGCGTCGCTTTCTGGGTCAGGTGGGGACGTATCCTCCTGATGTTGTAAAGAATATATCTGCAGCAGCGGGTTGTAGCAGCGATGTTTGCAGTGAAGGACAGGTTGTTATCTAGGATCACACCCAGATTCCTTGCAGTCTGACTCGGGGAAACAACAGAGGTGCCGATGTTGATTGTTAGGTCAAGAGTGGGGCAATCTTTTCCCGGAAGGAAAAGCAGTTCAGTCTTGTCAAGGTTGAGCTTGAGGTGATGAGCAGACATCCACTGAGAGATGTCCGCTAGACAAGCAGAGATGCGTGCGACGACCTGGGTCTCTGAGCGGGGAAAGGACAGAATTAATTGGGTGTCGTCAGCGTAGCAGTGGTATGAAAAACCATGCGGCCTAATGACTGATCCGAGCGAGTTTGTGTACAAGGAGAAGAGGAGGGGACCGAGAACAGAGCCCTGAGGGACCCCTGTAGTTAATTGACAAGGGTCGGACTCCGACCCTCTCCTGTAGGTACGGTCTTTGAGGTAGGAGGTGAGGAGGGAAAGTGCAGAGCCTGAAACTCCAGGTTTTTGGAGAGTGCGAAGGAGGATCTGATGATTCACTGTGTCGAATGCAGCAGACAGGTCCCAAAGGATGATGACAGAGGAGAGGGAGGTTGCTTTAGCCGTGTGCAGTTCTTCAGAGACAGCGAGGAGGGCAGTTTCTGTGGAGTGACCTGCCTTGAAACCAGACTGGTGCGGATCCAGAAGGTTGTTCTGATGGAGATAACAGGAGAGTTGTTTAAAGAGAGCGTTCAAGTGTTTTAGACTGGAACGGGAGGAGAGAGACAGGCCTGTAGTTTATAACATCAGACGGGTTGAGAGTGGGTTTCTTTAGGAGAGGGTTTACACTTGCCTCCTTGAGACTGTTTGGAAAGTGACCAGAAGTTAGAGAAGTGTTGATGAAATGGGTCAGAAATGGTAGAATATCAGGAGCGATAGTCTGAAGGAGGTTTGAGGGGATAGGGTCCAGAGTACAGGTGGTATGGCGGGCAGAGGTAATGAGGGTAAGAACCTCACTTGGAGAGAGAGGGGAAAAGGAGGTTAGTGTGTGAGTGAAAGGTGAGTCTGGTGACCCAGTGGTGAGTAAAGGTGAGTCAGAAAAAGAAGAGCGAATATCATCAACCTTTTTTTCAAAGTAGATAACAAAGTCGCTTGGAAGAAGGGAGGAGGGGGAAGGGGCTTTGGAGGGGTCCAAGAGGGTGGAGAAGATGGAAAATCGTTTTTTGGGATTGGAATAGGAAGATTGGATCTTATCTTGAAAGAAAGTGCTTTTTGCCTGAGAGATCGAAGCAGAGAAAGAGGAGAGGAGAGCCTGATAGGATAGGAGGTCGTCATGGTGTTTGGATTTCCACCGTTTCCGCTCTGCTGCCCGAAGGATGGTTCTATTAGCACGCAGTGTGTCATTTAGCCAGGGAGCAGGAGGGGACTGACGAGGCTGCCGAAATGTGAGAGGACAGAGAGAGTCCAGAGAGGATGAGAGAGTAGAGAGGAGAGTTTCTGCAGCAGAGTTTGGAGGCAGAAGTTGGAATGAGTCAGAGGAAGGGAGGGCTGAGAGCACTGATGAGGCAAAGGTAGAGGGGGAGAGGGAACGGAGGTTACGGCGGACAGGTGCAGGATGAGAAGAGATTAGTTTGTTATGTTTGGAAAGGGGTAAAGAGAATGAAATGAAGAAGTGATCGGATGTGTGGAGCGGGTTTACAGAGAGGTTAGAAGTAGAGCAGTTCCTTGAGAATATGAGATCAAGGACATTGCCAGCTTTATGAGTTGGTGGGGATGGAGACAGTGAGAAGGCAAAGGTGGTTAACAGAGATGTTCGTTTGTCTATCTTCCCTGTCTGGAGGTTGAAGTCTCCGAGAAGTACAGCGGGAGGGCCAGTTTCAGGGATGTGTGAGAGGAGATTATCTAATTCCTCCAAGAAGTCCCCCAAGTCGCCTGGTGGACGGTAGAGAACAACAATGGTTAATTGTATAGGATGGGTTACTGTGACGGCAGGGAATTCAAAGGTAGAAGGAGTGAAGTAAGGTAGCTTGAAGAGGGAAAAGCTTCATTTGGGAGAGAGCAGGAGACCAGTGCCACCTCCTCTGCCAGTGGATCTGGGTGTATGGGAGAAGGAATATGCTGTGGAGAGAGCTGCTGGGGTGGATGTGTTGAATGGAGTAATCCAGGTCTCAGTGAGAGCAAGGAAATCCAGAGACTGCAGGGAAGCGTAGCCAGAAATGAAGTCAGCTTTAAGAACAGCTGACTGGCAGTTCCACAGGCCACCTGCAACTAGCTGTTGGATCTCAGTGGAACATGTGGGATAGACGAGAGCAGGCCGGTTATATCGATTATGAGATACACGGGGCCAGTGATAATTGCGAGAAGACACATGAACAGGAATGGAGAAAATACACATGATTATAGCCTGAGGGGCTAAAAAAAACAACAACAAAAAAAACCAAATAAAATACTAGAGATACTTAGCTCAATCAAAGTAGGATTTGCCTCCTCTTTGCCACCCTCGTGACTCCCGCAAGTGACTATTTTGTTCTAGTTGTTTGACTAAAACTATGAATGTTTTATATATATATGTCATATTTGCAACACATCATCACATATCATAGATGTGCACACAACACAGGCATGTGTGTACAAGTACCTTCCTTGATTTGAGGATCATTGTTTGCCTGTTGGCTAAGAAAGCAATCGTTGACTCCTTTTCAGAGTGAAAAATTACAAAACCAATAGTTTTTTTTCTAATAGGATAAGCTCATTATGAACCCTTGGACAGTTTAATCTGTATTTGGGAACACTCAATACTGTCTCCCATAGCAAGAAACAAGACACGACACCAATGAATCCTGAGATAATCTATGATGTCACACAGTTGTAATGTTTAATCGTGGAGAGGAAGGGAGACAGAGTGAGGGAAAGTGTGATTATTGTGCCTTGAAGTCTATTTTCTAGGTGAGCAGATATCTGTCTTCCAGACTCTCTGTGGGATTTTCCCCTCAGCTATCCTCGAGAGCTGTACAATAACTTTGCCCAGTGTGGTGAATGAGGGTGTTCTTGTACTTTTCTGTTTTCTGGCAGAGAGATAAAGGAGCATCCTCCAATGTTGTTACTTTTTCTCCTTCTCTGAATGGGACCATTTCAGGGCCTTCAGCTTGGGTTAATACAGTAGTACAGGGTGGCTGTTAATGCAGGTGGAAAAGCTTCAAGAGATAAATACATTAACATTTGTATACTGCACCTGCAAACATGCACACCTCACAGCACATTTCTTATTCACTTTCATCAAAATGTTTTGCTCTACTCTAATGGATAATTCTTGTCTTTCATGATTTTCTCCTCTGCTTTTTTCTTCTTCCTATGGTCGTTTCCTACCTCATCTTCTTCTCTCCTTCCTGGTGGGATTTCTCAAACTGCAGACTGGCAGTATGAGGGTAAGAACTCTCTCTTCTTCTGCTAACTGTGTGTTCAGTCACTGTGCTGCTTTATTAACCCCCGCTCACCCCGCAGAGATGGCTCTAGAAGGCTTCTGCTGACGTTACCGATGAAAAAACGGTGCTTTAGTCTCCTCTCATTGTCAATTCACTCTCACCTTTTTCACTCCAATTATATTATCTCTCTGCTCTTTCCCCACCAAACCCCTGTCCTCTCCCTGAGAGAAGAATGAGGTTAATAAGCTATAGATTATCAACTAAGTATGTATTGCTTTATCCTCAAAGCATTTTCTAGCCACGTTTTTTTTTGTACTTCTTCTGTATTTACAGCTTCTTTAAATGGTGTTAGTCACTACCTCTAAAACAACATTCTACTCTAACCACTTTCCCCTCAGTGCTGTTCTACACTCCTCTGATGGTTCACCTTTCCTCCTTTTAGTCACTTGCTACGGCCACTCATAACCACACTCTCAGAGAAATACACCACACTGTGCTTAAGCTCCCTTTCAGACAGAGTGATTGCAGCAGCCACTTATTTGAAAAGAAACCACTTTAAAACATTTCCCTGTGATCACCCGTATTCTTCATCGTTGAGTTGTACACATTTAGTTCTCCTCATTACAGCGCTCTTCTTAGCATTGTATTTAACATCACATTCGACACCATAATCAGAACATATATTTAGCAACTGTTGAAATCCAGCACTGCTAGGAGAAACAATAGCCAAATCATCGGCATACATAAGATGGTTCACAATCACATTACCAATCACACATCCTGTTTTACAGCCACTTAAATCATCTGTTAGATCATTCATATAGATATTAAAAAGGCATGTTGAGAGGAGCCCTCCCTGCCGTACTCCATTACCAACACCAAATCACACCGAGACTGCATTCCCCCATTGTATCCGCATGCTCTGGTTGGCATACCAATTGATATGATGGGCTAGTAAGAACTCACATGCTCGATTGCTTTGTAATATTCTTTATTGTAAAGCTCAAAGCTATCAATGATGACTTCTAGGATCTACTAGGACTTCTAGGATCTACTAGGACTCTCCATAGAATCACTAGGTTCTACTAGGTAATGTAACATAGATCTCTGGCAAACAGGCATGGATATAACGACAAGACAAGACGAACCAACACGAGACAAAGGGAGAGAAGGACTATATATATACACATTAGGTAATGGGGCACAGGTGGACACAATCAGGGGCGAGAACAAAAATCAGTCTAGCAGGTGCCACACGGACAGGAAGTGCCGACCCCTGGAAAGAGAGAGTAAAGTCATTAACATAAGACAGATAGAGAAACACTAAAAAACACAACAACTAACAGGATACTAGCGCTAAAACCTTACACCAATAAGCCAGGATCCTAATTATACTGTTGGGCACACCCCTTTGTCGTAATATTCAAAACAGTTTATAATGGTTAACTCATTGAAAAGCCTTAGAGGCATAGCTCAGTACATTGAAGCCAAACTGGTTATCTGAGGTACATAAATAAGAACATAATCTGTCCAACAAAATTATTTCCAGGACTTTGGATAACACACTGGCTAGAGCAATTGGTCTATAATTATCCAAGCTCCCTACCTTGCCAAGGTAACAGTCATCATGGAGTCCGGCAACATAGCATGAGTCATGAGGCCGGTAAAACAAATGACAAGAAGAACTGCAACCTTCGGGCTTGCCAGTTTAAGGTGGTCTGCTCTATAACTGATATATAGAAGTTAAAAATACAATGTTGACTAAATGTTACCTTTTTTTCTGCCCCAGAATGTAAGCTTTCTCGATCGGGCCCTCCTGCTACCATTGTTGCCATTGACGAAGAAAGCCCCAACGGTAAAGTATTGATTTGTTTCACTTCTTTATTCTGTGCTGGAAAATGTATTTCAATGGAGCTCTGCCACTCTTGCTTTTAAGACAAACACTGTTGGAAGATTTTGACCTTTGCAGCAGATGCTGATTGGTATGGCGTGTAACCTGCACTCATTGATATTCATTGGGCCTGTGTCATGGTTGGATCCCTGTCCCAGGAGATAAGACATTAGGTCATTCAATTTGAGCTGAATCGCTGTGCATGAGCATAAACAACAACCAGATATGAGCGGCTTTCTGTGTGTACATGCTTGTGTTGCAGAATTCGAAATGTGAAGCCACAGGCAGCAGCAGGTTAGCTTAGCTTAGCCTCAAGACTGGATCAGGTGGAATAACTTGCCTACCTCTTACCGAAGATAACAAAATATGCCTAAAAGTATCTCAAAATGTTATATATTTGTGTTAATCCATGCCTGAAGTGTACTAGTTGCTTGGCAGGAAGTCACTGCACCGAACCAGAAATTGTCCCAAAATACACCTACACAGATGAAACAAACAATAACTAGTTTTTTTGTCAAAGTGTGCTATATATCTTTTAGTTTCTTCTTCTCTTCCTCCTTTCATCTCCTGCCACCTAAACAAAAACGTTTTCAGACACCTTTCATCTCATCAATGTATTTTTGTCTCCAGACTGAGATAGCTCAAACTGTTTAAGACTTTCTTTACTAATTAGTGTCTCCTTCTTTGATGGCTGTGCCATTAAGTCTGTACAAAGAAATATTTACAAACACACAACCCCAAATCATATAATGTGTTTTTGTGTGCAGGCTTTGTGTATTCATCGTGTGTGAAGTTAGAAGGTAATTGATAACAGGATCACATTTTAATTGATTAGTTACTTTAGTCAGGGGTGCATTAAGGCTTCTGTTGGCGTTGAGGAAATGTACACAGACATGTTGGTCAGTGTGGTTAAATCACCCTCTTATCTGCAGCTTAAAGATTACCGTTCATAAACAGGAACCTCTCCTGATGTTTGCCGTGTCTGCTTTACAGCGAAGTTTTAAATTGTGAGACCTGATCACTACAATCCTAACTGACATGGAAAGAGATTAGCAAAGCAACATCAGAGAGAGAGGAAAGCTGCTTCTTCAACCAGCCCAGCTGCCATGGCTGTGTTTATGTCTTAATGGATCCTATTAAGTTATTCTTCCTCTTATTTCTCCTGTTTTCATTTTGACTGTGTTTAATAGTGTTTACTGGGTACACACACAAGGCTGGGACTGGTAATTACCTGCCACGACAGTGACGCTGGTTTAGTTATCAAATAACAATAAAACAATATTAAAGTATGTGGATGCTTTTTCTGCAATGAGTCAATTAGACAGACATTACATTTGTTATATCGTGCTATCCACATTTATAAAATTGTATTATTATAGATAATAAAACCGCTGTCTAAATGACCCTTTCTGATAAATTAAACTTACCGAAAATGAAATGTTTTGTTGATAGAGACCTCCAATTGTATGAAATTAAAAACTCGCTGAACCTGTAATAAGTGACCCGACAGTAAAGAATAAATATATGTATAACTAGTTTAGCTAGTTCCAGAGTAGATGAAATAGCTAAGTGTGTTAGGTCTAACTCTTGTGTATTTTGCTCCGCTCAACGGTCCGTCACAGCGGACGGAGCTGTGATCATGCAGCGCTGCGTGTTCTCCGTCAGCAGCAGCTGCGCTGATCAGGGGGTACTTGGCTGAATCTTTTTTTCAAAGGGGGTACATTATGAGAACCACTGGTCTACAGATCATCATTTCTGGCTGCTGGCACAACCTGCACTCATCAGAGGTCCAGGGCTGCTGTTAAACCTTATTGCTGGGAGCACAACATCTGACTACTCAGATGGGCATACTGACGTGTTCGCCTCCTCTTTCTGCACATTTTGATTTTAAAGATTTTGTTTAAGGGAGATAATTAAGTTAATGAAACTGAAACTGCCTTGCATTGAACATGTCTTCCAGCTACAAAAAAGCTTGCACAAATTCAAGATATACATGCAATAGGAGTTCAACCTTGTAAATAGATAAGGGAGGTCACATTTGTTCTTTGTCTGAGCGTGGATGGCAATAACACTCGTTTCAATAGATTTTACATTTGACTACAGATTTGCTATAAAATGTTATAATCTGCTTAATTTAGTGTTTTCTATTGAAATATTTAAAACCTCTGTCAGCTACAGTGTATGCTTGAAATGCACTATGTCTGCATAATGGTGCTGCAGAACAACAATGTGTGCGTAGTGTGGTTGGTGTGTGTTGGTGCCTGTTAGTGCAGTAATCCCCTTAACAGGGCTGTCAAGGAATAATTTAGTATTGGAACGGGATATATGAATAATACCATGTATTGCTCTGCGGCTGTGAAACAGTGTTACAGATTTAATAGAGAATCTCGCTTTAGGATGATTATCTTGGGTTGGTGTGGGTAAAAGGGGGGGGGGGGGGGGGGGGGGCAGACTCGAGGAAGAAAAGAAGCGGAGGGGGGAGAGTAACAAGATACAAGTTAAGGGTTTTCTTTCCCTTAGGGGAAACGCCATAAACGAAGATAATATTGAAATGAGGCGTTTAGTTTTAATAATATCAATGGGTGATAATGAGTGGATAGGTGTGGGAATCAGCAGTACAGACACTCACACATACATGCACAGAACATCACACAAACAACCTCATAATCTACACTTTAGCAGAGATCTTCACACGAACAAACTATACGATAACACATTCCATTTATCATTTAGGGATTACATGCTACATCAGCGTACACAATTGCATGTAATCGTGTGCAATCCTCTTTGCTTTCTGTGCTAATATTATTAGTCCACTGCTGTAAATATACTCCGTTTTGCTCATCTAGTTTGACCACTGAGAGTGCTTTAAGGTTCCTGGTACCACATAAAATGATTCCCCATGAGTAGCTCAACAGCAGCAAAGTATATCAGCTAAGAGCTATTCCCTGAAATTGTTTCACAGCCTGTAGTCCATATTAGTGTCCAGATCACTGTTGAATAGTATAGTCAGTGTATAGTGAAATCACTAAGTAAAACTCTGCTTGTACTGGCTAGAGCTCTAACACATTGTACGTGATAAATGGTTGGACAACTTGATGCAACAGAGCCGGCCAGCCAACCAATTGGAGCAGACTGGGCTCTGGTTTCAGACAGAGGGTGAAAAGAGGTGTTGCAGCACAGGCAGTATGAGAAAAATTAAGATTATTAAAGCATTACAGTTTGGAGACATGTCACAGCAGAGGCACAAAATACAAAAATGAACCTGGAAATTAGCATAATACGGCTCCTATAAATATAAAGTAAAGTACAAATTAGGGCTGCTCAATTAATCGTATTTTAATCACAATTACGGCTTGCAACGATTACGAAAACAATGTTATCGAAATATAGCGATTTTTTTTTTCATTATTATTAATTTATTTATTTTTATTGGTTTTTCAGTTGAGTTATACTTGAAGTTCAGGGTAATCAACTGTTAAAAACATACTGTTGAAATAGTTTTTCTCCAATAAATTGATGTTTTCAAAGTAAATGGATAATCGTTTTTAATAATCGTGATCTCAATTATTGACCCAAATAATCGAGAGTATGATTTTTGCCATAATCGAGCAGCCCTAGTACCAATGCCAAACCAGTAAACATATACCTTTACTACAATTTAAAGCCTAGCCTATCCTTAGATAATTAATGAATTACATTTTTGCAGAAGGTAGAATTTATTTTATGTGATGACATTTATGTTTTATTACTTTCCATTTGTTTTACTCCCTATGTTTTATAATATGTTTGGTAGCTGTTTTTTGGTTCATTTCATTACTAGCTTTATAAAAGGTTCTGTTTTTAAAGGGGACCTATTATGCAAAATCCACTTTTTCATGTCTTTTCTAAATAAACATGTGTCCCCTCTGTGTAAAGAGATTCTGAAAGTTTCAGGAATAAAGATTCGCTCACTTTTCGCCCTGATCCATTTATATAAAAACCTGTCTGAAAATGAGCTGATCAGATTTTGGCCACTTTATGATGTCATAACGTTTTTTTTGGCTTGTGTAACCATTAGCCAATCAGCCAAACACACCTTATCACCTGAAACTCCTCCTAGAGCACCATTGAGTTCTTTATAACCAAATATCTCTCAGAGTGACGTGGGGAGTGGCTCCTAATTTTCATCTAAAGTAACAGACAGAATCAGCAGTTTTGAAACAGGGCTGAAACCAGGGGCGTTTCCCAGACCTGGAAACATCCGGGGCTTAGCCCACAGTGGCGGCGCCAGAGATTTTCTTGACGTTTCATAGAGGGTGCTCAAACATGTAGGGTTTCTCATTAATGTACCGGGCGCTACAGTGGCATTTTCTACTGCAACACTCCCCACACGCACATAAACAGTATACCCGCGACTGTTACATTGAAGGCTCGATAATCAGCTCACATATAGGTGTAAGCAGGGGTAAGGTGCTATTTTTATAAGTGGGGGGTGGATCTAACGTCCTTTAGGGGGGTCCGGGGGCATGCTTCCCCGGGAAGATTTTTTTTTAAATATTGACGTTAAAAGCATCAATCTGGTGCAACATTAAGAGATCTATGAATACATCTCTCAACACCCATGAAACAGAACTGTACACAGATTTACATTTTCTTTATGGATATTTTACAAATCACTCCCCTTTTAAACTTTATTCTTGTTTTACTAATATCGTATTTCATACCTCTTTTTCATGTATTCTCTTATTTATTTTATAACTAATGATCATATATGAAGGTGTGCCTTGGACATAATCTTTTACATAATAATTGCATTCACTGAACACGGGAAATTACAATCCTGCCGTCCTCTCTAGTGTCATGATGAGGTTCATGTAAAGCGCGGTTAATGTATTATATTCAGGGGTGGACAAAACTTTTTTAGTGAGTTACTCAGATGAATACCAGGAGACAGCGTTTGGTGACCACACGAAGCGTGGTCCTCCTCAGTGTCTACTTCACTGTCCTCTATTTACACTTCTTGCATGCTAGATGATGAAGATGCACCTCCATGTTTCTTTTTAAGCCTCCGATTTGCTTTCTCCAAAACGTGTTGCCAAAACTGTGAAGTCCTTGCATTTCCTGAGGCCAAGTTGAAGGATCAAATACTAAGAAATGATCACATGACTTGCATACATATCTGATTTCAGATGTGGGAAGTTACTAAGTACAATTTTGAGATAGTTGTACTTTACTTGACTTTGATGCTATACTTTGTACTCCTACTCCACTGCAGTTCACAGGTAAATTGTGTACTTTTACTCCATTACATTTTATACCTTTAGTTACTTTACAGATCTGGATTAACGATGTGAAATATAATCAAGTCTTAAATCAGACTTTAGTTCCACCTGGAGTAAATTCACAAGCTACCCTGCAATATACAAAGTCATTAAAACTAGCTGCACCTTTACCAGCTTTGAGAACACTTTAATGCATCAATAATTATAAAACATTTATATTATTCTGAAATGGACCAATCTGCACTATGACTACTTTTACTTTTGGTACTTTAACTATATTTTGAAAGTACTTTTCAAATTGTACTTGAGTAACATTTTGAATGCAGGACTTATACTGTAACAGAGTATTCCTACACAATATCTGAGTACTTCTTCCACCTCTGTCTGATTAAAAAAACTCTTCCTTTAACACCCCGAGTAAGTTTGCAACTGTGTGTTTTACTCCACTTTGGTGTAAATAAAACTGCAGCAGCTGGACCACAGAGCGTGAACGTTGTGATCAGCTGATTTTGCGCAGTTCTCCAGTGTGTGCGCGGGGCACATAATGTGCCCAGGGGAGTCTCCCACTGCAGCGAGTTGGCAGAGTTTTGGCACAATGATGTTGTTCATACCGACGTTAACCCTGTCTGTGCACACGGTGAACAACTCTGTCGTCCAGTGATCTAAGCCTCTGCCTCCTGTAAAGCTTCACAGGTCCGTTGGTTATGTCCTGCGCAGCTCGCCCAGCTCCAGTTCAATCAGTCATAGAAAGTCCGAAGATTTTTGCAGGGAGCGAAACGGCAACGTAGCTGCTTAATGTCTTTGTTTTTTTTGTACATGTCTAGTATTTCACTCCATTGAGTGTTGACAAGAAAAACGTGTAGACGAAATATGTGTTTTGAGGTAGGCCTACGCAAAGGTGCATAGTGACACAAGTGACGTTACGCAATTCAGATTTGTGCCGCGTAACTGCAATAATATTATTGAGGGAGAATTGTCAGGGGCTACAGAAAAAGCCCCGAAAGCCCAGGCCAGGCGACGCCACTGGCTGAAACAGAGGGGTTTATGGGATGCTGCAATGCACAATCTGTTGGGTATTTGGAGCCAAACACTTCAGAGACATGTATTGTATATATCTGAGACCTATAATTTATTGATGAAAAACAGTATAATAATAATAATACCTTTACATAAAATAACGGTGTAACCAGGGGTTAAGATGGGATTTGATATGTGGGGGAGGCTGTGTTTTCTTTGATGCCCAATCCTAAAGCAACTGCTCCTGTATCAGATGCACTATTTCATGCCACCAATCGAGAAAGTAAACATAGAAAGTATGTCAAATAGACCGTCTTTTTATTAGTATTATTTAACTGGAATGAATTTACATTTGAAATTATTAATATATACACAAAACATTTTCACAAATTACAGCCCTTCAAATTGCCATTTTAAGTCAACATTTCTCTGCACACTTACTCAAGAACATTAAAAAACAACTATATGAGTACAGAGACATATTATCTGAATTGATTGAGGAATGAAAGTCCACATCAATATAAGCAGTTCAATAACATTACTGTATGTACGACCAGCTACTTCATCAAATCCCAGGTGGGCTGATAGGGGGAAGCCTGTGTAGTCGTGCATCTTTGTCTACAGGCTAAATGGTCTGCAGACCTTCTGGTAGCTACCCACTTCCTCACATATTGTGTGGGGTCCCAAGAGGTAAGAGGAGGTCCAACCATTTGAATGAACATTAGAGCTGACGTCACCCACCTTATCCCGAGGACGCGACCAATCTTCCTCAAGCATACACCTACTTCAGAGACTGCAGCATCAAGCTCTCTTAAGTTCTTTGGTGACTGATGATAGAGACAGTATAGCTTATCCAGAAAAGTTGTGAAGTGGTTGGTTTCGGTGCAGTGCTCGACTGCATCTGACACAGACAACTCCAACCTATGGTTTAGACAATGCCAGCCTATATGAGGCATGGGTACTTACTTCTCAGTTTTGTGTAGACGCCATTCTTACTGCCTACCATTACGGAGGCTCCATCTGAGCAGAATCCCACCAGACATTCTTTCAGAAAAGCATCATCAAGACCATATTTCTGTAGACACTTCAGTAGTTGACTAATGATTCCATCTGCAGTTGTACTCTCTAGCTCGAGAAGATCTAGGAAGAAGGTCACTGGCTCTGAACTATCAACTGACGTTCTTAGGTACACAATAAGACAAGACTTCTTGCTTAATGATGTGCTTTCATCCACAAGAACAGTTAGCTTTGGTCGGGTCACTTTGATACTTGCCAATAGGGCTTCCCTCATTTCTTTTGAGATAAAATGTACAATGTCTGTACATGTAACATTTGAGTGGAGTACTCGGCCAACATTTACGCCATTTATCATTTGTAGTTCTATTAGTCCAGGATGATCAGAGTATGGCCGGTTATTTTTTGCAATGTAGTATGCCGTTCTAAAGACATTATGGGTGGAAGCCAAAATGTCTTTTTGAGTTTTTAGAAAGCTTGATTTTAAAGCTTCTTCATTTTGTCCTGTGCTAATTTGTGACTCTGTGAGACACTATGTTCATTTATTTTCTTTCTCAAAGATTTAATTTGCTTCTCATTGCTGTTGCCATATGGGCCTACCCTACAGTTCTGCCATTCAGTAGAGAATGAGTACCTCTGTTTCCCTGTTCTCATTGCCCCCAAGGGATCCCGCTTCCCTGCATGATTTGCATCCTATTTTTTTTATTTCCAACTATTGGAAATGTATATTTTTGTGTAAAATATTCCAATTGACTTTGATTCCAGCAGTCAGGCAATTTGTCAGCCTTTCCTACACTGCTTCCCTGCCCTGCTCCTCTGTCCTCCTCAGGCTGCTCTGCTCTGCTCTCCTCAGCCTGCTCTACTCCTCTCCTCAAGTTCCTCCACTCCCTTCCCTTCTTTACACTGCTCTGATCCTCTCTCTTTTCCAAGCTGCCCTGCTCGCCCATCACCTGCCTTGTTCTGCTCAACTCTGCCTTTAAATGTAGGATAATTAACAAAGGAACTTATGGTGAATAAATAAAAGATACAAATGGCTTTGACACGCTAAGTAGCAGTGATCAATCAATCAATCAATCAATGTTTATTTATATAGCCCAATATCACAAATGTTACATTTGTCTCAGTGGACTTCACAGTTTGTACAAAATATCAGTATGACAATAAGACACCCTCTGTCCTTAGACCCTCACATCGTACAAGGAAAAACTTCCGAAGAAAACCCACAGTTTAAAGGGAAAAATGGGAGAAACCTCAGGGAGAGCAACAGAGGAGGGATCCCTCTCCCAGGACGGACAGTCGTGCAATAGATGCCGTGTGTAAATTGAAAAGATAATACATTTGCAACATAGGTAGTCCAAATGTTTGGAAATGCATGTGTGTGTAATAGGAAGATGGATCCACGAGGATATCCATCCAGGACCTATGATCCAGGACCACAGCCACGACTCAAGATCCAGGGCTCGTGATGCCGGACACAGGACCGCAGGATCATCCATGACTCCGGATCCCAGCGTATATAGACACCAAAAAGAAAGAAATTTGGGGAAGCTGGGTTAATCGGAACATGGGAGTACACAGGTATAGACAGAGAGAAGGAAGAAGTAAGATGTCCCCCGACAAACTAAGCCTATATCAGCAAAACTAGGGCTGATTCTAATCAGCCCTAACTATAAGCTTTATCAAAAAGGAAGGTCTTAAGCGCACTCTTAAAAACGGATAGGGTGTCTGCCGCCCGAACACAAACTGGAAGCTGATTCCACAAATGTGGAGCTTGATAAGAAAAGGCTCTGGCTCCCATTGTACTTTTAGAGACTCTAGGAACAACCAACAACCCTGCATTCTTGGAACGCAATGCCCTAGTAGGACAATAGGGTATAATGAGTTCTTTAAGGTAAGATGGCGCCTGCCCATTAAGGGCTTTGTAGGCGAGAAGAAGAATTTTAAATTCTATCCTGTGTTCTATAGGGAGCCAGTGTAAGGCAGCCAGAACAGGAGTAATGTGGTCCCTTTTCCTAACTCTGGTTAGGACACGAGCTGCAGCATTTTGAATTAGCTGAAGCGACTTGACTGACTTCTTGGTACACCCTGATAATAAAGAGTTACAATAATCCAGCCTTGAAGTAACAAATGCATGGACTAGTTTCTCTGCATCGTTTTGAGGCAAGATATGCCTGATTTTTGCAATGTTACGTAGATGGAAGTAGGCGGTCCTTGAAATTGATTTTATGTGGGCGTTAAAGGATAAATCCTGATCAAATATAACACCAAGATTCATTACAGTCTCACTGGAGGCCAATTAATGCCATCCATAGTTAGTATATCTTTAGATAATTTGTTTCGTAGATTCTTCGGGCCAAGTACAATAACTTCAGTTTTGGTCGTGTTTAACATCAAAAAGTTTAAGGTCATCCACGTTTTTAAGTCCTTGAGGCAGTCTTGAATTTTATTTAGATGATTAATTTCATCAGGCTTGATTGATAAATATAGTTGAGTATCATCCGCATAACAATGAAAATTTACAGAATGATTCCTTATAATATTGCCTAACGGAAGCATATATAATGTGAACAAAATAGGTCCGAGCACTGAGCCCTGTGGCACTCCGTGGCTAACTTTGGTTTGCGTGGAAGATTCATCATTGACACGTACAAACTGAGAGCGTTCAGATAAATAGGACCTAAACCAGCCTAAGGCAGTTCCCTGTATGCCAACTAAGTGCTCTAGTCTTTGCAATAAGATATCATGATCGATAGTATCAAATGCAGCACTGAGATCGAGCAAAACAAGAATAGAGACAAGTCCTTTGTCAGAGGCTATTAGAATGTCATTTGTGACTTTGACCAGAGCTGTCTCTGTGCTATGATGTGTTCTAAAGCCAGACTGAAAATCTTCAAATAAATCATTGTTTTTTAAGTAATCACACAGCTGTTTTGCGACTGCTTTCTCAAGAATTTTTGAGAGGAACGGAAGATTAGAAATAGGTCTATAGTTGGCTAAAACCTCTGGATCGAGGTTGTGCTTTTTAAGAAGCGGTTTTATCACTGCTACTTTGAATGATTGTGGAACATAGCCTGATAATAAAGACATATTCATAATATTTAATAAAGAAGTGCTAATTAATGGAAAAACTTCCTTCAACAGCTTAGTTGGAATTGGGTCTAATATACACGTTGATGGTTTAGAAGAGAGAATCATTGAATTTAATTGTTCAAGGTTTATGGCTGAGAAGCATTCTAGTTTACTATCTAGTGTAATATTATAACTTACGTTTCCGGGAGTTGATAACACTATACTGGTCAAAGGCAAGAGGTCATTAATTTTGTTTCTAAGAGTAACAATTTTATCGTTAAAAAAGCACATAAAATCATTACTACTGAGTGCTATGGGAATAGAAGGCTCAATCGAGCTATGGCTCTCTGTCAGCCTGGCTACAGTGCTGAAAAGAAATCTTGCATTATTCTTATTCTCATCTATTAGTGAAGAGTAGTAGGCTGCTCTCGCTTTACGCAGTGCTTTCTTATATTCATTGAGAGTGATATGCCAAATTAAACGAGATTCTTCAAGTTTAGTGGAACGCCATATCCTTTCAAGTTGTCTCGACTTTTGCTTTATTTTGCGGGTTTCGGCATTATGCCATGGAGCTAATCTATGTTGTTTTATTTTCTTCTTTTTCAAAGGAGCAACAGAGTCTAATTTTATTCGCAGCGCATCTGTAGCACTATCAACAGCATGATCAATTTGGGGTGGTGGACATTTTGTATAAGTTTCCTCCCCTACATGCAGACCTGCTATCGAGTTAAGCATTGGTGGAATCTCTTCCTTAAATTTGGCTATAGCACTAACAGATAGGTTTCTGCTGGAGGAGCCTTTGACTAATGCTTTGTAGTCCAGCAACAGCACTTCAAAAGTTACTAAGAAATGGTCGGATAAAGCAGGATTATGCGGTTCGACTAATAGTTGCTCAATTTCAATACCATAAGTCAGAACAAGGTCGAGAGTGTGATTATAGCAGTGGGTTGGTTTATTTACACTCTGACAAAAACCAACAGAATCTAATATAGAGTTAAATGCAACAGTAAGGCTATTTTTATCATCGTCAACATGAATATTAAAGTCACCTACGATAATTACTTTATCTGTTTTAAGAACCAAAGTTGATAAAAACTCAGAGAATTCTGATAAGAATTCTGAATAAGGACCTGGTGCACGGTACACTGTAACAAATAAGATTGGCTGCAAAATTTTCCAGGTCGGATGCGTAAGACTAAAAACGATGTGATGTCTTGCATACCTTTTAAAGAAGTCTGTAAGTTTCCTCCTTTTTGCTTCACTCATTTCTGCATCATGCCTCACTTTAAACTCTGAAACTTTCAAACAGAAAGGAAATAAATATATGCATATCTCAGCTGTATGCACACACATAGTATCAGGCTGGGGCCAGTTATTTCATGAGAGGGGTACAATAAAAGCGGGTTAAATTGACAAAGACAGTATAAAGTAATTTTGTAAAATAAACATAAAATACAATAATTGGTAGTTGTTTTGGTAAATTTAATTGAAAAACATAAACAGTATTTGCTTTTATAAGGTAATATAACAGTTTAATCTCCACTGTACATCCGGGTCTCTGATTTGATTTAATTCCAATAAATCGTAATATTGTAAGATGTATTGTATATTTACCTGCATAGCATGGTTTAGGAAAACGGGCACTCTGCACGGAGGAACCGCAGCAGAGTCCCGCGGGAGGTGCTGCAGTGTAAAGCTCACGATCGGAGCAGAGACACACGTTCACTGACAAAGCCGACAAACTATAGCTGGTCTTAGAGATCTGCTATTCTAAAATAAAGTCAACAATATCGACCATTGGCTGGTGTCTTTCTCTTAGTTTAAGAAATGCTTGATTTGATCAAAAGTTAGTCAAACAAAAAAACGTTATTTAACTTAATGGTAGTCGAACGTAAAACCAGAATATCAGACGAATTCATGTTAAGAAACCTGTCAGCGTATTACCTACTTTTCTCCCCACTTTTTCCCGGATTCACCTGTCACTCTGCTGGCTGTCTGTGTGACTGACGGAAGAGACTGTGTGGTCGCCGATCAGCCAAGTAGATTTGAAGAAAATAAAAAAAGGGGAAACCCGCGAAAAATTTGAAAAGTGCAAGTCATCGTCGCGTCATCGTATTTGTGTTCCCTACAGCTAGAAAGAGTGTTTTATTGATTTTTCGATTTATTAAGAACCTTAAACATATAGAAAGACAAGTTTTAACATGTATATATTTTTTGTGTAAACATATGATACATTGTTAAAAATATGCGAGGGGCATGACGTCAGAGCATTTTCCTATGTGCCGCTGCTTAGCCCCGGACAGCCCCGGCCCAATTTAACCCCTGGGTGTAAACCTGATTAAAAGGTGCTATATAAATAAAGTTGATTATTGTATGAGTGCTGTATTCAGTCACGTATCCCATGAAGTGAGGTCACTGTGAAAAGAGCCCATTTATTAGACGGTATATGGAATTAAATTAGATGCAGTTACACGTGTCTCTTTCTTCTTCGCCTGTACTGTGGTGTTGTTTTAATCATTTAAAAGACACAAGCAGAAAATCAGTGGATATATAGCCAGAGGATGTCAACGAATAAATCTCCCTTAATGAATTCCATTTCTTTCCAGTTTCTCATACAAAGAAACCAATTTCATTAAAGTTCTTCGTTTATTTAACATCAACAAATCACATCAAGGCATTTGACACGGTTTCCATGGTAGCACAGAAGGCCGTGACCCAATTGTATTTCTGTCAGATCAGATATAAGGGTGTGTGTGTGTGTGTGTGTGTGTGTGTGTGTGGTGTGTGTGTTGTGTGGTGTGTGTGTGTGTGTGTGTGTGTGTGTGTGTGTGTGTGTGTGTGTGTGTGTGTGTGGTGTGCACATAGGAAAATATGTAGTTTTCAAGCACACACACACAGATGCAAATCTGTAAGATCTTTCTCTCTCTTTTTCTCTCTTTCTCTGTGCCTAAATATCTGACTTTATACAGACACACACATTCAAGACAAAAACAACGGATCTTTGTCTTGTGTCTGTTAAAAGGCAGCTGCCAATTTAAATTCTTAATTTATTTGTGTTGTTATGCAAAAAAATACATGTTTGCTGCCACTGGAAATTGTGGCTGTAAATCTTCATGGTTTAATAATGTGCTGATAACTGGTTTAGCGCTCACACACGCAAACATTTTTGGGATTAATAATGCAGTGTGTAAGTCCTGGTAATGGGTCTCTGATGATTTGGAGCAGTACAAAGTCAAGTCAAGTCAGAGAGGCTCAAGTTGATTTTCTCTTCCTTTCTCACCTTTTTCACCTCTTCTGTGTTTCTATTTCCCATTAAACTTTCATTAGGACCCTGGACTGGTCTTGACATCTAATGCAAACATTTTGAAAAGTCAGGCAAAAGGGCTCTGTGTGCATTGACCCTGTTTATCACTATAAAGTTAGATGTTTATTTGATCCCCATCTGACAATTATTTCTTTACCATCTTGTGAAACGTAGCTTCTCTGACTTGTGCTCTTCTCTAAAAACATATCTTGGCTTTCGGTTGATTAGGTATATTTCCTGTTATTTAGATGACACAGCTTATTTCAATATCATAGACATGCCTACAGGAGAAATGTAGGGTTAAGCCAAAAGTCAAAATAAACTTTATTGTCAATCTTTCAGTTTGTGTGTACAGACAGAGAGATCGAAATACCGTTTCTCACAATCCCGAATACAAAAAATAAAAAAATAATACAAATATGTATATACCTACAGTATATATACACAATCAAAAGACACATTCATACATATGCACACATTAATACCTATACAAGCACAGCAATCAATATATACAAAATAAAAGTCACTTCAATATCTTTGAGAATGTGCATTAGTGCTTTCCCACTTTGACATGTTGACTGCGGAGGTGGGGATAACTCTGATCTTATGTTTGGAAAGCGCCCACCTACAGCCTATGCCACCAGTCGCCTGGCGGATAATATGCAGCTTACATTTCGCCTTTTTTTCTCTTTGTGTCTTTCAATATTCCCCTTAATAGCATATGCTTTCACCACCCACCGTTGTGTTTCATTAATCAAGTTTTATCCCATCTGTTCTATCTGACTTTTCAGAAATGTTAAGTATTCCAGGTACTGGTAATGAGAAACCAAACTGTGTAGCCCCCATACCTGGTTAGCCATAATTTAATTACATTTCCATATGAATTTGCTCGGTCCTTCCCTTTTTCATTTTGTGTGTGTGTCGCCATCTCTTTGTCCTTGTAACCTACATGTCATTTCCTATATACTGAATTTAACTAATAACATAAGGACATCATAGGGTTCTCTTTGGACTGTCTCCTTTTATTAATTTTCAAGTTTGATCTAGGACTATTTATTTACAAAATTATTTGAATCTACTTTACCAGTCTCTCTCTCTTGCTGATTGGTTAAAAACATGTATTTGTTGTATCTCCAGGAACGTTATTGGTTGAGAACATGCAGATAAATGGCGTGGCTGAGGGTCCGGATCGTACCATCTCTCTGTCGCTGAGGGATAACCACGATCACTGGGTGATCCTTGACCAATCCAAACAAGCCCTTTACCTCAACAGCACCGGACGGGTTCTTGACAGAGATGTAAGGCATCTGTGTTCTTTATACAGACAACATCTGCTTCTTTTTTATTATTTTACTTTAGTGGTTGGACTTTACTACAGATTATCGTTATGGCATAATTCAAATGGCTGTTTTACTCTTTCCAGCATTTGTTATTGTGAGAAAGTTTTAGCTCCTAACAAGCCTCCTGCTGATTTTTGTCTGTAAAGCAAACCAAGCAGATGTTTTCAAAAGTGATTTGTCAACAAAAAAATTCAAAAGAATGGTAGTCCTTTGTGAAATATCTTTTTATGTTGATGTATTTTTCATTACTGTACAAGCGAGCTTTTTAACTATTTATCCATTTCTCTGTGTTTCCCTTTTTCCAGCCCCCCTCGTATATTCAGTCCATTGTGGTTCAGGTTCAGTGTACCAACGAGCTGGTCGGCACGGTGATTTTACACGAAGTCCGCATCGTTGTTCGAGACCGCAACGACAACGCGCCACATTTCCAACAGCCGAGATACTATGTTGCCGTCAGTGAGGTAAAACACAAACACACTGACATGGGGGTCAACATCAGTGTTTGCATTGACCTGCTACACCTTATGTACACACTGCATTATGAATATCAACATCCACCAAATAGCCTCGTACATGGCTTTTGCTGTCAGATGGGCAGCACCACCAGCATGGAAAGAGCAGAGTTTTTGGACAGCAGAGGAACATATCTGTTATTCTGAGCTTTCCAGGATAGTCTTTAAGAAGCCAATCCCACCGTTAGTGTGTCCTCCAGAGTCTGGGCGAGCAGAATTTAACTAGCTGAAAACTGGACAAGGAAACATGCAGCCTGCTGCCAGCGCAGACTGAGGCAGACCCAGCAGAGTATCTCATTATGCAGTCTTCCCCACCCTGTCCAACTCAATCCCTCTCCTCAACCACTCTCTTTCTCTCTCCTGGCCCTTCTTCCCGCTCTCCACTCCCAGCGCTTCATTATGTCACCTTTTTCTCCACCTCCCTGCCTTTCCTCTGCCACACTCTATATATTTCTGCTTGTCTCTCCTCCTCCTTCTTTCTTACAGCCCTCCAGTTTCTCATTACTCCTATTAAAATTATTCCTTTGGATATTTTTGAACGACCACCGTACAACAGATGCTTTATAAAGAACTTTGAGATATGAGTCCTCTGCTAGCCAACATGAAAATCTAGTTTGTTAAATGTGATTTTGGCTTTGTGGTCATCATTTTTTAAAAGTTTAAACATTTGTGTGTGCCCATTAGGCTGCAGCTATTGTTTAATTCACTTTACTTTGCCCCCAGAACTCCAACAATATAATGAAGTACATTTAATAGAGAGTGACTCAGGAGTAACATCCAGCTTTATCAACATTAAACTTGCTTTTTGTCGTCTATTACTATCAATTATTGATTGCAAGAGAGTGAGGCAGACAGATTAAGACACACAGAGAGGCAATATGCTTATTTATAAGAACGTCTGGGGCACAGTTTATGAGTTCTTCCTGAAAGTCTTTGGGTACAGGGTGATCCTGGGGGCTGATTTCTTGAGTTGGCACCGGTGCCAGAGTCTGCAGTTCTTTCATTAAAGCCGTATCCGAAAAAATGGCAAAGTGACAGCAGTGTGCGAAAAAGCACACGTCCCACCGCCCGGGACGTGTTATTTACGATATCGGACAAGTAGATCTTTCAATTGACTTGTCCGGCGGACAAGTGACGTTTTTCCTCCTCATTTATTGACAAATTATTGATACATTCAGTTTACAAAAGGCAGAAGTCATTCGCAAATTGTCCATGTCCGCCATTGTTTAACAGCCTCATCTTTGTCAAACTTTCTTATGTTCTTTCTCTAACACGTAATACAAACAGTGAGCAGCTGGGCAGCTGTAGCATGTGTATTGCAGGACATGTGTAAGCGTGCAAGCGTCTTTGAGTTGTAGAAAAGCACTAGGCCTTAGGCTATACATATAATGTATTATTATTGTTATTAGGCCTATGTGTTGGAGATGTGTGGTTGGACTCTGTCTCACAGGCAGGTTGCAGTGTAACATCAGAGGAGACTGGGCCAATTGTACATTCTCAAACTGCACCACTTAGAACTAACTAAACAATGCAGAGATTATTTTTAATATAATTGTATTCAATAACCGTAAGAAATTCAACAGAATGAAGTGATTTGTAAATAGGAATACAGATTTGACTTAATGTTTTCATAAATATATTTTTCTCCCAGTTTGTCATGGGACTTATTTACCCTCTCAAAGAACCGGAATCGAGAACCGAAAATAACCGGCATCGAAAAGCATAACCGGAATCGTTAAAATCCAAACGATACCCAACCCTATGTGTTATGCAGTAAAATCTTACCGCTCACTTACGTTAGCAGTGTCGTAAAAAACGTGAGAAAATGTAAAATACGATGACGAAGAAGAAGATTCCAGTGGCCCCAATTGTTGTCCATTCTGGACAAGTGAAAAATGTATTCGGACAAGTAAATTGCCAAACTCACTTGTACATGGACAAGTACTCTCTAAAAACTTTTTCTCACACTGGATAGTGTCAGACGTTCTCACCGCCATTGTTGTATCAGTGGGAGGCACAGATAACCCTGTTTAGGGAAATGATGTAACAAATCATTGGTGCAGCAGCTAAATTAAACTTAATTTCAAATGTTTTTCATGCTGTCTGGAGTTTAGACTGCTGTTTTGATACATAATCAGACAGATCCCAAGGCACATGGCTAGGAAAATACAGCATGGCAATATATAGCTTGCAAAAAGCTTCCTTTTTATTTGCTGTAGAAAGTTTTCAACTCCCTACTTAAGAATTTCTCTCAGAAAAGCAAATATCTTTCTGATTATCTATTGTAGCTTTGTTTTCTTTACTAGAAGTGAGTTATTCTGTTGCTCATGTGCAGTGAACATTTAAAATACTTCCTTTGCCGCTCAAACCACAAGTTATTGTAAACAACGGCCAATCAGTAGCGTGGCGTGGGGAAAAAATTAGGGGAAGCCAATAATACGTCCTTTCTTTTGGGTCGAGGATGTGGTGGTCAATGCAATAACGTAACCAGATGAGTGATTACAGCACCCGGTATCATTTTACACACATTTGTATCATACAGATGCAGGACTTACACACGCCTGTTATCTAACCGACAGGTCCGCACGCACTCTCCAGCCGAAACTCTAATAAGCATTCATTCACAAACTAAATCAGGAGACCTTAACGTTTTACGTCCGATTCGCCCCATTTTTCCTCTCTGTACACAGCTCCAGTTTGGGCATTGGCCTGTCATCAGATTGTATTTGTTGTTGCTGCTGTAGCGGAAGTTTAGTACAATTATTTGTTGATTACTCCAAATCTCCACCCTCCATAATTGCACTTGCTTCAGTTGCTTGCTACTTTCTAACGGCGGTGAGAGTGGTGCAGTGACGCTATCTATCTTCTATCGATTCGATTTATGATTCGAAAATTATAAAAGTAGGGTAGACATGTGGATATTATCCGACTGAACACAACGTGCATTTATCAAACAGGTTAGTTTTCCACTGACCTTATTTCGAGCTATTTTCCAAAATCCTATGGAGAAATCCCATTGCTTTTTTGTCGAGGGAAACCGAGCGCAGCTTACTTCCGGGTTTTAGGACGCGTCACTGCAACACTAAATTGATGCGATTTGATTGGATTGTGAGGCAAGGGAAGCCAGCTGCCTCTGGCTTCCCTTGGCATGGCCCTGACCAATCACAGGTTGGCAGGGGCATGACGTGAGTCTCATCTGATTGGTCACTCCCTCCAATTTTTTTCACCAAGGGAAGCCCATTTCGGAGGGCCTCCTCTCGCAACAGAGAGTGCAATCTACTGTTTCACCATAACATCTAGAGGGGCGCTGTTTCACTCTTTGTAAAATACTCAATGAGAATGGGGGAGAGACGAGCCGGCAGCAACACACAACAAATAATTTCTGAAACTAAACGAAGTGTTTTTATTTATTTATTAAAATTATAACTACAATCAGAAAAAACAGGGGAAGCCTGGCTTCCCTTGGCCTCCAGGAGAAAACGCCACTGCGGCCAATATGGATATTTTTAATGTATATCTTAGGCCACCAACTGCATGTCATGATATATTACTAATACTATGCTATTTATTTACCAAGAAAAATAAGTTTACTTAAACATGGTGGCAAATTGGATTACATCTTTTCTTATGAGCTTATAACATTTTGAAATGTTAAACTGTGGAAAGGGTAGGTGTGAAAGATATACGGTGTCTTATTCACACTTTTTTAGTCATGCTATAATCTTTCAAAAATGAACTCGTATTTTTTAACAGTGAGTTTGGTTTGAATCTGTTATGATTATTCTATTTAACTAAAATAATAGACCCAGAAATAGATAAAGACACCCACATGTTCCTTGTTGTCTTTGGGAGAAAAAGCAAACTTTACATACCATACATGTTTTTCTATCACCCAATGTCCCGTTTAATGTAAGCACTTGTATTCAAATGGGTGATTACGTATAGCAAACTCTCACAGTACTGACAGAGAAAGATCTATGCAAACAGTGCCGTCAGAAAAAGTTGTACTAACCTTCTGCCTGTGTTTCATTTTATTCTAAGAGCAAACAAAAGCACACAAACAGCTGCATGCTGATCCTCCCTCTCAAGCCCCATTTGAGCACAATAAACATAAAGCTGCAAATCATTTTGTATTTGTTTTGTAGAGACAGTGGGGTATCCGGATCCCTTATGGCCATAAGTATGTGAGGAGGTTTTTAATGTGCCCCTCCCTCCCCTCTGCCACATACAGGCAGGAGATGCCAGGAAAACAACAGAACAGATAGAAGCTGTTTGATATGAGTTGTGAAAACCAATGTGAAAGTGTTTCAACGTTTGACAGCATGTAGTGTTAGCTTGTATACAAGATACTGAACTCCTCTCTCCTGCTGTCTTCATAGCTGACGCCAGTAGGAACCACTATCTTCTCTGGTTTCTATGGGAACAATGGTGCAGCAGACATTGATGACGGTCCCAACGGACAGATAGAGTACACCATCCAGTACAACCCTAGAGACCCGGTAGGATATCCTTCTGCCTGCTGATCTCTTGGCAATAGGGGCCAGGTTATGAACTATTTTGACTCTGTTAGTGACTTTCTATGTGTGTAATCTGTGTTTCAGACAACAAACAGGACCTTTGACATCCCCCTCACACTTTTTGGATCCGTAGTCCTCAGAGAAAGACTCAACTATGAGGAGATCACACGCTACATGGTCATCATACAGGCAAATGTAAGTGACTTGTTTTTTTAACACAGCCTTTAGCTATGATATAATTTTAAAACGTTTTTTGAAAGGTAAAGCTTCCAACTGAGAACCATTATGAAGAACAACTTAAAGACAATGAACTCCTGATTGAGTGGGAGTATAGACTGCAGCCTAGGGTGTTGTTATATTTTATTTAAATGTTTTATCATGGTACTATTCCACACCTTTGGACTATTGCTGCTTGTTAAGTCAGCAATCTGCATTTCAATCTGCATTTCACCCAATCATGCACCAAAAGTGGGTTCAGTTTCACATCAATGACAATTTGTCACGCACAGGCATGGATCAATTAACCTCCTTGTGATTAAGAGAAGACCCGCTCTACCTCACAGCCGCCCCTTAATTAAGTTAACTATTAGCACATCCTTAATTATCACGTATGTCTTAGTCAGAGTAATTGTTCTGCTTTCATTTTATAGCACTCTGTTTGTTATATTTATAAAAGTGTTCTACAATAGCTATAGGTAATTTCACTCAAGATAAATGGTTTTAGAAGAGGCAAATAGTCATGTCTCAAGGCCCATTTAGCCTAAAAGCATTATTACAAGTCCACAGAACACTGAAAGATTAATGTGTTTCTGACTGCTTGAAAACTAGACGTAATCAATGTTTATCTGAATACAATATTAAGAATGGCTTGAGAGGCTGTGGATTTACTAAATATAAATTAAAAGCGAACACAAACATGTTCTACCAAGGAAAGCTAAGCTAACTTAGCTTCTCATCTACTTCACAGCATGAGAGTTATCTCAGCAACAGGGTAATTATGTTCATTTCATGTAAACAATTATAACACTTTATATTAAGGTACACAAATTAACCATCGACTAGTTGTTAATTAACATGCATATTAGCAGTATATTGGTTCTTTATTAGTCATTATAAAACACTTATTAATGCCTTATTCTACATGACCATATTCTCCAGGTAATAAGCCATTAGTTGAGAGTTTTTCCTCAACAACCCTCTAATTAGTGATTATTTGTTGTAAATAAGGAAGTTGTTGTTCATGAGTTTTGGTTTTAATATGCTCTGCTCAATATGGACCTGATAAGGCAGTAGTACCACACGAATAGTGATTCTCCCATAATAACACTTAACAAATATGATCTATTCTTTTGTAACAAGACATGAAACAATAAGTGTTAATTGTGTCTAAATAATGAAAAATTAAGTATTTATATCTAAGAATATGTTTTGGGGTATTGACAGTTCAGCTACCAATATCAAGGTGATATTGACCTGTATGTTCCATATTTGCACATTTATATTTTTGTAACATTTGTACCGATTTGTACTGAAGGTTAGACAGGAAACCGGGTACACACACACACACACACACACACACACACACACACAAGGCCAGACTGGGCCAATAGATCAGGCCGGGAATTATACACTCAGCCAGGCCACTAACAGTTTTTTTTGTGCTATTTTGCTGGATTTATTTATCAATATTTACAGCGTTTCTGCCCATAGAGATAGCCCTATATAGCTGAAATCTACTACCCAAAAATAAACATATGGACATGGGTTACTAATTAAAAAAAAAGTTGCAAATGTATTTTGGAACCTATCCATGTTAACATATTTTAAGTGGGGTTGGACCTCAAATCCTCTAGGGCACGGATGGGCAAATGGCGACCTCCTCTTTTTGCGGCCCTCAGATGCATTTATAGACAACGTAATTCATAAAAAAATAAATATATATATTTTTATTTGACTTGTTTTACTTATTTTACTTGTAGTACTGATACCATCCACTAGTTACGTCGCGAGCTGCGTACATGATTTTGTTCGGCAGCCAAATACCGCAAAATAATCTGTGACGCGTTGGTGTGTATTGTGTTTGTTTCCCGGGGAAACACTCACAAGAAACACCGGGGCTGTTTCTCAACCTCGAGGATACTGGCTCCCAAGCCAATATTTCAAGGATGCTACATCATCAAGTGGTGCAGCAGGACCGTTCCAATGTCCAGCATACTTGGCATTCCACCGAGGCCGCGTCCTTGGTTTGGGGGAAATGTCGAGGCTGCACATGAGTAGACTTCGCGTCCTTAAAATCCCCACAATGCTTTGCGCATGGACCAATTTCCCCAAATCTGTGGCGGAAAATGTAAGGCGGGACCTCTCATATGACGCACACCTGCACACTTGCTAGCCTGTTCCACTCTTCGTTTTCCGAATGCTAGGAAGGATTCTTGCCTAGCTTCTGAAGGAAGTGACTTGGAAGTACGCGACTACCAAGCAAGCGTACTCACGATTGAGAAACACCCCGGCTGTTGTTATGCCTGCTGTGACGTTAGGTTGTCGCTTGTAAATATGCCTTTACAAGCTTAAAAGTTGTATTTTTCATCTGAATTTGGCGAAACAAGTTGAATATTCTAAAAAAACAAGGCTTTGTTTATTTGAAATCAGATGAAAACAAACTGTCACAGACCCTGCCATGTTATCACTATACACTTTTCATTAATAATTTCAGCGGGAGGGAGGGGGAGCGGCGCTGAGGAACAGCAGAGTGCGGGTTGACAGGTGTCTGTGTTGACCCTTATTGTGGAATAAGGGGAATGCAGAGACAGGCTACACGTGTCTTAGGTTCAAGTTAGACAACTAATGTCTGGGTTAGTGTTCATGACTTCATGTTAATGTCCTCTTAATCTTTAATCTTGATGCACACACATTTTCCGTGCTTTCCAATAGTTTAAAATAGTTGTATTCCACTGTTAAATAACCTGTTCAATACAAACATGCCTCTCGTAAAAATGTAATTAAATGTCTGTGAAACCCTCTTTAATGGTCACACATGCAGAGCACACAGCACACACAGTGACATTTATTCTCTGCTTTTAACCCATCCTAGTACCAGGAGTAGGGATGGGTATCGTTAGGATTTTACCGATACCGGTACTGCTTATCGGTATCGGTATTTTTCGATACTCTTATCGATACTTTTCAATAATTTGGTGGTCAAAATTATAGACATGAATACAAGATGTGAAGATTAAACAGTCATTTTATTGTAATTTTCTTGCAGAAATAACTGTATAACTTATACATTAGCTTCTCAGAAGCAGACAAAAATAAATCAAATAACTTAAAGGGGCCTGGCTCGCCCTATCATGCTTTTTGGGGTTTTCCCTCAGTCAGAGGATGAAAAGAGGCATTTTTTAAATTTGTAAATCAGTTACATCTTCATCCAGACATTTCAAACTGACAACCTAGCTCGACAAGAGATCCTTAAAACATTGTCCTACAGTGACATTATGCAAAACTGTGATATGAAGAAATTGGTAAAAAGGCTAAGATGGCAAAAAGATAAAGGCGAGTACGTATATTATTCTGGATTGTACTTTTAAATCATCACAAAATAAATGATGTGCTGAACTGAAACACGTCAAAATGTGTCTGAAGTTTTAAACATAGAACAAAGTATTTGAGCTAGAAAACGACCAACAATTGCTGAACCATACATTGAAACGTTGACCTTTAACAACATTTAAATGCAGTTTTCCGACATCTGTAAGTTTTACCGGTTTAAAAAGCATTCAATGAAAGGCCGCATTATTATAGGTGTAGGAGCTCACATTAATACACTGTCAGTTAATAAACTAAAAAAATACCAGGCAATGTGCCTGCAAGACTTCACTCAGGTAAAGAAAACATATTACCCGTGTGCAGCAGCTAACCTGCCTGCGAGCCTTCGCTCAGGTCATAATTACACATGGCGCGGCTGAAGCCCGCGAAAACGGGCCTGCAGGAGTCTCACAACAATAATAAGAGCGCTGTTGAGAGAGATGACGTGTGGCATTTACAGTGGCGAATCAGAGGGGTCTCAAACCGGATAGTTTGTCCAGCCGCTTAACGGTATACCGATACCGTCCAATCAGGTACCGGTATTGACTTAGTACCGGTTCTCGATACCCATCCCTAACCAGGAGTCTAGGGCAGCTATTGCACAGTGCCCGGGGAGCAATGGGAGTGAGGGGGGAAGGGGGTTGTCTGGTGCCGACGATGTCCCCCAAATGTTTCTTTTTCAACCATTTTTGTGGAAAATGGTTTTGGCTCCTTTGGTCAAAAAGGTTGCAGACCCCTGCCATAGATATGCCTCAACCTGAACGTTTGCAATAGTCATAAGGACCATTAAAAATGTAGCACAAGCTTTTTAAAAGCTTGTACTACATGTTTCCTGTTGTTGCTTAGCGTCTGCGTCGGACGCTTGCGTCTGCGAGCAGCCAGGGACTTCTTCTGAGGTCTCCTGCGTCTGCGCACAGGGCGAGCGATTTGTCTGCGTTTGCTTGGCATCGTCAAAAAACGTAAACTCTGTGGAGGAACGGGGGGTCTATTTGCAAACTTTCTAGAGAGGCTTTGTGATGTCACAGATGATGTCATCACATTCTGCATGACGTTGCCGATGATGTCATTGCCGATGATGTCATCACAGTCTGCATCGGTGATGTCATTTTAAAAGCTTAAAATAATGGGATGTCTTCATCAGTGACAACGTTATCAGCCTTGACGTCATCAGCCATGATGTCATGCGGAATGTGATGACATCATGACCCCCGTTCCTCCACAGAGTTTACGTTTTTTGACGATGCCAAGCAAACGCAGACAAGCCGCTCGCCCCGTGCGCAGACGCAGGAGACCTCAAAAGAAGTCCCTGGCTGCTCGCAGACGCAAGAGAGTGGTCCGACGCAGATGCTAAGCAACGACAGGAACATGTAGCACAAGCTTTTAAAAAGCTTGTGCTACATTTTTAATGGTCCTTATGACTATTGCAAACGTTCAGGTTGAGGCATATCTATGGCAGGGGTCTGCAACCTTTTTGACCAAGGAGCCACAACTTTCCACAAACATTTTTGAAAAAAAGAAATATATATATATTTATTTAAAAAAGTTTTCAATAGTCATAAATACCATACAATGTAGCACACGCTTTTAAAAAGGTTTTCCTTTTTAAAAGCTTGTGCTACATTTTTAATGGTCCTTATGACTATTGCAAATAGACCCCCGTTCCTCCACAGAGTTTACGTTTTTTGACGATGCCAAGCAAACGCAGATAAGCCGCTCGCCCCGTGCGCAGACGCAGGAGACCTCAAAAGAAGTCCCTGGCTGCTCGCAGACGCAAGAGAGTGGTCCGACGCAGACGCTAAGCAGCGACAGGAACATGTAGTACAAGCTTTTAAAAAGCTTGTACTACATTTTTAATGGTCTTTATGACTATTGCAAACCTTTTTAAATAATTTTTCTTTTTCAAACATTTTTGTGGAAAATGGTTGTGGCTCCTTTGGTCAAAAAGGTTGCAAATCCCTGCCATAGATATGCCTCAACCTGAAAGTTTGCAATAGTCATAAGGACCATTAAAAATGTAGCACAGGCTTTTTAAAAGCTTGTACTACATGTTTCCTGTCGTTGCTTAGCGTCTGCGTCGGACCACTCTCTTTCTGCGAGCAGCCAGGGACTTCTTCTGAAGTCTCCTGCGTCTGCGCACGGGGCGAGCGGCTTGTCTGCGTTTGCTTGGCATCGTCAAAAAACGTAAACTCTGTGGAGGAACGGGGGGTCTATTTGCAAACTTTCAGGAGAGGCTCTATGATGTCACAGATGATGTCATCACATTCCGCATGACATCATGGCTGATGACGTCAAGTTGATAACGTTGTCACTGATGAAGACATCCCATTATTTTAAGCTTTTAAAATGACATCACCGATGCAGACTGTGATGACATCATCGGCAATGACATCATCGGCAAAGTCATGCAGAATGCGATGACATCGTCGGTGACATCACAAAGCCTCTCCAGAAAGTTTGCAAATAGACCCCCCGTTCCTCCACAGAGTTTATGTTTTTTGACGATGCCAAGCAAACGCAGACAAGCCGCTCGCCCCGTGCGCAGACGCAGGAGACCTCAAAAGAAGTCCCTGGCTGCTCACAGACGCAAGAGAGTGGTCCGACGCAGATGCTAAGCAACAACAGGAAACATGTAGTACAAGCTTTTAAAAAGCCTGTGCTACATTTTTAATGGTCCTTATGACTATTGCAAACCTTTTAAAATAATTTTTCTTTTTCAAACATTTTTGTGGAAAATGGTTGTGGCTCCTTTGGTCAAAAAGGTTGCAGACCCCTGCCATAGATATGCCTCAACCTGAAAGTTTGCAATAGTCATAAGGACCATTAAAAATGTAGCACAGGCTTTTTAAAAGCTTGTACTACATGTTTCCTGTCGTTGCTTAGCGTCTGTGTCGGACCACTCTCTTGCGTCTGCGAGCAGCCAGGGACTTCTTCTGAGGTCTCCTGCGTCTGCGCACGGGGCGAGCGGCTTGTCTGCGTTTGCTTGGCATCGTCAAAAAACATAAACTCTGTGGAGGAACGGGGGGTCTATTTGCAAACTTTCAGGAGAGGCTCTATGATGTCACAGATGATGTCATCACATTCCGCATGACATCATGGCTGATGACGTCAAGTTGATAACGTTGTCACTGATGAAGACATCCCATTATTTTAAGCTTTTAAAATGACATCACCGATGCAGACTGTGATGACATCATCGGCAATGACATCATCGGCAAAGTCATGCATAATGCGATGACATCATCGGTGACATCACAAAGCCTCTCCAGAAAGTTTGCAAATAGACCTCCCGTTCCTCCACAGAGTTTATGTTTTTTGACGATGCCAAGCAAACGCAGACAAGCCGCTCGCCCCGTGCGCAGACGCAGGAGACCTCAAAAGAAGTCCCTGGCTGCTCGCAGACGCAAGAGAGTGGTCCGACGCAGACGCTAAGCAACAACAGGGAACATGTAGTACAAGCTTTTAAAAAGCCTGTGCTACATTTTTAATGGTCCTTATGACTATTGCAAACCTTTTAAAATAATTTTTCTTTTTCAAACATTTTTGTGGAAAATGGTTTTGGCTCCTTTGGTCAAAATGGTTGCAGACCCCTGCCATAGATATGCCTCAACCTGAAAGTTTGCAATAGTCATAAAGACCATACAAATGTAGCACACGCTTTTAAAAAGGTTTTCCTTTTTAAAAGCTTGTGCTACATTTTTAATGGTCCTTATGACTATTGCAAACTTTCAGGTTGAGGCTCCTTTGGTCAAAAGGGTTGCAGACCCCTGCCATAGAGCCTCAAGCTGAAAGTTTGCAATAGTCATAAGGACCATTAAAAATGTACTACATGTTTCCTGTTGTTGCTTAGCGTCTGCGTCGGACCACTCTCTTGCGTCTGCGAGCAGCCAGGGACTTCTTTTGAGGTCTCCTGCGTCTGCGCACGGGGCGAGCGGCTTGTCTGCGTTTGCTTGGCATCGTCAAAAAACATAAACTCTGTGGAGGAACGGGGGGTCTATTTGCAAACTTTCTGGAGAGGCTTTGTGATGTCACCGATGATGTCATCGCATTCTGCATGACGTTGCCGATGATGTCATTGCCGATGATGTCATCACAGTCTGCATCGGTGATGTCATTTTAAAAGCTTAAAATAATGGGATGTCTTCATCAGTGACAACGTTATCAACTTGACGTCATCAGCCATGATGTCATGCGGAATGTGATGACATCATGACCCCCGTTCCTCCACAGAGTTTACGTTTTTTGACGATGCCAAGCAAACGCAGATAAGCCGCTCGCCCCGTGCGCAGACGCAGGAGACCTCAAAAGAAGTCCCTGGCTGCTCGCAGACGCAAGAGAGTGGTCCGACGCAGACGCTAAGCAACGACAGGAAACATGTAGTACAAGCTTTTAAAAAGCCTGTGCTACATTTTTAATGGTCCTTATGACTATTGCAAACCTTTTAAAATAATTTTTCTTTTTCAAACATTTTTGTGGAAAATGGTTTTGGCTCCTTTGGTCAAAATGGTTGCAGACCCCTGCCATAGATATGCCTCAACCTGAAAGTTTGCAATAGTCATAAGGACCATTAAAAATGTAGCACAAGCTTTTAAAAAGGAAAACCTTTTTAAAAGCGTGTGCTACATTTGTATGGTCTTTATGACTATTGCAAACTTTTTAAAATAAATATATATTCTTTTTTTCAACATTTTTTGTGGAAAGTTGTGGCTCCTTTGGTCAAAAGGGTTGCAGACCCCTGCCATAGAGCCTCAACCTGAAAGTTTGCAATAGTCATAAGGACCATTAAAAATGTACTACATGTTTCCTGTTGTTGCTTAGCGTCTGCGTCGGACCACTCTCTTGCGTCTGCGAGCAGCCAGGGACTTCTTTTGAGGTCTCCTGCGTCTGCGCACGGGGCGAGCGGCTTGTCTGCGTTTGCTTGGCATCGTCAAAAAACATAAACTCTGTGGAGGAACGGGGGGTCTATTTGCAAACTTTCTGGAGAGGCTTTGTGATGTCACCGATGATGTCATCGCATTCTGCATGACGTTGCCGATGATGTCATTGCCGATGATGTCATCACAGTCTGCATCGGTGATGTCACTGATGATGTCATCGCAGAATGCGATGACATCATCAGTGACATCACAAAGCCTTTTGTTGGCAGGTCTGTTTAAAATGAATCGAAGCATCAGACTAAAAAAGCTTTTGAAAATAACCGAATATTTCGATTAAGGTCAAAATATAATATTTGTAAATCTGACTCTGAAAGAGTCAGTGCCTCACCAGCCATGAACCTCACTGCACGTCACTGCAATAGAAATACATTGCTTTTAAAATCTTTATGTGTGACACGAAAAAAAATGCAAAAATCGTGTTGGTGAACACGAATCAATAGATGAAATACATTTTGTGACTATAACACGAAATGCCGTGAGAGCGACCCCCACAGATGTATAATTTCACTGCGTCCGTGGGAGCTCAGATCCCTCCTTATGGGAGCTCAGCTCCCATTGGCTCCCACATAACTCGAACCCTGACTGTAAGTGTAAGCCTTACACTTACACTGTAAGGATTAGTAACATGTATTGTGTTTATGTGATCCCTCGCTCTACTCCTCGCTATCGCGTGAAGGTTCTGCTTTATGCGCTCCGCACAGTAACCCTGCTGCATGCTCACTGGCGCAGTGTTTCTCAAACTCTTTCATACCAAGGACCACTTAACCAATAAAGAAACACTCGCGGACCACCTAACTCCACAAATATCCAAAAACACATCGTATTTCTAGAACAGATTACAAATCGCCTGAAAATGGTACAGACAAGTGGCAACATGTTTGATGAAGGTGTTGCGCTGGGCTATATCATGCAATGGAAACTGAAACTTAAGCTCGCGAGAGAAAACTTAAATAAATAAATGTATTTCCAATATGAAATGTTACCAATATACTCACGGACCACTAGGGGGCGCTCACGGACATTTACTTGCAATAAATAAGCACTAATTAGAGGGTTATTGAGGACAAACTCAACTAATGGCTTATTTTTTGTAGACTATGGTCATGTAGAATAAGGCATTAATAAGTGTTTTATAATGACTAATAAATAGCCAATATACTGCTAATATGCATGTTAATTAACAACTAGTTGATGGTTAATTTGTGTACCTTTTATTATGAAGTGTTACAACATTTTTTTATTTACGCCAGTCAATAATTTATCCAAACAATTATTTTAAAGTTCATAATTTTTTTCTGAGATTTTCTTTCTTCTGTCACAGACAACATGAAACAATGCACTGTAAACCCTGCACATTCAAGGCGGGAAGAATTGGAACGAGAGGAGAATGCAAATACAATACCCGTGTTATTTACAATTACTCTGGACATTTTTCTCTGCTGTCACTGTCTAGTTTACATTCCCCCAGTTATTCTGATATGCATGCAGCATGTAATTAGGTGTCAATCGTCGCCTGAAATTACCGGCTGTGCTGGTTATGAAAGCCACCGCACACAAACATGGATGTTACAGCATAATAAAGTGTGCGAGGCAACGTTTTGAAGGGATTAATTCCTGGCAAAGATCTTTTTCTGTCAGAGGTTTGACACCAAAAATGCAGCGGTCGAGAAACACTAATTACAGGTGTAGTCAATAACAGTAAAACAGGAAGTTACACAAAATGTAATGCTTCTTATATTGCTTGGCAGGTTTTCAAGTTAGAGAAACACAAAAATGTGTTAGCAGACAACTACCACATAAAAGGGCCCTGAAAATGTAGATGTGTACACAAAATGGTTACACGTTAATGCTTAGCTAGAAATAAAACATTCTGAATTGCCTTACTTTCAATGTCTGACAAGAGCCTGTTTCCAGTTGTCCCCACTGAAGGTCTTTTTCTGAATAAAAACAGACCCATGTTTCATTTTTGGATGCATCAAGGTCATACATTTTGGTGAAGTTGTATTCAACAACCTCATACCTAACCTCAATACAATTATGTCTTCTGGAATATAAAGGAGGTACTATTTTTTTTTCTTAAGGACAACCCAATAGCATTTTGACTGCAGTCTATAGTTGGAAACACGATTTGTTTACTAGGCAGAGAGAAAACCCATCTGAGATCACAAAAATATATTTTCAAATGATAACATAAGGAGCGTATTTGTACTGGTGGATATGAAATGTAGAAACATTCCCTGGACTGACTGAATTGGGATGACTTTATATGCTTTCATGAAAGATTGTTACGACTTCTTTGGTAAACTACAATAAAATAAACTTGAGTCACGTCTCATCATGTTGAAAAATACTGCATGCTTCAATTCATTACACCGCCATAGATTGAAGTAGAAACACTTCAATGTACCTCAAATTATATTCTTGGTTTTGCTGCATTCACAAGGTCGGTGATAAAAAAAAACCCGTAATTTTTTGTTCTTGACATGAAGGTAAATACATGGGATATCTAGAGAAGAAAGTGCAGTATGATTCAGGAAATACAATCAAAGCTCTCTCTCTGTGTAGGACCGAGCCCCCTATCCCAGTGAGCGCCGTACGGCCACCACCACTCTGACTGTGGACATACTGGATGGTGATGACCTGGGTCCCATGTTCCTCCCGTGTACGCTTGTGGGAAACACCCGTGACTGCAGTCCAATCACGTACAGGGCTAATGTCCTGGAGCTGACAGAGCCGGTAAGTGTGCGCCTGTGTCATGCATTATGCAGGGGGTATGTTTCTGTTTGCCTACGCGGAGTGCACTTTTGTGATGGAAAGTAGGTTTGGCTGTCCTTAGGATTGTAGGCTTACATTAGGTTAATTTTGAGAGCTGATCTCTTTCTTAACCTTTACATTTTGTACTCTTCTTCCGCCTATTGTACTTAAATGTATGCAAGTGTAATATATTATAAGACCACGAAGAACTGATGCTCCTCCTGTCAATTATCTGACTCAAGCAATGAATGCACTCCTGTTCTGTATGTGAACTCTAGAACACACTTAATTTGCAACAGCAATATGAGAACAACATATTTAATAATAAAAAGTATTAAGAAGTACCAAAGCGGGCCTGTAGAGTTTTAGCCTATAAACATTTGTGTCGTTAATACAGGTGATCAAATCAGAAAGATTGTTATTTTAAAGATCATTTCTTGTCTTCTACTTTTGAGATCACGACAGGTTTAGAGTCTTGCTGAAAAGAACACTTTATATGATAATGTAACTTTAAAATACAGATTGTACCGTAAAATTCTTGTGCATGAACAAGTGTTATTTAAAAGTGGGTTTGCAATACCTATGAGTTTATGCTTACACAGCTTTATATTTTAAAATGTCTGCATTGCTATCTCGGCCATTTGGCTGAGCGCGTTACAATGCCACTTTGTAAATGAGTCAAAGTTCCTGCTGGCAAAATCCGCAGCTCTGACAAGTCAGCAGAGCATCCATCCCTTACCACAAACACACACAGACAAACACACACACACACACTCACACACACACACACACACACACACACACACACACACACTCACACACACACACACGCACCTTTGATGGTGACAAGGTAGCAGTGCATTCATGCATTAACCCCCCTCCCTCGACCTACCCACACACACACACACACACACACACACACACACACACACACACACACACACACACACTCTCTCTCTCTCTCTCATACACACACACACACATATACACACACACACACACACACACACACACACACTCTATCTCTTATACACACACATACACACACACTCACACACACACACACGCACACACACACACATACACACACTCTCTCATACACACACACACACACACACACACACACACACACACACACACAGACACACACACCTAGAGCTGTGTCAAGTCAGTAGAGCAGTCATGCCTAGCTGGACTTTGTCTACTTCATCTCTTTGTTTATATAGATCGTTGTCACACAAACACACACACACACACACACACACACATGCTCACATCCCATCAATGGAATTCAATACCACAACCAATAAGAGAGTCCTCATCCTACTACACATTCAAGCACACTATTAAAAAGTGGCTCATTAATAATCAACAGTGTCAGCACTGATGTGTGGGTGTTAGTACGAGTGCGTATTGTGAATGTTTTATTTATTATCATGACTTGCTCTTATCTGTGTTCAGTGATGTCATCTATTGTAAATATGTACATTTTATTTTATTGGTATAACAATGTCGTGGTATTTTTATTATTGCTTTTAGGATATCTATTACCATCTGGCAAAGGGACTATCGGTGAAAACTAGCCTTTTGGCTAATTCGAGTAGTTTATATGTTTTTAATATGTTAATGAACTGTCCCTTGTTTTAAATAAATCAATTCAATTCAAACCTTTTCTTATCGCTCCTCACTCACACGCATACACTCTCACAGAAACACAGAAACAAACACAATTTTCCTCAAAGCCAAGGGAGATACAGCGAGGAGCAACAGGACTAAATCAATTTTACACCTCATGGTTTGGAGAAGGAGCAAGTGCACACAGACAGGGACAAGAGTTACTATGGAGAGGGGGTGAGAGGGGATGATGTAGAGGAGAGAATCAAACAGGGAGGAGAGGAGAGTCAGACACAGAGAAGTGATGCTGGGAATATACTTGAGGGGTTTTAAATCTGAAGCGATGGGCAAGACACAATGCATCAAACACAAAAGTTGTTTTGCACTTGTCAATTTGCTCCCAATCCACAGCTGCCTCTGTGGTTGCTTTGTTTCTCCTGTCTTTTGAGGATTTGTGTTCTTTGAATGAAACCTGGACCCCTCAAGTATTTTCCCAGCATCACCCAGATGGACCTTTGCAGATGTCAAATAAAAGCTCATAGTTGAGGAAAAGGGTTAATTGTACATGTTGCAGCACAAGGTGACATTTTGAAATTGAATGATGGCTCGTTCCATATAGATTTGTTTTGCGAGGGTGATAGAATAGCTTAGTTGGCGACAATAAAATGCTTCCCACATACACAGTATCCAATATGGAAACTGGTTGTATTAGATATTGTAGTTTACGTGTAGGGCTTGTTTTCTTCCCTCAAACTGATGATGAATTACCAAATTGTTAAACTCATGAGCAAAACATGATTTACAGTTGCAGCAAACTGTTGCTACTGTACATGCAATATTAAAAAGTTGCATTTTGATTTGCTGTTGTCAACTTTTCCAATGAATCAGTTAAAATTCCATTCATGCAGTGGCTTAAAGTTACATCCCTAATAATTCTTGTTATGACATTTATAAAAGCACCGTTGCAGATTCTGACAGTTAATGGAGGATCATAGAAAGATAAATACAAGGGGGCAAGGGCATGTATTGCCTCTTAAAACTATGACAGTTATTTTTCTATCAGTTCTTACAGATTCAGGAAGTGTAGGGTCAGAAAAAAGGATTATATGATCTCTCATTTCAGTTTTTATGAAAAACCCGGGCAGCAGCGTTTTGATTGGTCCGTAGCTTTACAATGAGTGCTTCTGGTAGGCCAGTATAAAGTGCACTTTATTTGGTCAACAAGTTAATATTACCTTTGAAAATTGATAACAAGATTTCTTACTCGTGGTCATGTCTGCATGTCCAGATGTCCCTTCAGATGTTGATGAAAGAGAAAAGAGGCAGGCAGAGGATGGACAGACGGACACAGAATTTAGAGATGTGATGAGAGAGGGAGAAAGGAAAGGAACAAGTTGCTTTTGGCGGCGTTTACAAAGGGTGGTGAGCTGACTTGAGGGAAGAGAGTCCAGACACTAACATTCTTTGAGTCCTAATCAGACTAATGTGATTTGACAACCTCAGAGCCAACATTACTATTCTTCCCTCTTCTCGAACATACACACACAGCAACACTTTGGTCATTTATGCCGAGGAGCTGGGTATGTTCACACATGCACTTCAAAAAGGTTGCTGCCTCTGCGACTCAGAAATGTTTCGCTGTGAGGGAAAAATAGATTATTGAACACCACACTGAGCAACTCTACAAAGACCCGACATCATTTAGTTTGTCATAATGTCAGGCTGGCAATAGATTAGCTACAAGTTGCAAAAAAACGGAACACATAATGAAGGCCGAAGCACTATAACTTTATTTCGTAGCCGCTTTCGACAAAGACTACAGCTTTGCAGCACTGTGGCACACTGCATTGTGGAATCATGTTATTTGTTCATGTGATAGGAGACTGCTGTGTGCACCACATTGTGCAGTCATGAGCTCCTGTATAGTTCAGTGGTTGACAAAAAGGCTCACCTGACCATGAGGCGCCCTGAGGGGTTACTACCTCCTTTCATTGATTCCCTCATTGCCCTCGGGATCAGCCACCTGCCTGCACAGCTGCTGCTCGTTTGCTCATTAGTCCCCCACCATATAAAAGGCCATTTCCCCATACACAATTCCCTGGTGCTGCTGCTTATGTGTTGCTGTTGTGTCAGAGCTATTCATGTCTGTTGGAAAACTGTTGCTGGTTTTCTCCCTGCTGATTCTGCATTGTCCGTTTGCCCTGCAACTTTCTGATAGTAAGGGAGAGAATCTTTATACATGTGTTGCTTCTATAAGCTAAGGTCTGTAATTATGGATTACAGTACTCATGTCTAGCTACATGTTAGAATGTAGAAAAATGTTAGTGTCTGGACTCTCTTCCCTCAAATCACCTCACCACCCTTTGTAAACGCCGCTAAAAGCAACTTTTTCCTTTCCTTTCACCCTCTCTCATCACGTACTCAATCTAGTAACCCCAGTTTTTCCAGTCGAGCATTTGCCCACAGGAGCTCACGGTGAATAAAATATAAAGAAGAAACAAAGGTAAACAAGGTTGACATCTATATTAAAGAAATGTATTATGTTTTGGGGTTTTAAAAACATTTTGAATATAAAAACTTGAGTTGAAGGGTGTTTTTTCCAAAAATATTTGTTTGGGTAGATCATAATCTATATTAAAAATAATAGTTTGTTGCTTTACAATTAACTACAGACTTAAAAATGAGGTTGTCGTTGAGAAACTTCGTCTACGACCAGATTGTTTTACAATGTTACAACTGTTTTAGCCAGTGAAAAAGCTCATTTTAAGCCACAAAGCCAAATCATTGTCAGAGTTAAGCCACGATTGGTTTTTAGCATTCCCCCCATTTGCTTTTTACCTGCATCAATGCTACTCGACTGCAAACGGAAACAAAACACTTCTGATGCCAGGGTGTTGTCCCATTGCCTACAGACTGTTTGTATGAAGGCACATTCTGTTTATAGAGATAGGATCCTTACTGAAGTAAACCACACTGCCCAATCACCATAGACAATATGTGTTCAACAAAAGTGTGGCCTTTCAATAGAAACAAGCGTAAAGGAGACTCATTTATGTTATTCCTGCAGCGATTGATGTGGGCCTTCAAGGACTTGAACAACCAATACTTAAAACACTTCACATCCTGAAGGAATTATTTAGTAATAACTGCTCCTGAGCCATCTTGAAAAGGTTGTCAGTATTAGCAATTATCCGTCACAATATTATGCCCATTATTGTTAAGGTGAGTGACATTGGTTGGGACAATATGTGTCACAAATCATATCTTCTCAATTAGAAGTTGAACTCCTTACATTTACCAAAGGATCTTTCTTTCACTGCTCTTTCTGACATTCTATTGTCGGAGGGTTTATTTTCTGAGTGGTGTGCAAATAGGATTCCCATTGTTATGAACAGATATTGTAGTATCAGAACCTCAGTGTTCTCAGTGACCTGGCTGCGTTTCTCTCACTCCCCTTTTTCTTTTTTGGTGCATTTACATCTCTCTTTCTCCCTGTTTACCCTCAACGCCTGGCAGATTCATGTCCCGTCCTATATATACACCCTCTTTTACTCCACTTCATTACTCGCCATATCTTCTCCTCTGCCTGTGTCCCTCTCCGCCCCTCTGTCAGTGGCAGGCGAGGAGATATAGCTATGTGATGGTTTGTAGATTTTAAGTGCTGCGAGACAGTAGTGGTGGTGACAGAGCAGGTGTGTGTGTGTGTGTGTGTGTGTGTGTGTGTGTGTGTGTGTGTGTGTGTGTGTGTGTGTGTGTGTGTGTGTGTGTGTGTGTGTGTGTGGTGTGTGTGTGTGTGTGGTGTGTGTGTGTGTGTGTGTGTGTGTGTGTGTGTGTGTGTGTGTGTGTGTGTGTGTGTGTGTGTGTGTTGGTGCTGGTGAATTCATGTACATTTGGGAATCTGCACAGTCTTGTTGGTGTGCTTGGCACTATGTTTTATAGCTTTAGTGATTATAGATTTGATCATATAGACGTCTAATGTTTCTCCCATTGGGGTCTTCATATTAACACCCCTCAGCATATTACACTATTATACTGTAAGTCATCATTATAGCCTGTGCTCACTGCATAAAGATAGGAGTGTGTTACATTACATTATATGTCATTTGTTAGATGCTTTTATCCAAAGTGACTTACATACATTCAGTACTGTGGACAATCCCCACAGGAGCAATTTGGGGTGAAGTGTCTTGCCCAGGGACACAACGACATTCTGACTGCAGTGGGACTAAAACTTGCTATCCCCTGATTCGAAGTCCAGCACACTACCCACTGAGCCACAGCCTCCTGTGTGTGTGTGTGTGTGTGTGTGTGTGTGTGTGTGTGTGTGTGTGTGTGTGTGTGTGTGTGTGTGTGTGTGTGTGTGTGTGTGTGTGTGTGTGTGTTGTGTGTGTGTGTGTGTGTGTGTGTGTTGTGTGTGTGTGTGTGTGTGTGTGTGTGTGTGTGTGTGTGTGTGTGTGTGTGTGTGTGTGTGTGTGTGTGTGTGTGTGTGTGTGTGTGTGTACAGAGCAGCACAATAGAAATAAGTCCTAATTATAATTTTTTGTTGTTTAATTGAACTCATGATATTTTTTCTTTCCACGCGTCAACACAGTTTTATGTGTGGGCGTGCACGTGCACACTCTATGTGATTTAATACCACATGGGATTTTTGCCAACAATTGATTCTCCTGTTCCTTTTGTTTGACTCTCTCTTGCTTTGCTGGCATGCACTGAGCTTGTTGCTTGCTTTAACCCTTTAAACCTTAGAACAACTCGGTGGAAGAGATCGCCAGTAAATATATTAAGCTTTCACTTTGAGCTGTAGCTGTTTTTAATTATAGCTCGCACAATTGGGCGAGCTTGGACGTGTTATACAATTTCAAGTTTGTTTGTTTGGTTGATTAGTTCTTTATTTCGTGCTGTCTTTTGTATATCTTCTTAAAATAAAAATGTTGTTGCAGCAATGTGTCGCATTTTCTCAATTCCTGTACGCTATTCCTTGATAGGTGAGATGTTTTCCATACTTTCATAACTGTTTCTTATGGTTGTGATTTCAGCTTTGAATTCCCTCCTTGGTTTCTCTTTCCAGAACAAGGCAAATCCTGTCAATGTGACTCCACCCATTCAAGCTGTGGATCAAGACATAAACCTGCAGCCTCCCTCCGACCGGCCCGGGATTATTTACTCCATTCTCATCGGTAAATTTACATTTAAATAGTTGACACTCCTATCAAGAAATAAGGCTTATAAAGTACATTGAGTCACATTTGTGATAATATTGGATATTTGTATAATATATAATATTTTAAACTGTTTCTCAACACCAACAATGTTTACTAAAGTGCAATATAAAACCAAATGTACAATTGTAGGGGATTTTATTCAAACACATGACTTGCCTGACCAGCTAGCTAGCATAGGAACATAAACAATCTCTCTGACAAATATGTTACACTTTAATTTCTTTGAAGCAAAAAACTCAAAGTGCAGAATCCCAAATATTGGCCCGAAGCCTTATTTTTAGCTTTTTGAAAAAGGGTTGTTGGGTTTCCTAGGAAGGATGTCTTTTAGATGAATTAAAAATAATTTCGTTGTAAACAGGATGCTTATAGTCAATTTGCAAATTATACATTTTTCCCCCAAAAATATGCATGATGGGATTGTCTGCTGATTAATCATCCCAAGTACCTCAAGTTGAAATTGATTAATAGAAGCAACAGTGCACTGTCACTGCGAGACATCTTGATTAATGTTCAAAACTTTAATATGCAGAGCCACAAAAAACTCTGACTTTCACTCAAGAAGATCTGCCGCGTCAGTAAAAATGTACTGACGTGACTTGACACTGTCTCGATTACTTTTCCCAGACTCCTCCTGTGAAACTAATCTCGGCCTGAGTAAGGATTATTAGAGACAGTTTCACAACGGGCAAACAAATCTGTTGCAACTCTGCAGCTCCTCCAAGGTCTACACAAGATGAACATAAAAACATGTCTCTTGGGGGTCAATAAAGAAAGATTACATTTTAAAATATGGTTTTAACCGGAGCGACCTTCATCAGACAGTACATAAACAGTGGTTAGTATTTGCTTTGGACGACTAAAAAGGATATCAAAGCAGAGCCTCAGCCCAAGGACACACCTAGTAGGAAAAAGGGAACTCAAACCCAAACATCTGTTTCCGCAATCTCTTGCTTTCTTGTGTCATGTGCCTGTGTTGCTGCTCGTCTCACAAAATGTAATGTTCCCACTGAGCAATGCAGCATTTTACAGCGCCACATAATAAGTTGGTGCATCACCACCTATGGAGAGCAAAGATGAGAACAACATGAAAGCATTAGCCATCGCGCTCTGGCTCTACCACCCCTCCCCTGTATCTTTTATATTCTCTGCACACACCCAACAGACAAACATAGTATATTGATTCTTAAACCAATTACTGATGTCTCGGCCAGTTTCAGACACATACTAGCCTTATTTTTCGTATATTTTGTTTTGTGTCTTATTCTCCCTTTCCCAGGCAAACCAGAGTCCTATGCGGAATATTTCAGCTTGAACGCAACCACCGCGGAGCTCCTGCTACTAAAGCCCGTCGATAGGGAACTCCACCGCAGATTTGATTTGGTTATCAAGGTGAGAAACCCTGGGACTGACTTGATTTTCTCCAAGCATTCTTTTTTTTGTTTTTTTATAAAATCAGCACCCTACCTCCTTGATGTGCAGGACTTTTCTTTTAAAAGTGTATCTAACCCCCAGCAATACATTCATGTGCTGCTTCCTGTTAACTGTTAATTAAAAATAAGCCTACCTTAAATATAATAAGTGCCAGTAATTGTGAATCATTAGATCTAGCTCATGCTGTGTGTGCGTTTCTATCTTAATTAGGCTGGTAATAAAATCACACCACCAAGCATGCATTACTGAAATTACAAATGCATTGTTTTCTCTTTAGGGGGGCTTTACTGTTCTGTAGTTACAGGTGTGTGGTAATTAGTGTAAATGGGTGTACATAATAATAACATAACTTGAAACTGTATTTTTGGGTTCAAGAAAAGCGCTATAGAAATAAAATATATTATTATTATAGTTGTACTTTTGGGATGGTAAAAATTAGGTGTGAGGGAACTGGAGAATATAAATGAAATGCAAACAGATTAAAATAATCATGGGAGAAAACTGCAAATTAGAAAATCACAAAGTTGTATAGTTGTGTGTGATTGAGATTTTCGAACTTCAATACACTTTAAGCAGCCTAATCTGTCCCTTAACCCTTTTTGCACATCACAGGGGGAGGTCAGGTGGGGAATTTAATGTGCTCCACAATAATTAAACTCATCGTTCCTGATGGCATATTATACATCAGGAAATTACAGAATTACAGGGGGTCCTCAAATGGTACCTGAAACTACAGTATACACAGTGGTTGGTTTGATTAGCTTGTATGGGGTCTTGCTCTCCTGATGGCTGAAGTTGTTAAAGTCATACAAAATAAATAGTATACAAAGCTCTTCAGTACTTCAATCTGGCTGAGTGAACTAAATAAAAGGTACATTTACAATAAACAATAACAGCAAGAAAATATAAGTTTAACTTTTAAATAATATATATTAAAGGTGGGGTAGGTAAGTTTCAGAAACCGGCTCGAGTGCACTAAAATTTGAAAGTACACAGCCGAAAAGAATCCGCCCCTTCCTTCAGACTTCCTTACAGAGCACCTCCTCCAACACACATGAACGCGCACATGACGTCAGCAGACTGGTGAAAGTGGCCGCCTGTTGCTGGCGAGTCATTGAAGTACTGCTGCAATGCACGCCCAATGACGGCACGCCCAATGAGGGCACGAGATACATTTGTGCGTGCACGAGATGGAAGGCTGACAGACAGGGCGGCAATCCAATCCGTTTATCCGGCCCGATGTACTTTTTACAGTACCACGGCTTCCACAGATGACATTTTTTTATGGATTTTTTGTCAAAGCACTTCAGATATTCATTGCTATCGGGATGTTAAGAGCATTCCATGGAATATAACAACAAGTGTATCTCGAGCCGGTTTCTCAAACTTACCTACCCCACCTATATAGCTCCTGTATATTACTAGAATCACTGATAAATGTAGAAATTGTACTTCTTCTAGAGGAATACATCGAGACTAAATTGGGATTTACTACTGCTCTGAGGTTAAGATCAACTTTCATGTGCAGTTTTTCTCTTAATAAAATCTACTCTCTTGAGGACATTTTTTGTATCTTCTAACATATTTATTATGAGAAGCAATATCATTAAAAAGAGCTTCACCAGCAGAGTGGTGGCGGGTGAGAACAGAAGGTAAAGCATTGCAGCCAAAAAGAGCAATTATTTTCTCCCCTTTAGGCAGAGCAGGACAACGGCCATCCATTGCCAGCTTTCGCCAACCTTCAAATAGAAGTTCTGGATGAAAACAACCAGGCACCCTATTTCCTGGAGACCAGTTACCATGGCTACGTCAGTGAGGCATCACCCGTGGGAACCACCATAGCGACAACTGCCAGTCTCTCTGCACCGCTGGCCATCGTGGCTCTGGATAACGATGTGGAGGAGGTGAGGATGAAAGCACACAGGGCCGTCACTGACTGAAGACATAATGAGCAGATTGATATGTTCTGACAATTAAATGTCACACTTTATAGTAAGAATGAGGATATTTTAAATATAGAGAACAGTGCAGTTTTCATCTTTAACACCATATATGGCTTTTATACTCAAACAAATGCATGTATTTCATTTAAGAGTTTATGACCAGCTTATATTTATTTTCAAATTATGCTGCAGCCTTATACCTCGAAGGAGTCATTTACATTATTTCTCACATTTACTTCCTTTTGAGATGCCTGTAGGTATCAATTAAGATTGCTGAATAAACCTTCCCCCCGGTTGTCTGAGTTATCTGAAGCTTCCACTGGTCAATGTGATTATATTCATACATCATGCCAAGTCGTAAAAATAATTTGCTTTAGTTTTCATTTGAGATGTTCACTTTGCCAGATGGAATTGGACAACTCGCAAAGCCCACACGTTGCTGTTGGTACACCTGTTGAGCTCTCCATTCCTGCAGAGCACATAAACATTTAACAGACATAAAGCAAGGAGGTTTATTCCTCCTAAATTATTTTAGATTCTGGAATAATATTGGCAAAAGCAGGCAACAAAACAGTCCTCTTGATTCGAGCCAGTGCCTCGTTGGATTGGTCAACTGAAAATAAATCGCAATAGCTTTTAGCCGAGAATGCTAACATGTGCAGCTCACGCAGGAGTAGACAAACATACTGTTGAATCCATATTTCACCTATGCTCGTTTGGCAAATGGTATAAATTAAAAGGCTAAAATAATAAAACCACACAACAAAATTATTTTAGAATCACTTTTAATACAGCTCTGTGCGACCACTTTAATACGTGGAAACATGCTTTGCTACAATTGCTAAGCTATATTGACAAATGCTGTTAAGGCAGGCCAACAGTCATCGTTATATTATGGCACTATGAAACTTTCCTTACTTTAATTTTCATCTGGGGGTCGCAAGTGTGTATTCTACTGTACACATGCATGTCTTCAAACACATATGGTATCAAGACCCGCAACATGGTGAAAGTGTTAAAACAGGAAGTACTGTACAGAAATCAAATATCAAGGCATTGAGGTGTACTGTACATTTCAGCAATCTTTCTTTTTGTTTGACCGATTCTCTTCTTTGTGCCTTGCTTGCCGTATGTATCTAATTTCAACGTGAATCCCGTTAGTAAAATATTGCCTCTCAGTGATAATGTAAGAATGTACAGTGCCGCAGCATTGTTATCACCCATGCATTCCCCTGAGCTTAGTTTGTTTAACATGTGGCGTAGGCATTTTAACAAAACAAGCTTTGGTTCGTTGCTCTCTAAAAGACCCACATAAAGAATGAGATTAGTGGGGATAATGTGTGTGTGTTCGGGGCGTTTGATATACGCTGAGCTATTTTAAATACCGCTAACCCCGGTTTTTCCACCAGCATTAAGTACCAACAATGATGATTAGTCCTAATTGCTTTTATGTGCCGTCCAACACTTTTATTTATGTATTTGCAGACTCTGAGTGGCCCTGTGTGTGTGTGCGTGTGTGTGTGAGTGTCTTTGTGTGTGCTTATTTATGACTCAATATCTACACAGGCTACATCAACAATATTATCAGCCTTCCTACCCTGCTGAGCTAGCCTTATCTGGAATGAGAGCTCACACACACACACACACACACACACACACACACACACACACACACACACACACACACATTGACTTACATGCATTTCCTGGAGACTTATCCTAACCTTAACCATAACCAACACATGCCTAACCCTAACCCTTACCCTAACCCTAATCCTAAACCTAACCAAGTCTTCACCCTAAAATTAATGATTCCCCTCATGGGGACCTCCAATTTGTCCCCATAAGGGAGGCGAGTCCCCACACATGACTGTGTAAACAGATTTAGGTCTCCACAAGTATAGTAATTAGTGATGTGTCGGTCGCGAACGAGGGCTCTTTTAAGTGAACAACGGGAGCCGACGGGAGCCGACGGGAGCCGGCTCTCGCCCGCGAACGAGCCGTTTTTTGTTTTGTTTTTGCGGAGGGATCTAGATCGGCATGAAGGCACATTATGCAATGTGCACATTATCCCGCTTATTACACATGGCCACATTATCAACAAAGTAATGACATGACTCCCAATATTAATTGAAATGCTTTTATGAATTTAGAAAATTATTTTATTGATTTAAAAAATAGTTGTATCTATTGATTTCAATTGACATGCATCCGCTAAGAAAAATAGTCCGTTGTTACTGTTTGAACTAACGTAGCAACGGCAGGAACTGCTTCGATAGTGTGTTTGAGGAGCTTTTTGATTACAGATTTGAAAACATCGTTGCTTGCTTTAAAAGTAGCACAATTCATTATGTGAACCTTGGAAAGTATCTAGATATCCCTGCCCTAATGCCAAAGTAACTGGCAACTGAATATGTGTCACCGTTTGATGTCTATGTCTGGACCGCTGCGTAAAAAGGAGGGTTTCTGCCCCATTACTTCTCTTCTTACTTCTATAAGAATAAAACACGGAGGAAGGAGATCTCTTTTTGTCCCCCTCTTCTCCCCGCTGCAGCCCAGCAGCTGATCTCAAAGCACGCTCCCCTCTCCTGCAGGGGGGGCGTGGTCAGCTGCAGCTCACAGAATCAGCCCCCTGCAATAACAGCGCTGGAAAGAGCAAATAGAGCGAAATGAGGCATGGCTAAAATGCAGGATCTTTTTGGTATTTTCAAAAAAAAACTATATTTATATACTTTATATAGGTCGATACAGTAGCCCATTTTTTAAAAATAGTTTTTATAGGTGTTGCTATCTGTTTTGTGTAGCGTGGTTCTACAAGCAAGTCAATGCATTCATTGAGTGGTATCAGAGAGTTACACGGGTCTGTAAATGCAATGAAAACAATTAGCCACAGCAAATCATTTTGAATACTTCAGTACAAAGGATGTATTGAATAATTTAACACACACACACACACACACACACACACACACACACATGAATACTGCATACACACAGCAAAAAAGGTGCATGTGGGGGTAATGTCAGAGGAGGACTTGAATTGCCTCTCCATCACTGAGTTTAACACTCTCTCTCACACACACACACACACACACACACACACACACACACACACACCCACACACATGTATCTTAGGAAAGTTTTTTTATGTCAAGAAAACCTTGGAGATGTTTTTCATTCACCTTCCTGTTTAAGCACTTGTTTTGCTCGCTGCTATTTTGCATATGGAAACATGTTTCCTTTGCTTTGTCTCTCCACTTTATGTATTCCTGTTTTGCTTTGATTTGTAAAACATATACAAATGTGCGAGAAAGAGAGCCGGGGAAACATTCCCTTCTCAAAATCTTCCCTTTTGATTATTCACTGCATTTCATCAAAGCAACCAAAATTGTTTCTGATTTGCCGGTGAATTCCTTTTTTTCCACGTTAAGGTACTTGGTGTAAAACCAAAGAAAATACAAATGAAACAAAAGATGATACAGTACTATACAAATGAATGCAACAAAACTAAATATGTAATTAATAATTGAATAATCTATAGAATTATTGTCTGATATTAATAAACAACAAAGCTTTAGCTAATTACACGTCCGAAAAGGGGTCGAAGAAGTTTACACTTATTTTTTTTTTTACATCTTAATATATGTTAACATACAATATAAATGTATACTAATAAATGTGCAACAGCTTTATGTATGCTCCGCGAGCGATACGGCAGATATAGTATCCTCCCTGGGTTAAAAAAATGTATTGACTTGAATGTCTTCTCTGTTCCTCTAAACATCTGTCTTTCTCTCCAACAGACCAGGGACCCTCAGCTCCACTTCTCATTGGACAGCTATTCTAATGTGTTCTCTGTGTCTGCTACTGGAATCAGACGATATCTCACCCTGGTGCAGCCACTGGACAGAGAGACACAGGACTCCTATACATTCACGGTACTTCAGCCTATAAAATGTGTGTGTGAGAAAAATCTTCTGAATGCATTTGAATAACTCACCTCAAACCAGACACCCTTGAAGAAACGTAGTGGCGGCCTTGAAAAAAGACTCCTATCTACTGAAGAGGGGCAAACGGTAGACAAGTAAGAGGGGAGGAGTGAAACATGTTGCCTAGAGGAAGAGAAGAAGACAGGAGGAGAGTGAGATAGATGGAGAGGTAAGAGAAGAGGGATGTGTTGAATGTGTAGCTCTATTGAGGCCGTCACATTTCAAGTGAGGAGGAGTCGGAGATAATGCAGAGGTGGCTGCACTTTTAAAAGGGAGGAAAACAGATTTAGGATTAATAGGGCAGGAGATTAAAGAGAAAATAAACATTGACATAAATTGAAAGGAAATGGGAAGCATAGATGTAGACAGTGAAGACACTTTAACCTCCACTATTATTTAAATATTCTTTTTATATTTTAACATAGCTTCGTTTAGCGGAGGCTAGCAGGGCTCTCATGGATGGTTGGCAAGTTTTCAGCATGCAGTCAGAACTTTGCTCTTGTATCGCTCAGTACTGAAATAGATGTAGAAAAAACAGGGCTTATAGAGTGATGGCTGTTCCTTTGTGTTTATCTCTTTCCGTCAGTATCACTGCCAGCATGTCTATGGTTTGTTCTCCCACTCGACTTTTTGGCCCTTTTCTCGCCCTTTTTTACCCTCTTTTGTTGCGCTGTCTACTTCTCAATCGGCCTTTCTCACTCTTGTATTCTCATTTCAGTACAATCTATTTCAGCAGCTTCTTTGCCAAGTACTACTTTAAAAAGTTGAGGAACTTGTAATGTACTTGAGCATGTACATGTTCAGCTGCCTTATACTTAAATTCCACTACACTCCAGAGGCAAATATTGATCATATCACTCCACTACAGGTGTTTAATAATGTTAATTCCAGTCAAATGTCAGTTTAAAGGGAACAATACAAATATAAGTGAAAAATACATGACGAAGATGTATTAAAGATAGATGTATTATATAAGAAGTACGATAAGCTAAAATGGTATTGTATTTTTATAAGTATTATTTCTACAACATAGTGTCATCACTACGTAATACGTGTGCTTCTATTGGCTTACACATTGTACGTCATAGGCTAAGGAACGGGACTTCTCTAAGCGGTTGACCAATCACAACAGAGCTGGCCAGCTAACCAATCAGAGCAGACTGGGCTCTGGTTTCAATCAGAGGGTGAAAAGAGGTGGGGCAGCACAGGCAGTAGGAGAAAAATAAAGAGCTTTTTGAACATTAAAGCAAGTAAACATGTCACAGTAAAAGCACAACATACACAAATGAAACCTAATAATTAGCATAATAGGGACCTTTTAAAGTGATACACACGATAATGAATCAATAATTACAATTCAGTAGAATAATTTATAATATAATCTGAACAATGGCAAATTCTGCAATATGAGCACTCTTACTTTTATTATAATAAGTCTATTTTGATGCAAATACTTTTGTACTGTATTTTGAATGGAGGACTTTTGCTTGGTACAGGATTGTACTACTCTGTTGTATTACTCATTTTACTTCCACCACGCTCAGGGTGTGCTGGCGGTGTGCGTACGTGTGTGGGAGTGCAGCATATTGTATGAGGTAATGCATTCCAGTGCAGCTATTTGGATCTAAAGACGGGAGAAGCAGATGGCCTTGTGTATTGATTGAACGGCAGAGGTGTACAGTAATCATCATCAAAGCCTTGCAGGAGAAATTAAAGTCAGGCAGAGAGAGCCATGAGACATGGAGGATGATTTTCATTTTAAAGGAGTCAATCAGCTTCTTGGCAGATGAGCTTGAGGAGGAGATCGCTATCAGGGAAGAAGCTTCTGCTGCTTCTGTAGATGTGCACTGATATGCGTTATGGATGGACAATTTGAATGGGCAAGTTACATTTGTTTTTACATACAAAAGTGTGCATTTTAAATTGTTTGTATGTTATTTGAAGGACAAAAGAGACCAATATCATGACATAAGGCCTGCTTGCTACGTTTTATTTCTTCATATTTAATTGTATTTTTAAGATGATTCGGCAGCAAGCTCAGACAGTCTTCCCACCTTTGAGTGTTTACAGTTTCATTCTCTCTTTAAAGCAGTGGTTCTCAAACCTTTTCTGGCATTCCCCACTTTGAACAGGTGGGCCTTTTCAAGCCCCACCTGTTCCTCGCCACTCCAATAAAATGGTAGGCCAAGCTTAAAATTGTCAAATATATCGTTCTATAACAGGGGTCTCCAACCTTTTTTAGGATGAGAGCTACTTTCAAAAAACAAAAGAAGTCGTGAGCTACTTTTACTCCTCTTTTTCAGTTTTTTTGCAGTGTATATATTTAGCACATTTTAACATTATTATATGCTTACCTTTAACCTTTGTGTGCTGTTTGGGTCTGTGGGACCCGTTTGCAGTGAAAAGAAAATGTATGATTTAAATGTTGAAGTTAAAAGCATCAATCTGATGCACTTTGTGCACAAAATGAATTTATGGATACATCTCTCAACACTCTATGAAAGGGAGCTGTATACTTTTTAATAATCCAAACATCTTTAGAATATGATCACAACCAATAACAAATCATTTAAACTTGTGTATTCTTATTTTACCTATAGCATTCTTTCTTTTTATTTATGCATTTTACTAATCACTCCCCTTTTAAACTGTTTACTGTCCTATAGTACACATTGGAATGATTTCTCACTTTATTTTGTACAACTAGGCTATATTAAATAGATAAAGGTGTGTTCTCTCTCTCTCTCTTTCACATGTATGAGAGATTTTTACATATGTCTGCAAATGACTTTGGTTTCAGTTGTGTGTGACGTGTGTGTGAGGAGGCTCGGATTGGCCGTTGGGAGATTCGGGACTTTTCCCGTTGGGCCGCTGCCGTTGTTGGGCCGCTGGCTCTGGCATAGGTGGGCCGTGGACTTTGATTGATTGATTGATTGAAAAGTTTATTAACAGCTTGTATATTGGGTACAGTACAGTACAGCTCAAAACATACAATTGTTAAGGGGATGCAGACCAGAGAAAGACTTTCGTCTTGTTTACATCAGGGTCCCCCATTTCCAATTCATCATATCATTTAAGACATGTAAGACATATTTGACAAACAGATGGGTTATTTACAATTTACATACAGGTGGTTTTTTACATACAGATTTCTTATTTACAATGCTGTAATAATCCACTACCGCCCGTGAGGACCCAGGTCGATTCCGGTCTGAGGTCCAACACATTTGTGACCTGCTCCATCGAAATCAGTCGCATTGACCCGAAGACACATTTTGAGTTGTATGCACTGCTGGAAAGAGGAGATTCCTAGCTTTCTAATGATATCTGGATTGTTGTTGTACTCCAAATATTAAGCGAAATCACATTATATAATGACTGTCGCCGAGTCATCATTTTGAGAAAAAGGCCTTCAAAGTTTTCTCTTCTCTGGAATCCATCGATCTGATTGGTTATTAGCGGAGCAAATGATCAAAATACTACGGAGGGAAGATATTTTCGTTTGGATTACTGGTCTGGGGGAAGCTTGCGAGTGTGTGTATACGTGTGTGTGTTTGTGTAATTTTGCGTTTGTGCGTTTGTTTCCCGGGGAAAACACTCAGGAGAAACACCGGCTGTTGTTATGCCTGCTGTGACGTTAAGTTACTCCGTTCTCCGCTTGTAATTATGCCGTTACAAGCTTCAAAGCTGTATTTATCATCTGAATTTGCCGAAACAAGTTTAATATTCTGAAAGCCAAGACTTTGTTTAATTGAAATCTGATGAAAACAAACTAACGGACCCTGCCGTGTTATCTATGATTACTATACTCTTACATTCATAATGTCAGCCGGAGGGAGGGGGGGGATCTGCGGAAGAGCAGATTGCGAGTGAGAGGTGCCTGTCTTCGTCCCTTTACAAGCTTAAACAATGTATTTATCGTGTGATTTTGGAAATAAAAGTTTCATATTCTGAAAGCCAAGACTTTGTTTGTTTAAAATCAAACAAAACAACCGAACCCCGAAAAAATTGTTCTTTACGTAAATCCACGTTTATTTTGAAATGAGCCATTGCGACTTCCAACTGATTTCGATAGAGCGGGTCACATTTTTTTTTTTAAATAAAAAAAAATATTCTCCCGTTCATCGCGTCCATTCGCGACCTACCTATCACATCTCTGCGCCCCACCAGTGGGGCGCGCCCCACACTTTGAGAAACGCTGCTTTAAATACATTGGAATAATACCAAATAAAAAAATACTTTGCTACATTAGATTTAATTACACAATGGAAGTTTCTCTGTGGATCTAAAAAGCTGAAATAACACAGTTGTATACAGTATCTACAAGGAGCACATAGTTATAATGGTTACTGAGATCTTGTTACACAAATAGCTCATCAATTTGAGAAATGTGCTTCTTCACTTGACAGCTGGGATAGATGAGAAAATTGACAAGCTCTCAAGTGTCTGCGCTATTTAATAAGCTACAGCCAACACAGGGGACATGTAAGGTTAGCATGGCAAGACAGTGAAGAGCATATTTATTTAGTGTTTCTAGTGAGAAATGTCATAGAAGAAACTGTAGAATGATATCTTAAGTGAAGTTCAAGGCACATTAACATGATTAATGGGAAGCAAATGTTTGTTTATGTCTCTTTTTGTGACTTAAACACATTTCAAGCAAACATTATAGGCAGTGGGGAACAGCAATTATTGAAAGGAAATGGTGTTTGAGTTCTTAGTCGCAGCCAAAAGCGTATAAATAAACCAAAAAGGAGGGATTTGGATTGAAACAAACACAGAACAGCTCAAAAGAAACAAGAGAACAAACAGACACTATCAATATGTCAAGGACACATTGTGTACACAGCAGGGGTGCCCACACCTTTTTGGCTGGTGAGCTACTTTTGAAATGACCAGCTCACCGAGGTCTACCAACCAAAAATAAAATCCCAATTTGCAAGGGTTGCTGAATAACACGTTTTATTTATACATGGGATAATAGGGCTGCAACAAACGACTCATTTGATAACCGATTAATCTATTGATTAATGAAACGATGAATCGACTATTCGGACTACTGTATGCCTTGCACAATTTCTCAAACGCTCTTATTTAGCCATCAACTTTTAGATTTAGCTTGAGGTTGTTTTAGGCATGTGGAAACTAACAATGAAGACAATAAAGATGAATACTTGATTCAAAAATACATATATTATTAAATTAATTTAACAAATTGTGAACAAAATTAACATTGCTTTTTATTTAAATAAAATAAATTGTTTGTTTGTTTGTAGCCTTTATTTAACCAGGTGAAAGCCCCTTGAGACCAAAATATCTCTTTTTCAAGGGTGACCTTGAAAAAAATCACATCAAAAGAAACAACAATGTTTTAACAAATCGTATTAAATAATCTGATGACAGAACTGTAAAGAGAATAGCTGAAACTTTAACAAAATAAAGAGTAACTCTGTTACCTCTCATCATTAACCCATGTTTGTATAATTGTGTTAACTCCGTGTGTTGCTGCTAGCATACATAACACCGGACGTGGAAACATTACTCGTGGATGGGGCTACAGAGCTGCTAGAAAGACAGTCGAACACGGTGCATTCCTCCGTCTGAATGTGGAGCACTTTTGCTAAATGTTTCGACAAATTGCTCGTGTTACCGCCCTTACATGCTAAACACTCTTGGCAAGGAGCATTGTCCACATCGAGACGGGTAACATTTAACCACACCTTGGAGCGCTTCTCTCCGCCATCTCCTCCGTGTGTGTGTTGCTGCATGTAGCAGCCGCGTGTGTGTAAACTGCCCCGCCCCCTCGCAAGCAGGCGGGGCAGAGATCTAGTCTGGATTGGAAAGGTCGAAAATACACCGACCATAGACGCATTTGTTTGTCTTTTTGCATGTTAGAAACGAGTTGGCGACACTAAGACTGCGAGATAATGTTTGTGTAGCAATAATACATGACCTTTCTCTTTCTCAACTCGCTACTCGGAGGGAAGTCGCTGTCATATGCCTTGTGATGAACACTCCGATAATGCCTCTCCACGTTACCTTTCTTTGGCAGAGCGACGCTTGCTTTACAAATAAGGCAAATAACCTTTGAATGTGACATCACAAACAAATATTCTTCCTCCCATTCTGGGTGGAAGTGGTATGTCTTTAGCTTCTTGCTCGGTCCCGCACTCATTGTTGTTTGTCTCTTGTTTGTCTCTTTAACTTAATTTGAGTTTTCCCGGCACTTGACTGATTTTGTATCGCTTTGTATTCTGGGTTAACAGACTGGAAAGCGATAGGTCGCTTTTTCTGTCAATCAAGTAAACTCCTGAATTAAGTGGCAGGGAGGCCAAGCGAGGAGGGATCAAAACATGTTTTCTCTATTTTAACGGAGCTGGATTTTATTTATTTATGAATGACTCGCGATCTACCAGCATTGCCCCCTTGGTCGACCACGGTCGACGTACTGGGCACCTCTGCTCTAAAGGTAGCATTTTGTAGCTCTGCTGAGTGTTACATTTTCTCACAGAGGGAACATTTCATTTTCTTTCCTCTTGTCAAAAAAAACAAACATTGTTCTTGTCTTTTGTTTCTACAGCTTTTAGCATCAGACGGCGTCCAGCAGAGCATCCCTGTTACCGTGACGATTACCGTGTTGGATGCCAACGACAACACTCCCACTTTTGCTAATGTCTCCTATAATGTCAACCTGTTCACTGATATGATGTCTGGAGAAACTGTGTTGAAGGTACGCACTGAGAAACACACTAATAAAAAAAGTTCTTACCGTACTTGTGGGATGTTTTAAGTGTTTGCAACATTCGTGTGTTTGTGTATCTCTCTCCAGCTCGCAGCAGTCGACTCCGATGCAGGTCCCAACGGTCAGATCACTTACCGGATCTTAGCTGGAGACCAGGGACATTTTGTTATTGGCAACAGGTGAATATATTTTACTCATAAAGTAAACGTTTGGAAAAAAGCCCTCTTGCTGAGAGTTTGACGAGGTGATCAATGCCTCTATGGCTCTAAAAAGGCTAAACAAAACATCTAGCAGCACCTCTTAAGGCTTTTCACAGAAAGAGTTTCAACATGCCTTGTAGTGCTCCTTGTCACATGCGTTTGAACAAAAAAATATTCGTTATTTATCAAAACCACTTTCTTCACAGGCAGCGAAAAAGCTCATTTAACTGTACATGAAGCATGACACCACTGTAATAGCTTTATGCTTAAATGTCATTGTTCAAGCACTGTGAAGAAATGTTTGGCAATGAGTACTGCCAAAATGAGGATGACCTACACTTAGTATCGTTCCTGAATGCATCCACTGATGGAGGACCGTTCTGCTGCTCTGCTCACATGTTCACAACAATATATCCATAATCATTGAATACTGAATATTCTGTTTTTTCAGCACTGGGATCATTACTGTGGCACCAACCGTTGATCTCACTGTTGGGCGGAGCTACGCTTTGACTGTAGAAGCCATGGACAATGGACCTGTACCTCAGAGAAGGTTAGAGTGTATCTCCGTCTGCTTCATCTGTATTTTACTGTCAGATACCCAGAGCTTTCACACTCCTTAGCCCTTTCTAACTTTCCCCGAATGTGTCTCCATCTTTTCACCCTTTTCATTTGATTCATTTCTAAAAATATATCATGAATTATAATGTTATATTGGGAAATGGCAGGCAAGGAATCTAAGAGAGGGCAATTGATAGTTTAATGTGAAAATGAAAAGTGAAGTGACTGGCACAGAATGAAAGGTAATGAATGGTGTCTCACTAGTAGTTACCCTCTTCTCGAGTAACGGAAAGAAAATTATACTGTGTGCAATGGACAATTTCAGCAAATGCAGGCACACAGGGAACTAGAATAAATGCCACATATGGTAAAAGAAACATAATGCAAAACACTCTGGCCCTTTCACATTCTAAAGGACAAGGACTGACTTGATTCAGTAACGCTTTCTTCTCTTTTTTTTCACCGCTACCCCCTGTTTCCTGTCTCTTGCCATTCATCTCGCCTTCATGGATTAAATAAATAAGGAGCCATAACTTTTAAGCAGCTCACAAACTCAGGCTTTCCCTGAACTTGGGTTATTTCATGGATAAATGCATCTGCTACCAATATTTGTTAACTCTGTGTGTGGGTATTGATTCGGTAGCTAAAGTCTGACAGAGAGCCGTTATATTGTGAAATTTTATTTTTAGCAATTACTATGCGAATCATTCACCCGCTGGAATGTGGTCAATCTACAATTCTTTAACAGATTGATATCACAGCTGCTCTAGCAGAGCGTTTTCTCATCACTATGCTTCAACATGACTCAGGAAACATCAAACAACAGAGGCATGTGCTTTTGGAGGATGCAGAAAAAAGAGAGCTAACGTCTTTGCATGCATGTTTTCCTTCTTTCAGCTATTAAGTCTTATTTTGTGTCATCTACTACAGGAACACCAGAAGGAAAACCCATATTGGCAACAATAAAAACAAAAGCCGTACAAAACTGAGCTAATGTGCCAGAACGAGCAGCAGCCTGCTGTTTGCTGATACTCACAGCTCACTTGGATATACTTCTTTGTATTTTGCACTTTGGAATGTCTCAACAAAAGGATACATTTAAGACTGCAGTGTCCTTGCAGAAAGGACACGTCTTCAATCAAGAAGCACTGAACAAAAGCAGCACGTAGTTACTGACACACAGGAACACTTATTTAAGATTTTTGAAAAAGGCAATGCTGCTGCTACCATCACGATGATTAGGCTTGTGTGACAGACAGTTTGTTTTATAGTCCAATAGGGAGTATTCAGAAACTCTCTAAATGGTCAGATGTCTAATTTGAGCTGTCAGCGACCAACAGTGCATATTTCTGTTCATCACTCTCTTGATGAAAATGTAATCAAATCCAATCAAGTCCCCTGGCACCCAGTTTATAATGTAGTATGAACGTTTTGCATATGACAGTGTGTCCATCAGCAGTCACCTCCCCTGTGAGCCATTTTGAAGTCCACATTAAACCCCTTGCCTCTCTTAGATATGTTGGTCTCTCTGGATAAAAGTTTCTGTGCTCTAATGTTGATTTAAATCTCTAAGAGACCGGCAATGCCAAGCTGACCTGAAAGGACTTGTGCTGGCAAAGGCAAACTGATAAAGTCCTGCCAATTTAGCATTGCACTCCTATAACTGTTTCAAAAAAGATGCTGCAGTTCTCTCTTTTCTTTTAACAGACATTGCTACTCTTAGTGCATATGTTACCCTCACATGGTAGAGCATGGTAGTTTCAATCCAGCTTGCAACCCTTTTCATATCACCCAACTAATAGAATAGGTTTTCAGAAGCAAAATGTTTGCAGTGTGAAACCTGGCTGTTTTAAATAGCCCCAAAACTCCAAATACACACTTCCCAATAGTGGATCAGCCTCAGGACATCTGTAACTATTAAAAACAAATAATTAAAAGCTTTGAAATGTCTCAACATCGCGGATATTAAAACGTTTACAGTATTGAAGCCTTTTTTGACTTGCTTATGAAGGCCTAAAAGGCATTTCAAATGTTAAAAGAGGACATTATTATGATCATTTTCAGGTATCTGTATGTTGTGCCTACACTGTTACATCTTTGGTTAGTTGGATGTCTTATTCAACCACTTAGAGATGTCCCGCCCGTTAGCCTATGTGTTGTAACGCTAGCCAATAGAAGCGCATGTGTTATTCTGTGATGTCACTATGTTACAGAAGTAAACTAAGGAGTCTAATGGAGGCGTTTTAGGCAGGGGGGATTGTGTGGGAGGTAAACTCCGTCTGAGAGGACATTTGGGGTTTTAGCTTTGCAGATCATATACATAACACACTAAGGGAAACGGAAAACCCCAAAGAACATAATAGGGCCCCCCTAAAAACTGATTGTCTTAAGAGTTTTGTGTCTACATCTAAACTTATTCAAAGAGCCCTCAAACCAACTTCTTATGAGTCTAGGAAGCACTCCCAGGCAAACATTTCTTTTATAATGATTTACTTTTCCCTACTGCATTGATTCATCGCTCAAAAATACACATTGTATCATTCGTAAAAAATAAATGTGTGTCCTGTCTCGTACATGGCTCAAATGTTGGAGTTGCCAAATCAATACTCAACTTGAACCACTGCAGATTGAGGTGGTTCCAATTATTGGTCCAGATTTTCCCGCAATTTCCCCAGACCCCCTGTTTATCTCAGCTGAAAACATGACCCACATAGCAAATCGATATCTATTTCTGCTACCTGATTTGTTAAAACTATGGGTCAGGACCATGAATGAGCTGCATGCCTTTTGGCTGTCAGGCACCTAGAAGACATGAATCACAGCATTTTTAATGACTTTGGATCTCATCTCAGTATTACATCTCCATGTCAGGGGGCTGTTGAAGAACCCTTGCGATACGTGTTTCATTCAGATTAGAAGTGCTTTTGCATGGCCTAGATAGATGCACCCCCAGAATATTGAAAAGGGCTTATGCTCGGGGGTCTCATTTATACTTCCATCAGACTGTTGGGTAAGAGAGAAAAGAGGGCATCACCAGAGAGAACAGATAAGATAGGGTAAGATGTTAGATAAATAACTAGATAGAGTTCAAGATAAAGAAGTCATTTTGTACCATAAGAGGCGTTTTGTAAAATACGCAAGTCGCAAGCAGTGTTGGGCTTCTACTTGGAAAAATGAGTAACACTTTGCCAATGAGCAGTAACATTTGAGTGCTGTGTGCAAACCAGCAAGTTCATTTATCGTGCAAGTTTGTACTCGCATGTGGGCTGGTGTTTGTGTGTACTGTACACACAGATACAGCTATATCGAACAATGACTATGAACTGGAAAATACATAATGAATTAGAAAGAATATTTTAAAAAGAAGGACTTGCCTTAAACATAATTCTATGATGGAAGAAGAGGGACAATAGGCTACAGTCGGAACTACAACTGAATAATCTCCATTCCCTCAATCACTTTTCATCAATAATGCCATCTGAATTGTTTTAATAAAACACAGGCTTTCACTCTCTCTGGCAGCTTCCAGTTTTCCCAGACTTTGTCTACTTATTGTTGTGAACATAAACAGATTGTGTGGGCTATTGTTTATACCCGAGGTTCTTTGGCTTTTTCAGTCCATGATCCAGTTTGAGTGGAGTTAATCTCTCCCTGGTATAACTCAGCCCTCTCACTATGTAGAAACACAATCTAAACCCCAACCGTTCGTCATCCCGAAATTCAGGTTGAGTAAACCAAAGATCACTCAAGTCATGTGGGGGCAAAACTAGGAAATGGGAGTATTTGGTCTTTCTCCAACCTGTAATAAAGTTAGAGATAGTAATGACCACTGTAACAAAATTGGAATTGTATTATCGAGTTACAAGGCTGGGGAAATGCAGTCTTTCTTTGTAATGTGACATTTCAGTCCAGACAATCTTTATTGAGCAACTGTTTGTTTTATATGAACAAGCACCGGGACTTCAAATTCCTTTAATAAGGCAGGAGGGGAAATAATCGAATACCCTGATAACCTCACTGACCTTATGGGGTCATGCAATCTCATGCTGTACAGCCAAATGCTTTCAAAATCAAACTTCTTTTTTCAGTGATTATACCTGACCTTTATGACACAACATATTGCTTAAGAACATGTGTAAATAGTGTTTATATTGGCACTTAATATTAGTTCCTTCAAATTAGATTGTTGTCGTCTTTTTAAGTAGAGGCACAAAATACAAATATGAACTTGAAAATGAGCCCAATAGAGCCCCTTTAATTTAAATACATCCTGCACATAAAGTATACACAGTGTATTTGACCATTTCTCTGTGTTTTTTTACTATAAATAAAGGTTCTACTACTACTACTACTACATAACGTTATATATCGTGAAGAGACAACAACTCAAAGTTAGGGGGGGATTTGATACAGTATATTTTAATTATAATATTTTTATATAACACATTTTCTTCTTGACCTCTGTGTAAAAGTTGCAGCATCATTTCCTTTAGATATGAGAGTAATCTTATTAAGTCTGATGGTACATTTTGTGTAGTCGTGAGATATTAAAAAACAATGATAGTTTTTTAAGTATTCTGATCCGTCTCCACAAAGTCATGTTCCCCGCAAGTGGAGCGTTTTATTTTGAACGCCAGTGGAGCATCATTATTGAGGGTCCCAGCTCTCATCAATATTGTTCCTGTGGGAAGGCCTTGTCCAGGATCAAAAAACATGACTGCGTTATCTAAAATAATTGGTATAGCAGATGTCAAGTCTGCTTCCAGTTGGGTCTGAGTTTAATTTGCACTTAGTGCGTTGTTATCTCTCAATTATGTAAGGCGGTCGATTCGCCAGAACGCTGACAAATGTAGTTCTCTAAACAAGTTTCTGCCAGGTAATCTAATATCTTCAGAAAGAAAAACTGACACAAGCTGTTTACATCCTTGGAATTAAACAGCTCTGTCAATTGAAGCTCATTAAAGTGACATGGTGTAAGAAGTGTTATGTTAATTACAAACATGTCAGTAAATGCGTCATATTGAACAGCCAAAGCTTTTTATCAGAGTGGAAGAAAACATGGTATAATTAAGATTACATTTTACAAAAGTAAAACTGTCAGACTGTACACCACTCAAAATAAAATAATAATTGGTGTCATCACTCTACAAATGAAAAACTTTTGACTTCCCTAAATTAACTTTAAGCCAATTTGGTCTTCTCTTATAAAACCTACTTTCCTGCAAATCCCTCTTGAAAAATATCAATTATGTTTTTTCACCTCACTCTTTTAACCACAGTTGGTTAAGTAAGCCTTTTTCTATTAATGTATTTAATGATCATCTACACAATCACTTCTCTCATTCTTAAATGCAATGAGTGTAACCCCTTAGTATTCATTCTAACATGATAATAAAGGTGTATGCCCTCTGGTTCAAGGCTCATACATTCAGATTATTAAGGAGTACTCCTGCCCTAACAAGAAACAGACATTCTTCTATTAGAATGTGTGCATACTTTGGATACAGTAACACAGCATTATCTACTGAAGCGAATTATTGAAACAGCACAATAAGTTTGTCAAAATAAAACAACAAAGCATCTTAAACCTGGAAAAAGGCGTTTGTAAAGCCCAGCGGCAGCGCACTGTCTGTTTGCCTCTCAGACTGTCTTTGACTTCAAGCTCTTATTGATTAGCCAAACACAGCAGGAAGTGCAATGAAAAAAACACTGGCCAGCCACTCTTAACTTAAATAATAGACCATTCACCCTTCCTGACACAGATTTTTTTTCTCCCACTATCCTCTTGTGCTGCCCTCCAGCTCTCCTCCTCTCATCCCTTCTCCAACTTTTTCCGTCTTTATCTGCTTCTGTTACTGGCTTCCTCTTTATCTGTAGCCCCCTTACACAACTTATTTTTCTCATTCTCTCTCTTTAGGTCATCCATTACCACGGTCTATATCGAAGTTTTGCCCCCGAACAATCAGAGCCCACCCCATTTCCCCCGACAACAGTACAACCTGGAGATCAGTGAAGCTATGAGGACTGGAGCTACACTACTCAATCTGCAGGTACACAATCACTCTTTCTGTCACACACATAGGGACACTCACACTTTATACAAGCTGTTGTCCCCTCCACCTCAGCGCCATACAATTAAACTTTGCAAACTGGATGTTGTTGGTAAGTCTTATCAAGTTTGTTGTTTTTCTTAACGCTCAGATTAGCAGTCGCTGGGTGTATCAGGCGTTTATCCATAACATTTCACAAACTATTTGAACAAAGTCATTTATTTTAGCTATATCAGTCATGCATCTATCAACTATTTTAATTATTTATCCATTACTTTTAGCTTTCTGTACTAACCATTTGTCCATTTATTTTAGGTTACTATTCCATCATGACTTTAAGCAAGCTATTCAAACTTTCTATTGATTACATTATCAGTTTAATCTTCTGTTTTAAATTGTTAAAGTTTCTTTACACATGTTGAGGAGTTACTGCTGACTGAAAATACAGATTTTCTTTTATTCCATTTCAAATTATTTGAGCTTCTCTGCAATCGTCCTCTTAGCCTTTACTAATGCAAAAGTACGTCATGTTGGATATCACTGTCATACAACACACTGAGCACGGGTCAAATGTACTAAAGGAATTGGAATAATATCATGTCAATGTATTGTGTCTGTCTGTGTGTACTTCTTCAGGCAGTGGATCGGGAGAGGGACCCTGTCACCTATAACATTTACAGTGGAGACTCTCGTGGACATTTTGCTTTACAGCAGAAGTAAGCACACACACACACACACACACACACACACACACGAGACCACACACTAAAGCACATCATCTGTTGGGTATTGGCCACTCAAAAGCAGTCACACTCTGTTTCTCCATACAGACACCGCAGCAATATTAAGTCACTAATTTATTTCATCAAGTTTGATCAACACTATGGAACTTGTTGAAGTTAATATTTCCAGACACTTAAGCAGTAAAGTATTTCTTATTTTGGTGTGTGTGTGTGTGTGTGTGTGTGTGTGTGTGTGTATGTGTGTGTGTGGGGGGGGGGTTGTAAGCTGTCTAAATTGTATCACTCAGGGCTCTTCTCCGCCAGGGGCTTCACATAAACACACCCATTCCCTCTCCCACATTCACACTCTCACCACCTGCACACTGACTCGGAGGGCTTTTGTTTTATTTATTCATTTATTGCTCATTAAAAATGCATTTCTCATGCTAGGGAAAGATCCTATCTACATTTCTTGAGGGAGAAGGCAAGAGATAAACAAAGAACAATGAGAGATGGAGGAGAATTGTAAGGACATGGAGGAAAGAGGGGGAGAAAAAGAGTAAGAGATAATGGCGCAGGGAAGAGTAAAAGATGGATAACTGTTACCGAGAGCTCGGAAGGAAACAACGACTTGGCAGAGAAAATCGTATTTAGAATGAAAGAAAAACACAAAGTAAAAGGCCCCCCTGTTATCCATAACAGCAGAGATTAAAATGAATGTAAGGGCTTTCATTTTTACATTCTTTGAGTAGTTGATGGGGCTCTGTTGGACCCTTGTGAAACCTTCCAATATATGCCAAAATGTTTCCGTGTCACAGCTGTGCTTTGTGCAGTTTGACACTATTAGAACAAGCCAAGTGGCTATTTCCCCACCAAATGAATGTAACATGCCGTCAACACTGTCAATGGCAAAGGATCAAGTGATGTGCACAATGTGTCCCCTAAAATACTCCTGTTAGTCTTGTTTACAATGTGGATATACATTTATATATATCCATATATATATATATCCATTTACAATGTGGATATATCCATATGGATATATCCATATATATATATATCCATTTACATTGATGGAGCACACACTCATTGTTAAAAGATTCAGTTTAGTTGAATACATAAATTAAAGGGCCAGCAACATGTTTTTCAACATTTGTTTTTGAATGCATTTGAATTATCCTGGGTTCATCATGAATGATGGGTTTAATGTGGGTCCATCACACAGGCTGTAGCAGATGTTTGGTTTCAGAGCAGTAGCTATGTGAAGTGTGTGAAGTGTGTGTGTGTGTGTGTGTGTGTGTCCTAGCATTACTATACTTGTGGGGACCTACATCTGTTTACACAGTCACGTGTGGGGACTCGCCTCCCTTATGGGGACAAATTGGAGGTCCCCATGAGGGGAATCATTAATTTTAGGGTGAAGACTTGGTTAGGTTTAGGATTAGGGTTAGGGTAAGGTTAAGGGTTAGGGTTAGGCATGTGTTGGTTATGGTTAAGGTTAGGATAAGTTTCCAGGAAATGCATGTACGTCAATGTAATGTCCCCTGAAGTCATGTATACATGGTGTGTGTGTGTGTGTGTGTGTGTGTGAATGTGTGCGTCTTTATCTCTATGTGTGTGCTTGTATCTCTGTGTGTGATGTGTGTATCTGTGTAATCATCCATAAATAGACGAGAAACGCTTTTTGGGAAAAAAACATAGCTCCACATATTTCCCTCTGTAGACCATATATCATCTCCACACACACGCACGCACGCACACGCACACACACACACAGTCACTGTCAATATTTGGAGAACATTTGTATTTGAGATGGTGTCTAATTCATGATCATAGCTTGAATTAAAAACACTTCAATCATTATGTAAATCTGCCCTTGGCAATGTAAGTAGTGAAGTCAATCAACACCAACATCAAAGGGTTCTGCTGGTTTTGATTGGTCACAAGTTTCAGACAGGCTGCTCTGAAGATGTTGATCTTCTGGAGTTGATTTTTACTTATGCGTTAATCATTCGCCCAAAATCTGACTTTTATCTCTCTGCTTCGGTTTGGACATGTTTGATTGCTGAGTTTTACTCAATCAGTAACTTCAGTCTGAGATGATATGTCTTCAGTAAAGTGTCTTTGTTACATAAAACGAATTATTCATACACTGCACGTTATAAAAGAACCATATTCAAGGAGCTGTTTGATGGTTTGTATCTTTCCACTATTTTTACCATTCATTGATTTCAATACAGGTCAGTGTTTACACATTCTGTACCAATAGACCATACATTGATGTTTTGAGACCCAATTTGTCATTAATCTGTAAAATGCAATGAAGTCACTGAATAATGTGTAATTAATCAGTTTGCAGATTCAAAACGTTATTGTGGTTTTGAAATATTTCACACTCAAATGATTTTCTTTGGCGAAAAGTCTGTCCCCTTATAGTGTTGGTTATGATACATTACTGTTTGAGCCATTATACTGTAGTAACAGCACTTAAGATTGATAACATATTGGGTTGCTGATGGGTATAAAATGAACCAATTACTCCATTAGCAATTCACTTCTTAGACTTCAATGCAGTGGTTATCATTTTCTGAAAAGTTGCCTCTAAAGTTTTGAATATAGACAGTTTAATTAACCAAATAGGTGTCCAAATTCTTCCCTTGATCCAAAATAACCATAGACAATACTTACACATGTCTGGATGTATCAGCATTCGAATGATCAACATGATAAGCAATCAACACACTGCAGCTTCTCATACAATCTAGACTCTTGTGTATGAAAACACACCTCACCACCATTCTGCTGTGTTTGCTCCTATACTGTAGGTTCTCTTTTTGTCACTCTGTTTTTATTTTTCTGTTCTGATCCATGTTCAAGCTCATGCCTCAGCAGTTAACCTGTCGCTCTGTCTGTGCTTTCTTCTGCAGTTCAGGGTATCTGGTGCTAAACAAGTCTCTGGACAGGGAGTCTGTGGATTATTATACCCTGGTGGTCACAGCCTCAGACGGACACCCAGATGGGGTAAGAAACTGAGCTGTACTGAACAGATATCAACTGTTTGTCTTTACTTGAGCTGTTTCACATCCCCAGTGGAGTTTTAAACGGAGTGGCTGTCAGGAGGGAAGCTAAAGGGTTCACAGTGAAATGGCACAAACAACAGCTGTGGCATTGTGTGAAAAACGGATGTCGGAGGCAATTTTTGGTGAAAGTATCTCATTCAGTAATAATAGCAATCATAATTACCAAGCCACAATCTATCTGTAACAATGGATTTGAAACTGAGCAGGATAATCAGTCTGGAAAAACAGGATAACAACATGGAAAAGAATAATATTTAAGGCTCATCTGGCCTTGAAAACTTTAATGGTTTTGAAAGTTTGCACTATATAAAAAAAAAGAGTTTATAATCACATCATATTATATCAAGCATGACTAAAAGGTCTCCTCTGATATGCCCTTTTCAATTGATACTAAATTCATGCCTTTATCATCAACTCAACTTCTCATACTCCCAACTCTGCGCGTGTTGAGATCTCTGTCCTGTTGTGCTGTGTACCTACATGTTACCGTATACCCGTCCTTCTCTTCTGCTGTGAGACGGTAGGAAGAAAAGCTGCTAAACCTGTCTTTGTAGACACCATTTATTTTCTCAGGAGTGCAAAACCCTTTTTCTTTTGGATTATTCGTTTTCTCCTGTTTTACGTTAGAGTAGGTAAGAAGCCTGTACGTTTATTTTTCTCAATCGTTAGGTAAGATTTTTGTGTTAAAGGTTAGTTCGTTTTGTGGCTTTGTTACTCCTGTTTGTTATATTTATAATCAGACTTTCAGCATGTTTTTGTGAAAGTATTTTTGGATTCTGAATTGGTAATTAAATTACCAAACGCTTTCTCTGCCTTGGCGTCCATGTTCTTGGGAGTGGGAAAAGTGGGGAGAGTGCAACTTAGCTGCGCCTAGGTTCCCCTAGGCCTGAGCGTAACATAATTGGCATGAAAGAGCCATGATATTTCAAGGTTAAATCTCAATTTTAGATTGCAATGGTTATTTTACAACAGAAAGACACAAGAAGAAGACATTCAAGTGGTTTCTTAACTCTTTTGGCATTTCAATGCTGATGGAGCACTTCAAATACTACTTTGATTTAAAAGAAAAAATTGACTTTGCCGCAAGAGCTTTTTTCTAAAGATAGAGAAGTGCCCTTTTCACTTTCACACTTACCTAAGTGATCTGAGGTCATCAGAGTCACCCTCTCTGTTTGCCTTCTTCCTGACCTTCCCACTGAGTCCCACTGTCCTCTCATCTATCATCATCCTCTGTTCCTCTTTAACAATCTCCCTTCTTATCGTTTCTCCTCTACTCCTACTGATCATCCGTCTCTTCATTAAAAGTAGTTTTTCTCCTCTATTCTTTTTTTTCTCCTCCCCCCCCCACCCATGTGTCTGTATGAGAATACTCTGACCTTCTCTCACACACACATTTGCACACAATATGAAGCGAGCGAACAAGTGGGAGGATTTAATAGAAAGTGAGCAAGGAAGACTGATGTGAGAGGTGTTCAGGGGGCCCTTATTACGTTAACAATTGTACTGTGAGTCCATACACAGTTCTAATAAGAAGTCTTAACCCATACACACTCACAGACAGGCCCACATGTACTTAGTCAATTGCTCTCTGGACCTTGACAATTATTGTATCATCTTTGTGCCCCAAAGGTCTTCAAGTCAGAAAATGGCTAAAAGTAGTTTGCCCTTTTTTTCTGCTTGATACTCTATTATATTGTGAACGAGCAGATGCAAGAGAGAGAGGGAGAAGTTTTCGAAAAGAGGAATAGTATGAGCTCGCAGACAGACGGAAGGGAAGACAAGGAAGGAAAGAAAGAAATAGAAAAAGCAGAAGAGAAGATACGGACCCATTAATCAGCATCACTAGAAAGGGCCTTGGGTTGTCTTCATATGCGTACACACCTATGGCACACACACACACACACACACGTCCATGTCCCCTATTATTAAATGTACTGTTGTGAGAGTGTCAGACTACAAAGTGGCTAGTTGGCCAGTGAATCCATCATACTGCCACATTTTGAGGGCCCTACAAGCTGTGGCAGAAGACCAGCTCTACTGTAAGGACAGTATGCATTGTACGATGCAACTTAAACTTTGGTGCAGGACAGTGTGCTGTTGCCAAATGGACTGTTTAGTAATGCATCATGGGGGATATGGGAATAAGCTAATGTTTCTGCCATTAAATACAGTGTACATTAGCGCTGATGACAGAACTATAGTTTCCTTTTTTTCTTTTTAAAGCTAAGTTGTTTCCTTAGACAGCTGGACGCTAAATGTTTTTTAATAAAATACTACTCAGCTATGTGTAAACGGCTTCTTTTTTTTTTAAAGCTTTGGGTATAATTGTTTTGTCTTTGTTCATAAACAAAACCACTTTCTAGAAGTGTCCAATGAGTGAGCGGGTGTTGATGGAGCTTTGGCAGCAAAACAGCATTTTCATAAGCCGATCAGCAGAGTAATAGTGAGTTGGAATGTCAGCGCTGTGCACCTACAGCTGACTGCCTCACAGCGAGAGAAAAAGCCAGTGAATGTGAAGTATGAAAGAGGCATTAATTAAAATGTAATTGCACCTACCTGAGCTAACGATAAACTGCACATTTGGTGTGCCGGTAAATATTCTCAACGGCAGGAAAGTGTTTATTAAATAAACATACATTACAGATGCAGTAATTGATTGGCCATTTTTTCCATTTCAAATGTACACACCGATTTACTGCATGATGGGTTTTATGTTGCTAGAAAAGCTGGCATTGGCTGACTTTTGATACAGCCACATAGACACAAACACACATTCACAAACACATAGAGGGATACTAGTTAGACCCCGTTAGCAGCTTTATATATGACAAATAAATGTTGACAAATGAGCCAACTCTTCAAGACTATTAGGGAAAAGTGAGCGTTCTCTCCCTCCCGTCTGTCAGTAGGTAAAAGGCAAACAGGAACACGCAGCAGGGAGTTAATATCAGTAAAACATATTTTACTCAAAAGTCCTCAAAGGCCCTGTCTGTTTAAGCTTTTACCAGCCGCTGTTCTACAGGATACTAGCACAATGTAAACCCTTCACAGACAGCTATGACAGTCACTTGACCACATCATCTGTACACATATTATTGATCAGTTTCTCATCTATAAATCATACTGGTAATTCGGACAATGCATGGTAAAGAAAACATTTAAAACTGTTGGATATGTTGTCTCCATAGTGGGTGGGTTGTACACTTTGGCAGGTGGCCATGGTATCAGCACTAAAATAAACTCTGTGATATGCGCTTATCAGAAAATGATGTGCTTAGAGCCCCTCGATGCACAATGGAGCTTACCGCCTCTTGTTATCTATCTTTGTGTGTTTGCATGTGTGTGAGTGTGTATATCTGTGTTTACCTCCGCTGCTCACAGTTTTCCTTGTCATTATATCAGAGCTCATTCTAATTTACATATAATGGCGTTCGGATAAACTGTTTTGTCAACTGTGAGCTCTTAACCTCGCAAATTACTTGCATCACTGTGCGCCCTGCCAACCTCAAAAGCCTGTTGTCACCTCTCTGGTTGTCACTCTCCCACACGCACACCCACACACGCTTCCTTTTGTCTTTTCATCCCTCTTTTGTGATTCACTTAGCTTTCCCTCATTTCCCACCTCCTACCAGCTCTCTTCTTTAAAAGCCAAACATACAATCACTTTCCCTCTCTTCATGAAAGTCAAATTAAGAAATTAGTGGTCCTCTTGCCAGCTTCTCTCTCTGAGGACATGTGTCTAAGTGCTTTGGCTGCTGGTTTGTTGAGAATTGTTGACATTTACTGTAAAACGTTTAATGAATGGATCCCCTCCGAACTAACATGCTTTCATGCATCAAATGTAATGCATTTCCCGGGTCTTGTTTGTCACAGATTCCTGTCTATTCATTCGACTTCTGATAACACACTGAGCTGCCTCTCCTTGAAAAACTGCCACAAGATCTATTAGAAGTGGTCCTCCTTTGACCTCTTGTTAATTCATTTTAATACAGTTTTTAATTATGTGTATCTTAACCACTTTCCTCCATTTTGAACATGGTGGGAGAAGATGCAAAGTGGACCAAATGGCGAACAGTTTCCAATGTATTTTTTTAAGTAAACAGTTATTAAAAGGACAAATTGATGGACAGCCAGTGCCAGAGTGCAGCTAGATAACAAGCTAAATGGGCTCTGTAGTTGTTTACATAAAATAGCTTTTAGTAAGAGGAAAGTGACCAGAACAATAACGTGTGTGTGTGTGTGTGTGTGTGTGTGGTGTGTGTGTGTGTGTGTGTGTGTGTGTGTGTGTGTGTGTGTGGTGTGTGTGTGTGTGTGTGTGTGTGTGTGTGTGTTGGTGTGTGTGTGTGTGTGTTGTGTGTGTGTTGTGTGTGTGTGTGTGTGTGTGTGTGTGTGTGTGTGTGTAGACCTCCACTGCAACAGTGAGCATTGTGGTGACAGATGTTAATGACAACGACCCGCTGTTCGATTCTTCACTGCCGGTGAACCTCACTGTCATCGAGGAAAAAGATCATGCCTACGTTGGACAGGTCAAGGTAAGAAGACACACACACACGCAGCCTCTCCTCTCTCCTACTCCTTAACCTCTATTACTTCTTACTCCATGCTCTAACACATATTTTGATGTCCTCACTGTAAGATATTTTTCCGGGAGCGTGCATTTGTATGCTAATGTGTCATTATGCGCACATACTCACTGCTGTTTATTTATTTCTGAGCTGTTTTCTGTGCTTTTTATTACACTAATCCTTTGCTGTAATGATGGGGCATGGACAAAAAAGCCACATTGATGACAATTGATCTCACTGTAACAATAGATTAAACTCTGTTATTTCTCTCGTGGTGTACAGTGGTTCCCAACCTGGGGGGCAAAGATCGCAGGGGGGGCGCCAGGCCTCAGATGATTTGAGGCCAAATATCATATTTAGATTATTTTTTATTTTACATATAATTGTAACGCAATACATCATTGTCACTAAAAGCCTTGTCTCTACATTACAATAAAATATAAAAAATAATTGATTAATTAATTTGAATTCAAATTCAAGTTAGTATTAAAGGCATAAAAAGACAGAAATGTATAATTCTTTCTTTAATATAAATGTTTCTTCTGCGTTAAGTGTCCAAACCGGGCTTGTCTGGATAAGCACATTTTTAAAACATAGTCATTATCCATGCCGGTTTCAGTTGGATTATTTGTCACAGTTGCTCCGATCAGATCGGTCTCCTCCATTTTGTAGATTATGTACGACTTTTGAATCCACATTAACACATCGGCAAAATCCGGCTTACTTTGAGCATGTGTTTTAAACAGTTTAATCCCTTTGTGAATTGTTTCCACTTGCGCCGTCCTTTAATTTCTTCATACAGCGGGAATCCAAATGAATTAATCCTGAGTCCAATAACCATCAAAGTCACTCCAATAGTGCTCCTTAATTACGCTTTCATCCTCCTTTAACAAAATACATCATTCATCCAGTTTGTGACAGTAGTTGTAGCATTTTGAGACTTTGAAACTTTAATTACCGCTGTTGCGCCCCCCCCCCCTGTGTGTGTGTGGGGGGGGGGCGCAACTTCCAACAGGAGTCATTTGGGGGGGCTCTTGGGAAAAAAGGTTGGGAACCACTGGTGTAGAACATAACTCTATTTGTTATTGTGGCACTGATCACCATGTCTCACTCCTCCTGACATGAAGACCTGGAAACCTTTAGAGAAATGCACATTATTACTTTTAATTTTCAAGAACTCATCTACACTTCTTCATCTTTCACTTCAAAGCCTCTCCAATCCAATCCACTTTATTTCTATAGCACAGTTTAAAAACAGAGGGTTTGCCAAAGTGCTTCACAATGAACATAACATTGTAATAAAATATAATATTACACGAATAGATAAAAGGCACACATAAGAAAAGATAAAAAGCACACATAAGAATAAATACAAGGCACATAAAGGCAATGGGCAGACAGTAAAAGCATACAAACCTATTCACTGACTGGTAAGCGAGGGAAAAGAGGTGGGTCTTTAGGCGGGACTTAAAAGCTTCAAGAGTGGGTGACAATTTTACATGAGAGGGCAGGTCGTTCCAGAGCCTGGGGGCTACCGATGAGAACGCTCGGTCTCCCCTGGTCTTTTTCTTTGTTTTTGGGACTATCAGCTGATCAGCCGACCTCAAAGCCCTTGAGGGGGTGTACACCTGTAAGAGGTCGGAGATGTACTCTGGGGCCAGCCCATTAAGAGCCTTAAAATGGACTCTAAAATGGACAGGAAGCCAATGGAGGGAAGCCAGAATTTGTGTGATGTGGTCAAATTTGCGGGTTCCTGTAAGCAGCCGCGCCGCAGCGTTTTGTACAAGCTGCAGGCGGGCCAGCGAAGTCTTATTTAGGCCGGCATAAAGTGCATTACAATAATCTAAACGAGTTGAAACAAAGGCATGAATTACACGCTAAAAGTTAAAAAAGGATAAAACCGGTTTAATTTTGGACAGGAGGAGAAGTGATAAAAACTGGATTTAACCACAGAGTTTATCTGTTTATCTAATTTTAAAAGCACTGTCAATTTTGACACCCAGATTTGTGACCATGGGTTTGGCATACGGTTGCAGGGAACCCAGGTCAATGGAAGGGATATCACCATTTGGTCCAAACACAATTACCTCCGTTTTGCTCTCATTTATATTTAAAAAGTTTAGCGCCATCCAGGCCTTTATGTCATTAAGACAGTCAACCAGGGGCATCAGAGAGCTAGTGTTTTTTCTTAGGGGTAGATATAATTGGGAGTCGTCCGCATAAAGGTGGTAGACGCCATGTTTTCTAAAAATCAGTCCAAGGGGGAGAAGGTATAAGGAAAATAAAATAGGCCCCAAAATAGAACCTTGGGTTCAGCACAGATACAGACACACAGAGGCTCTAATTAAATCCTGCTCTTATAATCTTTTACAACAGGGACCATTTGATCACCAACATAACTATGTAAACCTTTTGTAGCTTTGTAATTAGGACTGTATGTTATTATACTCTCAGAAAGGTGTGTGTGTGCATACTGTATGTGTGGGTGGGTACAAGAAACCCAGAGAATATTGAGGATGGTATATACCAGGGATCACCAACTACATTTGTCCAAGGGCCAAAATGTATCCAATAGACACTATCGCGGGCCAGCTCATAAAGCTTAGCAGACTCTTCACGCTAACGAAGGATCACTTCGAGGCAGGGTTGGGAGGGTTACTTTGTAAATGTGATCAGTTACTGATTACTGAATACATGCTCTGAAAGTAATCAGAATACAGTTACGTGTCTTAAAAACGTGTTCAGGTTTCTTTTAGAATACTTTTTAAATACTTTCTTTTTCCATAACAGATGGGTATGTTTTGGTAAACAGGAGACACTTGTTTTACTGTTTTAATGGCTTATCAAGAACTCAAACACAACATCTTGGTGTCATTCTGGACAGCTCCCTCTCATCTGCACCCCACATAACATCACCCGGACTGCATTCTCCTACTGTAAATCTTTCCTTAGAATATGTTATGAATTGTAAGGTGAAGTAAGGTGTCCTTGGGTGCTTTGAAAGGCGCCCCTAAATAGAATGAATTATCATTATTATTATCTGAAACGATGTAATAACTTTTAAAACTTTTTCCAGTCACTTGCCCCATGCATTCAGCAGCAGCAGGCCATTCACTTTGATTTTATCCCATTATAAATGTCATCATTTCGACAATAAAGAAATGCTACATCAACGTTATCTTGCACATTTTATCTAACCATCTCCGTTTCTAACTTTCAATATATTTGAAAAGATCTCTCTCTCTCTCTCATCTGCGTGCGGGGGCGGGGCCTCACAGACACGCTGCAACTCTCTCTCTCCCTCACAGACACGCTGCAGCGCTGTGCAGTGTGCACACAGTTCTGCCGGTAATGAATATTACATTTTGTGAGGAAACTTTTCCACCAATAATTCCAATAAGTATTCCAATAAGTATTCACTTCAGGTTTACGAAAGTAACTGTAATCAGATTACTCGTTTTTCAAATGTAACGCCAGCTGAATACAGTTAGCCTACTTGATTTTTGTATTCTGATTACGTAACGCAGTTACATATATTCCGTTACAACCCAACCCTGCTTCTAGGCTACTGTCCCGCAGCTCCTGCCTCTCTGTTGGACTCTGTCGTAGCAGGGCTGCTGCTGTGGTGCGGAGCGCACAAAGCAGACTCTTCACAACGAAGGATCACTTCTTCTTCTTCTTCTTCTTCTTCTTCTTCAAGGAAGGGAAGGTTTCGCAGTACACAGTCTACTGTCCCGCAGCTGCTGCCTCTCTGTTGGACTCCGGTACTGCACCTTACTCAGGAGACGTTGTAAAAAAAAAATGGGTGGGGGGCGAACGCAGTAACCACTCCGCCAACGCCACAGTCACCCCCGTCTGCGGGCCGGATGAGAATGTCTGGCGGGCCGGATGTGGCCCGCGGGCCGCCAGTTGGTGGTCACTGGTATATACTGTATTTAGGTTGAATATTTTAAATGTTTACTTTGTGAACATACTCCACTCCCTCGTTGCCAGCTTTAACATTTAAAAAAAGAACTGAATATAGTAACTTAAAGATAACTTTTTCTTTTTACATTTCTCTTAAATATTCAAAGATCATGTTAATTTAATTTAAGTTATCATGAGTTTTAAGCATGTGTTGATGTTTATCCTGATAATATCGTGAACTAAAATGATTTTGGCCTGGATACTTGTGACATAAAATGTTATTAATTACAATTACATGATAGTATTTTATAAATTATATTATACATTATAAAATAACATCCTTTTTTTTGCCTTCTGAATATTGCAGAATAAACAAAAACTAAGTATGTGATGAATATACTATAATCTGGAAGAACACACTTAGCACATGTGGAAGTAATGTGATCTTGCCTCAGCACTCTGGGATTCCACCTGCCTCAGCACCTCTGTTTCCATTTACCCCACAGACTCCTGGACTCGATCCAGGCTTATTAACTGACTCATGTTTTCCGCTGACAGAGGTCACGGGTAAATCTGAGAGTTTGATAGGCTCTGATCTTTAAAGATGCTCCCTCCGGTTGGTTAATTCAGAGCCTTTGTACAGCGGTGTCAGGGGGTCTTTAATCAGTGTGACACTTCGCCGGGTTCTAAATGTTAATCATGCTTCTTTGGTGGAATCACAGGACTTCTCCTGTGATTAATAAATGGCCTTTGTACTGCCATGTCTAGGATTCTGAACAAATCTTACATTTCACAGGTTTAAGCTTAAAGCTCAATTCCTTTTTATATGTGAACAGTTCTGCACTAATCCAAACTCATAAACCACACCTTTCATGCAAAGCTCTCCTTTGGACCTGTTCCAAATTCAACATCCAAAATCCCACCTTAATCTTTAGAGAGGGCACTGGAAAGTATTCCAATCCTGAACTTCGTCCCTCTCAAAGACCTTTGGATATTCTCCAAATCAAAACAGACGGCGTGACTCTTGGCCTCATTCCGGGTCCCCTACCTGTATTCAACAGATTTCCAGAAGAATGAATGGACCTGACCTTGCTCTGCTGATGCTGGTACGCTAGAGAGCGATGGAAAGAGGGGAAGAAGTGAGACACGCATGGCTGGCAGAGAGAAATGGGAGAAATACACTAGGGAGAGGTAATGGGGGGGAGCAAGAGAAGAGGGGACACTAGAGGAGTATGGCTGCATTCGTAATCTGACTTTCATGAGGTTAAGACAGGGTTTCTATTTAAAGAGATGAAACAGAAACAATGGGTGAATGCAGAGAGAGGTCATACGATCAAAGACACGATTATGGCAGGTCAAATATAATAAAGAAAGGTGAACACTTCATTTGCATGATATAGTGGCAGACAATATAAAAGCAAAAACTCAAGGCAAGGCTAGGCAAGGCAAGTTTATTTATATAGCACTTTTCAACACAAGGCAATTCAAAGTGCTTTACAAAAAATGAAAGACATTAAGAAAAGGGCATTTAAAATCAGTCATTAAAAAGAAAAGCTAATAAAATAAACATTAAAAGAAGAAATACATGGATAAAACATAAATAGTTGTCTTTATGTTGACAATACCAAACTTGAGCAAACAGTGGATGAATCCTAGCAGCTGCAGTATCTGATACAAAGCTTGATGCCTCCCAAAGTACCTCTTCATCCGTTCACAATTTGGTTCCTCACTCCACACCTGGCCTTTCAAATCTCCTGCTGCAGCTGGAATAAAAAATGTTGGCCAGTTGGTCCTTCATGGCACAATTGCCTGTCCCTACAGCACGATTGTTTACTCTCGACATGTACTCTGAGTGGCAATACGCTGCTCAAAAATGGTTTTGTTATGTCGTATTTTATTTTTTTAAATGGTTCAAAATTGATTGAAGGAGGAAAGTAGGACGGTAGACTATAGAGCTCTCTTTTCACACTGTACATACTCAACTTCATGATCAGAAATGTGCAGTTTTGTGTTACAGTAATTGTCTTTTTCTCCTTTCATGATCCTGTTCATCATGACGCTTACTTTCAGAGACAAATCTAGTACAAATCTAGTAAAAATACATGTACTCTTCATGTTTTGTTCTGAAGTGTATATATGTGTTACTCTTGTGAAAACGCACCTCAAGTGACACTGCACCGACACTGTTGAAAGGAAGTTCGGGGTTTGAGAAAAATATTATCTGATGGGAAACAGAGTTGAAAAGAAGAAGATATAACAGGAACTCGAAGCAATCTCACCCACATACACACTCGCACAAACACACAAGTGATTGATGGCTTGTCTGTGTGCCTTACTTACTGAGAAAAAGACTCACTGTTATAACACTGTCTCTATGGTGTATTGGTACAGCGAAAGAAATGTGCTCCGAGACAGATTTAAAAAAAGATCTCAGTAATTTAGCTTCAGTCGCAGGTACTTCTATCGCTGTATCCAGGTAGAGGTGAAATAGTGATGAAAAGAGAATATTAAAAAAAGGGGAAATTGGAGGTATGAGCACCTGAATACGAGAGGCAGAGATAAAGATCGTAGAGTTAGAGTATAGGCTCCAATCTGTTCTTTCTTTGTATAAGTGTGTGTAGAAAAGCAGCAGATGTAAGACCGAGACATTACATCTATTTTGTCTCAATGTAATTATCCTGAGGGGAACTGAGAAAATTAGTAAGGGATAAGACATAAGAAAAAAGAGGATAGAAGAAGAAGAAAGTCACATTCAGGATATGTACTACAGCGTCTCCAGCGCTTTCGAGCGGTCTCTCATTCCCCTGATAGGTGGAGAGTTGCCCATATAGGCGGAGCACCCCTTTTCTGACTTCAGAGAAATTCAAATAATAATCAGCTCCGTTGCAGCCCCGTTTTTAGAGATTTGGGTATGGAGGAAAAGAGAGAGGGTTGTGTTTTCTGACACTTGGTGAGTTCCCTGACACACCGGGGACACATATTCATGTATAAAAGACGTACAAAAGTGCATTTTGCATGATAGGTCCCCTTTAAGTATTCGCTATAACAATCTGCATAACACTGGCGAGACAGAACCTCCTTTGTATCAAAGCTTAATAGTCACTGTGGGAGATAATATGAAAATTAAATGATTTCAAAATTGGGGAAACGACAAAAAGTGGGTCACAGCAACAGCAAGAATTGGTACAGTACAGCAAATAAAGTGAAATATAAATATGAAGTGAGTAATGGGGGTTAGATCAACTTATTAAACTGACAATTTTGACACTGCTTCTAAAGTTAGTATTTATACACTATGGACCGGGTGGATATTTCTTGACAGATATTGGACAGAAGAAGCAATCTTCAGAGTTTAAATAACTTGCGTCATCATCAGGCCAAAGGGAACATTTCTACACATTTTGGTTAATGATGAAATAACTACAAAACCAATTCCTTTCGCTGTTCTTCATGTTAAGTACTAACTTTTTTTTATTACATGCGTCAACAAGTGTTCGACGCTTTTATCCAAAGCGACTTCCATACTCAATACTGTGGGCAATCCCCACAGGAGCAATTTGGGGTGAAGTATCTTGCCCAGGGACACAACGACATGCTGACTGCAGTGGGGTTTGAACCTGACACCCTGATCCGAACACCAACACACAACCCATTGCACCACATGTCTCCCTCCTAATTGACATGAGTTTCGGAAGCAAGCTATAAATAAGCTACTGACGAATGTGGTTACCATTGTTTCCACTGGTATACTAAAACGTGTCACACTGAAACATAATATTTAACATCACCAGAGGGATTAACCTTATTCATAATACAGTCCATGTTTTTCAAATCCTCCTCCTGATCATTTTATCATGACTGCTCCTTATGACTGATAACAAACCCGCACACATTTTTCTCCCTGCATAAGAACAAGTGTGAAGCAATTATTTTTTATACACTTTTATATTTTTCTTTTGGGGACTTTTAGAGTCAGAACGCAACGTAAGCAAACCTCAGCCTGTTAATATTTCCTCTGCTCTGCTCTCATCATTGTAATGCCGCTAGAATGCTGATTAGACAGTGTGAACACTCAGGTAGGGTGAAAGGAACACCGGCTAGCAATTTTTCACTTCCTCAACACCTTATTTTATTAGTTGAAAGAGATAATGTGGAGACAGTGTCAGGGTTTATACTGGATACAGGAAAGTAGTCGGATGAAAGACGTGCAACAAAGGGAATTATTCAAGTGAAAATTGAAACCTCATTAGGTTTGGAAACGTTTAAAAATGTTCTTCTTGTGGAGGATAACCTGAATTGCTCTGGACACATTGCTATAAGTGGAAAATAAGGAAAAAGAGAACTGACATAGGGAATATGTGAGAAAGAGAGTTATTTCTTTATCATCTCCCTCTCACAAAGACACACATATTCACCCACACACACAGAAACATATGTGTCTTTATTCTAGAAGAAGCGCTATCTTAATGCTGTTAATGTTTCTCATTTGTGTAAAGCACTTTGAATTGCCTTGTTGAAAGGTGCTATATAAATAAACTTGCCTTGCCTTTGAATATGTCAACCACAGTAATAGAGGTTAAGTGTTAAATCTATACATTTATAGACACTTCACTTAATGTCATTTAACACTCAGCATCTAGCTTGATTTCAGAGGAAGGCCCCTTTTAATTAAAATAATGATTTGCTGGCATTTCAAACCAGATGAGTAAAACCTTTAGTCCTTTTGTCTTATTGGTTATGTTATTTCTGTATGTCTGTTTTCAGGCTACGGACCCAGATCTGGGGGCAAGCGGTCAGGTAAATTATCGGCTCGTCAACCACCAGAAGCTGTTTTCCATCAACGCCACCGGAGCGATCACAACCACGATGCCCCTGGACAGAGAGGTCAGCGAAAGGATAGATATGTTTAGATTACACATGACAAAAAAAGTGGCAAAGATAAAAGTACAGAATAAATTGTTCACTGTAGTCTTGATGTTTGACCGTGATTCTCCGTAATCTTCCAGGTTCAAAGTCACTACCTCCTGATCGTTGAAGCGCGGGATGGTGCAGTGAATCCTCGTAGATCCAGGTTAACACTGTCCATCACCGTCCTGGATGTAGATGACAACAGCCCCGTATTCACACAACAAACCTACAATGTCAGCGTGCCAGAGAACAGCCCCAAAGACACAGTCATATTACAGTTAAAGGTGAGTGAGTGGATCTATGGCAACTGATGTGGCGTGTTATACTGTAACTTTCAAAAAACTACTAATAACTAACTAATAATAGTTATGATGAAGAATGATGGTCCTTATAGAACTAAAACTAATTTAAGGGCTCCTTATACTTGGAAGTCCTACATTCAGGTACTGAGTCCAGTATTAAGGACTCATCACAATAGTCACATTTTGAGTTATTTATCCACATCTTCTATGAAATTACCAAATAGGTTTAGTTTGACTTTCTAGCCAGCGCTCGAGATGTCTAAAAAAAACTTTAATTTGAAATCACATTGGAAACACAATAAGTTGCAGATGAATATAAAACGGCATTTTACCCGTCTAGCTTCATAGAAACATACTTATAGAAATGAAAATAATATCCGTGCAACCAACTACAATACAGTCTCTCCCAGAGGCGTTTCAGACTTACCAGCCCAACACAGACCTAATAAAAGTATATTATGTTACTAACTCCAGGACATATTATGTACAGTAAATGCTTGCCCTTCTGGCAAATATAAAAAATGCAACTTGCCATACATTTACAAGGTGATGATATTACTTTCTTTCCCATTCTCCGACTTTCTCTTTCTCTCTGTAGGCAATAGACGCTGACCTCGGCTCCAACCTCACATATAAAATCAGGGCTGAAGGCTCGGACCAGGAGATCGTTCGGCTGTTCCACATTGACCCGGTGACAGGGCAGCTGTCTGTTCTCAAAGTTTTTGACTTTGAGGCCCTGACTGAATCAGAACCCACGTACACTTTCACAGTAGAGGCCAGGGATGCAGAGGGAACCATGCATCCAGGACTAGCCTCTGTTACTGTCAGGATCATGGTGAGTGTGTGGGTGTGTTCATGCTGGGCTCACACCAGTGTCTTTGCATTCATTAGCACAAAAGCTAGTACATTATTCTCCTGTGTGCACACTTTGAAATCCAAAACTTTAAAGTTACTTCAGTGAGCAGTATAGCTGCCAATTTCGGTCCCTTTCCTACTATCTTTGTTTACTTAGTTTTAGTGTGGGACAAGTTTTTAAATCAAGCACGCCAGACACTGTGGGCAAATCATAAAACACTATCTGGGCCTCTCTAGTACTTTGGACACCTACTGTGATAAATAAAACAAAAAGAGAGTACCCTCAGGTTGTCTATCCTTAGACTTTTCCATGTACTACTTTTATAAATTGATTTATTTTCGTAATCCAAGCTTCCAAAATTTTAAAAGAGCTCATATGTTAAATTTTACATAAGGTTAAAGGCTCAAGGGTAATATAACCTGGATGTGGTGTTTTTACAGTAAACAGCTGTTGCTTTTTCCCTCCCTTGTGGAGCCAGATGTTCCCGAACTTGTAAAGAATAATGTGGCTTTTGTGAATCATTTTGTTAACTGCAGAGAGGTAGTGATAATGAGATTAAGTAAAAGAAGGAAAGCAGAAAGTGAAAGCAAACTTCAGTAGACTTCAGTTTATACATCATGAGGATTAAACATGTTAAACATTTCAGACACCTACTGGAAAACAGAAACAGCTTGGTGTAATGTATGTTTATAATCCTAAACACTTACTTTGTCTGTGTTTATTTCTCTCCAGGACATGAATGACTTTTCTCCGGTATTCAGCCAGTCAATGTACCGAGGCCTGGTTGCCCCTAATGCCGTCAAGGGAACCATCGTAACCACGGTGATGGCCAATGACTCTGACCCTGCGGTGAGCATTTCCAGCTGCTGCTATTCGATTAAACTGCTTTTCACTGTCTGTTCCTCAAATTAAGTATCAGAATGATGCGAGATAATGATGCTTACCCTCCCTGTGTGAGTGTTTTGAATGTGTCTGCACTTCTTTTCCACATTTGTTGACCCTGTTGTAGCACTTAGCGATACCTCCACTCTTAACATCTTCATTAGTCAGTCTGCTTTATTTTGCTTGCTGTGAAATGAAGGTTACTTAACTTTAGAGTCTCATTGTGAGCCATTAGATGGTGCGGTTAACTCTGGTTGTAAAAAGTTCATAGCGGGGTCTAAGTGCACTATGAATATAGCTTATGAGTTTGCTGAGTCACGCAGCCTTTTGTTTAGATGCAGATCTAAAATGCAGCGGCTGTGTAAAAAATAGCTCTTGCCTTTATCGGGAACAACCAACTGGTACATTTGCAATTTTACTGTATAATAAATCCATGAATACAAATATATAAAAAAGACAGGAAACACCATAGTCTCTTGACTTTGAATTACAGCTCAAAAAGCAATTAACTTATATTTCCATTCCCCGTCTCTGTGTGGAATTTTCTACCCCGGCAATATTATGTCATAAGTCTCTTTAAAATGCCCATGTTCCTTATATTAATGTGCTTGCCGTTTCCCTACATCAGCAAAATCTGATACAGACTAGACTCTCTCGGGTCAGAAAGTTACATTTTACAGTCAAGGCTATATGCTATAAAGGCTCCTGGTGCTCAAAAAGGTACTAAAAAGCACCTTAACTGCTTTGGAAATATGTTTTATATGTGGATGTCAATGTCAATTATACCATGCTGACACACAATTTGCCTCTGAGGTACAAATCTTTGTAATCATTTGTTACAGTAAACTTTTGCTGTCTCACTACAAGCCGTTATTTAATGAAAGAAATAATGCACACAACTGAAATGCTTCTACTAAATCTTGCTCATAACAGCTAAAAACAACATAATGGCTATTTACCTTATTAATAATGAAGAGATTTATATTGTTTTACCCTTTGTTTTGACAGCAGTTTCGAGAGACGGTTGTTAAATGATACTGACACTGCAACACTGAATCTTTTAGTGGTCTTTTAATGGAAACTTGACCTTAGAAGCATTTCTGTTTACTGGCAACAGATCGTTGTGGCAACTGTCTGGTAAACATGACACCTTGGATGGTAACAGCTTCAGTGTGTAAAAGCTTAGTCATTGTTTAGCATATCAAATGCATGGCCTTAATCCTAATAAAGCAGTAAAGTCATCATGACTAAGACATGTTGAAAGGTCCTCTCATCCTCTGAGAAACAAGAGGAAATCAATGTTTTCATTATTTTTAGTAGAGGTCCAGCAAACAGTACAGATTCAATGGCAGCATGTGTTCAGGTTGTCCCTCATATTATCAGAAACAATGTTGAAATGTTAGAGGATATGCCTTTCCAAATAATTGTGTTGGCCCGTAATGCAGTATTGTACAAAATAATGGAATATTTTCCTGTACATTTGAGAAAAGGATAAGTAATCAGAGGTCAGTAAAGTGCCTCAATATGAATATCTTATATGTGGGAATATGTGTCTTCTGCTTTTACACAGACAAACTATTGGACATATAGGACCAATGTTTTTGCTTTAGATCTTTTACACTAACTGTCTATTTCTGTGCTTTAACAGATTGTTACAATGCTGTATTGTGAGAATGGCAGTGTTCCAGGAAGCGTGCCGGAGATATCCATCATCCTAAGTGTACTTGTTCTCCTCACAGGGTACCCCGGCAGGTGTAGTACGCTATAAAGTGAACCAGGAGGTCTATCCATACTCTGCCAGTATATTTGATGTAGAGGAAAAGACGGGACGCGTGGTCACCAGAGTAAACCTCAACGAGGAGCCCACCCTCAAGTTCAGCGTGAGTTTGCACACACAGTTTAATTTAGAGATCAACAGTAATCTATAATGTACACTGTGGGGTCACTTGATAAATATTGGTGCTTGTACACAAGGTTATGCTTAGCTTTTGTTCGTTTTTTAACTTTGCTTTCTCTAGGCATTCTAGCAGCACAGTTTTATGGATACAATATCAATCCTTTGAAATTAAACAGTGAGAGAAGTAAAACAAAATCACTTTTTCATTTAACTGCAGATAATTCGAAAAGACGCACACACTGTGACAAAGATTCCCCAGTATGCCTGCACTATATATGGACAAATATGCAAAACGTTATTCCAATATTACACAAACACAAAATAAACAGATATTGTGTACTGATTTCTGCTTTTCTGTTGCTTTTAATTTGCTGATAAAACACCACAAATTGCTTGATGAAAGGAATTTATGTCCACCATTCTTTTATTAAAAACATTGGGCATTGAACTGAACACAAAAGGAACCAACACAATAAAAATAACGCATTTTAAAGTGATGTTTCCTAATGATACTCTCTTTCAACGAGATGAAATCAGATCAATCTCACTGGCTTTTAAAAATGTGTTAAATATGCAGCCCTAGACTCAAGTAGACACTTTCATATAAGAATGACAAACAGGAATGCGGCTCAGTTTCCTTCACATAACAGCCCATCGGGAGCGCCGAAAATTGAAATTAATTAAAAAGTTAGCAATTAAAAAAAAAAAAATCTTTCAATTTCATAACAACACCATTTTCCCATTTTGGATCAACAAAGTACATCTTATACTAACATAACTACGCCTATATTGCATAAAGCGCCCATAAACTATGGCGCACCCCCCCCCCCCCCCCCCCCCAAAATCAAGTTGAACCGCCCCAGACCCAGTAAAAACCAGAGGTTTATGTGAAATACTTATTTTTTGGAAATAATGGTTTTAGTGTGCAATTATAGGTTTTAATTTTGTGTTATTGTTAATTTAAAATAAATCAAACTCCCAAAAAACGTATACAGCTTCTCTGTGCTTTTATTAACATTGGAATCCACTGTGTAAGCGGCCGCGGGGGGGGGGGGGGGGGGGGGAGAGCTTTAGAGAGCTCTCTCCTGAAAGACTGAGAGGCTCTGATAACCTCAGCTCAGTGAGGTAAAGGCACACCTTTATATGATCATTATAGTTATAAAAAAAATAAGAGAATAGATGAAAAACAGGTATAAAATACTATGTGACAGTAAAAAAAAGTTGTTATTAATAAACAATAATACAGTTTGAAAGGGGAGTGATTTGTAAAATATCCATAAAGAAAAAGAAAATCTGCTGACAGTTCTGTTTCATATTGATGTTGAGAGATGTATCCATAGATCTCTTCATGTTGCTCTCAAGGGAGCATGACCCCGGACCCCCCTAGAGGATGTTAGGTCCCCCCCACTTAAATCATGTTCACATGGATAGGATACTAATTACATTTGCACACATCTTGTGTCCATATCTTTCTATGTTGGTGGTCATGCCACAACCGTGCACGTGGATGCATGCGCGAGGTCATAGTGAGTGTCTGCATTTGGGGGGGGGGGGGTGCCAACTAAAATCTTGCCTAGGGCAGCAAATTGGTCAGGGCCGGCCCTGGTATTCCGCAATAGCTTATTAGCTTCAAAATGGCCTTTTCCCAGCTGCTCTCCTCGATGGGGCTTTGGGCCATTCTATTTTTATTTAATTAACACAACAAGGATTCAGCGTCCTCTGAAGATGTCACTCGGGGGACTAATACTACCTCATTTGCTCCCAATAACTCACAACAAAATGAATTATCCCAACACTGTGTACAATTTTGGGATTATGACTGAATGAATAATTTCCTACAAGGACAGATCACACAGAGGCACATCTCATTGATATGTAGCAAATGTTTACATACTTTGCTTGCATCGCATTATAATTGCACCACCCCTTATTTTCCAAAATATATTTTTTGTTGCAGCATGGAATGCATAAGGGAGTGTCCAAGGTTAGAAACAGAGTTTACGCTAAAAAGTATGTGAATTATTAGTGCTCGAACTAGAATGAGGGGTTGCGTATGAATAAAATGAAGGGCAACACCATATTGCTAAACAAGAAAATATTTCAATTACTTAATATTTGACTTTGGGCCTCATTATGAATCCTCTGGGTCCAGCTAACAGCGGTTACTCCCAATTAAATGAAGAAAAAAGGCTAATCACACCAGCGGGATACACTTTCATCCTGTTTTCTTATTCCCTTGCAAATAATGTGCTTTGTGCTGGGGACAAAAAATAATTTAGACATTTGCTTGGTTTATTTTCAGCCTGTCATGCATTAGCGGCATCAATTTATTTGACTGTCTCCGGTGTCAGTACACTGTCTAATGATGTGAACTGATGTACAGTTAGCAAGGCATGTTTATTTATATAACACATTTCAATAACAAGGCAGTTCAAAGTGCCTTAACATATTAAAATATGACGTTAAGATATATTACAACAGTCTTAGCCAAGAGAATAAAAAGTAAAACAAGCGTAATAGAAAAAGACAGCAATAAAATACAGGAATGAATGTGACAGTGCAGTGTAGGATATACAAAATGGATTTAAAAAAGACCATAGACCAGTGAAAGCACTAGACTGGCATATTGCAGGCAGGGATGTGGATATCTAATTAATGTTGTGACTCTTTGTGTGTGTTTGATTGACAGCTGGTGGTGGTGGCCTTTGATGATGGTGAGCCAGCAAAGGAGAACACAACTCTGGTAGAGATCACAGTCCTGCAGCCCTCTGTCATTCCTGTGTTCACTCGGGAAGAGTACAGGTAGGCGCGCACACACACACACACACACACACACACACACACACACACACACTTCTTGCTAAAGTTATAATCCTTTAGACTTTCAGTTTGTGTTGATGTGGCAACACCTGCTGCTACTGGTGATAACATTAAAAACATCGTAGCAACACAAGTACGAGAGGGCTGTTTGAAATGTCACATTTATAGATCCTTGGAGGAAGGAAATGCAGTTTGTGCAGCTACTCTGTGAGAAATACAATGGAGGAATATGAGCAACTTGTGTATATAATAATGTGATGTCTTCTTTATGCATCGCTATAAATGTACAAATGTGTTCAAAATGCTCCATAAACTCTTCTGTCTTACAAATGTATGTCCACTACGTGCATAGATGGTGAATCCCTTGATCATGTGTACGCTGCTTGAAACCAGAAAGGAGAGATAATTTATACTTAAACTACTTTTATTATCTAGATCTAGATCTTCAAATATAAAAACTGGGTTCATTACATTACATTACATTGCATTTAGCTGACGCTTTTATCCAAAGCGACTTACAATAAGTGCATTCGACCAAGAAGATACAAACTTGAAGAAAACAGAATCATATAAGGACATCAGGTTTCATAGAGCTAAAACATTTCAAGTGCTACTCAACTGGCTTTAGATAAGCCAGTCCTTTTATTAGTATATAAGTGCTTTGTTAGCAGTTCTTTGTTAGTAATTATATCGCTCGAAGTGGAGTCGAAAGAGATGAGTTTGTCGGCCATCTGCTGTCCTGATTTCAATGGGGAGCTCTTTCCACCTTTTTGGAGCCAGGATAGCAAACCCACGTGTTTTTGCTGATGGGAACTTGGGTCCCCCTCGCAGTGAGGGTGCAGCGAGCTGTTTGGCTGATGCAGAGCGGAGTACACGTGCTGGGGTGTACGGTTTAACCATGTCCTGGATGTAGGAAGGGCCAGATCCATTCGCAGCATGGTACGCAAGTACCAGTGTCTTGAAGTGGATTCAGTTACTGGAAGCCAGTGGAGGGAGCGGAGGAGCGGAGTGGTGTGGGAAAATGTTGGAAGGTTGAAGACCAGACGAGCCGCTGCATTCTGGATGAGCTGCAGTGGTCGGATGGCACATGCAGGAGGACCAGCCAGGAGGGAGTTGCAGTAGTCTAGGCGTGAGATGACGAGAGCCTGGACCAGAACCTGCGTCGCTTTCTGGGTCAGCTGGGGACGTATCCTCCTGATGTTGTAAAGAGTGTATCTGCAGCAGCGGGTTGTAGCAGCGATGTTTGAAGTGAAGGACAGTTTGTTATCTAGGATCACACCCAGATTCCTTGCAGTCTGACTCGGGGAAACAACAGAGGTGCTGATGTTGATTGTTAGGTCAAGAGTGGGACAATCTTTTCCTGGAAGGAAAAGCAGTTCAGTCTTGTCAAGGTTGAGCTTGAGGTGATGAGCAGACATCCACTGAGAGATGTCCGCTAGACAAGCAGAGATGTGTGCGACGACCTAGGTCTCTGAAAGGACAGAATTAATTGGGTGTCGTCATCGTAGCAGTGGTATGAAAAACCATGCGGGCTAATGACAGATCCGAGCGAGTTTGTGTACAGGGAGAAGAGGAGGGGACCAAGAACAGAGCCCTGAGGGACCACTGTAGTTAATTGACAAGGGTTGGACTCGGACCCTCTCCAAGTTACCCTGTAGGTAAGGTCTTTGAGGTATGACGTGAGGAGGGAAAGTGCAGAGCCTGAAACTCCAAATTCTTGGAGAGTGCAACGGAGGATCTGATGATTCACTGTGTCGAATACAGCAGACAGGTCCAAAAGGATGATGACAGAGGAGAGGGAGGCTGCTTTAGCCGTGTGCAGTTCCTCAGAGACAGCAAGGAGGGCAGTTTCTGTGGAGTGACCTGCCTTGAAACCGGACTGGTGCGGATCCAGAAGGTTGTTCTGATGGAGATAACAGGAGAGTTGTTTAAAGACAGAGCGTTCAAGTGTTTTAGACAGGATCGGGAGGAGAGAGACAGGCCCCATCATTATGACTTGTTGCCCGCACTGCTTTTTAGAGATGCTCATGTTTAACATCATTAATGTTTAATTGCCACATTTACATTTCATCATAATTTAAACATGCTTTAGCCCATGATTTAGATATACAACATCAACTTGCCTTTGCTATTTATGCACCCTTATTAAATGGCTTAGTTGAATACTCGATTCTGATTGGTCAATTCAGAACATGTCACACGTTGTTAATCCAGAACAGACAGACCATTGTCAAGCACATATTGACCGTTGCTAAGGACGCTCACATCTGCACAAAGAAGTCCGGTCGATTGAACTGTATACAGTTTGGCTGAAAAGCAAACTGCATGCTTTTGCTTCGCGTCGGGATCCTGATCTGTCTGTCGGGTGTTCTTTTACCCATAATGACCGCCTCGCTGCACATTATCCCTTACATATAAATGGTTACATTTAGCCAACTGCACATTGAAAAACAAATGGTTACTCATTGTTGGTACAAAGGTTTTGGAAAAGCTTTCTTGGCAGTACAGAGAAATAAATGTCTGGCAACCTGAATGTGTGTAGAAGCTGTAAATTACCATTAAAACTTAGGGCTGATATCACACACTCGATCAGAGTTTATACTCCCTTTTTAACTGTGGGAATGCATCCATTTAGCTGTTGCAAGAGTGTAAGTGTGGCAATCCTATGGAGAGAGGGACATTTATCTCAATTTCACACACCCAGGCAAAAGAAAAAGGCACCTGGATTTTTAGTCGCTCCTCTGACGAAGACATAAGACTTTATTTAATCTGGTTAATTAATTAATGGCAATATTATAAGTGTAATTAAAACGCGGTTAAGAAGATTCAACATGCAGACAAGAGAATCTATTACAATTACAAGTGATTACAACTCAAATTATGTGTTTAGGATAAGAATAAAATTAGGTTTGGCGAGTTGGTTTGAATAATACAAATCTGACAATATAGTTAAATACATACAGGACTGTCTCAGAAAATTAGAATATTGTGATAAAGTTCTTTATTTTCTGTAATGCAATTAAAAAAACAAAAATGTCATACATTCTGGATTCATTACAAATCAACTGAAATATTGCAAGCCTTTTATTATTTTAATATTGCTGATTATGGCATACAGCTTAAGAAAACTCAAAAATCCTATTTCAAAAAATTAGAATAGTTCCTCAGACCAAGTAAAAAAAAAAGATTTATAACAGCAAAACACAATCAAACATTTGAAAATGTCCATTAATGCACTCAGTACTTGGTTGGGAATCCTTTTGCACGGATTACTGCATCAATGCGGCGTGGCATGGAGGCAATCAGCCTGTGGCATTGCTGAGGTGTTATGGATGCCCAGGATGCTTCAATAGCGGCCTTTAGCTCATTAGCATTGTTGGGTCTGGTGTCTTTCAGCTTCTTCTTCACAATACCCCACATATTCTCTATGGGGTTCAGGTCAGGGGAATTTGCAGGCCAATCGAGGACAGTAATGCCATGGTCAGTACACCAGTTACTGGTGGTTTTGGCACTGTGGGCAGGTGCCAGATCATGCTGGAAAATGAATTCCTCATCTCCATAGAGCTTTTCAGCAGACGGAAGCATGTAGTGCTCTAAAATCTCTTGGTACACAGCTGCATTTACTCTGGGCTTGATGAAACACAGTGGACCAACACCAGCAGCTGACATGGCTCCCCAAACCATCGCTGACTGTGGGAACTTCACACTGGATTTCAAGCAACTTGGATTTTGCTCCTCTCCAGCCTTTCTCCAGACTCTGGCGCCTTGACTTCCAAATGAAATACAAAACTTGCTTTCGTCTGAAAAGAGGACTTTGGACCACTGTGCAACTGTCCAGTGCTTCTTTTCCTTAGCCCAAGTCAGACGCCTCTTCCGTTGTCTTGAGTTCAGAAGTGGCTTGACCATGGGAATACGGCTATTGTAGCCCATTTCCCGGATACGTCTGTGAACAGTGACTTTTGATACCTGGACTCCAGCTTCAGTCCACTGTCTTTGAAGCTCCCCCAAATTCTGGAAGCGACTCTTCTTCACAATGCTGTTAAGGCTGCGGTCATCTCTCTTGGTTGTGCAGCGTTTCCTGCCACATTTCCCCCTTCCAACTGACTTTTTGTGGATGTGCTTTGAAACTGCACTCTGTGAACAGCTTGCTCTTTGAGAAATTTCTTTTTGTGTCTTACCCTCCTGATGGAGGGTGTCAATGACGGTCCTCTGGACAGCAGTCAGATCAGCAGTCTTCCCCATACTTGTGATTTAGTTTACTGAACCAAGCTGAGTGTTTTTCAAGGCTCAGGAAACCCTTGCAGGTGTTTCAAGTTAATTAGACGATTCAAGTGATTCGTTGAACACCCTACTAGTATACTTTATCATGATATTCTAATATTTAGAGATAGGATATTTGAGTTTTCTTAAGCTGTATGCCATAATCAGCAATATTAAAATAATAAAAGGCTTGCAATATTTCAGTTGATTTGTAATGAATCCAGAATGTATGACATTTTTGTTTTTTTAATTGCATTACAGAAAATAAAGAACTTTATCACAATATTCTAATTTTCTGAGACAGTCCTGTATGTAGATCAGCATCAACTTTGAGGGTCAACAGCACACTTTTCCTTGTCAGCTGGAAAATAATTGAATGAATGAATGAACACTCAATATAAAACATTAAAAGGAACATTGGGCCGTCACTTTCTTTGTGCTCACCATTATTCTGGGTTGGTGGGCCAGCAGATGCATGTCATCTCCTGTCAGGTCCTTTGTGTGCTTCAGTGTGTTTACATTTTGCAACAATGCCCCTGGCAGTGGAAGAGCACATATAAAGCTGTATACAAAACCAGAATACATTAAAGCCCCCATGCTGAACATTTGTATAAAGAAATTGTACATAATATAGTTTTTATTTAACAATTTAACATGTTTTCCTTCAGTCCCTAGCTGCGTACATGTCTACCTGCAAAAGCTGTAAAACAACAATAAATGTGAAGGATTGTTATATTGTTGTAAACACACACACACACACACACACACACACACACTGCACACTTCTTTCATTCAGTCTGTGCCAATGAACCCAGTTGTCACACACCTCAAAAACATTAATACATGATACTCTTACATCACGGCAGACACGCTCTCACTCTCAGGTGCTGCTGCCTTTATGAGGTCATGGGGTCACCTGGTTTTTTCTTCTCTGTGATTGGCTGGGTAGATAGAGGGTGTGTGAGGTTAGATGTGAAATTGGCCTATAATCTTCAGCTATTATCTCTGTTTCTCTATCGTGATCTGTCAGTCTTTGGATGTTATCTCATCTTGTATTAACTGTATTTAAAATATCTTATTTACTCTTTTGTTCTGTTACTGCCATTCTCTATCTTCATATGTGATTTTCACAATGCAGTAGCTTAACATTTCTGTCCTTTTATATCGTCACCTGGTTTTTATTAGCCCCTGTAAATGTCTATTTGTCTCCAATATTGATATGAAAGGTCTGAAATAGTCTCCCCTTGCTTGATTTAACTAAAATTGCAGGAGCGGATGCTTTCACACGATGTTTCTTCATCATTTTTCAAAATGACTAATTGACTCAAGGTTTACGCTCAAAACAAAGTGAGCTTTCTATGACATTTTGTTCATTTTTGTATTTTTATTTTAGCTTTTGGTGTTTTAGTACTTCCTGTTTCTCTTCCCTTCAAATGTCATTCAACTAGCTTTCACATTGCTGACATGTAATTTGTCTTGATTTATGAAAGCATCACCCAGCTTTGATGGTTCTTTCATAGATGAAATGTATGTGTATTTACATTTCAATTATTTTCACCTTTCTTCATTCAAAATCTGAGCACCAGAAGCTCTCAGCTGATATGCTTGTTTGGGAGTAATTACGACTTTATTCTCAATACAGGCATTATGTATATTGTCCCACTATAACAGACAGCATTTCAAGATCCCAATGTCTGTCTTTCACACAGAGCATAGTACAGCTCCTGTCTATTTTTAGGAAAGGGTTAGAGGGAAGAGAGATATGTCAGCTAGCCATATAATACAGCATAATGAACATAGCTCCTAGCTATAAGTGTGTGTGCGTGTGTGTGTGTGTGTGTGTGTGTGTGTGTGTGTGTGTGTGTGTGTGTGTGTGTGTGTGTGTGTGTGTGTGTGTGTGTGTGTGTGTGTGTGTGTGTGTGTGTGTGTGTGTGTGTGTGTGTGTGTGTGTGTGTGTGTGTGTGATAAATAGTGGTTTTGTTCCTCTAATTCCATGTGCTGTTCCCAGTGTACCAGCTTTGAATGAATTATCCCAGCTTTATTGAATAAAAGCAAACCATTGTACCAGTGTGGTTTTAGGAGCTTACTAATGGCGCTTAATGATTTTGTTTGGATTCCACAGACGGGCTTGTAGCCATGGGTAAGGCTTAATGAGTATTAAATATCCCATAACAGTGTGAGAAAAAGTTTTTAGAGAGTACTTGTCCATGTACAAGTGAGTTTGGCAATTTACTTGTCCGAATACATTTTTCACTTGTCCAGAATGTACAAAAATTGGGGCCACTGGAATCTTCATCTTCGTCATCGTATTTTACATTTTCTCACGTTTTTTACGACACCGCTAACGTAAGTGAGCGGTACGATTTTACTGCATCACACATAGGGTTGGGTATCGTTTGGATTTTAACTATTCCGGTTCTGCTTTTTGATTCCGGTTATTTTCGGTTCTCGATTCCGGTTCTTTGAGAGGGTAAATAAGTCCCATGACAAACTGGGAGAAAAATATATTTATGAAAACAAGTCAAATCTGTATTCCTATTTACAAATCACTTCATTCTGTTGAATTTCTTACGGTTATTGAATACAATTATATAAAAATAATCTCTGCATTGTTTAGTTAGTTCTAAGTGGTGCAGTTTGAGAATGTACAATTGGCCCAGTCTCCTCTGATGTTACACTGCAACCTGCCTGTGAGACAGAGTCCAACCACACATGTCCAACACATAGGACATAACCTAATAATAATAATAATAATAATGACACATTAGATGTATAGCCTATAGGCCTAGCGCTTTTCTACAACTCAAAGACGCGTGTACGCTTACACATGTCCTGCAATACACATGCTGCAGCTGCCCAGCTGCTCACTGTTTGTAAAAGTAAATAAATTGTATTTTCATTTCAATAATGTACTTTCTATACCCTGCTTCATAAACAATACTGACATCCCTGTGCTCCTCCGAGTCTGGGGGTCCGGGGATGTGAGGACAGCGCGAGGACACAGACAGGGAGGCTGCTTTACTTCATAAAGGAAATGTCGGTCAATATTAACAACATAGGAGTTAAAACACTTAATAACCTTCATTACGTGTTAGAGAAAGAACATAAGAAAGTTTGACAAAGATGAGGCTGTTTAACGGGCAGCGGATCCGCTGTGTGTAGAAAGAGAGAAAGGGAGAGAGACGATGAGCTGCACCATGCAGCGATCAGCTGATACGGAGCATAGAGAGAGCTGCAGTCCGCGGGGCTCGGCCTCGCCTCCTGTCCTCACAACTCTTATTAATCCCGGTACCGGACAATTGTTATTTGTTCTTACTCGGAACCGAGTTTTGTTTCCCAACCCTGCCACTGTGCTACACGTCGTTCTTATTACATCCATGGTCCCACCCCGCCCCGCCCCGGTCTAACAGTACAGAAAGCGGCGAGATGCATTGCCTTAGGAATCAACAAGCAGAACCGAAACTAACATTTCTAAACCCCCCCAATAAAGCAAAGCTACACGTTTCAGAGTAGCCTTTTATTGTGGCCAGCCTAAGGCACACCTGTGCAATAATCATGCTGTCTAATCAGCATCTTGATATGCCACACCTGTGAGGTGAGATGGATTATCTCGGCAAAGGAGAAGTGCTCACTATCACAGATCTTTTCTGATTTGTGAACAATATTTGAGAGAAATGGTTATTTTGTGTATATAGAAAATGTTTTAGATCTTTGAGTTCATCTCATGAAAAATGGGAGCAAAAACAAAAGTGTTGCATTTATATTTTTGTTCAGTGTACTAGAAGGTAACAATCTGGCATTACCACAGCGAAAAAAAAGGACTAATAGATTTGAACATGCATGCTGTTCAGGCTTAGGTAAGAGAGGATGGTGGACATTGAAACGCAAAACTTCATACCAACGTCAGCATTGAATAACATTTGCTAAGAGAACTGACCTGGCTGACCCCATAGAACAACACTTTCCTAACTCCTGATTGCTCGACCAAACAAATTATCTCCTTGTAAAACTCATGGTATTTTTTAAATACAAATGACTTATATATCACATTTAAAATCAAGTTTTCCCAAAAATGCTTTCCATAAAATTGAACGTTTGGAGAAATTCAAAAAACAACAACAAATGAAAAAGCATTAATAGGCAGTTAGATAAGACCTAAGGCAGCCTCAGACTGAACTAAGCAAACAAAAAAGACTTGTCTTGAATTTAAGGGACAACAGAACTTATTGTTGTATACTGCAGCTTTGGAGCAGCAACAATAAATAGCCTTGTCTCCATTGGTTCCCGACCAAACAAACCTTGGCTTTTTAAAATCAATGTTTCTAGCCAACATTGCAGGTAAGCCAGAACAGGAGTGATGCGTCGACTTTTCTGTGTTCCATTTGTAAAGGTCAAGCAGCTTTATGTTCAACCACTTGCAGTATAGAAGGGGGAAATGGGTCGATTCCGTATAAATGGAATTTAAACATATAACAGTAGACAATACAGTAATGACTTTCCAACTGTGCTCTAACCAATACCTTTACTGTAATTGTTACTACAGTTCAATTCTCAAATGAATTGCATTTAATGTCACAGCTGATATAGGAAGAGCATTGTTATGCTTGAAGCCCCTATATTTTACCCTCAGGGACATGTTTAAGACGTTTTACAATTTCCTACTGTTCATCGTGAGACGACAGCTAAATGCAAACACTTTGACCTTCTATAGTTATTGTTTTATTTAAAATCCAATAGGCTGCCAAAACAAAACTGTTCATTGAACTGCGGTGCCAATACATTACGCAGACTTTTATCTTGCCTTGCCATTATTGTCGAAAACCGTTTAGTAGATCGTTTTAAAATTCATTTTGATTTACTTATTTCATTATTTAAGGAGCTATATTGCATACTGAACATAAACGTGCATTGCATTATTGGTTGTATTAACATTTTAGAGTTATGAAACATTGATTTTCTTCTTTGTGTGTGTGTGCGATGCATTCAAGTTGAATAGTTGAGTAACAGACACAAGACAAAGACTCAGACAGTACACACACACACACACACACACACACACACACACACACACACACACTGCATTTAGATTAGGCTCTTGAAACTGCTGTTTGGCGCATTTTCACTCTGTGGGTTCCTCATCTTGTAAAACCGTTAACAAGCTGAGGAGGACGTTTGTAAAATCATAGTAACAACTGTGTGTAGAGCAAGATCAACCCCCCCCCCCCCTGTTTCTCTCACTGTAGGAGCGTCCTCGCACCTGCAGAATTAGTATGCAGTCACATACACACGAATAGTTATCTGCACCCAGTGGCAATTATCAGCACGAGGTTAAGTGAACTGAAAGAAAATATTGCCTCTCCAAAGATTATTGGATTTGAGTCAATGTGTTTCTGCTGTGTGTGAATTTGCATGTGGTAATGCACTCGTTCCCCCCCCCTGCGCTGTCAAAATGCCTCGAAGCCTGTTACTTTGTTAATGAATCTAATTAGAGAGTGGCGAGAGAGTTAAGAGGCAAAACACTTCGAAACATCAAAGCTTTGTTTTTAATCAAGAAATTGTTTGATCAAAGATGTTGCTTTGTATTGCGTCATTATAAAAATGGAGATACAAGTCTTGTAGGTCTATTAAGTAGCTTCTGTAATACAGAAAGCGCTCCGATAAAGAATCCCAGGAATCCAGGCAGGAGGTCACAGTCTTTTTAAACACCATCAGCGAGCTGGACTAGCCTAGAAATGTCAATGTTCCCTTTGAATGACAACAAGCCCATTTGTCTGCCATGAAGGATACTGAAAAGACTAGAACATTCAGTCAGCTTGGATTAGAAAGAATATCATTTAAATTGCAATCTTACACTTTAACCCGACAGAATAGCTGCTTCTACCTCTACAAGGCAACACCTGAAGTATTTTACATAATGCACCAGAGTTGTTGAAGTCAGCAATTTGCTGCTTTGCCATACACAGTAAACCTATTATTTTATAGCTACATGTTCTGATTGGTGCTAAGCATATGAAGTCACAGACAATAATCTGTATTTTCTGAGACACCATTCAATGAATTATCAAACTTTGTATAATATATTTTACGTTAAAGTAATTATATTACAGTACAAATGTAAACAGTAAACAAACTTTCTTTAACATGTTTTTGAGTTGCTTTATAATTGTATTTTTGTTTCTAATGTAATGGTAAAGAAAGAAAATCACTCTGCCTCAGTATTTGAATTTCCTTTACTGAGAATCGCTGCTAGTATTTTCATTTTCTGTAAGATTTTTTAGAGACTTTCCGGCATCTGTTGTTCTTGTGAGCCTGTAAAGGTGTGAACATGGGCAATACAAGAACAAATTACTCTCGTTTAAGTAAAGAAATTAATTTAAAAGGATATCACTCACAAATACATCATGTATTTTTCTCTTTTTTGGTCTATGCTGCAACCAAAATAGCCAATATTTTTGATAAATATAATGTAATTCTCCAAACCGGTTTTTTCCTTTAATCTATTGTAGTCCCCTTTCATCTCTGCCCCCTTTTTTAACTTCCTACCTGTCTTGGTGTCTGCTTACAAAGTCAACAGCCTGTTTTATCCGCTGTAAACTATCTTCTATCAAATTAACCGTCTTCTCTGCCAACATGAATAAAGTCCCCGAGGCCTTTAAACACTTTAACTTTGCGATTAACGCATCCTCCCTCAGCGTCAAAACAAGCACGTCCGATGTGTGGCTCTATAAATCCGGTATATGTCTAACCAATTTAGTTGAAGGTTACCTTGTTTTGTTGATGCTCACAAACAGGCAAGTGCACAGAGAGCGCTCCTGGCAATGTTACTGACTGTGACAACAAATGGCAAACAACCATAGCGGTGTTATTTTTAAGATTGCTTGCAGCTGGGAGACAGCCAGAGAGAGAGTGAGGGGTAATGTGGGAGAATGAAAAAGAGAAGACGGATACAAGAAGATGTTGGGAGAGGATAGTGGAGAGAAGCAATTCGAAGATGTGTAGTGTGAGTTACAGATAAAGTAAAAAGAGAGGAGGGGAAGAACGGAAAGCTGAGGATGGAGGGGACACGGAAGAAACTACAGTAAAAGTTTGAGAGGGGAAAAACAAGAGAAAACAGTTGATAGACAGACAGGCGCACACACACACACACACATCAACATACAGGCAGAAAAGTCTTTATAGTGGCAGGTGAGCTGGCAGGCTGACGTATTGACATAAAACACTGCAGGGTGCAGGAAGCAGGTGAAGACTGGAATAGAGAAGCAATGAGACTCAGATGGACAAGAAGATGCACAGACAGGCATAGCGATTTATTTCACTCACTTGATGTACAAACTGTGCCGGTATAGTCAAACCAGTAGACTGACATTTGTTAGTAGATGAATGGACACTTTTGTATTCTCTAGGTTGACTGCTTTTGGGTTGAGCCTAACCCAATCAAACACAAATGCCACAACCTACTAACACACCACATTCTTTCTGCACACAATTTCTCAATTGGTTTATGAGACCCCAGATGAACCGCTCTTCACCTCGGCATAATCCCAGCACTTATTTCAAAAGCAAATATTTAACTTTTAAAACCTGTTTCGCCTTTTACCCCTGCTATTTCCTAATTCCCAAATAGTGTTAAGGACACTAGAAGCAAATGCCAGGAGTAGATTTTTCATTAAAATAAAATTATGACTGGTGAGTTACCGGCATGCAAAATTAATCAGAGCACTCAAGGTCAAAGTAACCTTAAATTATAATAGCACAACCAACCTCGGGTACTAGAAAGAAAAAAAGGGTATTTTTTAAATGGAAGATGGTGTGGTAATCACTTTACATAAAACGCACTCGGGCTGAATTACAAAACTTCCAGCAAACGTAATGGAGACCAATAAAGGCAAAATATGTTTAACACATCTTCTCTGGTCTACCTCAGCAGGTAAAAACAATACATTATTCAGCATGGCATTACTCATCCATCCCCAAGTGTGTAACTGACTATCTTCATTTCACGTGTTTCTTCCTCTCACACTCGTGTCCTTTCCTTGTTTAACCTTTGTGCTCTCGGCAAATTGGATGAGACTTCGCTTTAGCTGATCCAACAGAAATACCCATGTCCTTTCAAACAACACAGGAACTGGTAGAAGCTCACACATGAATACAAAGGTTATTTCACACAATTCTTGCTTAAAAAACGTAATGAACACAATTGAAGAAAATGGCAGGTAATTGACACGGATGATATCAGACAGATGGCAACAGCCTGCTTAAGGCAGCTGAACAGCAAATACACTAATTGAAATATAAATACCACCAATAGCAGAGGTAGGATGTAATGATATTGTACGCAGCAGATGGCCATCTCTCTCTGTTAAATCACTCACCTGAAGAATTGTCTTGTTTGCTTGTTAAAAATAATAAACCTACACTATTGATGTTTTGGAGCCTGAAAAGAAAAAGAGGGCCTGAATGCTTGCAACTTTTTATGGAGGTTTGTGTGACCCCTACACCCACCTATCTAACTACTCTTTATAATAACAATAGAGATGATTTCCTTGTCTTTAATTCCCAGATTGCCAAACCGACATAACAAAAGAAAAGTTAAATTGGGCTAACTCATGGTACATGACACAGTAAAACTCCTATAACTCATCCATAGGCATTTAGTAATTGAATGAATATAAATGACAATGAGGAAGGATGAAAACAGCTTGTGAACAAACAGCTGGCTGCGTTCGAGTCATTTTGTCTGCATGGTCAGTTCCTACTTGTTTGATGTTAACTGTTTGTCTTCTCAAAGCGTAGAATAAAGGCTGGAGACAATTGCGTCTACTGTGAAAGCTACTTTACACACAGTACAGCATGACTCAATGCCACACCAGTCGTCATTAGTAGACGTGCTTGCAACTGTCAATCGTCTGATAAGAATACATAAAGTAACATGATGAATAGAGAGGGAGATCGATGAGGTGGTTTGAAGAGACAGAGAATCTAATTATGATGACACAAGGAAAATCACGACCATCTCCTCATGTCTCTTCACTCTGTTACTGTCACACACGACACACAAATGTGACTTTGAAACAACTCAACATACAGCATGACACACGGCAGCACACGCATAGGGATAATTTTAAGACATTTGAGTGCCGTCTGTTTCTTCCATCATAGGCTTTTATTATGTATTTATTTATTCAAAATCCACAAACACAACAGAAGTCTTAGCTCGTACACCACATAACCTTAGCCCTAGAAGTGGAAGTTCTAATAATTTGAATTATTTTTGGTTGAAACCACAAGACTCGTTATGTAGCTAAGTTATCTTACAGTTACTAATTCTCCTTTATATTCAGTTGGATAAAGGTGTTGACCTCAATGTGCGGAGTCCATTATGTTATCCAATATGATAAATTCAACAAATATGTAAAAGCCTGGGTTTTTGTTATTCATTGGACTTGAGTTTTTTAATAACACTTTTTAAAACAAATGGACTGTGGTGTGTGGTTGAGACTGTGAGGGGAAGATGGTATCAGCCTGTGTACATACAGATACGCTGGACCAATGATTTTTACAGAACTGACGTTAAATGGAAGTTCTTGTCGCAGCATATTTCCACACATATAAAGACTCTCAAATACTCTATACATCGCCTTGGCTTCGAGTCCCTTCTTTTCTCAAAAGCCCTTGTACATATTGCTGCTTCTCTTTTCCTTCGCTGCTCTGTTGCGCGTATGCTTTATGTATTAGTACTTCAACTCCAATAAAGGTCAGCCTGTTTGAGAGATACCAACCCATTTGACTCTAAGTTGACAATTACGACAAGACTGTAAAGCAAAAGGTGAGAAGAGGGCCGTGAAAGAGAAAAAAGACTCTTGCCGACTGAGCTCAAAAAAGATCATCGGTTTCTCTGTATCTCTCAGAGTGTCAAATATACAGAGGTCGTGTGTGAGCCGTTATGGCAGATGTGGGTTGGAGAAAGATGGAGAGTGCCAGAGGGATTTTTCAGACAGTACTAAGCAGAAATAATAAACAAATAGGAACAGACAGTAGTTACATGCCTTGGCATCTGTAATAAATCACCAATATTGTCTAACTACCAAAACATTTTACAATACCATACAACGCTAATGTTAGATGAAAAGCGACAGTTTGAACAACCTCATACTGAGTCAAAGGGTTGTGAAATTGCAACACCTGCCTTATCGAAAAATGTTTGGATCTCAACCAGCATGTCTCAACAAGCTCTTGAAATTGTAAGCACATGTGATCTGAACATGTTAGCCTTTCAGCAGTGAAAAATAACCACAGCAGGAGAAGAAATCACTTACACAACTCCTGCCAGCCTCTAAAGGTTATTATTGCAGGCAGTTAAGATCCCACGCTTTACATTCCCCTAATGAAAATTCCTGCAGTCAATGAATAACCCCCTGGAAAGGGAAGGGACGGGGGGAGATACAGTGAGAGTTCTGACAACAGGAGGAGAGGACAGCGTTTTCATTTGGGCTTAATGTAGCGGCTGGTCATGAAGAAATATCACCAGCATATGCCCAGCTAAGATAATAAGAAAACCAATTACTGCTAATATTAGCTAATAATATCTGTCCTACTTTGGTCTGCCTTTCTGTCTTTCAGGCATGGCCTCCCACACAGCGTACAGTATGTCACAAAGTCGATCAAACGTGAGAACAAAAAAGCACCTCCTGTGAGAACACATTGCTAGAGGCCAACCAAATTCCAGTAGAGAAAGAAGAAGAAGAATGACAATAAGGGAGATGATGTATCCTACATATCTGAAAGAGACTGGCTAAAAAGCGGGAAAGCATAATAAGTGAGACGAAGTAATGACAGTGGATATAAGAAAGAATCATAGCAAAGATCTATCATTATCCATTCACACTCCTGCAGCCCTGTTAGGGTAGATTTACCACGGCATATATTCAGTCTGTTCAGCTGTGTTTGCCTGTGTAGTGTCTATATATGAAAATCACTACCAAGATTTGTTCAGGGGTGGTAGTGGCTCAGCACGGATAATGGTCGTCCACCAATGGGAAGTCGAGGTTTAATCTTCAGCCCCTGCAGTCGACATGTTGAAGTGTCCTCAGGCAAGATACTGAACCCTAAATTGCTCCCTATGGCATGGCAAATGGTGTATCAATGTGTGTAAATGCTTTTGAATGTGTTTGGATGTGTGTGGATGTTTCCCTGAGCAGGTGGCAACTTGTATGGCGTCCTCTACTTGTGTATGCAAAACTACTTTGAGGAGTCGCAAAGACTGAGAAAGTGCTATATAAATGATGTTTATTTAACATTTTCCATTCACACCGTCTCAAAAATGCCATCGCCAAAAAGTAGAACTGTCATTCTTTATGGTAAAGAGTGGGATTTAGGCTTCTTATTAGAGCTATTGTATTACAGTTAGAATAAGCCGGCAATAAAAGTCACTACAATGGCACCCACAAGTATATAAAGAAGCACATTTGTGTGCATGTCTGTCAGTTTCTGTTATCAGTGTGAGCCCAGCTTGCTATAGTAAGGACAGAATGATTAGAGAGGACAGGAGGTGGGATAAGGAACCGATAATGAGCTGTGTGTGTTTATCTGGACTATGCCATTCACTTCTCATGTGCGGTGTGTATCTGTATGCCAGTGAATGCGTTTTGACGTAGATGTGGGATGCTATCATTGTATTGTATGTCTGCAAGAAGTCTGGTGTATCAGCTAGTGTGTGTGTGTGTGTGTGTGTGTGTGTGTGTGTGTGTGTGTGTGTGTGTGTGTGTGTGTGTGTGTGTGTGTGTGTGGACGTGTGTGGGCATCCTCTCAATTGTGCTTCTTCACCCCTGTCAAACAGCCATTGTGGAGAGAGGGATGGAGGAATGGATAAAAATTGTAGCCGAGGTCTGTTGGGATGTTGGCTGGAAGCAGCAGCCGGGGGGGAAGACAGTTTGGGGGAACGAGGTCAAATATGGCGGGAAGAGGACATTTGGATGCAGAATGAAAAATGCAGGTGGACATGAATGTAGGTGTAAGAGGGGAAATAGGCATTTTAGTGTGGAGGAAGTAGGTGGATTTAAGAGAAAGAGGAAAATTACATAAGAGGCAGAAAGGGCCAAATACTTCAGCAAAGCAGAGATATAAAAAAATGTTATGTGTATAAGTTATTACTATAAAACAAGCCCAAATGTATTGAAGGCCTATATTTGTGCTGCTGCTGCCGTGGCAAGACTACATAACTGCAGACTTGTGGTTTAATCATTTTCTGTTCCGAGTGCACAATATGAATGACCGTGGAAACACACTCATTTGCATTTTTGGTGAGTTCAGAAAAATCTTGTTCCTTGAATCCTACGATAGCTCCATTCCGTATAATTTGATAGGTACATGGATGTGACTAAAAACCGTCTCTGTTTTGAATCATTAATGTCAGGTTTGGCTGCTGATAACAAAATAAAATCCGGCAAGGGACTGGTTTGAACCCTTTTTGCTCTTTTCTTCTATCCCCACAACCACTAAGGCAAATTACTGTAGTGCACTTTAGTCTGTATTTTCATATTGTGATCAGTTGAGAAAATATTTATTAAAAGGAAAAATTGAAGAAACATTTCACGATGACAGAAACTAATGATTATTAAATGTTAAATACATGTTTTTAAAGGTTGGACAACAATAAGGAGCATTTATTTTTTTAATATTATTTGTATTTGCTCTGGTTTCTCTGGCTGCTGGTCTCTTTTTAACAAAACGGATGTCCTTTAAGCCTGTTCCAGCATGGCCAGTTATTTATGTTTGACACAATAAAAATAAATAAAAACAATTACGCAAATGTATGCAATTATGGCAGAAATTGACCACCAAAAAACGTTCTACTGTATATGTATAAAAACATTGAGTCACAAGCCTTTTTCTAAGAAGACATTGTGCCATGCCACAGTAGGAAAGGCAGAGGTGTAAATGATTGAATTGATGGTGGCTTGAGGGTCCTGGTGTGCATGCTGCTCCACTGTCACTGCTGACTGGGACACTAGTTCATGTTATTTGTAACATCTGTGCTTTTACTGCAACGCAACTCAAAGTGTGTGCTATGTAAATGGCCTTCTGCTGTTATTTAAACTTCCTGAAGTTGCATTGCCAAACAAATTGTTCCCCCATTTCATCTCGATGTATAAACCTGAAGTTTATTACTGTACTTGCTGTTGTGGGCGTTTGGGAACAGGTGGTTGGAGGTGCAATGAGCTAGAATTGAAGTTAACACACACACACAGACACGCACGCACACACACGCCCTCCCAACAGTCCCATTTATCACGTTGTGATTACTTGATAGCCAAGCCAGTTGGTAGCCCATGTTATAATGTTTAGCCAGCTGTGACAGTTGGCCTAATGACTGTTTGGGGTTTATTAAATTCAGCGAAATCTGCTGGAAATGTGAGACTTGCCAGATTCTGAGAAAATCTATCAGGGTTGCACGCAGGGAAAACAACCCACCACATGCAACGAGACGCAGGTGGACAAAAACAAGACCTCTGGAAGTTGTTGATGTTGTAATTTAACTGCCCGGCTCAGCCCAGTAACAAGGCCTGTCAGACCCCCTGTTTTTTTACAAATATACAGAATAACACAATGTTTTAACATCACATATATCACAATCACAATGTGAGCAAGTAAGATGTTACACTCTAAAAACAAATACCTTGGCTCAACAACGCAACAGTTTGCATCGATGTTTATTGAGTTAAGACAACTTCTAATGAAAAGTTATTTGAGTTAAGGAAGAAGGCTTTTCCTCTACAATCAGAGGTGTTTTTAATGACCACTTACTTAATAATTGGTAGCATAAACAGAAGTTTTGAAGTTGATTACTCAAAAGATTAAGTTGTTCCGACTAGTTTTACCACATGATTTAAAAGGAATTTTAAGTTGTATGTACTTAATTACCATCATTGTGAACATACGTTTTTAAGTTGACAACCATTTATAAATTAAGTTGCTCCAAATATATTGTATTCAATCGTTTTTTTTCTTAGCTTGTTCATGTTTTTGCCTTTTTAAAGAAAGAAATTAATTGATTCCACAACAAAAATATTAGGCAATTCACTTTTTATTTTGAACTGCAGTTGTTTATTTCAACACATGATGTTTCAATCAGGAGAGACTTCCTTTAGTTTGATCATTTATTGACACATGCCATATGATAAGGTGCATGAACACCTGGAATCACAGCTGACTGCAGGAGAGAGGAGAACCATTTTATAGTTTGGCTGCAGCACGGTGATTGGCTGCTGGAGAATGAAGTGAATGTAATAGGTTAAAGAGAACGCCTGTGATGAGCTGGTTATATGCAGCTGTGGAGTGAATGTATATACACCCAGTCTTCCTGAAAGAACTTGCGCTGAGCTTCATTTAAATCTTAAAAAAATGAAAAATAACACAAATTTAAATTGCCCCACAAATAATAAATAAACACATTAGCCATATTACCATGGGAAATGGGGACACAGTAAATACATGCTGCCATCACATCGAAGTTAGAGGCCTTTGCATATTTAGAACCAGTGCCAAATATGTCAAATCTGTAAAGTTTTTGTAAAACTACAGTAACAAACTTTCAATGGCCACCAATCTGCAGATCACACACATCCATTTTACAAAAGATGTAACAAAGATGTTTACACTGCCGACAGTCATTATTTCAAACAGTGTGAACACATTTAACGCAGAATGCTTGCTCATTCATTTGTTTCCCTCGACCACGATGGTTGCCATCGTATGGTCAGATCCTGGGTGGACCGGTCACTGATGAAGGCGATATTCATGTACTTTTGAAGCACATTAAATAATAGGTTAGCGCATAAGAGATAATGAATTAGGTAATTGCATACTTTTTAAACTGTCACTCTTAGCTAATTCAGAGCCATTATTACCAGCTGCTAAAGCAACGCTGGTATTGTTTTCACCTATTGAGTCTGCATGTGTGTGTCGTCATGGCAATGTGGTCCTGAAGACACAGGTGGTTTTGAGCCTAGTGTTTAAATGCATGTGGACAGATTTTGTCAATCACAACCGTGCAAGTTTTAGTGTATCTTCTCATCTTTTTAGGTTCCATACAATACTTGAACTGTGAAGAGCAGAAGCCACTTTTCAAATGCTACACAATCCTTTTCCCATGCCATTGCTGTCAACACCTATCCATGCTGAACGTTGCTAAGATATTATTGATTGGGGTGTGGCCAAGAGTGGAATATGCTTCAAAATGTAACTGACAGAGAGCAGTGCTTTTGTCACTGTGCCCATGGATTTTATTTTATTTCAAGATTTGTAATTACGTCGCTAAACTCCTTGAAAAGGTCCTCTTCCTTTTCTCCAGGGTACACGACAAGGCAGCGGGTGGCTCTAGTTCTCTGCGTACTTCAATTGTATTGTGCTATTTTTGAAAAAGGAAAAAAAGAGAAATGACCTAAATTAATATATTCTGAATGAGAGACTGCCAACAACTTGCATTTCAATGACAACTCTAAATAACGATCCTACCTCTAGAAGCATGTCCTTGATCTGCTTCACCGAGATTCATTTTTAATAAAAAGCGATATGACAATAGTAACCAAAGTATTTTTACTCTCACAGTAGCCTCTACTTTGTATCCTCTCACAGAACTATTCACACCCAGTCTCATGGCATTTCGTGTTCATCAACACGATTTCCCCCTTTTTTTCGTGTTGCACAGCACGATTTTAAAAGCAATGTATTTCTACTGGTAATGTGTTTCGTGCCTGCAGCACGTCTTTTTCTCCGGTCGGGTCGTGGAAGACCGGAAGCTGTGTGGTTCATAAAAACATGTTCTTACTCAATATCAAGCCACAATTATTGCTTTTATTTTAAATCGTATAATTTCTGACTTTTGTTTCCGTCTGTGAGGGAAATAAATGGGGCTCAGAGCCTCAGAATACTGAAATCTGTATTTTTTAAATCTTTTTTTCCTTCTAATTTGTTATTCTTTTCAAAATAACACACTGTTATTTACTCACCAATAACACACAATTATCCTTGCTTTTATTTATTGGTTTGATTCCATAATCTCGGGCTTTTTTGGCGTCCGTCAGGAACTGAATTTCAAAATAAAAATAACCGGAAACAGATGTAGGCATTTCGAGCAATTACCCAAGATCCTCAGCTATGGTTTAATCTCACTGATTGGATGTTTTAGCCGCAATGCATGCTGGGATTTGGTGTTTATATTATATGAAATCTGGAAAACATTTTAAAAGAATAAAATTGGTAATTCCGAGTGCTCTTGCTTTTCTCTTTGAAAGTCATCACATAACGGCACTTTGGGGGTATCTATCTACAGATAAATATTAAGCCTGACAAAGTACTTAACGTCTAATATATTGCATTCCTGCAATGTTAACTATGATGAAGCACTTATTTTAACTGATATTATACATATGAATTATACTCTCATGTATGTAGATAGAATAAGAAATGTGCAGAATATGACAGTTTAATGGTGGAGGTACACACATATTGATAGATGTCTTGTAATGCACTGTTGAGGAACCTGTGACCCAAGTTTTTCATTCATTGCATAACTACACCGTAGTTGTGTATATGATATGTCAATAAACCTTTGAAAATCTTGAAATCTTGAAAGGGATGTGCAAAATAGCCATAATATACAGTCTTTAATGAACTATTAGTAGAGAATAACGAGTAATGAATATATTTTATTACTCATTTCCATTCATGTCAATTGCAGATACATGTTTAGTCTTCTCAAGCACCAACTATCAAATATCTCTCCTGATTGTTGGCACTTGACAATCACCTTCCCTGAATTTTACTCAGGTGTAACTAAAGTCTGATTTAAGGGTTGTTTATATTTCACATCATTAATCAGAATCTGCAAAGTAACTCAAATAAGTGTAGTGGAGTAAAAATACCAGGTTAACCTCTGAATTGTAGTGGAGTAGAATTACAAAGTAACAATGAGCTGTCATGTGGGTATATATTAATGCTGCCCATTATGGACACAAGCGATTTTCACCCATTTATTAATTATATGTTTTACATTTGATAACACCAATGTGTTTAATACTGGCAACTTCTAATTGTGGGGAAAACGAAAACGTTCAGTAGAGACGTCCCTTAGAACATTTTGCGAAACACAATAGCCAGCCTGTGTAGTTCTGGAGGGGCGTTCGATTCCAGTCTTGGAAAGTCTGGCGTGGTTTCGTTCCATTTCAAACAGCTGTTTGACGCTTGGCGTAACCATGGCGCACTGCCACTCCAACATCCAATCCCAGAGCTTGAAGATTAATCACGGGGACCGTAGTCCTAAACGATAGCTGGGGATTATGGGTAGGGTAGTGTCTTCGTCCATCCTAAACTCAGAAATGTTGACAATCGCAATGATGCTCGAAATGTCCCTTATAGGCCTACGTCTGTTTCCGGTTATTTTTATTTTGAAATTCAGTTCCTGACGGACGCCAAAAAAGCCCGAGATTATGGAATTAAACCAATAAATAAAAGCAAGGATAATTGTGTGTTATTGGTGAGTAAATAACAGTGTGTTATTTTGAAAAGAATAACAAATTAGAAGGAAAAAAGATTTAAAAATACAGATTTCAGTATTCTGAGGCTCTGAGCCCCATTTATTTCCCTCACAGACGGAAACACAAAGTCCGAAATTATACGATTTAAAATAAAAGCAATAATTGTGGCTTGATATTGAGTAAGAACATGTTTTTATGAACCACACAGCTTCCGGTCTTCCACGACCCGACCAGAGAAAAAGACGTGCTGCAGGCACGAAACACATTACCAGTAGAAATACATTGCTTTTAAAATCGTGCTGTGCAACACGAAAAAAAGGGGGAAATCGTGTTGGTGAACACGAATCAATAGATTAAAAATCGTGTTGGTGAACACGAAATGCCATGAGACTGGGTTGACTATTCACAGTTCAAAGAATGCTAATTTTGGTCAAACAGCAATTCACCCATACAGTGCAACTACAAGGCTATCTACTGTATTTGAATGACAAAAGACGACACTCACCTTAAAATGTCCTTTGTATATTTCTATTTGTCTTAACTGTGGGAACTTGTCCAGGCATGTTAAGTGGGAGTGGACTTGAAATCCTTAACTCAAGGTGTAGAACAATTAAGTTATCAAGCCAATTGCATTACTTACTACAACTTGAAGTCAATTAACGCAGAAATCAGAGTTCAAATTACACACAATATTAAGTTGATGTAATTACCAACATTATTACGTCAACACAACTTATAAATTAATATTTGCAACTTAAAATGTTTATCTAAATCAATTAACTCACATTTTTATCTTGCAACCATGCATTTAATTAAGTGGAGGTGAAAGGTCACCTGAATTTGTTTTTAGAGTGTAACCAAAAAGTAAGCAAGTAAGATGTTACCCAAAAAGTAAACAATTATAATATGTAGCAGTCAATGATATTTTGGCTGGACACCTACATGAATAAATGTATAGGAAGGAATCACTGCTCTATGTCCATGTCTTTTATCTTAATACCAGATATTCTCTCTCTCGGTTTAACGCCATTGGATGAATGATTTTCAGTAGATTTCTCAAAACGAACATGTATAGCAAATACCCAACCAAGTAAAGTCTGTGTGAAACACTGCCCTCAAAAGACCAATGCTGCGAGCTGTGTATGTTTTACAACTTCAGTGATGTATAGTTGTTAAGGGTGAAACACTTTGTTGACAACACACTAGTTGACCAACAGACAACTGTTACTATTTATCTTATCAATTTATCTCTATATATATTTTTAACAAGCACACATCAGAAATTCTCTGTTCTCAGTTTCTCAAATGGGAGGATTTTCAGTTTTTCTCTTTTCCAGTCAATTCTATCTTCATTTCAATATGCTGTTTGAAGGCGTCCTGTTGGGTTTATGAAAAATAATGGTGGGCTGTTCTTTCCTTTCTCTTCTGACATTTAACAATCAGCATATTGACAGTTGCAGCCCTAATTATTAAAAATGATTCCAACATTTGCCCAAGATAACGCTACATTCATACAATTATGTTGTACTTTTAAACAGGACTCATGTTATGCCAGTTTGTCGCAGTGCGTTTTAAGTGTTAGAGACTGATTTGACCACCTGAATTTCCTGATGTAAGACTGACATTCATCATTCTGTAATTGACAAATGATTGCTCAACAGCAGCGCATTGATGATCAGTGTTGTCAGAAAATGATATGTATACTTTCATATTATAAAATGATGTGTTCAAATGATTTATCTCCACCACAAGAACAACTTCCTGCCTGATTGCTATGCCCAAAGTGGCTCTTTGAGTGTCAACTCTGTTTACAGGGTTTACGCTTTATCTTTCAGGAAAAGCTGAGGTACATAAGCTGTCTGGAAATAAAAATGTATTTGACGGATATAACACTCAGTTGTACATAACTTGCCAAATTGCAGCCGACCCTTGAGAGCAAGTGGTCCCCACATTCATATACATATTTAATATTCTTATCCATTGATATTGATTGACTGATCCTTTCCCAGGTTTCTACCAGTGAGCGAAGAGACTGCTGTAGGAACCCCGCTGGGAGCCATCATGGCCGCTGCTGTCAATCAAACTATGGTCTACTCCATCACCGACGGCAACCAGGGAGGTGAGCAGACTTTGAGAAGGGCCTGTTGTGGGCTGCAGTTGGCTGAATTCACTGCAGTTAAAGTTGCTGGTTCACTCACAAGTTATTTATGGCTGCGAGTCATGACTGTGTTTGTATAAGTTTAACATGAATAACCATTTTCTTTGTAAACCTTTTCTGGTGTTTAATAACAATAACTTAACAGCTTTACGTGCATTATTGCCACCATCACTACTGGAGAAGGCCAACTTTGACTTTGTCGACACAACCTGATCAAATTCATACAAGTATTAAATTGCATATTCATTTTATCAGATTTTGAAACCCTTTCATTGTCAAGTCTGGCCATGGTTTAGTCATTTGGTCGTGTACTTAAGCTTCCTATTTAAAGTTGCAATACACCACTTTTCAACTTCCTAGTGTTTCCAATTGGTGTTATTGTTGACGCTACTGTTTCAAAGTCAACCGGGATCGCTTTCCATTTATCCTCAGAGCTTGCAACTAGCGACAAATTCAGCCTTTTTCACATCATTAGGGAAAAGCAAGAAATATGTTGTATTCTGATTCATTCCCAAGGCTCCTCCGAGTCCACAGATATTCTGCTAACAGTACAGGGTCTGTGCAGGCAGTATGTCTCCCACTGAGACCGAAACAACTACTCAGCTTTATGCAAATCATGAGCAATGTTCATCTGGAGACTTTTAGCCACTTTTGAGCTAATGCTAGATTCTTTCATTGAATAAAAAAGCAACTCTGCACAGGAGATAGCCTCTGAATCCTTAATGTTCCGGGGTATTGTGGAGAGCGAGGCTTTTAGGGAAACTGGTTTTAAGGCAGAGGGTGCTCATTTCTCTATGCTCATCGACGTTTACTTATACTGATGAGTAAAAGCTGAAATCTAAAAATTTAAAAATTGTTGAAAGTGCTAACACCTTCATTTTTTACTCTGTATGACATTTTAAACTTTCCTTTAAACTAACTTCCTATCAAACTGTTTTATTATATATTTTTGCTCTGTTTCTCCCACTCCTGCTGTCTTTCTTTATCTCTTGTTTCTCCAGGTATGTTCGCATTGAATGAAACAACAGGAATGATTTCAACAGCCAAGCACCTGGACTACGAGGCCAACTCCAGCTACATCCTGAAGGTTGAAGCAGACTCAATGAGAGTGGTGTCCTCCAACCTCAGGGTCCCCTCTAAGAGTGAGTGCGTGGTTGTGTTTGTGATCTCTCCTCCTCTAAGATTACACAACTAACTTTTGACATCGGGTTGCATCACCACAGTCATCACAAGTTGTCTTCTCTCTAATTATCCCCCCCACACACACACTCACACACACACACACACACACACATACACACACACACACACACACACACACACACACACACAGAGAAAAGCAGTGCATTACCCTCTATGTGATATTGCTAAGATAAACTTGCCACAGGCTTTAGCTTTCTCTTTTTCACATACACTTACCTCTGACTTTCACTCACCCTTTCTTTCTCTCTAAAGCTGTCTCTCATGTTCTCTACGTTTGACCTCTTCACCTTTTCTATATAGTTATTCGTCTTCGAAGACATGTTTCATTTGGCCTTGGCTGCTGTTGTTACCTTTCAATAATCCCTTTCCTCTTTCTCAGTTGTCTATTGAACCTGAAGGCTGAACCAGATTGTCTGTACGATTGCTTGCTGTTTAAAATGCTTTCTCATTGGCTATCAAATGCTGATATGCAATTATGCAACTGTCCACAATGCACTGATGAAAAGTGACCAAATAAAGTTGGTGTGCAGTTTTGAATTTTTTTTATTTGATCTGAACAGTAGTTAGTGCTACCAAGACTAATTTCCAAATATGAGAACAGAATGATCAGGTCACTGTGAAGTTGTACAGAACATGCCGTATTCCTAAAACAGCACTAACGGCCCGTCCACACAGCGGCGTGCGTTGAAAGCTTCACCATTCACTTTGAATGGGGTGACGTCACTTTTCGCCGAACTGCATTGCGGGAAGCGACGCGGAGCTTTGCTGGCGTGGCTCGCTGCAAAAGTTGAGCAATGTTCAACTTTTGAAGCCTCAGCAGAAGCGTCAGCCAATCGAATCGTATGCCAGTACAAGCTCTAATAATAATAATAATAATAGCTTGGATTTATATAGCGCCTTTCAAGGGACCCAAGGTCGCTTTACAAGTAATAGGGCAAAAACAAACATAACAAAACAAAAGTCAGACAGACAAAACAACAGATCGATTTAGGGGCCGAAAGCCTTTGCAAACAGATGGGACTTGAGGGCCCTTTTGAAGGCGTCGAGTGTGGGGATGTTGCGAATCTCCGCAGGGAGAGCATTCCAGAGGGTGGGGGCTGCCACACTGAAGGTTCTGTCCCCGAAGGTTCCCAGTTTGGTGCGGGGGGTGGTAAGCAGGCCAGAGTCTGAGGACCGCAGGTTCCGGGGTGGGGCATGTGGGTGAAGGATGTCCGATAGGTACTGGGGGGCAAGGGCATGGAGGGACTTGTAGGTAAGGAGGACTTTGTATGATATGCGGGACTTGACCGGCAACCAGTGTAGGTGGATGAGGGTGGGAGTGATGTGCTGCCATGGCTTTGTGTGCGTGAGTACCCTAGCAGCACAGTTTTGGACATACTGGAGCCTGTCCGGGGTTTTGTTGGGAACCCCGAACAGGACACCATTGCAGTAGTCCAAGCGTGTGGTGACAAACGCATGCACCAGGGTTCGGCAACCGACTCCGAGAGTGACGGTCGGAGTCTGGCAATGTTCCTCAGGTGGTAAAAGGCCGATTTGGTCACAGATTTGATGTGGGAATGGAAGGAAAGGGTGGAATCAAGGATGACACCCAGGTTGCGGGCTTCAGGCTCTAGCCAATCAAACCGCTGCTTGTGTGTCAGGGGCGGGAGATTCATGTGATTGGTTGTTGGTCGAGTTTCAGACACGCACGCCGGCAAGCTTCAACACACGCCGCTGTGTGGACGGGCCGTAAGCCTTTTATATTTCTCTCACTTGGTACTTTTACTTTTCAATCCCTCCAATAATTCCATTTTATTTGAAGAGCTACTAAAAATGTTTTTCACGGTTTAAATTGAAATTAAAGTGAGAAAGCTCTGATTAGTTCCTCATTCTTTCTTATTTTAACTTTCTGTATCTGCTGGTTTCTCTCTTTTTTGTATTTCTTATTTGACGTAAGATTTACCCTCATTCTTCCTCATTGATTCTCAGCTCCCCAGGTTTCTTATGTTTACTTTAATTAAAGTGTTTACCACATGCTATTTCACCACACTGTTGGAATTTAATTTTTAGGAAGTATTAAAACTGCAGATCAATGTAGTCATTAACAAAAGCAATTGTTTTTGGTGCACATGTTAATCAAGCAGCAAATCAATAATGTTCTAACGGTGTTAATCCGGGTTCCTTACTCGAATCCTAAATAGACGTATTGTTGTTTTGTCTTAATGGCTTTTGTAGATGGCTTTTGCTTACGCTGGTTTGTTTGCATAGTTCCATTTATTCAACATTGTTTTTTAAATGAGTTCTGCCTTTGATGGAGTAACAGTTTACATTTCACAATCTTGGGATTTGTATTTCCCTTTTGACACATGATTTCCACCCTTTTACTCAGTTTGATGTATTGTGTTGTAGTTTTACGTGGGTGTGATTCACAATTCCCTGTTTGTGGACAGATAAGAATGTGAGTCGGTCTAAGTTGCTGAATATGAATGACACAGGCTCCTTGCCAAAATGTTCTGTACTGAATGAACAGTTGAATTACAGTAATGTTGAAATCTATTTTTGGTCATTTAAAATGGATTTACCGCAGTTTGTGTGAGTGTATACAAAACACCTCTAACAGTGTAATAGTTGCAACCTTTGATTTTGAAACTTGCCACATACTTTTTTTAGACCATTTTTAAATACGTTTTACTTGGAAAGACCACGATGTTGTCAACGGTCATGACCAGTGAAGTTACCTGATGTGTTTATCTCAAAAATGGGATCATGGTTCAGAGTAGGGTCACCTCCACTGCAGCATCCTGTTCTTTATTTTCTCCACAGCACATTTTCAGTATTTCTCTTCTATCAGCTGTTAAAATGAAGCAAACTATCCTTCAGTCGTTTCTCAAACACTCCCCTGTTAAAGACTAACCCTAAGCATGCTGCTTTCAAAACATTATCTTTGACTGCTGCTTATTGCTATTTTAAGATGATTGATATTTTAAACCAGGTTTTCAGTGTGTTTGCTTTAACTATGCATGACCTGTCTGTCTTTGTTTTCTTAAAACATTGCTGATCATTTCATGGAAATGTGTTTTGACTTTGGCTGCAGATATTCCACTAGGAGAGACTGCTCAATCATTGTCAGACCAATTTTACACTTGCCAACCTCTAATACCTATAGAAAAGGACAGCAGCAGCAGTAGCGCCAATTTAGATAAGCAGTGTCTATTTTATCACCTACAAACAAAGATAGCAACAGCTGCTGCAATAATTATAGGTGTGACACCAGCAGGCAATGCAAAAGTGTTTGGTTGATGTTGGCTACAGGTGATTCTGTGTTGTCCATCTAAATTCATTTCCCAAATACTGAACAACACGCTTAACAGAAGATTCCTTCCTGCACTCTTTCCAGTGCTAGATGCAAACGTGTATCATAATGTTTAATTATTATGTTTTTTTGTCTCCTAGCCAACACAGCTAGAGTGGTAATCGACATCCAGGATGAGAACGACCACCCGCCGTTTTTCTCCAGACCTCTTTACATCGGAGGGGTTGCTGAAGATGCAAAAACTTTCACCTCCGTGTTGAAAGTACAGGTACAGAAATCACACACATCAAATCAAACCGCAGGGGGAGGTTAAATGTAGGAACTATAATATTAATAATGAAGCAAAGCCTACTTGCTATGGTTTCAGTCGTCGCCACTGCTGTTCAAATCCAACTTTAGCATCCACCTTAAGGATGAGTCCACCCATTTCTTCATGGGGAGCAATAAAGTAAGGGCTAAGATGGCAAACAATACATATGCACACATTCTACAGTACATTAATACAATCATCTGTTCCAAGCTTACTTTATTACAATTCTTTAGGCTTCAGTTTGTAATATTGTTGCATGGATAGCTTTGAATACGCACTTGTGTTACCAGTTCCTACCTAAAATAATACCCCTTATTTTAATGTAAGACTCAAAATATTACGACGTGGACAGAAAAGTAGCCTTGACAGCTTTATTTAGCTCAGTGTTAATGTGCTCACAGTGCCAGTGAGGATTTGCGTGCTTGTACTTGTATCCTTTACTTTAAATGAAGATAATATTCAGTCCGGTGAGAAATAAGATAAACTGCTACGATTATTCTCTGTTTCTCTCCCTCGACATCCACCGCTATCTCTGTGAGTTGACACACCTCTTTGTGTCTCTGTCTATTTCACCTAACTCTGGAGGATTTCATATCATTGTAAACAAGTTGAGCGACTCTCGTTTCATTAAAATGCCTTTTAGGGCCCAAAATGGGTCATAGAGATCTCAGCCTCTATCTGAGAAGAAGCAATATGTTTTAATGAGCCTGGATGCCACAAGAGACTCCTGCGGGTTCTCCGGCAGAAAAGTAGGCTCTATTGTATTTTATTACAGTTTTTAAGATCATTCTTAGATATGCCTGCTTCATTAGATCACAGTGTGGGAGTGACATGGAAGATGAGAGACAGTAAAGAAGGTGCTTTTATCACTCGTATCAAATTATTTTTTGCAATATCTGAAGGCGGTGTGGTTTTGAATATGGATCGTCAGTGTCAAAGCTGGAGCTGGTTTACAGTAACATGCTCTAAAGTCATCTGACCTCTTTAAATACTAGAACAGACTGACAGGGAACACTAATAGCCTGCTAGTCGGCTCGATCACCACAGGGAGAGGCGGTAGATCTGGAGATTTGAAGGAAAAGCGAAGATAGATGGTTCGATAACTGCCATCCTGTTGCGAGACAAACGGACTGGACAGGAGAAGGTAGGAAAGACATGCATGATTCATGGGTGGATGGATAGGTGGATTGAGTCGAGGGGAGAGGGGGGGGTCGGACTCCAGAGATGGACAGGGATGCTCGCGGCACATTTGCTAACATTCAGATGAAAGCGTGAGTGAGAGAAGAGGCGGAGGGAAAGTTTGAGAAATGTGCGTTTTCACTCAAGTATGGCTAATTACATCACATCTGTCTGAAGCATGCACATTGTCTTAATGAGGATTGTGTGAGTGAGTGGCTACAGTTGTAACCTGTGTGTATTGCTTCAACGTGTTTGAGTGCATATGCTTCAGTCTTTTGTCCCTCAGAGGCTGCAAGAACACACATATTGATCAGATTGCAGATTGATCCCACATTGGCAAACCTACTGAGGACCTCCCAAGAGTCTTTTGTTCCTCAAAACCAATATTTCACATTTTCTTCCCAAGACGTGTGTCACTTCTCCCACCACGACTAATGCAAATGCAAGATGTGCCCTATAATCTTTCTCCAGCCTTTCCCTTACTCTTTTAAAAACTAATTTCAAACTTTCCTTTCAGTGTGTGTCCATACCACAAAAAGGCCTGGGATTAAACTAAATTCAAGCAACTGCATTTCTGTAGGAGTGTTGCTCGAGGCACTCGTGAGAAGATATAATACAACCCAGGAACTCAAGTTTAAATAATGCATCAGTTTGAGATGACAAAACGCCACAGCAGCAGAAATGATCCTGTAGCTTTCTGAGAAATTACCCAAGCATGAATCATTTTATACTCCATCATGGTCATCCCAAAGTGAAATAGTAGGAATATGAAAATCATGTCACAAAATAACTGGAACTGGATAAGTGCTTTTATCCATTCTCTTATTCGTGGTTCAAATGTTTTCATTGTTGATTTTTGCAGCAACATGTGAGCAATTGTTTGCCTTTCCCCCATTTTTTGCCTTTACTGGAAGCATTTACTTACTTCCGTGTCTTACCAAATGATTCAGTCATCTTGTAAAAAAGCTTTCACATGAGAGGTGACTCACACTCGTGTTTTAGCCTCTACAAAGTGGATTTCTTTTCAAAACGGGCTAAACATTAGATGAGGAAGGCTTTGAATGTTTACAGCACTTGCTTTCTTCTTGTAAGTGCTTTGTCAATATATATATTTTTTGAGGACACTGTCACTCAGCGCACATCATGGGGAGGAAAGACACAATTAGAGTGCTGCTTGTTAAAGGGAGCAAAACATTCTTTTTCTCAAAATTATAGCACTCATTTTTTCACTTAATCCTGTTTAGAGTTTGAATGCATGTGGATTTGAGACACTCTCGCTAGGTGCTATAGAAAATAATCAGGTCTGTACTCCACACCTGTGCTATTTCAGTTCAAACAGGTGGTTGATATTATTGATGTATTGCTGAAAAGTTAACTGTGCCTCTCACCACTGCAAGTTACACGACGAAAAATAGATCTGTACATCTATTCTCAGTCCTCCCTTAATCCCTCGTCTTTTTACATGCCTCCATATTTCCTTTATTTCTTCTTCTCTTTCCTGCTTCCACTTTCTCATTCCCTTGCCATAAAAAATAATACATTTGTGTTTCTTGCTGTTATAGCATTACCTTTGATGTGGTGGGTGTCTCGCTGCAAAATCTGTAGTCTATAATGCCAGCCCTTCTTGTAAAGACCCGGCAATAAATCAATGCCTGTCTGAGTGTGTGTCTGGACGTGTATGTGAGGTTTGTGTGGTGTGTGTGTGTGAAGGGGGAGAGTCTTGATAGTTAGCCAGAATGACAGAGCAGATGAATAGACCTGCACGCAGCACAAAGCTCCATTTTACCCCCTACTGGTGATTCACTGCGTTATAGCAAGCAACACACAGCAGGTTTATCCAAGAGAATAAAAGAAATCTGTAAAAAAGCAACATTATATATATAATTTGTTGCTGGAGTGACACATACAAGACATGGTATCCGTTCTGAGCTAATCAATAAACATGACAGCTGCGTTTTGTTATCCCCTCAAACACATTGAATCAAGGAGGTGGGCTCACAATCACGATGGTAATCACGCATCATATAATAATTGATTGTTTAGATAATGGCGATAAATGACTTGATCACAGTGTTTATGTTGGTGCTGATGACATTGTATCATACTGGTGATTATGATGATATTGTGGCGGCGTCACTATGATGATTAGAATAATCACTCGGTCCGGATTGTATTTCCCTCTTTTCACAGGCCCTCGACAAAGACACTGGGAACTACAGCGTGATGATGTACCGGCTCATCATTCCCCCTCCTGCCGGTAAAAACACTAAAGACAGCAAAGATGGCTTCATCATCGAACCTTTCAGCGGCGTGGTGAAGACGGCAATCATGTACCGCAACATGAGGCGGTCATATTTTAAATTTGAGGTGGTTGCTACAGACAACTATGGCCAAGGACACAGCAGCAAAGCGGAGATAGTGGTATGTGTTTATAGTGCTCACACTGGTGGCAGGTTTATAACAGCTTTCTGCATGTTGAACACTCTCCACATTTAACATGGTGGAACTTTATTGCGATCAGATTTCTTTAGCTCCCAGAATTACCTTGATTCAAATAAAAAATGTAAAACAAATTGAAATTGTCAAAGCATTGCTATATTGGAAAGAACTTATAGTTCAGTGCTTCTGGCCAGCTAAACATGCTGTGTGTAGGTGAGTTTAAATGAAGAAATTAATTGTTTTAAAATGTATTTTCTGCTTTGTAGGTGTCGGTCGTTAACCAGCTGGACATGCAGGTGGTCGTATCAAATGTCCCTCCCACCTATGTGGAGAAAAACAAAGACAAGCTGCTCAGGTAACGTACAAAATGCAGCACTTGTTGTTGATGTACCATGTAATCATAAAGGTGGCTGTACTGCTGTATGAGTGATGAGAATCAAACTTAGATGTCTTGAGAAAAACCTGGTCATTTTAAAGAAGCATACTGATGCTCTTAGAGAACATTTGTCAACAAGTGCCATCAACAATGCAAGCCGTTGATTTACATCTCCTCTAATGACCTCCTGAGCCTCTGCTGACATGACACGTATTGTTAGTCCCTGAGTGACAGTTGCATACTTATCTTTAGGTTAGTTTTATAGGTGAAACAACATCCTGCTTTTCATGTTTAAATTGTCAGTGCAAGCCTTACAAAGTGAGCAAGAGTTCAACAGTTTAATTCGAGTAGGTGAGTGATGCAGTATTGCAATTCAGTGGCTTCTCCATATCGAGTTACTTATGGCAGGACTCCATAGGAAGGACTGAAGCTGTAATTGCTACCATGGGGAAATCAACAAGACTTGATGGAGAGCACAAAATGTCTTCATAAATAGTGTTTTTTACCAGAAGCAATGAAGTGTCCTTGTAAGAATGAAGTTGTCAGTGCTTTCTTGAACTCGAGCTCTCACTGGGACTTTACGTTACAGGGTAAATACATGTCTTGATGTAATAATGAGAAAAACCAACCATGCTAAACTTACAGATGTAGCTTGTCTTTGTTTGACATGTTTTTTGTCTTTGTTGAAGTTTAGGGGAAGTAAGATATTCCGATTCTTGTATGGGAATATGAGGCATATTTTATATAGGAATGTTTTTTAGGATACATTTCCACAATGTTGATTTGTTACCTGCTATTGAAACACATGCCCACCCAGCTGGCTCGTTACGCTCATGTTCAGTTGCACAATTTTAACAAATACAAAACATAACAAATCATTACTTGTAGGAAGAGGCAGGAAAGACAGCTGTTATGTTTTGAACCCTCCACATAATCTTGAAAACTGTTATAGAGAAGACAAGATTTATACACAGAACATAATATGACTACACACGCCTTTGTAGTCCTCCCTCTGTCTCTTGAAGCTAACATTAAACCGTCCTTTGACGTTCAAAAGAAATGGGGCGCAAGCACTGAATGAAATGACCTTATCAACCCAGGTGGCAGCTTAAATGCTACTTTTACTTTCCTCAATTTCAGTTCGGTCTGTTTCGGAACTGTTCCCCCACAGTCAGCCAAATGTGTTTTTACTAAACAAACACTGCATGATTCATTCTACGCTATGATACTTCTGCCTGTTCACAGTTTTGTCTGTTTCCTGCTTACTCAAATGACTTAATAATGAGGTTTTAAATAAAAATGTTTAGATATATTCTCTTTCTCTTACTCACACACCTGCACACACCTCAGTTCCTGCTGTGTGCAGGTGTTTCTGGTTGGACACGAATCACTTTCACACAGCGTGAGTCTGCCTAGCTTACAGGAAATGAAAAAACTTTTCTGTGTGTCATAAAAGTCTTGTTTGTACGTTTATTTATGTACATTAATGTGTGTGTTGTGACTGTTGTGTTATCCCATTAATAAATATATCTTATTTCTTAATCCTCAGCATTTTGGAACGGTACGTCCAGGAACAGATACCGGGAGCAAAGGTATTCGTGGAAACCATCGGGCCCCATCGCCATGGTGAAGGAATGGAGCAGGAAGACTACACCAAGTCTGACCTCATGATTTACGCCATCGACCCGCTGACAAACAGAGCCGTGTCTAGACAGGAGCTCTACAAGTAAGAGCTCTGCCAAAAAAATAATGAACTTTACTCTATCCATGAGATGTAAAATGGCAGCTCTCCAAAGTCTTTATATTATAAAATGCGAAAGGACTCAAACGAATTGAACTGTTGCAAATAAGTAATTTTGTAATTAAATTGGCCTCAATTCGTTTTTTGGAGTTCTTTCTGGCAGCTTAGCCAATAAATTAGAAAAGTACAAACAAAGTTTTGCTAGACCTCGCTTTGACTTGGAGCCTTTTTAAGGGTGAGGAGTTTTGACCTAAAGTGACTCAGATACACTTCAATACTAAAGACATGTTGACTGCAGGGGTTGGGATTGAACCAGGAAAACATAATTTTTTCAGATCAGTAAACCCCATAGCCACATTTGCAAGTATAACAAGTGGACAGGCGGGTTGTTGTGGTTGTACCGTGAAACTGACTGACTTAGTAAACACTTTACTGCAGAGAACTGTTTTACATCTAGCTGTCAGATCTTGCCTTCACTGCGCGGTATTTGACGTTGTTAATGAGTTGTAGATTTGAGTGTTTACACCAAATAAACGGCATCAGTTTGATCATTGATTTCTAACCCCAAAGGTTTCTGGATGGTAAACTGTTGGACATCAATAAAGAGTTCCAGCCCTTCCTCCCTCCTGGCGGGCGGATTCTGGAGATCCGAACCCCTGAACTGGTGACCAGCGTGAAGAAAGCTGTGCAGACGGTCGGCTACACAGAGGGGGCGCTGCTGGCTCTGGCCGTTATCATCATCGTCTGCTGCGTCCCCGCCATATTTGTAGTCATCTTCACTTACAGACAGTACGTTTGAATTACTTGTTATATTTCTCACAGTTTTGGTATAAAAATGGCACTTAATCAAGGATAATAGAATTTATAATTTGCTTGTTTTATAATACTCTACACTTTCTTTTTAGCAAAAATCCCATAAAGAGAATGACTCCTCAGTATCAAGCCTGATAGCTTGTTAGTCAGTGCTTTAGACTTCTATTATTGTCCAAAAATGGGCACCGCAGTCAATCTATAATTCCTTTATTGTCTCCATACTGTTATGAGTACACCGAATGATTTGCTGAAAATATTGGCCAATAAATGCAGCGGTTGCTCCTGATGATAAGCATTGGCCAACTGTTTTGAGATGTAGTTATTAAATATACTACATATTTTAAGGATGTATGTCCTCACTAGGAAGTGTTGTTACAGTGTAAACCTCATAGCAGTTATCAAATCTCTTGTATTCTATCATATTTTTGGATAACGCCTTCCAGCCATTGCTATAATATTAGTTGTCTGAAAATAAACCATATATTTCAACATTAATTTAACACAACTAGAGTATAATGTATGAATTAGGTACTTAAAACATATGAAGAAGGATTTGAATTTGAATTCTAACAAAGATAAGAAGTAGTTTAGAAACTTGTGGATTTCTTTTAAGCGAAAGCAGACAGTCAGAAAAGTAGACAGTCTCTCCCGTGGGACGTCCTCGAGCAGCATTTATCATTTTATCACCTGAGCCAGTCACTTCCCAGGATGATTCAGCGTGGCAGCCTGTCCCACGGTGCCATTTCTAATAGTTTGTTTAGCTAACCACCGTGAAAAGCTATTAATTTCATCCGTCTCCCAAACACATATAAACAAGCAGACACTCACACAGACACATATAAATTGGATCAGAGCATTTTGGAGCGCTTCTCATCCTGCTGAGGAAGAGAGATGAATAACAACGGACTGAAGTGGATAGAGGCGAGGAGATGAGATTTGAAGAAAGGAAAAACAGAGCAGTATTCATCAGCATAATAATCACTAGTCTCTGTTGCTAAATTACTGTAATGAAGACCAATTGTCCAACCGGGTTGTAAATTATAATAAGTAAACCTGGCTAACAAGAGGCGCTGTGTGATTTATGGTCCTAATAATCACTAATCTTTCACTCTCTTTCTCTTTCCCCCGTCTGCTGCGTCTGTCTCCACCAGATTCAAGGAGTGAGTACTGTTTTCATAATCCTATGCTAAAATATTAATGTCACTCCTGTCTTAAACAGCTCTCATTGTGATTAATGTGTTGACTCTCGTTGTACAATGAAATGGTTGAGCTCAGGAAGGGCGAGGAAACAGAAAGGACAGCAGACAATCAGCCAAATGAAGAACATGGATTCAGTAAATGTACAAGTCTGAGGCTTTTATTAGGATATATAAATGTCAACTCAGGATAATGTTGAGTGGCCAAGAAAACCAATGGCAGTTGGTTACGCACATCACGGATTAACATTTTAATGGTTTGGGAAATGAGTGAGTAAAACATGAAGTGAACATGCTGCACTAGAAAGTACATTATTATTATTCAACATGCTCTGTCAGGCCCTTATGAAGATAATAACCACAACTAATTCAAGAGAATCTTAGGAAATTAAGGGAAATTCAATCACTTTAGGACACAAAAGACACTGCAGCATTATGTTTTACAGTCTGTCACTTAGAGAGGCACATTTAACAAAGTGTATCAAGGGGAAAAAAAAGACCCAGTATGCCACTCACTAAAATACTGCAGTCAGGCTTGTAGCTCTATGCTAACATGCTCACAATGACAAAGCTAAAATGCTTAGCAGGTATAATGTTTACCATCTTAAGTTAGCATCACAGCTTGCTAGCATTAAATGCAAAGTACAATCCCTGATAGGAATGTTTTGTAGGTATTTTGTGATAAAGCAATTATTATTCTTATTGTACTGAAATAGAGGAAATCTTAAAGATCAGCAAAGTGATAGCAATTCATCCTGAGAGGGATATGTGTGGGGAAAAAGGTCTCCATCCAACAACAAAACAAATAGAAATGTCAACCTCATTGAAGTCCTAGAGAAAATGTCAGGCAAACTCCAAAGTCAGTGGGCTCCATCAACAGCGAATCATCAATGTCTGAACAAAATGTCAGTGTTATCCATCAAATAGTTAAGATATTTGAATCAGAATCCAAAGAGCTGAATTGACGAATGAAAAAAGTATGACCTTATCAACAAAGAAATATATATAATCAGTTGACATGAGCATTGTTTAACGACACATACCGAGATGGATCATGTATAAATATAGCCACCCTAACCACAATAAGACTGTTTCACTTCTTTGGAAGGTTGGGATTTTTCACTTACCTTTAAATAACTAACTGTTTCCTGTCAAATGTGTCCAGACGCCAGGCAGAGTGTGCCAAAACAGCCCGAATCCAGATGGCCCTGCCAACAGGCAAACCTGGCGGAGGCACTGCCAACAACCTGTACGAGGAGCTTGGTGACAACGCCATGTAAGTGAAGTGTGAAAGTGGCATTTGCATTAATGAGCCAGAGCAGAGGCATTAACTCACATTTCTATGGCTGTTAAACTTCAGCTCCACACTTTGGCAGCGTGCCTTTTTCCTGCTTTGAGAGCTTCGTGGTATCCAGCCATGCAGTCAGCTGAATAACATTACATCTCTCTACATTTTTAAACAATCACAATTTAAAATGGCAAAGGAGTGATAACACTAACACTGGAGAAATAAGGAAAATAATCATAAACAATATCAAGAAAAGATTACATGAGTCATTATTTTAGATGGGTCTTTGTATCAAAATATAAAAGATTGGTTATTTTCATACATTTCAGAAATAATGTAAAAAGGGACAAGACGAAAGAAAGGAAACAAAGATGGCTCCACACACTTGGGGCTAATGCACTTTTGAATATAATTTACTTAATAAACATTTTGGAGTGCTTTCAAATACAGGATCTGAAATAGGACAGAAAACATTAGATTTAACAAGACATTCAGATTCGGCCAACGTTTCTGTGTCACATGTGGGCTCATACTAAAGTGGTTTTGTTGAACTTTACACAATCACTTGTAGATTTAGAGCCTTTGAAAGGATGTATCATCTGAGTCTGTTGAGATGTGGCCTCATGTGGCTCTTTTTTGACATTTCACTTTTTTCCAATGGCCAAAATAACTGACACGACATTAAGCAAAGCCGCGTAACACGACATCAAACTAACACAACTCAGATTTGATCTCTCTATCTCTCTAACCATTCAGCCTCTCAATTTCACTTTAAGATTGTCATTGATTGGCGGCTTTCAATACCGCTGTTCAAAATAATAATCCTCAAAATTAATTGTATAAGATTGACCAATATGAGCCTATTGAATGTTTGCTTTGCAAGTAATTTGTTTGTTTTTAAAGTTGTAGTTTTCCTAATCATAAGGTTGTGGACATGGCCAGCAAATTGAGCAAATACAAATACGCTTTTTCAGATGATTATGGTGAAATTACTTTTTATTAATTCCATTCTACATCTAAACTCCTAAGAGTGCTTTATTATTGGGGAATGTAGCCCCTTCTCTTCACCACTGTCTGTGTCTTCCTCATTTCTTTGTATCTTCTAGCGAATTCAGTTTTAATTTATCCCCTTCCGATTTCTCCTGGTTTGACACATTGGTTGATTTGGTTAAACAAGAGTCTAATAGCGACTACAGTACAGTATATGTACATACACCGTATTAACTTTTATCTGAAAGTTTTAACAACCTCACACAGACAGACAGACACTCACACACACACACACACACACACACACACACACACACACACTCACTCAAGGCAATTCACTGATAGTTAATTTATAATTTCTCACTGGAGCGTTAAGAAGAAGTTGAGAGGAACTCTTATCAGCATTACATGCATCACCGCTTCCCTGCCTGTCCTTGATATGCCTCCCCACTCCTATTAACATGAGAGCAATTCATATGCAAGATATAACAAACTATCTCCAAATGACAACAGGGGAATTCTCTGTGTGTGTGTGTGTGTGTGTGTGTGTGTGTGTGTGTGTGTGTGTGTGTGTGTGTGTGTGTGTGTGTGTGTGTGTGTGTGTGTGTGTGTGTGTGTGTGTGTGTGTGTGTGTGTGTGTGTGTGTGTGTGTGTGTGTGTGTGTGTGTGTGTGTGTGTGTGTGTGTGTGTGTGTGTGTGTGTGTGTGTGTGATTAACCAGCCCAATCCTCTGCTAACCCTCCACCAATCCTCTGAAAAATATGTGAGGAAATTAACTTGGTTATGAGATAATTGAAATAAATACAGCCCGTAATTTATAAAGACCACCCTGGGCGGTAATTAATTCTATTGATAAGCATGTTTAATTGTGGTAGTGATGGCCTTTGTTTGTGTGTGTGTGTGTGTGTGTGCGTGTGTGTGTGTGTGTGTATATCACTGCCATCTTGTAGAGATTAAATAATCCCTAAAGAGGCTAAAACCTGGAAAGTGCAAAAATGTGCACTTTCGTAATTAATGTCCATTATCAAGCTGCTCAGTGGACTGATTTTTTTCAAGGCCTTTTTTTCAACTTTTAATTACCTTTGGCTGTTCTCTTGACAGAGTTGGGTTTTTAATGTCTGTTTTCAATTACCTACTAGTAATGAGGAGTTCCTTAACTGACTATAAGAGACATTAAATTAAGCATGTTTTTAAAAAGTTACATATATGCAAGGTCATTTAGCAAAATGCCACATTTTATTTTCATCACTTGTGTTGTTTGAGTTATACACATAGCAATAACTAAAGGTCTATACACCATTCTTACTGACTGTATCTGCTATTTCAATTGATTGGCCACGTTTTTCTTACATAGTAACAGAATGATATGCATTGGAATAATCAGCTATTTTAAAATTAAGTTATTATCTTCAAAGTATTAATTCCAAAACAACTATTTTAAAAAAAGTGACTAAAAGGAAAAAAGCTAAAATAATGTTTTTTGATTCAATTATCCGACATGGTTGCGGGTGTTAAAAATGTAGGAGTATTACTCTTTATTTAACAATAACAGATGTGTGTCAAAATAATTAGAATGGTTTTTATTCCAAAAAAAAGTTGCAATGTTCTTTCCCAACTTGTCATTTCATCACTATATTTTTTCCTATTCTCATGTTGAATGGCGCTTCCATCCGTCCATCTTCTATTGTTCTGCTCCATCCACCTTTTATCTTTGACTGACAGACAAAAGTGAGTATAGGATGCTGGAAATTGCTTCTGGGATTAGTTTGATACTATGCTGTCACAGTGTTCTTGCCTTAGTTGTTTGTGTATCCGTTCTTGTCAGTGGTTCATATGTTATGTGTAGTACCTTGGTAGATCAGAGAGCAAAGCTATGTTGCTGAAAGTATATGTGGTTGATTGGTTATATTTGCATTTGTGGATTTAGCTTGGAAGTAGCCAGCCATGTGCCATGAAGTACCAAGAGAATGCAGGGTTTCAACAAAGACATAAACTAAACCACATATTTTCCAGATGACTGAACCTTCAGTCAACCTGTCTTTTGTTGAAGGGAATTATTATATCTGCATACTCTCAGAACTCCATGGCACAGATATCCATCCCTGCCCCAACAGATCCAGCATTGTTTTCAGTTGCGATGCTGTAGCGTCTTTGTAGCTCGCCGCTTTTAGCATACATTAAATATTTCCCGTTGTGTTTCAAGAGTATTTTGTAATGCTCTATCCCATGTCCCTCTGGTACAGACAGCACAAAGAGAAATCTGTCACCTCTTTTAACACCCCTCATCGTTTCCCTCTCATCCCTGTCCTTGTTTAGCTTTTTATCTTAAAGTGAACTTTCACTTCATTTATCAAACAGCTCCTACGGATGTTTTATGTTTTTCTGCCTTTATGCTTCTTCTTTATGTATCCTTCTGTTGTCTCTCCCCTTTATAAAACACTTCACATAACCATTCGGTGCATTTCTCCTCTTTAATTTGAATTTAATTCAGTCCCTATCTCCCTCTTCTATTAAATGTAGCCTCGATTTATATAATTACATCTTTCCAATTCACTAAACATTCCTCTTCCTCATTTTTTATCTGCAATTCCTTTATTATCTCTTCCTTCATTTCATCTTTTTTCTTTCTCACATTTTCTTTCATGCATGTAGCCATCGGTCAAACCACAGTGGTGGCGGCAGCGGTGGCAGTTTGGACGAAAACGACCACCAACGTCTGATCTCAGATTTCGCCACACGAGCTATTGCGGCCCATCGTCAGTGCGTTGCTAACGGACGAGTTCTCAACAACCTGCCCAAGTCTGAGTCCAACATCACGTTTCTCTCAGATGAAAACCCCCTGACAATCAAAAACCCCATCTACCATGAGGACGGGACTTTGAGTAGCCCAGAGACTCTTGGGAGAAGCCAGAGGAGAAAAGATCTTCTTGGGGATTTTTCCCCTTCTAGGAAAGGAATCCAAGAGGCCTGGCTGAGGCTGAGCTCTTCTGGAGGGGATGTGGGCTTCGGAGGTTACAGTGGCAGTGACAATGGCTGGGGATCAGGAGGTGGGTACAGCTGGACTCTCCCATCAAGGTTACATCGAAGGGAGATGTACGACACCTTGAGAAGGCAAGTGGTCATGGATCCCATTCAGTGGGAGCTGGAGCTTCTGAAGGCCGAGTTCAAGGACAGTAAAGATGCCGGTCTGGATTCAGGATTTGAGCGTGGGTTGGATTCAGACCTGGGGAGCCCGGGTCTGGAACCCAAGCTGACGGTCAAAGAACAAGCGCGGCAGTTTGAGCAACAGGCGCTCCAGGAAATGAGGCAAAGGCAGAACAGAGGTTCTCGAGGATCTTTGTCGTCGGACATCATACTTTCTATTTACCCGGATTCTCCTCTGCATCAAAAGCACACCCCCACCCACTATGTTCTAACACCTCAGACCAGAGAGGGTCCCCCGAGTATCATCGTCACCCAGAGCGATGGAGGGACCCCTCCACCGTGTCACAAGCCAACTCCTCCTGTGTTGAGGCGCTTCGGGGCAAATCTAACAGGAAATCAGAGCGCGGAGGAAACACTTGAGGTCCATTTGGAGGTTATCCCCGATCCTCCATCAACCCCCCCACCACCACCTCCTCCTCCAACACCTCCCCCACCAACCCCTCCACCCCCGCCACCTCCTACATCTGCTCCATCATCTCCACCTCCGCACCACCCGTCCACCCCTCCTCCTCCTCTCCCTCCTTCTTCCAACCATACAGGAAAGCAGACTCCTCCTCACCCGCCACCTCCCCCGCCTCCACCTCTCCCTCCCCCTATGTCGCCCTCGCTTCTGCGTCCTTCCACCTTTGTCCTCCCGCCGCTCTCGGAGGCACCGACCCTGCGACCGCTTTCCCTCCGGCCGCCACCGCCGCCCCTCCCCGTGGAGCCCGAACTTCCTCGAAAAGAGCTGAAAGGAATCTTAAAGAGCATCCAAAACATAGCGGACATTGAGAAGTCGGTGGCCAACATGTTCAGCCAGATAGATCGGAAACAGATCCCCCTCAAGAAGGTCTTGAAGAGCCGAGCCTCGGAGGACTCTCTGGATTCCTTGGAGGTGCTAGCATCAGAGGGAGGAGGGGAGGGAGGTAAGGAAGCAGAGGGTCCTCCAGCCTCAGTTCCACGGATTCAGCCCAATCCAAACATGAACTCCATCGTGGAAGAACTTGAGAAGCGATTCCCTTCTCAGTCTACAATGCTCTAGCCTTTGCCTTTATCATGTGGAAAGCACACAGAGGGGAATTTCTCACAATGTTGCGTAGTTGGCGCGCAATCATCAAGGGACTGTTGCTCGAAATAGCTCAGTGTGATGCTGTGCTGATTCTTTGCCGCGCCGCGACTGTGTTCTTGCAACAGGACTTCATGTTTTCTACATAAGGAACAAAAATAACTCGGCCTGATACAAACTCAAGAGAGAATTGTTTCTCCGCTCAAATGATGGTACTGAACAGAGAAAGAGAAGAGGGGGGGTGTAACAGCAATAAAGGCCACAACCTGCTTAGCCCTAATGTGTTCAGTCATGCTATAGCTGGAAACGTCTTCCACTCTCAGTTACTGTATTCTACACTACTTCTCTTTGACGTAAAGGAGTGACGAAGCAACGAGGAGGAAATTATATACAGGTCCATTTTTTTATTTGTCTCCCAATCTCAGGGAACCGCATTGACAAATTCCAGTAGTAGTTTTTTTGAGAGCTAACTCATTATCTGCACCGTCATTATTTTAATTTTTACCATAAATGACATTTCTACGACTTTTTTTTTTTTAATTATCGCTGAGGATAATGGGCTTAAATAGCAGCAGATGGGAGCTGTGTGAAATCAAGTGATTATAAATGAGCAAAATGTCTCCTGGTTAACTCTCATTTGGACTGCTCTCATTACCATCTTTCATTCATGCCAAGTAATTGACATTGTTGTGAACAACAAATGATAATCAATCAAAAACACATGTTTGTTGATGTGCCCACTTGTTGTTGTGAGAAGCTAATTACATGATGTGGTGGTTTTCACATATGCTTCCTGTAAGTCTTATAGTTGATTATATAAGTAGTGGATGTGAAAAGGAAAATCGAGGGAGGAGGGAGCAATGTTACACCTGCCAACTATAGCGTTTTGTTAGTGTTCGGTGGGCTTCAACCAGTGACATTTTCAGTTTCACAATCTGTTTTTACTTTCCATTTGTATTATTATTTAACGTTAGTAGTGATGTAGGATCACTGATTATGCTCTGAGTACAATATCTATCTGTTCTTATCAATAGGTTGCTTTTTGCAAACGTCTTTCCAGCTGTGTTTGTTTTTCAATCAATGCACAATTATGTATTTTTCCAATTATGTTTTAAGTGGCATTACTTATATACAATTTTAAATTCTGCATGATATAACCAGGAAATCTAGTCCTGCCAGCAAAACGTTTCATTCAAAACATATGAAATTACATGTATATACATGACATTTGTAAGAGCTAGGGTTAATCTTTTTATATTTTTTATGCGGCCGTTATCTTTTGTCTTTTTGTTTCTGTTCCTTTTTTGTCAAATATTGAATTCGTAGTTTGTATTCGTGTTTTCGTAGGACCATAAATATAGTGGAAAATGTCCAAAACATTAATGTCAATTGATGTTTTATTCACATTATGCTTAACTACAGGCTTATTTTGCTTGTTTTACTAAAGGTTACCTCATTGTGTGGGTACTTTTGAAAAGCATTAATATAAAATATACAAAAATGCTATCAACATAAGATATTCTTCTCAATAAATATGTGGTGCTGACGGATAGTATCAACAATTATTTGTATTTTCCAAAACTTGAAATCACTGTAAAAACCGCCTGAGTGCTGGTGACCTTTTAGAAATGGGCCCTCACATTAACCTGTAGTGGCTACTATTATAAAATAGTCCCCAGTTTTTAATCACGTTATCTTACCTGTTGTTACCAAGATAGAACCACAATCCTGTTCATTAAAAATAGTGCGGCAGTGCTATAGTCATAGCAGTGGAGCATCTACTGACTGACAGTGACCACATTTGTGCAGCTTTTCTTGATTATGCCACAAAAGTGTGCAGAGGGACTCATGCACACAGCCTCATACATCTGGAGCATATTAATGAGGAAATACAATGTTCCACTCTCCTCCCATATGAGTTGTGTTTTTAATGAAGGTCACACATCAGGCCGAAATGAATCTCACCGCTGGAGTTAAACATTTGATGATGTTCTGATATTTCTTCCAAGGGTATTCATTATAGCACAAATGTGTTGCAACAATAAATAAAACACAAAACCATACACTGAAGTAACATCGCTGTTCAATGCAGAAGCTTTATATCTCCATCTGTTATGTCATGTGTCAAAAAAAAACCTTTTTAACCAGACAAATATTAACAAGGATCATCATAAAATAATAATAAAATAGCTGTGACTGACTATTTTATCTAAATGCTTTTCTTCTTGATCTAAGTGGTATCACCAATTCACACTCAGCTCTCTGCAAAGCATGTGTCCTTTTCATGTATGTTGACTTTCACCTCTTTGCTCTTTGATATACCTTTTTTCTTTCATCTTTTACACGGCTACATTACATGAAAATACATGTTTTATTACTGTAGCCACAATATATTCTCAACTGGTTTAAATTATCAGGTGATTCTGACCAGGGATATCATCTGTAACAACTTGTAAGATATGTCAGGTCTTTCCCTTTTCCTTTGACGAAATATCTGCAGCTGTTATAAAGCAGACGGAGTGACATATCAATCTCTAATTTTAACTCTGATGTTCAGTTAACCAGATATGGAAGGAAGTGACAGCCTTTGAAGCGCTGACATTGCCTTAAAAATGTCTCAAATGCACTTGTCAGTGTGGAATCAAAGCCTGTGGATATGGCTCTGTCAGCAGGCAGACTTCATCAAGAAGTGACAGAATAACATCCACCCCCGAAGACCTGCGTGACACTGATGATCATATCTGGGCAATTGGATTAAATCATGATGAACAGCCACATAAAATAAGCCCTGATGGTCATCAGTGGGGATGGCACAATGACATGATATGCATTGTCTCCTGTGGAATCTATAGAGCTTTTGTTAGGACACACAGCTTGGGAAATTGTTCAGTTTGTGTTGTTCAGCTATGAATTTATAAAAGGCTCTTGTACTTTAAGCATTAACACACAATCACACAGTTGTACTCTTAGACAAAGACACACTGCATTATACAGGTTGCAGGCAATACTACGGTTTCAGCTGACTGGGTTGAAAAGGTTTTATGTTGAGATTAGCTTTCAACCTCAGTGTGCATCATGTCATCGCACAGACTCACTACACACTGTGTATCCCACAGCTTCCTCTTTCACTCTTTCACTTCTTATTGTGTGTTTTTGCTAGATAACAGACATCATTTTGACATCTTTGGGAATATGTATTGTTTACAGTGTTGAGTAAAGTCGACTGCATTTAATTGAACCTGAAATGAAAAACACAGATAAAAGACATGGAGAGAGAGTGGATGTCTTGAAAAGTCACAGGATTAAAATGTAAATCCTCGCTATTGCAGAGATTATCATGGGAAATCATTGCTATGAGATGCAGCAGAGACAATTACATTTGAGCATGTGTGTCTGCCAACATGTGTGTGACCACAAATCTCTATACCTATAGGAAAGTTCCAATTTATATCCTGTTTTTGTTGATTTGGTCACCTTTTCTATGGGTATCAACACTTTATTTACAAAGTTTATAGATAAGATCTGGGAACAAAGTTACATTGGAAACATAGACAGGGCAAGGAACAAGAACTGATTATCAAAATGTTTTATTATTTTCAAACTTGATTGAATCAAAACCTTTTTGTTACATCAAACAGACAAGTGCACAATTCTCTTTGGACATTGATTGTTCCCGGGCAGGGTCCGAAATGATTTACACTTCCTGTATGTGTATATGTGTCTGGCTACATTCATAAATCAAATAAAAACCTAAGAAATGCCAAATTACCCTGGATCATAAGTGCAGTATAAATATAAAGCTGCTGTAGTATGGCTATTTCGGCTTCCATTGACAACACCAAGATGCAGGGCCGGCCCTAGACTTTTGGGGGCCCTAAGCGAGCTTTGGCTTGGGGGCCCCCCTCACTCTAGAGCGTTCTCACTACACACAACACGGAACCAACTTTTGTCACACCAAACAGAAATGATTTACACTTCCTGTATGTGTATATGTGTCTGGCTACATTCATAAATCAAATAAAAACCTAATAAATGCCAAATTACCCTGGATCATAAGTGCAGTATAAATATAAAGCTGCTGTAGTATGGCTATTTCGGCTTCCATTGACAACACCAAGATGTCTTACAAAGAAGTTTATTCCGGAAAATGTTGGGAGACCTGGTTATCTTGAAACTATTTTCTTCTTAACACAACTCTGTGACAGAGCAGTGAAAGACGGGTAGTGAGAAACGAGAAAGGAAGTCTGTTACATTCTGAGTCTTTGTCTGTCTCTCCTTCATTATTTCAGTTTGTCACACACTGTGAAACAAGGTGGAGAGGACACAAAGAACGGGACTCAATCATTTCCGATGTGTGCGTGTTTGTGTGTGTGATGGAGATCAGATAACTGCGATCAGCGATAGACTTATTTTCACACGCTGACACACACACAGTACACAATGCTAGGTACATACTGCTGGTAGCTATAATCTATAGAGAATACACACATTAACACACATGAGTCATGCTGAAGAGGGCTATTTCATTCTAACCTGTATATCACCCAAGGTCAGGATCAGCCGTTTCATCTTAATCCCGCCATTCATTCCCCCAATGAGCCTTTTCTATCCATCCAATCATATGGCCTTCAATACACTTTTATTTAACCTGATAACTAAGCTTGCATTTCACCTTGAAGTGTGTTTTTGTACGTTTAAGAAGCATAATTATACTCCCATCTGAATGTATTAAATGAAATGCTCAGGTGGTTCAACAGTGTGTGTGTGTGTGTGTGTGTGTGTGTGTGTGTGTGTGTGTGTGTGTGTGTGTGTGTGTGTGTGTGTGTGTGTGTGTGTGTGTGTGTGTGTGTGTGTGTGTGTGTGTGTGTGTGTGTGTGTGTGTGTGTGTGTGTGTGTGTGTGTGTGTGTGTGTGTGTGTGTGTGTGTGTGTGTGTGTGTGTGTGTGTGTGTGTGTGTGTGTGTGTGTGTGTGTGTGTGTGTGTGTGTGTGTGTGTGTGTGTGTGTGTGCACTCTAACAACAGAGAGGAGAGTCAGGTGTCCTCTAAAAGTCGCCATTTGTTGTTCTGTGATACATCTTCATTGTGCCAGCTCATTACCTTGGTTTCACATGACAATACATCCTGCTGGCAACAGTTGAGATGTATGGCCAGAGAGTTTTGGGGCAGTTTTTCATAGTTATTTCTTTCTTTGTGATGTTCCCTTTGGCTTTTCTTGGTTGTTTTGTTATCATCCCAGCATTGTGTATTCCTCTTCTTTTTTCCACTCTGTGTCTAACTCCATTTCACTGTCCCAAACCATTCTTGTTTGCCCCTTTTGTCTTACACACTTCGTTTGAGGTAGGTTTTCTCAGAGCAGTCTCTTAATTTCACAGAACTGTAAACACCATCTGGGTGGACCCAATATACGTGGTGAAATGAAGGACAGAAACTAAAAGTAAAAGTTAAGCATTTTGGGAAAAACACTAACAATAACTTAAGTGTAGTTTAATGCTACTCTTGTGTGTACAGCAAATGTGTAACTACAAGAGCCAAGAGATAATTAGCTTAGCTTAGTATAGCATTATAGTAGCGCCGATGATAGAGCTAGCTAGCATGTAGTTAGCTGCGTGTCACTGGTTGCCAGTAAAACAGCAACTTGTCATTTGTTTTTTGACCAAAACGTTTTCACACATCGTATCACATAACCCACATCATGTAACATAATAATTAGCCTGAAAAGTATGAGTAGAAATATCATAATAACAAGCTACACGGTGGATATAGCCTCGTGGACAATTTAGCTGACATAAATGACCCCTCTGATAAGTAGTTGAGAGCATCCTCTTCGGACTTGTTTGATTTTCTGTCTTCACTTCAAACTAAGCCCAGAGCAATTATGGTCTGGATTTGGGTTGAAGAGAAAGTAAACAATGGCTCTCCGTCTGCTTTCATGGCTGTGAAAAATGAGCTAGACCGAGTGAAGCCTCCTCTCTCACGGGAGAAAGGGTATGGAAAGAATTTCAATTCGCTATAGGACTGCCGTAATGATAGATTTTTGAACTGTAATGTTCTTTGATGTAGTAGCATGCAGTCAATGAAAATGACTGACAGAGCTTAAATGATTTTAGTATCACATACTTTTGCAACTCAGTCTCATGGCATTTCGTGTTCACCAACACGATTTTCCCCTTTTTTTCGTGTTGCACAGCACGATTTTAAAAGCAATGTATTTCTACTGGTAATGTGTTTCGTGCCTGCAGCACGTCTTTTTCTCTGGTCGGGTCGTGGAAGACCGGAAGCTGTGTGGTTCATAAAAACATGTTCTTACTCAATATCAAGCCACAATTATTGCTTTTATTTTAAATCGTATAATTTCGGACTTTTGTTGCGGTCTGTGAGGGAAATAAATGGGGCTCAGAGCCTCAGGATACTGAAATCTGTATTTTTTCAATCTTTTTTTCCTTCTAATTTGTTATTCTTTTCAAAATAACACACTGTTATTTACTCACCAATAACACACAATTATCCTTGCTTTTATGTATTGGTTTAATTCCATAATCTCGGGCTTTTTTGGCGTCCGTCAGGAACTGCATTTCAAAATAAAAATATAATCAGACAACGTCCGTTAAAAAACATTATAACATAATGAGAGACGTTCTGCAGTAAGGAGGGGCGTTTCACCGACGGCAGGTGTTCTTACTTGTAGCCTAGCTGACGGAGAATGTTTACTTTACACGACACTGTTCAACACTTAATTCTGCTTCACTCTTTAACTAAACAACCGCGGATGTCTTGAAAGACTCTTTTGCTGAAGATTTTGAAGACATCCGCGTTCTTGTGACACGTAAATACTACGCTTCCTATGTTTTGGTGCGGACTGCGTTCACACCAGCAATGAACCGCTCCAGAGTTCGCAAGCAAGCGCTCCGAGACCACCTATTTTAGCGGACCAGAGTCCGGTTGTTTAGTTCACTTAAGAGGTCTCGGATTGTGTTCACACCGACCCAAATGAACCAAGCGGCTAAACGCACCAGGGTTCGATTCAACCGGACTATACAAGGCAGGTGTGAACGCACCCTTAATTTTGACACACCCCATCTACCATTTCTCAAAAGTAAGACATGCTTGTTTGATGAATTTCAAGATTTAGTTTGTGTTTGTTAAACTAGAATCTGAATATTTACAGCATCAAACAACACCGTGAGTGACAGTGCAGGAATTATTTAGAGATGTTCTCTTTTGTTTAGTCATTCGGTCTCTTTCTCTCTCCGTTTATCTCAACTCACAATCCCACACCTCATCTTCTTGCTTTCTTTTTGGAAACTGGGTTAAATGTAATATATTTGCAGGGGCCACTTTCATTTGGGTCTGGATTTAAATAGGCCATTTACTCTGTAGTCTGGAAAATGCACAGCAAAGTGCTGACTTGTATTAGAAGCGCATCAGACGGATTATGTTTAATGACAGGGTTTCTCGGTAATATAAGTCTCTGTTTCTCTCTTTGATCTTCCAGGCGGGGATATGGACAACATGAGGTTGGTGACTGTCTCTCGATGCATGCTTTACAATTGCATGCGTGTTATTGACTTTTTCCCTCTTTCCCTCTGATGTTCTTCCCCTCATTTTGTCTCTTATGTTCTGTTTGATGTCATTTAGATAGAGCAGCATACAATAGCTGCTCTCAATAGAGATCTTTACAGTGATTGTATCTTTGTAGTTGACATTGATATTAAGATGTAAAAACAAAAAGACAAAGTTAAAGAAGGTCAACTGATCCTTTTGAAATATACACATACTGGAACAACAGTGGTAATACAACTTGAATATAGAGTAATCCATTTGCTCATTTCTGGCACACTTGTCCATGAATATACATCGTCCCCAAGAAGCTGTATGAATACCATCCATTTCACGAAATGCCAACATTTTAAATATGTAATTTTATTCTGAAATCTAATATGGTCAAATCCACTGATAGGATATTCTTTGACCTAGTCATATTGAATAAATTACATGAAGTATTGACTTTACATTTCCAAATTAGATGTTTACTATTTTGGAGGAGAGCCCTTAAATTCTTTCATTTGTCCTTGACGATTCTCCTGTCCTCTGGCAGACTCAGCAACTTCTCCGACCCTCTCTGCTCCGACCAGAGGTATCTGTCTCTCTTTACTCTATACTTATTTTCTCCCCATGTGTTTTACATAAGAGTGTGTTTTACATAAGAGTGTGTCAGTTTGTGGTGGATTTACTATTCTCTGTGGGTGGAAAGCTACTTATAATGGTCTCTCATTCTAACAGGAGTTATCGATGGAGTCTGGCATCGACCCCGGACAGGAATACTACGCACAAGATTATTACAACTATGATCACGGGTTCGTATGCACATCTTACCTTCTGCGGTTTGCTCTTATTCTGTTGACTAGTGTCTCTACATGTTTGCTCTCCTGTAATCATAACATACTGTTTGGATGGTTGCTATCCGTCCCTTTTTATACTCTCATACTTGATTATTTTCAAGCTTCTATCATTATGTTAAACTAAAATCAATTCATAGATTTGAATTATTCTGAGAATAATAAATAGATAGCTAAAAGTTCCCATTTTTGGTGTTGTTTAAATAATAGCAATGGAACATGGTTCATACAAAATATGAGGTTCCATATATATACTGTATACATATTTACAATATCATGATACTGGTATATTCATTTCAGAATATATATTTATTTAAGTCAAGATACTGATTTTAACTCTAATGCCCAGCCCTAAAAATCATACTCCTAATATAATTATAATTTTAAAATAAAATTTCAAACTGCGACTCTAAACAGCATTGTGTTAGAAAAAAAAGAAGAGATATGTTAGCCCTCATTTTACAACATTTTATATTTTGTACACACACTAGTTTTACACACATTATAAAGATACTGAGGACTAGCAATCCAATCTCCTCTAGGTTTTTATCTTTGACCTTTGTCCTCAACATCAGTGAAACATCTGTCCTCCTACACTAGTGATATCTTTGTCCAGCTGAGCCTGGTGTCAGCCCTTTGGCTGTTGCTTTGGTTAGTGCTGATCCCATCAGTAACACAGCACGTTACGCCTGGGATCCTGACACCAGTGACCTGCCTCATACCAACCTAAGCGCAATATGTGTGGTTGAAGTGTTTTTGACTACAGGAAGTCAAAGGAGCTGAAGGGATCTTTCTGTATGTGCATGTACTGAATGTTTGTGTGTGTTCCTTGGATGCCAGTTAAAAACACAGGAAATAACGTAAATAAATGTAAAAATATTAAACGGATACAATAGTTTGCAACATATTTGATGACCTTTTGCAAGTGTGTGCGTGTGTTTGTGGGTGTGTGTGCACATGTGTGTCTGCATTATTCTGCAACCACGCTGCTATCTTCGATGCATTGTGTCACTCTTATAATTTTAGCTGCAGACTCCGGGTAACTTGATTTTATACACCCACCCACACTTACACAAATACACAGTAGTAGACACACATATCCTTTCACTTTCAAAATCACACACACACACTGCTAATTCCCTCTGCCTAGCATTACGATACTGTAGCAGCTAATCAGGCAGCCAGCCGTGGAGCAGACAATGGGCCAGATGCTGTTGGCTTAGAGCAACATCCAAGTCATGTCTGACTCTGAACGCACACAGGAGCAGGAAATTAGACTTTGTGACCCCACAGGAATCAGATCTAATCACTTCATTTGTCTCAGTTGTAAAATGTCTGCTTTTTTTCCAAGACTATGCAAATGCTATACTGACCTCTCAGGTTTCCATGCCTGAGTTTTGTTTTTGGGAACAGCTTTTCCGCTGATTACTTCCATAGCTATACTAATCCATTTGGAAGGATGTTCCATAACCTTTTGACCTTTTTCTTTCATCTGTCTTCAAAAGAGAAGATCAAAATTGGATTTTCTCTGCATGTGGGAACGTTGCCATCTGCCATTGGCATAATTCTGATTGGATTTATACAGATGCTGGAAATAACTCGAACCGTTTGTAGCACAGGGCTAATGTTTTTCAAAACAAAAAAAACACACAACAAAACAAGCCAAATTATTCTTGCACTGTAGTCAAGAGTAAAATGCTTAACTGTACGCTCCACTGAGCAATAAGGGATTAAATCTTGCTTTTTAAAAATCATTATTGTCGTGGGTGTTGAGCAGTGTGTCAGGAAGCTTAGGGCACCCACACGAGACATATATACGGTGAGGAGTCAAATGTGGCAGTGGAAATGCAGTTTTCAATCTTTTAAACAGGAGCAGGATAAAGGTACATAACGATACTGTATATGTCCAACTCGTTTAAGGCTGAGAACAAGTTGTACGAAGACGTTTTTTGGGGTTTCACACTAAAATGTAACCACACTCATGTTTCTGTGCATTTAAAACACCCATTAATCTTATCTTAGCCTATAGCTGGAAAAGGGAGAAATGGCTATCTTCATCCAATAATTACAAATTCCACTCGCCAGCAAAGTAAAAGCGAGTTAGGATTTTACTTGTTTTGTGCTGAACTATTTTTTCCTCACCAAGAATATATCCAATACTCTCATGGTTACAGCTTCATGTTTTTTTAGACAGAAGGTCAAGAGCAGCTCCTGACTCTTAGTCCCTGGGATGTGTTAAGCTCCAAAAACATTTGGTTTTACAAAAGCACTTTTCTATTCAGCCCCCTCTGTCTGGTAAATATTTCAATCCCTTTGCTTGTGTCGAAGCCCATGCTTTGATGGTTCACCGTTAAATTGACATTGTTCCTGTAAAATGAATGGACTTAAAACTAAACTGAGTAATAATATTCTTTGTCATGTTTCAGCCAGTGGGATCATGTGTCTAGCTGTGACTGATCATTAAACAATCATTTAGCATTTGGAGACCCTCATGGAACGAGCATGTCATCCAATTTGGTCCGGACACACACAGCTACAGAACACACCATGTGATGCCAGTCATTCTGGCAGCTTTGAACCGATTCTCAGTTTATGAGTGTCCCCTTGTGGAGACATGGACAGGGGGAAGGATGAGAAGGAGTAGTAAAGGGAAGAGGAGAGGGGGAAAAAGACCACTCTAAGCAGAGAGTTAGCCTTTTAGTAATTTGATTGTGTGCGCACTTCAGTTTGAGTCTGCGGGTTAATGACTGTGAAATCCCATGAGCACGTTTTAGCTGAATGTTAAGACTCATTACATCAGCCTGCGGAGGCAATACTATACGCATCATAACTGCAACATTTATGTACGGCCGCACTTTTGTCCCTTCCATTGTTTCTCCTTTCTTTCCCTTGCCTCTTTTTTCTTTTACACACCTCCACATCCCCTTCTTCTCACCCACACACATACGTCATTCACTCTCTTCTTCCATTTTGTTATTACTCGTCTACTTATTGTAATGGGAGGGCAACGTCCCCCCCCCCCCCCAGTTGACTGTGAGTGAGTGATTACACGAGAACACTTTTCTGTACAACTCGGATTGAGCCAAACAACTTCCCGCTGATTTGTAACTTTGATCACACTGGGAAATGGTTTGCAGAATAGCATTTGTTAAGATGTGTTGTTTGACCCACTAGCTCCCAGAGTTTTGCTTCAGGGCACAGAGCCCAAGTGATGATGCACACCACAGTTTGTTTGGCCGGTAGATCCAGGCAGCGCTTCTGGCAACAGAGAGACAAAAGGGAGGGAACATGGATATCAGTGTTTCTTTTCAAATGTCTTCTGGCAACAGAATGCTCAAACGTCAGGGCCGCCAAGTGTGCTATTGCTTAAGTTGTTGTTCATAAGTGAAATGCAACCATTTTGTTTTTGAAGCATATGTCTTTCCTGTCTTAATTTCTGATTGACTGAAACTGTTTACAACATTACAACTTCCATTTACTTATTATATCTGTAGGCGTGACCTGTGGTGTGGATCATGTTTTCAGCAGTGTGTGTGTCTTGCTCAAGGACCTGCCAAGGTTTTGGTGATTCACACGTTATTGTCTGTTCAAAAACTGAATTGACTGCCCTGCACGCTTCTTATTTATTCTTTGCTCATCTGTAATCCTCTGTCTTTTTTTTTCTCTCCTTCCTTCTGTCAAAGGTATGAGCTTCCTCAGTACGGCAGTCGCAGGAAACTGATTCCACCCTCCGGACTATACGATGAATACGGAGAAGTGGTAGTTGATGATGACGGCAGCTACTACTACAGCCCGCAGGAGTCTGACGGAGAGGTAAAGACAATGAGCTCCTGCAGAAGCACAACAGTAACCTCTAGATATTCACTAACACAGGATAGTGCCGGCACAAAGGCTGTGTGAAGAGGAGAAAGTGAATAGGCGCATTCACACCGCAGTACTTTTCCCACAAAGGTTCATGCGAATTTAGTTCATGCGAACTCTTTAGTTCGCATGAACTAACTACAGATCGCGTTCACACCGGAAAAAGTCCCTGGGGGTGGATTAGGCAAATGAAGCCGCTGACGTCACTTCTTCTTCTTCTTCTTCTTCTTCTTCTTCTCTTTCTTTCTTCTTCTTCTTCTTTCTTCTTCTTCTTCTTCTTCTTCTTCTTCTTCTTCTTCTTCTTCTTCTTTCTTCTTCTTCTTCTTCTTCTTCTTCTTCTTCTTCTTTCTTCTTCTTCTCTTTCTTTTCTTCTTCTTCTTCTTCTTCTTCTTCTTCTTACTTCTTCTTTGGGTTTACTTGCAGGCTACAAACAACTTCACGGCGTATACTGCCGCCCACAGTCCCCGGCCGGAAGTCCCCGGAGTTGGGGACTGGCTTCAGTAGAAGCTGCTGCAGCTTCTACTGAAGCCTTCCGAGTAAATCGCCAGAACGCCGACACCTCCTCATCTCCACCGCTCCCATGTTTTATTTTGTGTTGCCATAAGTTAGTCTCTCTGCGTTTCTGCGCTGGGCTAATGCTAATGCTAATAATGCTAATGCGAGGATAATAAAATGGCGCCTTCACAAAACTTTTTGGGAGTTTTACGGGGCGTGGTTTGCAATCCGCCGAGCCAATCAGAAATATAGCTCTTTTCTCACAAAAGAGCCACTCGAAAGTCCCTGCTCTCTAGCAGGGACTTTCGAGGGGGTAAAAAGGTTCTAGTGAACAAATTTTAGTACCGGCTCTTTTTGGTGTGAATGCGATAAAAGAGTTCTCATGAACTAAGTTCGCATGAACCTTTGTGGGAAAAGTACCGCAGTGTGAATGCGCCTTATATCCCTGAGATAATGAATGAATTTGCATGGTAGAATGTACACACTTTTCTAATAGAGACAATAATGTTGTGCAAGTACTGTATGTAGTATGTATAGTTTAGGGAGAAAAAAAAAGCGTTCCTTTCTTGATCACTCCAAGACATTATCACTCTGATAGACTGTTAGGCCTCATTTCCACTGCATGGTTCAACTCCCATTTAATTTCCACTGCAAATAATACCTCATCAGGTTCGCCATACAAAACTGCTGTGATATCATCACCAACGTGATACTCGCTGAATCCTTTCATTGCCCACCAGACAGAGGAGCGTCAGAACTTTGTCAATTGTATTGTTTGCAAAGTGTCTTTTTGAAAATCTAGTTCAAATGAATAAAAACATTTCTGTAATAACTGACGATAGCTTTGCTATTAAAAAAAATTGCCGGGTTTAGGCAGGAGTGGGCTATGTTTAAACTCCACCTTGTAGAATCGGCTCAGCTGAACAAAAATGTACCAGGTGACAAAAAAATCTGCCAATAAGAAACCAAACAAAGTATATCCAAGCCGTGCCATGCAGTGGAAATAAGGTATTAGACTGCTTTGATGGTTGAGACACGAACATTTGTCAATTCAAATGACTTGCCGAGTGTTCATTCAGAAGATTTTGCCTTTGAATGACTCATGTTGTTCCTTTCCTAAATGTTCTTCATTTGGTTTTGGACTAATATCATGACGACAGGTGAGGAGACACATACAAGGAGGTAGATTATTCCAACACCCTGCCTACCTCCAGGCTCGTCCTCCAACTTCTCACGGGTCACCAAGAAAGACCCCAATAGCCCCAGGAGCTGAGGGCGACAAACACCAACAGTCAGAGGGGGGTACACCCACAAACGAAAAGCCTAAGAGCTCAAGTGCAGCCGCCAGGTTGAAGGCTATGATGAAGGTGGGCAATCTGCTGTCCTCTGGTAGTAAAACATCTGGACAACCCCCTGCCATCCACCCGCCCTGGAACAAAGCCAGAGTCAGACCGGTGGAAGACGGGGAAGGATGTAGAAATGAGGAAAGAAATAGGGAAAGACTGGGAACAGGATTTGAGCGAGGGGGAGGAAGAGATGCAGCAACAGGAAGAGGGAGAGAGAGAGGAGGAATGGAAACATGTGGAAGGAGCAACAGAGGTGGCGTGACGAACAATGGCATGAGAAATACTGAAGGCGTCAGGCCAGAGAACAGACCAGAGCTCCCTGGCCACTTTTCCAGCATGGATAGCAGCATGGTCATCAATGGGAGTTATTTCCAGTCGTTCGGTGAAGCCAGAAAACCCCCACCAGTGAAACAAAAGCTGAGCGAGGCCCTGAGTCTTATCTCCCTCACCAGAAGGCTCCAGGGACCCGCCAGGGTGGGAGACGAACAGTGGAGCAATGTCAACAGCTGGGAAAGAGGGGAAAGGAAGAGTAGGAAGATGAATGGCTCCATAGGAAATGTGAGTGTTTCTGCATCGGTGTCAGAGAGAGCCATGGGGGAGGAGAGGAGGAGGTGGGAGGGCGAGGTGGGAGAGCTGAATCGTTCCTCTGAGGTATGGTGGGAGAGGGAAAAACGATGTCACGACTGCGATTCAGAAACAGGAAGAGGCAGCAAAGAGTCTCCATCAGAATATAGTCCCTCCGACGCGAGCAGCCCCACCTCTTCAGTTACAGCCGAGCACAGCAAGAACGAATCTGACGCAGAAACAGAGAAGGGAACTGATCTGGAGTCAGAGAGTGGGAGCCAGCAGGGGGGAGGGTGGGAGTCAGGGTTGGAGAGTGAAGATGAAAGGAAAGAGTTAAGCAGAAAACGCTCAAAAGGTAGTTCTAGTACCTCTACGAGAAGCAGTGTTGGTGGTAAGAGAAGAAGAAGAAGTGCCAATCTAAAGAGCAAGAGTAGACAGCGAGAGAGAAGCGGCAGTGACTCTCAAAGATCAAGATGTGCAGGCTCTTCAGCTTCTAGTTCAAGGCCCAACACGTCAAGACACTCCCGTTCCTCACATGACACCATAGAAGAAGAGAGCGAGGAAGATGAGGAATCAGCAGAGGAGGAGCATAAAAGAGGGAAAAGCGCTGGATCACGAAAATCCTCCACGAGCAGGCACAACGTCCAATCAGACATCAGCTCCGGTTTGATGGACACCTCCGATGACTTGTCGCCCATCATCGAGGACACAGAGGAGGAGAAGAGCAGCGGCCACGGCAAAGGAGGAGACGAGGAAGAGGAAAAGGGGGATTCTGAAAATGAGCCCACAGATTGAAATGCAGATGAAGCCTCAGCCCCTCCGCAGATTACATTCATTGCCACGGAGTAAGATCTTGTTGAGAATGCCTGGTGTGCAGTCATTACCTGTGTGGAATCTATTACTATAATCTCTCTGTTCCTTGTTTGCTGTGATTTACATCCACAGGAGTTTAAATTGCTTGCTCAGAGTGTCTCTTATTGTTGCTCTTGAATCCTTCTTTTCCAATCAGACGTTCCTCCACTCCCTCTCTCTCTCCTTCTCTAATAGAAGTGGTTGGTTTACTTCCGTAGATTTCATTTCCCTTTTGTGAACGCTCAACTTCCTGCTGCTCTTTTCTCTGACGCTGTGGCTGAATGGTCGTTATTCACCGACCTCTCTTTGTTCCACCGAGCTTCTTACATGAGTAATTTATTCCTCTGTGTCCATCATTCTCCCTGTATCAGTGAGTTCTTCCAATACCTGTTATCAGCAGGAAGGAGAACATACTGTCTTTTCTTTGTAAGGATGATCATGTTCTTTCTACCTTGCTCTCTGGGTTAAATGGAAAAACTGAGTGTCAATCTGAGAAGTTATTTACTTGGCAGACATTTTCCTATTCCACAATGTGCACTGCAGTGTTTGCTCTGACCTAACACAGAGATGTCATAGTGCTTTATGTTACAAGGAGAAACATTGCAGATATAAGTGTACCCTTATTTTAAACATTTCCTTAACAAATTACTGAATCGCTTTCCCACCAAGGAAAACATTCTGACCTTTTTTGCTGTGAAGTGTGTTTGCAGTGTGAGTGAACTTTAACACTCTTTTCAAATCGATACATTTTTTTATTTTAAAGGACAAACATCTCAAAATTAAAATTGTCACGGATTATATTTTGACTTATGACCTTAACATTAGTTGAAGAAGTTGCCCTGATGTCACTATCCACAGTGGTACAAATTATGTTTTATACTCTTTCTTTAAGGTCACCTGTTATGCAAAATCCACTTTTCGTGTCTTTCATACATAAATATGTGTCCTCTCTGTGTACAGAGATTCTGAAAGTTTCTGGAGAAAAGATTCTCTCACTTTTCGTCCTGATCCATTTATATAAAAACCTGTCTGAAAATGAGCTGATCAGATTTTTGCCACTTTATGATGTCATAACGATTTTTTGGCTTGTGTAACCATTAGCCAATCACCAACCAAGGTAACCATTATCACCTGAATCTCTTCCTAGAGCACCATTGAGTTCTTTATAACCAAATATCTCTCAGAGGGGCGTGGGGAGTGGCTCCTTATTTTCATCTGAAGTAACAGACAGAGAATCAGCACTTTTGAAACAGGGCTGAAACAGAGGGGATTATGGGATGCTGCAATGATCTGTTTGGTATTTCGAGCCAAACACTTCAGAGACATGTTTTGTATATATCTGAGACCTATATTATATTGATAAAAAAAAGTATAATAGGGGACCTTTAAAAAAAAAAGATACAAATTATCCAACATTTTATCCATGTACACTAAAAGAAAATGCCGTAAGGACTCTTTTTTTTTTTGATTAAATGCAGTGGACAGTTTTTTGACATTTGTTATCTTTCTGTTTTTCCAGCCGGGCAACAGAAAGCGTCGGATCAAGTTGGTGGTGGACCGGGAATATGAGACCAGCTCCACCGGAGAGGAAAGCCTGCCGGAGACGCAGCGCAGCCGCCTCCCCCCCACCCTCAACAGCCACAGCAACGTGAACGGCAGCATCTACTTGGCCCAGAACGGCTCCATCATCCGCACCCGCCGCACAGTGAACGCCACATGTACCACACACACGCAAAGCACCGCCATGAACAACAACCTCAAAATCCCCTCGCCCGTTTTCAGCTCACGGCTGGCCAAGCACTTTAAAAAATTGGACAAAATGGCCGCCACACTAGAGGAGAGAGTTCCCCTGAACAACCCCCTATCACCAGCGGACAGCGGGGGCAACACGTTGCGCACTTTCCAAAGCTCGGGGATGATCGCCTCGGCAACAGCCACTTCCTCTTTCTCTAACACTGACAACAATAAGACGCTGAGTACGTTTAACACCCGGCAATCCAGCGCTTCGTTAGGATCCAGCACAAGCAACACGGGCCCCGACAGCGTGGAGTCTAAGTCAAACCTGCTCAGAGAGGCTCAGAGCGGCAGGGAGACGCCTCAGGGCCCGGGGGGGAGAGAGGAGCTGGGAGAAGGGGAGAGAGAGACGCAGGTCGACGTCTGTAGTGACGACGCTGGGCTGGTTGTGGGGGAGCCGCTGGAGTGTCCGAGTGACAGAACGCTGTCCGACGAGGAGGAGTTGTGGATGGGCCCGTGGAACAGCCTTCACATACCCATGACTAAACTCTGATTGAACCACTGTGCTCGCTCCTTATTGCCAAGATCATTAAAGACATTGTTTCTGTTCATTAGTCGTGGAACTAATGGGGATGCTCCAATCCAATTTAATCGAATGATCAGATCAGCTAAAAAGGTGAATTAGCACATCCTGGGGTTTAAAGTGAATTGTACTAAGAAATAAGATTCATAACATATCAACTTAAAGATTTCATTTTTTTTTTTTTAAGGAAGAGTGAGTAGGATTTAGTGGCATCTAGTGGTGAGGCTGCTTACCCCTCTCTTTGCAAGCATGTTGGAGAACTACGGGTGGCCTTCAGGTAAAAATGTGAAATGACTTCTCAGGTGCCAGAAAATTGTCCGTTCTGGGCTTCTGTAGAAACATGGCGGTGGAACGCGGCAGACCTGCTCCCTGTGTAGATATGAAGGGCTCATTCTAAGATGCCGGAAAAAAAATAATGATTCTTTTTTTCAGGTGATATTTACATTTCTACCAACACATCACGTAAACCTACAAACTCAACCTCTAAATTCAGACAATTGATCAAAATAAATCTTAGTCAGCATCTGATTTACTTTTTGTAAATTGTAACTAATTAAAACATCTTGTTTCTTAACTCAAATTCCCATTCAGAGCATCCCTTAAAGACACATGATCTAAGAGCTGCCACACCTTTGGACAACTGGACCTAGATTGAAAGGACTTGTTATATTTCTACTTTTTAAGAGATAATGAAAGAAACTTGAGGAAGAGATCTATGAACTTTGTATGGCCCTTTAACCGACTGGTGTCTGTATAGAAGCGCACTTGTTTCATTCAGGATTACAGCGACTCATCTTGAATATGTCTGACACTTTGCATTGACACGTGAAGTCTTGTATTGTTCAGAATTGCCTTTTTATCCTTGTCAAGTTGCTTGGCAAACTTTATCCAAATAAAAGAATATTTCATCCATTGAAACGTGCAGTTTGGCTAACTTGGTGATGTGTCTACTTTATCTAGAAGTAACCAGAGATAGCTGTGCTAAGATAAGGCTTTCTTAAGGTCTAATGAAGTGTATGGATTAATGGGTGTTCTAACACTTTTTCACAAAGAGCCAAGTGAGAACATTGATGGCGCTCTGAGAGACTACTTCTCGGCTTAATTACAATTTAAAGTGTCACATTAAAAAAAAGCGAGAATATCCCAATTTTGAGACTCTATCAAAAGTGTTCCTGTTTATCTTAAAGAGCTTATTTTAAATCCCCTAATCCCACTAAGAGATTCTCTGCAAGGAGCAGGTGGATCATTCTCCCTCATAAAAGTTCATCATCATAAAGGTGGGAGAACTTTTTAATTGTGAACCACATTACAGTGAATTATGTCATTTGAAGTCTGGAAGAAGCTGGACCATTAAGCTGCAAAATGACCAGTTTTTAACTCTCACATTTAATTTGCTGACTGCATAATTTCGCACTAAGGAACCCAACAGAGGGTGCCACATTATCGGCGGTGATATTTGAACCCGAGTGCTTCTTATTAGCCGGAATTAGCAGACTGTACAGAGGAGCAATATTTTAAACAGTTTCTGGAAGAAAGGGCACGCCTGAGCCGCTGTTACTGATTCAACTAAATGAGCTGATTATGTCCCTGACTTCTGAGTCGACTGCGTTGTGAGAGGAGAAGGTGAACATGGCTCATTAATGTGAAACATGAATAGATATGATTGGTGGCTGAAATTATGTTGGAAAGGGTATTTCTGATTTATCATGTTTTAGTCCAAATGTTTTACAAAGTTGTCTTTTCTTCTTTAGTTTGAGGAAGTGATCGCAGGGCGTCAATCATTCACGGCAGAAACTAATAAGAAGCATGTAAATACTGTTGTAGTTGTTAATTTACTAAAGAACTGTATTGTATCATGAATTTGTCTATAAGGATTACTGTGTGTTACTTTAGACATATCAGATATCCGATAAAAAGTACATGCATTTCCTGGAGACTTATCCTAACCATAACCAACACATGCCTAACCCTAACTCTTACCCTAATCAAGTCTTCACCCTAAAATGAATGATACCACTCCATTATGCAGGGGAGGCGAGTCCCCACACGTGACTGTGTAAACCGATGTAGGCCCCCACAAGGATAGTAATGCTAGGACACACACACACACACACACACACACACACACACACACACACACACACACACACACACACACACACACACACACACACACACACACACACACACACACACACACACACACACACACACACACACACACACACACACACACACACACACACACACACACACACACACACACACACACACACACACACACACACACACAATGCAGCAGTAAGATATGTATTTTTATTGTGATCCTGCTAAATGACAATTACACCATTTCTCATACATTTAAAAATTCAAGTAAATAGACAAATGTTCACTTGTACACATCATAACATGAATAGTGAATGTTAAAGGGTATACTGCACATCTTATGAAACAACAGAGTGCTAATAATGAAACATGTCATAATCAGCGGATATAACGAATACAGCAAAATGGGTATTTATTATCCAATAATAACAGGACAAACTGTCAGCTTTATCACATTTCTGAAAAGTCCTTAAAAGACGCTGCTGTGTGCTGCAGAATAACATCAGGCATATGAATATATACTGACTATTTTACACAAAGTAAAATACTTCTCTAGTCTCTAAATAAGTTTGAGTAAAGTCAGGGCAGTGGAGAATTAATCCTCTCACATATTCAAATAAATAAAAAACACAAAACTACTTACAAGAAAATACACAAACAGATAACCGCCAACCAGGGCTTCACATTGAAATAAATAACATCTAAACACACATTTGTCTCAGGTTCAACACATTAAGAAATGTTACATTCAGAAATGAGGTCTACATGTTAGAAGGGAGAAACAGAACATGTCCCTTTCTGTTTAAAGTCAGTGTGGTGTTCACATAGTTATATAAGCAGTTGCTAGTTATCACACGTTTAGAGTTGTGGTTTCTTGGATCACAATTTGAATCTAGATTTAGATCACGGTTACCACTGATAACAGATAAGCTTTGTGTGTGGATAAACTAATCAAGAAAAGGAGTTAGGAACCAGGGGTAGAACTTATTGCACTAACGTTGAACACCATTACCTGGCAGATGAAAGTCGAAGGACACACACATTATTTTTGTGGAGCATGGTTGATAAAAAAACATTTTCTATAGAATTATACTTGGTGTCTTTCATGTCAGAAGAAGTGTTGGTTTGTGTGTTAAAAAGAGTCAAACTAATTCTTAACCCCAAATTATTTGTAGTTATACACCACACAAAACTACAGATCTAATGAAGGACGTGTCCAAATAATGTTGGATAAGGATTTTTGGGTCTGTTTTCTGATCTTCGCTTACTAAACAGTGCGTCGATATATTGTTGGGCTCCTCAAGGATCTCCATGACAACACTAGAAGGAATACTTATGTATTAATATCTGAATGCCAATTAAAACAATACTTTAAAAAACGGGTAATTCACACTTAGAAATATGGAAATGTTAAATATCAAAACATAAAAAAGGGGAAAGTGGCCCCAAGTCAATCAAGTTTAAGTAAACATTCTGAAATGAGCAGTAGAAATAGAGAAATAAAGAAAAGTCACAATCTATCAATACTACTCATCTATAAAGATATTGCATTTCAAATAAATCTAAAGTCAAATGCAATTTCATCTGTTTTTTTACAATATTTTTGTTTGGGGAATTGTACAGTTGGGCATAAACATTTGAGTTCGACAAAGGGTTATAAAAACAATCCAAACAATTATCTCATGCTTTCCTCAAATCTAAATCTGTAACTGGGCCGAACTTTTTTGACCCTCTCACAACAATCAAGTCTCTCTTTCAGACAGATGAAGAAAAACACGGAAATTGACAGCAAAAGGAAAAATGTGCAAAATATTGTTTTAAGAAGATCTGGCTGCGTTTCTCAAAACGATCTTAAAGCTATTATCATTAAAAAGGAAGAGTGATTTATTAGTTTGAAGCTTCTTAACTCGTGAAACCAGTGAACAGTGTTAACGAAGACACCTGGAACTAATGTCTGGTCAGATTTCTAATCCTATTCCGAAAAGGTAATCAGATCATTTTGCCATTTCTAGAGAGTATTTGACTTTGAAAAAAGTATTGCATGGCCACTTTTGTTAAGACAACAATTACTTAATTAACTTGTAAGTGTTCTATTAGCAAAGATGCCATAATTAATAGTGGACAATGATAACAGAATTAAAATGCTTTGTGAAACCAGCCAGATATACAACTACACAATGAATTCATTAACTGTAGGGCAGTGTTGCAACATTTGAAGGCCCAGCAGAAGGGCAACTTCACAAACAAAGTGATAAGGGATGGTTTCACATTTGCCCTGCACACATTAATGTTGCATACTGCCTTGAAATGCTGTCCACGTATCGTCACCTTCCGGGCAGCGACAGAAGTGTCCAAGAAATCGCCCAAAGCACTCTTCACAGAATATCTGAGCATGTCACTGCTGTATCCTGTGAGCGCTGCCCGACCATGTTCCCGTACAGTACTGTGAAACTGGAACAGTAAGAAATAACCAAACAAGCCAGCTGTTCAGCCTCCTTCACAACGCCCTCAGAAAAAAGAGCTCATACCTGAGAAAGAGAGAAGAATACTTTGAAACCTCTGCAGCCCTCCACATCTCTCTTTCTGTACATGCCTCTGTGCTTCATTTGTGCGATACGAGCAGAGGGGGAACCAATAGTAAACCTTCTTGGAACCAAACAAAGTCATCCAATAGCAAACTGTGTTGGGACACAATCTGTCTCTCTAAACTCATTCAATCCAGAGGATATTTGCAGGCCACCTTCATCTCTTATGGTGTCTTTTTTTGGGAGATAAAAACTGGCACTCGTTCCTCTTTATCCTTCAAATGTGACTCAGGGAAGTGCTTCCTTTTCATCTGTGGGAAAAGGAATACTTTGAGACCCTGATCACACACTATATGACTTCAATAAGAGCAGCTGCCTCTGGTTCTCCGCCTCTCTGTGGAGCCACTCTACAACCAATAAACCAAAAGAGCTTCCTGCCCCCCCACTCACTGTTTCAAAGTGACGCGGGTTAAACTCCTGCCTGACCAAGCAAAGGAGCTGAGTCTGAATCACATCCTTAACATGCTCAACTAACAAGAGGAAGCATCAGACGTAGACTCCTACGAGAGGAGCGTATCCCACAATCCCACAGTGTGTCGGACGGCTTTTTTTTATTTTTTTAAAAGGAGTATCCTCCAAATGTAGAAGTAGTCAACCAAAGTCTCTCTCTTCATTTCAGGATCTTCCAGTTCCTGAGCAGGTGGAGCTTCCAGGTGGAGGGGGTCAGAGAGGGGGTGGGCAGGTGGAGCTGCTCCCTAAAGGAGGATGATGATGAGGAGGAAGAGGTCTGGAGGAACCTTCCTGCCCCCACCCGGCCCTCTGCCACCCACACCTTCAGCCCTGCAGCTGCAGACAGACACCCTGCAGAGGAGCACAGATTAAGACCCTCAGTAACATAATGAATGCTTCCATACTGCAGAGTGAGACAGCTGGTAAAAACATTTTTTTAGTTATACTGGAGAAGGTAGTATTTCTTATCTCTACACAATATGTATGTTAATGATAAGTATTTCAATCGTGAGCATTTTATTTCCAGATATATTTACAGTAATACATTTGCACTAGAATCATCTTTTCCACACACATTTTTGACACTCTGCTTTGTTTGACTCAACATAGTAGGGCCAATCTAATGATATATATAGATTTTGTAATATAAAAAGAACAAACTCATAATATGAAAACGTATTTTAAGGATTCTGAATTAGGTGTATGCCGTCTAAATAATACCAACATTACATGCGTTACCAACACTTCAATTGAATCCCCAAATGTAACCCTAACCCGGTCGCAACACGTCACAATCCACATCACCTGCTCCACCAATCTGTACTGATGCAACGTTCAAATGCTCCTTTAGTGATGTTAGGTGTTAGACAACATACGGTACCTCATGCACAGACCGCAGCAGAGCCTCACTCCTGCAGCTCGGTCAGAGCCACACAGCATGCCGCTCTATCATCCTTACTCTGCGCCGGGCCGTCCACCCCCCCGCCTGTCGTCATGCTGCGGCTGCGGCTGGTCAGCTTCTTCAGCTCGCTGGCGAAGGAAATGACTTTCTTTTTGTCTTCCCGCACCACCTGGGAGCAAAAATATGAATGTTACTGCAGATACAGAAAGAATGGAGAGAAATGTGCATGTGAGTATTCTTCTACTAAACATGGAATACTTGTTGCCTCCTGTTTCATTAAGTGTTTTGTACTTTGAATAACTGCTGGTGTCGTATCCTGTCAATCATTCTTTCTGCGGTCATTATTTAAAGAGATGAATTGACATAAAATATTAAACTTGTATTTATTGAGGCAGCTCAAATGAACATTATAACTTACAAACATGTCAGCACAAAATGCCTCGAGTATAAAACAGCAAGAAATAAATACTGACAGACAAATGATAAAAACATCATATATATAATAGTTATGTATCACAATTAACAGATAAACAAACACTTTACAGTAAATCACAAAATCAAATGCAGTTCAAACAAGCGGAGCAGCATTAGGTTCAAAAGCACATACGAGCCATCATGCAGGTGTGAACACACAAAGACACGCACATTACAACATGGCGGGGTTGAGATGAGAATGAGCAGCATGTTAGTGTAACAGTAAAAGTTCCTGAAAGCACATACAAAGTCAAAACATGCATATGGGAGTGACGTAATTCACAAACACATGAAATGAGAACATGGAAAATAAGCACTAAAAGGTCTATCGCAGGAAATAGGTCAGCATGTTTAGAGCTACCTGCTCTTTGAATTTCAGAATGAACTTTCCCGCGCCCCTCCAGCGGCTCTGAGCCTGGTAGACACACTCGTGATCCAGCAGCACGCGCTGCAGGGGCTTGGACGTGGAGGACTTCTTAGAGCCGGCGTCCTTCGTCACCTCCTCCATCAGGACGTAGTCACAGGGGTTGGGATTAGCTAGGATAGTGTAGGAGTACTTGGCTTTTGACAGAGTCTAGACGGATAGATACATGGTATGAGAAACAAGTTAAGCCACTTTAGGGTTAGTGTGCAAATCTTGAAAGTTTAGAATCCTTAAAACAGCTGTCATGGTCTCATCAGGTGCTTTTTGACTCTCCTCACCTGCTGTATGATGTCCTGAGCAGTGCTGTAGCGTGGAGCTTTGATCACAGTGTGCGGTTGCTCTGGTGAAACTTCATGGACCTGGACGAAGAACATATCTTCCTCCAATGCTCCTCCTCCTGACCCATCTCTACCTCCCACTGTCACCTCCTCCTCTCCCTCCAGCACAGAGTTCTTCTCATTCAAGTTCTGCAAGAAAAATAATGCACAGTAACATCAGTATGTGGCCGAATCCCAGAGTTAAACCAGTGATATGCAAATGAACTAAATGCAGCTACCTCAAATGAACCTCCTGTCCCTTTAAGAACAGTGTGCCTTTATTTCATTTCTTATATAAGACAACCACAAGAGGGAGCCATAGTCTACACTAAAAAGTGTGTATTGGCTGCTTTTGTGGTGGTTATATGATAAATGTAACTACAGTCAGTGGGTGAATATTAACATAAACACAGATTAAATTGTTTTATATTATTAAACAGATACGATTCAACCCTGAAATGATTTAATACACTAAACCCATGTAAGAAATGGCTTTTTTTGCAGATAATATCCACTGAGATCAGTTGTATACAGAGTTTGAGTCTGTGTGTACCTCCTCTCTTGTTCTGAGGCAGATCCTCCCCACATATCCCTCCTCAGAGTTCCAGCTGGAGACCAGTCGGACCACCTCCTCCTCCGGGGCCAGAGCACGGTGCTGAGCACAGCGCTTCACCTCGCTGCGCTCCTTCAACAGAGGAACCTTCTCCTCGCACAGGAAGTACTCGGAGGGGTTTCCAGAAGACGCTACAACCTGCGTAAGGAAGTATGACACGACATGACAAATGAAAAATTGCCTAAAAAATCTGCTGCTACAATCACCACTTCACTTCTGAAATACTAACCGTGTCCAGCAGCTGTTTGGCGGTGGTCTGCTCCGTCACAGAGAACACGGTGAAGAGTTCAGGGCCAGGAGCTGCGTACACCGTCACCCTGTGCTGCTGCGACGCATGTTTCTCCTCTGAACTGAACAGCTGTGAGGAGAGCAGTATGTTATTATAAACACACTGTGTCATATTACTGCTTTAGCGGACAGTCTTCAAAGCACAATTGGAGGTACATTGTCACATGTGCCCACAACCCCTGCCATTTCAGAGCAGCTGCCAAGTCTTACCAGTGATGAGGGAGTAGCGCCCCCTGTGGGACCCTCCTCTATTCTGCGGCTGTAGATAAACAAGCTTGACACTTCCAGGGGTTCATTATGCTGCGTCCTCAGCTGGACGTGTCTGTAACCTGAAACAAACAAGAACATATATTCTGATTACATATAGACCAATACAACCAAGAATAGTTAACAATCTTGTATTAGCTCTAATTGATTTGTATTTTTCTATGTTTACAGTTAGCCTATGAAAAGCAACTTAGTCAGGATATAACAAGGGACTGACACTGAAAAAGACTCAATTATATTTCCTTTCTGTTATACATCAAAGCCTTTTATAAGATATATATTATAAATATTTGCAGTTTCCCTCATTTGAATGAAGTGCACATATGTACTTATTACAGCTGAGAGTTGATAATCAGGCTTTGTTTTTAAACAATTTTTTCAATTTTGGTCCAAAAACATATTTCAATAATAATATACCTGCAGACATTTTTATTGATTCATAAATACTTAAATATCTGCAGACATTTTTAGACCCTTTCTCATGGTTGTATCTGCAGTATATTGTCTTTCAGACTCGTACCTGGCTTGAGGGCCTTCAGAGGCAGCGTCCTCTGAGCGGTGGTCTGGGAGCTGTTGTTCTCCACTACGGCGAAGCGCAGGAAGCACATCTCTTCGCAGTGCACGGTGAACTGGAAGTGCTCGCTCCACATGGGGTTCAGGGTGTTGCGGTGGATGGGCTTGGTGCGGAAGTGGCAGCTGTCGATGGACATGCCGAGAACATCCACCTCAATGCAGGGGCTGCCAGCGTTATTAACGGGACACACGTTCTGACCGGAGACAATCTGAGAGGGAAAAACAGAGACAAGGGGTGTGAGGATTAAAGAGCAACAATATACACAATGTACTAACAACATGTGCAGATCACACTTTGCACTTTTACTAAATCAATGTCTTTGACCAGCCAACACACACACACACACACACACACACACACACACACACACACACACACACACACACACACACACACACACACACACACACACACACACACACACACACACACACACACACACACACACACACACACACACACCACACACACACACACACACACACACACACACACACACACACACACACACACACACACACACACACACACACACACACACACACACACACACACCACACACACACACACACACACACACACACACACACACACACACACACTTCAGGGGACATTACATTGACTTACATGCATTTCCTGGAGACTTATCCTAACCTTAACCATAACCAACACATGCCTAACCCTAACCCTAACCAAGTCTTCACCCTAAAATTAATGATTCCCCTCATGGGGACCTCCAATTTGTCCCCATAAGGGAAGCCAGTCCCCACACGTGACTGTGTAAACAGATGTAGGTCCCCACAAGTATAGTAATGCTAGGACACACACACACACACACACACACACCAACACACACACACACGGTACTTGAACAGATCATTTGAACCTCACAGAGTACATGGATGTCAATGTTTGGAGAGGTAAATAAAAGCAGATGTATCATCAGAAGTTCATAATTATTCACATTATTTTGTCGTGTAATTCCAACATTAAGTAAAGTTTTTACTTACAGACTTCATCGGACACTTAAAAGCAAAAATAATCACTTCATGTCAACAAATCGTACACTCTTACTTTGTCATGAATTTAACTCCAGGCTGAAATATTTGTCCCTGTTTTATTTTTGACCAATCCAGTTAAATGTCTGATTTGAAGTCTGTAACTTGAATTTTCTGTGACGATGCAATAACGATGAGATAATCTGTTAGGACTTTCATCGTTCTCTTCCCCAAACAATATGCAATGAGTAACAGAAAGTCAAGAGGGTGGTTGTGAGACAGAGTGGACATATTGCAATGCAGAGCTTTTATGAGGTCCTGTTCTCAGTTACTGGTATATAAACTGGGTGGCCTTCATGCATCTCAAATATAAGCACATAGAGACCTCTTCACAATAAAACTGTCCAAACACACCTTAATGACTCTCATGAGTACTTAGGAGTGACCAGTTAAAATGTCAGTGCAGGTATGGTTGTTAAGGATGAAAAATGGGCTTAAGAAAGATTTAATTGCCTTGAGGCTTTTAAACATATACCATGACAAATTATCTATTTTAGAGACTTTTGAGATATATATTTGTAAAAATTAAGAAAATATATGTATTTTTTAAAGGAGCAAAAAGTATTTGCAGACACAAACAGCTATGATAAGATCCGATCCTCTTTACTTAGGAAACTGATTACGCAGCACTCATGAAATGTAAACTGACAGTATAAAAGAGGTTAGTAATAAGTAATCTACGAAGGAGTTAGGAGGAAAGTGCACAAAGTCGTCCTCCTGATTGATTTCCCACTCTGCTCCAAATGTCACATTAACTCACAGTGAGGGAGTAGACGGCGGGGCTCATCTTCTCCACATCCCTCTCCATCGGACAGAACTGCTGATAGAGCGGACAGCTGCGGTCCCACAGCACCGCCGGCTTCAGGACGTAGCCACAGCCACCGTTAGCCTCAAACAGAGCTGTGTTCAAATGCATGGGCAAGTCTGAGGGGAGAGAAATAAGGTAATAAAGTAAACAAAGTATGGTATAAATCCTTAAAGACGGGTATGTAAACCAGCTTGAGTGCGCTAGAATTTGAAAATACACGACCGGAGAAAATCTGCCACTTCCTTACAGAGCCCCTCCTCCAACACACACGAACGCGCACATGACCAATGAGGGCACGAGATAAGTTTGTGCACAGATGGAAGGCTGACAGGCAGGTAGGCCATCCAGTTACTTTAGCCGGACCGGCTCAGATGATTGGTCGTGCTTTTTACAGTACTACGGCTTCCACAGATGACATTTTTTTATGGATTTATTGTCAAAGCACTTAAGATATTCATTGCTATCGGGATGTTAAGAGCATTCCATGGAATATAACAACAAGTGTATCTCGAGCCGGTTTCTCAAACTTACCTATCCCACCTTTAATTCACCTTGATGATGTAAAAAAGTTGGAAAATTAAGACAAAGATTATTCAGTTTGTTGCGGCAGTTGTTTTAACAGGTTGGATTTTAAGTCGGGTTTATAGGGTGTGCTTCAAAAATAAAACGACATGTCTGAGTGCAAGTAAGTCTCTTTCTAAATGATGGGGAAGATGATTTGAAATAAAGAGATGGATAAAACACGAGGGTTGAACTAAAGGAAAATAGATTTAAAGGAAGGGAGTAGGACAAAGGTCAAATGAGAATAAGAAAGAGGAGGATGAGAGGTTCTTTTAAATGTAATATGCCTTTTAGAGAAAGTAACTTCATCTGAGTTCAGACGGCGAACAGAGAGACATTTCTGGATAATGGAGAGGGAGGAACAAATACGATTTGAAACAACAACAGAGTAAGGTAGAAAGAACGAGAAAAAGAAAGAAAGAGGAAAAAGAGACCGGCAGAAAATGAGCAAGGGGGCACCTTGGGATCAACAATCTCTTATAAAGAGCATAATAAGAGATACTTTTATCTGCAGAGACATAACAAACAAACCGACTCTAGAACTATATAGTCTTTTAGATATTTTCAAGGGATTGCAAAGTTGTAAAAAGCTCTCATTATGATGTAAATGAGGCCTTGACATTGCTTTATATTGCATTACAAAGGAGAAAGATGACAGAGTAGAACAGAATAGACTCTCCTTCATGTTCCACTAACTCCTACTTGAGATTAAGTGGTATTATATACTTAAAAGAGGGACTAAATGAGTAATGTTTGATGGCGAGTGAGACATACATTAACAGAAAGTGCTGTTTAAGTGATTTGCATACAGAGAGTTTCAGCCACTCACCATCAGTCTGATAGTTGAGTGCCACCAGCTGGATGCCGTGCAGCCAGAAGAGCAGAGGGTTGGGGTTTGTCGAGTCGATCCTGGTGGCTGCTGGGTACGTTCTGAGCAGCTGGCAGCCCGTGTGCTGGATCAGCTTCTGAGAGTAGCGGCGGCACAGGCGCTTGGCGGCGTTCTCATTGACGGAGGAGATGTGGTAACACTTGGGCGTGCGGATGATGGCGCTGAGGGAGGTGGGGGGGTTCAGGGTGGGAGACGTCTGCTGCTGCTCCTCCCAGCTCAGCCGCTCGCTGCCACCTAGAGGGAGGAGAGGGACCTTTAAAGACACTGAAAACCCTTTTCGCTGCTTTTAGGGATGTGGTTGTCCTTGAATATTTAGAGTAGCTGTAGAACCAATCAGAATGCAGCATTGTTTTGAATCAAGAGTTTTGAGATTTGATGTGGAATGTCAGCTTAGGATGTGTCTCCCCAAACTTTTTTCAGATTCAAGGCTTTTATTGTCATTCGTACATAGCGTGTAGTTATGTTGATGAAAATCTTAGGTCACAGGCAACACAATAAACCAGTAAAATAGTGCAAGTAAATACAATAAAATAGAATAGAAGTAGTGCCATAAGAGTCTATATACAAGTGATACATAATTTGTAAGCTTGGAATTTTGTATGTCTTTATGTACTTCTTCATAAGTTTTTTCACGTACCTTTACCAGGGGTGCGGCTCTGAGTCAGCGCAGGAGTAGGGGCTGTGCCAAATATGGACTTCCTGCTCTTCCCCCGGTCCTTCCCTCTGCCAGAGCCGGCAGGAGACAGCGTGGACAGGCCTGTGTTCCCACACACAAGAAGAGAGCGGTCAATAATGCAACACAGACAGGCTGGAGACCAGATCATGACATCAGTATCTCATCATTTGTTTCTCAAACATCCAGAAATCATTTTCTCTAAACGCCGTCACTTTCTGTCATGAGGAGGAAGTCCTCTCCCACTCAGGCGTCACACCAAGTGCATTTGTTTTAATGAGGATGGACGATTAAAGCCGATAGCACTGACAAGTATTTTTATTTTTTTAACTAGCTTGTTTTTGTTCTGTGAAGCAATCCATTAAATGTTGCAAGTCTGTGGGATGACAAGGAGAATGCAGCACAGAAGCAGAACGATGCTTCAAATCTTCTTTGCAAATGTCTTATTTGATATGGTCATAAAATTCAATTAATGAACATTAATGGCATGCAACACATTTAAAAACTATGAATCATGAGCACTTTATTATTTAGTGCCAGATCTTTTTTCTTCTTTTCAACGAAATATATGAGGTAAGAAATGTGTCAAGCATTTTGTGAATCTTAAGTACATTTTAGGATTGTATAAATGCTTGTAGACACGTAGCATGTCTGTCTGCCGCGAGTTCAGACAGCGGAAAGAAACAACAAATGTGCAGCCCTTAAAGAATTGGGCTGCTTGCCCCGTCTCCTCTTTCTCAGATCTCAGGTCCCTGGAAACAGTAAACAAATAAAATACCAGTGGAAACACAGCCACGTTTATAAGGGCAAATGTCATGTAAAGTAAAGAGGAGACAAGCAGAGAAGAGAAGATGCTTGAGGGAGGAAAGAGATAAGAGGTTGATATTTAAGGGCCAAAAAGTTCAACAGATTTTAACCAGTTCAAGCTGAAGGAAGTGGGAAGTACCAGAAACTCTTAGTCAAATGTGAACCTGTGAGACTAACTGAAGAAGAACATCCCAGAAACATTTCCTTAAGAGACAACAACTGTGCTGTTTGTTGTGCCGCTCTGGGACTGACAGACCAGTGAAGTAACCGTATCTTTCCCCCCCGGGGGAAAAGGGGGTTCGTCATCTCTGTGGGTGTCCAGTGTGGGAGAGGAATGGAGACATATTAAATGTCTTTCAATGAAAAAAAAATTACAACACGCGGAAAGGTTTGACCTCTTAAATATAACATGGGAATGGATTAGACTGGGACAAGACAGAAGGTTATATTAAACATGATAGCAAGAGAAAAGGAAAAGAGAAGGAAGACACAGTAACACTCAAAAAGTGCTATGATAAAAAGTTGAGGAAGAAAACAGCAGTGAGGACAGGATGAGGACATTTTCTGTACCAGGGAATTTCACAGCCTGGCAGTAGATGATGAGGTCGGACAGCTCCTGGGCAATCTGTCGACTCTCCTTCTTGTTCTGAGGAAGGTAAAACTCCTCGCCAAGCTCCATGTCAAACACCTACAGGTGCAGGAGACACAGAGCATGGACAACACAGTTAACATTGAACTTGAGGAGGCAGTGATGTACTACAGGAGCAAATGCCACACTTATACAGCTAGTAGCTATGAAATGGGCTTCTTACCTTTCCTTTGCTCTGCGTGGTGCTCTCAGGCTTCTTCATCCTCTTCGGTATTTCATCAACAGGTTGCTCCTCTTTGTCTGCTGGGCTCTTCCCCTCTGGTTTGTCATCCAGGATGTTATCTGTTAAGGAAACAACATGAATTATAGAAGCTCCCAGGTGTTAATACGTGTGAGTGCAGCAGAATGGAGAGCACACATCATCAGGGAATGTTTAACGAGTAAAGCAAATGTCATAAACAGACAGATGTATACGCAGCACGAGTTAGCATTGGCATGGTTTTGAACAACGCACAAACTGCAAAACGTTAAAGCTGTAGTACACTCATAGTGCTGAGAAAACCTGGATGCTTATGAACAGGAAACGCTCGCTGTGACTAGTTGAGGTTCTTGCAAATCAAGCAGGCATGCCCCCAAATTAATCTTTACGGTCAAACATATTTCTTATTCCTGCACCGCCAATCCAAATTTGTATTGGCCTATGTTTATTAGCAGAGAACATTTGATCCAGGATAGAGGGAAAAATCTGGAGGCAAAAACTGGCCTAACTAAGATAAAAAAACAAACAAATAAACAAGACAAACATGTCGCTGATGACGATGACCTAATTTTATTTATAAAAAAAATGTATGCTAGAGGGGGTAGGACCAGAAAAAGTTTTTTTAAGCTTCTTCTTGCCCCTGTTGAACATGGCAGAGACTATTTGAGATTTTTTTTTTTTTTATATTATTTTGAGTGAAAAAAAAAAAAAAAAGAATATATATATATTATAATTATTGTTGTATGTTTTGTTTCTGACATGTTCAATAAATTGACAAAAACATAAATAAATGTATTTGCCAAACCACAATGGTGCATTGGTGTCCAAGATGCTGTTGATATATTCCATGCTGAATCACCAGTAAGGGATATGTCAGAAAATGTAAATTCAGCTTGCAGGAATGTTACTTCTTGTGAAAACAAATGCTTACTTTTTATGTAATGAGGAGTTTGGGTTTTGTAAATACAGTCAGAGCTTTTATAGGCCACTAGAGTTAACTACAGCGTAAAGCTTCTTGTGCATTACATTTAGCATTTAACCACGGTGATTGATGCTCAGTTGGAAATGAGTTGTATATACTCTACAATAACACACTCTAATGTACAGGATGACGACTGAATGAAACCACAAGCATGTGTGTTGGTGTGAATGCAGATGCAATTAATTATAGTAATGTACAATGGCTCAGCGTTTAATTCAGCTATTAGTTATGCCTTTTAGATGACTGCAGAAGAGGGTGATTACAGAATAATTATAACCAGTAAACTACTTTCAGAGCACATGAGCAGGATCCCAAGCAAAAGCCCCCTGAAGGCTCCTCCTCGTTGATATTCAAAGCAAAGTTTATCAACTGTAAACAGCAGCAACAGGAGGGAGTTCTTCCCTTTGCTCCCATTTCCTCCTACACATTCATCACAGCCAAAAACACAGCGAGGAACATATCAGCTTGAAAATGCAGATGCTCTTTATCACAGAAAACGTGTTTAATTCCTGGCATTTGGAATCTGGAGCTGACCTTGGATGTCACCCTGAAGACAGAAGCCAGAGAAGTGAGTTGGCCCAGACTGTGCCTGGAGGGAGTTACCGTTAAACAATTGACGGTGGCGACTTGGCAGTTTAAAGCTCAAATATCTCTGTTTACAGGACCAGCTGATGTTAAGTACAAGCATGTAGGGTCACATGGAGACTGTCAATGGTGGAGTGTATTCAATCATGGTTAATATTTCACTGACAAAAAATGGAAGTATCAAAATCTAGCCACTCAATGAGGTTTCAAAAGATACTTTTTTTTTTTTTTTGTAAAGGTCTTTGGCCATTAAAGTTCTTCCGACAGGGACAAGCAGACGGCAGGGACAGGAGGAGCAGTGGTGGGACTGCGACCCAGGATAGGGTAGTTTCCCCTGGTCGGTTGTTTAGTGCGGGGGCAGCGTAGGGCCTGAGAAACCAGATGGCTTTGTTTTGTTTTCAAGATGAGCCTGCCCAGCTTCTAGCGAGGTCACTGACAAAATATAGTATGGCGGGAAGGAGGAAGGGAGAAAGAGGAATCTTACTGACACTGCCAGAAATAAACAAACATTTTTCTACACATGGCAATAATTTAGTTTCATTCATAATTACATATTTTTCATTCAATTTAGAAGCAGACTGTGAGGTCCTACCCGTACCCTTAATGCACTAAATCAGAGTTTTCTAAATAATTCCTTAAGGTTATTTCAGATATACTCTGACAAAATGCCAAATACAAAAACACAACACAAGCTCACATCACATGTCTTTAGTTTTTAAAATAATATCCATCAGATGATGGATACACATAGCGCATATTAACAAAGTCAAAAGAAGCAAGCTTGGAATTCAGGGTGCTTTTTGTATCATTGCAATAACACAATTATGGTAAGCACCAAGCATACTTAATGTCGTGAACAGTTAGCGATTTAGCAGCAATAAATGTGCTTTGACAGCCTTCTATTGTGAATATTATACTGTATGATTATGATCATTCGTGATTAGTAGTAGTAGTGGTCTTAGTAAAAAAGTATTATATATTTTTTTAGCTACATTGGAGAATGAGGGAGGATGTCTTGTAACAGAGGTCAGTAGTTGAAACTCACACTAATTGAATATTAAATCGTCAAACAACACAACTTTCAAAATCTTCTCCATCTATGTCCCTTTGGCATACTTCTGTATTTCTTTGAATTTACAATTTAAAAAATAATAATAACAAAACTAAAATAAAACTTCATACCTTTTGTTTACCAATAAATAGATTGAATGAAATTGAAGGTATCACTAAGTTTCACATACAATTCACCATGTCATTTATACAGCATTCCCACTATCTGTTATGCTACACACAAAATTCTTTATTATTCCGCCGGGTTATTTTGCGCCTCTTCTTCTCCCACATTCCACATCGCAGAAACTCCGTTCAAACATCAAAGCGTTCAGCTCGGTCGGGGATCGATGGCTATTACTTTTCTTATTCATAACTTTCATAATTCCAGAGATACATCCCATAATTCATCACATTTTTAACATGGAAGTCAATGGAGAAACTCTTCAGACTTGATCAATCTTCATGCGACTTCAACTGCTAACTGTTCCTTCATACTTTCACTCAGAAACCTCATTCCAACTTTAAAATGTTACACATCTTTCTGACATTATTCGTGTAACACAACTTTTAAATCTGATTCGTACTTTTAGAGATATTAAACATTGTTCAGACCTTGGTAAAGAGGCCTTCTTCAGATTTTACAGTGCGGGATGTCACAGCTAGAGTGGAGGACAGATTTAATTTTGCCGTCATATTTTCTTTTAAACCTGCCATGATTCCCAAACCTAGCTCTACGTCAATTATGGGGGTGTCACCATATGCCGTTTCCATGGAAACGTGTCCCTCGACATAAAACAAGATGTCGCTGTAACTCCAATGGACACGGTCCGATCGTCCCCCAAACTTCGCTTGTATATCACCGGTCCATGCCTCAACAGCTCTACGCCAAATCTGAGATCTCACCATAGGCTGTTGCCATGGAAACGCATCCCTCGCCATAAAACACGATGTTGTCGTAACTGATATGAAAATGGTCAAAATACCACCAGACTTCAGATGACAGTTAATGGTCCAGCCCTCAACATGTCTATGTGCCATTAGTGAGTTTTCCTCAAAAGCTGTTGCCATGGCAACACATCCCTCGCCGTAAAACACGATATTGCTATAACTCCTATGAAAATGGTCAAAAAGTGCTCAAACTTCACGTGTGCTAACAGTCCAGCCGTGAAGACATCTACGTGACAGTTTTGAAATGTCTTCAAATGTCATGGCAACACAATGCTCGCTATGAAACACGGTTTTCTCATAATTTCAGTGAAAATGCTCCAAACGGCCCAAAACTTCACAGGTTTGGCAACGATGCAGCTATCAAAACATCTAAGCGTATTATGGGGTCTCATCAAATACCATTGCCATGGCGACAGATCATTCGTCATCAAGTTAGTTCAATAGTTTGCAGTTCAAATATTCTGCTGCTTTTCCAAGCTTTTTTACTTTATTTTCTTCTCTTATCACACATTCAAGCCCCCAGTGTGCATGTATCATTTCAATCTAAATTCTTCAATTTCTTCTTACACATTACATTTCAGAATAGCAGTTCAGCGTCAGCTTTTCAGCATAAAGCATTCCCACTAGCAATTTCTTCAGGAATTGCATTCTCTAGTTTTAATTGCTGCTTACCATGCACAACAGATGGCTGCGGTGCAGCAAAACATAACTTGACATTGACAAACAGCAGAAAGCTAGCAGCTGTTACAGTTTGAAGGCACATACAGGAGTCAGTGTATAGCAATGATGCAAATCACGAGGGCACATCCACGTACCAGTGTTTCCTCTGTAGTTATTCTGCAGTGGTAGAAACCACAGCAATACATTTCTAACAATAAACTATAATTTCTCCGTACAATTTAATTGCAGAAACGAAATCTAAATGTAGCATTTTATAAAGTATATTTTAAGTACTAATAAAAATGTTACCAAAATATTTCAAATTTCTTACAGAACGAAATACATTAGGGAAACACCAGCAACTACCAGCACAAAACAACATTTGATGGAAACACCGGTACATCGAGAGGCGCCTCAGAGCCGTGTGTTTACCTTCCAGACTATACGAGGCAGTAGAGGCTGTGAGGACATCAGCTAAGTGGAAAACAGGCAAGATCAATTATGAAATGAAGGGATAATCAACGTAAAGAAGGTGTTAGAAAAAGAGACAGAATAAAAGTGAGAACAGAATCTGATTCAAAGGTTACTTCATATAAAATCTACATTTCATGTATGACTCATTTCAGCCCTAGAATCCATTGAAAACAAATATCGGTGACGTTTGTGTCGTTTTGTCTCCAGGGCTCACACCCCATCCCAGTTCTCCTTACCATCTGATAGAGACTCATAGTCGTAGTCGTACTCGTCTTCTTCCTCTTCCTCTTCCTCATTGGTGTGGTTGTTAGGTGAAGTAACCCCTGGTGACCCGTTGCTAGCCTGTGCCTGCATGTGGGCCAGCTGGTGAGCCTGTAAAAAGGTTAAAATGTTGTTTTAAAAAACAGAAAGTGCTGCAAAGTGATAATAAGTGCATGTAAATCATTTTGAGGGAGAATAATATTTACACTGATATACCTGTAGCTCACATTTGATCTACATCTACACATCATGCTCTGTATGTGGGTATGGACCACGCGTCAATTAAACGCCTGCAGCTGGTCCAAAATGCAGCTGCACGTTTGCTGACTGGACACAAAAAGCGCGACCACATCACCCCAATTCTGGCCTCACTACACTGGCTTCCAGTTCAGTTCAGAATTGATTTTAAAATCCTTTTATTCGTTTTTAAAGCTCTAAATGGGCTGGCTCCGGCCTATATAGTTGAACTCCTCCAGCGCTACACCCCAGCCAGAGCTTTAAGGTCTGCTGACCAGCTGCTGCTGGTAGTGCCGAAGACTAGGCTCAAAACACGAGGGCACCGAGCCTTCGCAGCAGCTGGCCCGAGGCTCTGGAACACTCTGCCCCTCCATGTGAGGTCGGCCCAGACCCTAGGGGTTTTTAAATCATATCTAAAAACTCACTTCTTCTCTCAGGCTTTCTAGCTAGAGCGGAGCACGACTACTGACATTTCCCTGTGTATTGTTTTTTATATTTGCTGTTGCTAAATGACTGTCTTTTTTACAATTGCACTGCAGTAAAATGTTTTTATTACATGTACAGCACTTTGGCTCGACTAAACATCGTTTTTAAATGTGCTCTATAAATAAAATTTGATTTGATTTGATTTGATTTGATCATCTGGGATTTTTAAACTATCAGCAGATAATCTGTACTGCATATACTGTATACGGAAGAACATTATCTTAGTGTAGTAGTGAAAATGGTGTACAGGAGGTGTGCATTTGAGCACATTAGCATCTATTATTTATGTGACAGCACTCTAATCAACACTGCTGTATATTGAATGTACTAATGCTACCCACTAACTATAAATAATGTACATGTTTATGTATGTGTGGACAGGAAGCCTTCTTCCTTCTTGACCTTCTGTTTGAGTAAGTCCACCGGCGCCTGGTGTGCTTTGAGCTTCTTGTTCTTCAGGAGGATTCTCCCCCGCAGCTGCAGAGGAGACGGCAGGTGAGGGTCATCGTTGAAATCACTCTCAAAGAGGAAGCGAGTCACAAGGCGTTCCCCAATCACCGTCTGAAGGTAAATATTGAAAGGTGAATATAAATGATGTGAAATGCAGAACAGACCAGAACATAATGCAAAGTGATAGAAGTAGTGAAGAAGTGATTTTATCAACACAAATAAGATTCCAAATAAACAAGTTCAAGTTGGCCAGAGGCACAAAGCTGTCTCATCATGAAAGACTCTTTTTTTTGTATCAAGCCACTCAGAAGTCAGCCTCCAGGGAGGAAAGGAGGCTGGGAAGTTTTGTCAGATGAAAGCACGATGATGTTCCATGATGTCTCCGTCATGCCCAGATTTGTGCGGGTGAGTAAACAACAAAGAAAGGCACAGTTTTCAGCCTGAATTTTATCAAAGGAAGCCTCTGGCTGGGGAAAATATGTTTTAAAATATAAATAATTTTCTACCGTAACTCAAGTGTGGTTGGGCCAGAAACTGGTAGGTGCATGTATATAAAGCATGGTCTTGTTGAAATTGAGCATGTGGACCTACTAAAGAATCTTTCTAGAGTTGAGGTTTGGGTGCTGTCATACCTTGAAGATTTCAGCCATCTTGCGTTGCTGTGGAAGGGAGCAGTGGTTCTCTATGGACAGGATGACGGGCATGTCCGAATTGACAAATGCAGACCGGTTTACTGCTTCCACCACATCCTTCAATATCATAGAAGAAATTGTATTCTCAGAAACAGCAGTCAAAATCAAATACAAGACAATGAAGCTCTATGCAAACTACTAATGGGATTTACTAAAACATTTAGATAAAACATTCAAATAACTTACAGTTGGTTAAGAACTCGGGTTCGGAAAAATATGGTTACTAGTATTTTCCACAAGAGCAAGCAGCTGATGAACTAAGGTCAGTAGATTTGTTTTTTTGAATTACCTTTTCTATAAATACATCATACAGCGTGAGAATTGTGTTTGGCTACATTGCTCAGTTGTGAGCCAGTGATTAATTGTTCTTTTCTTCTAGATATTGTTTCTCTATTGAATTATTCAAATGCATGTCTTACCTTGAAGGGTATTTTAGTGGTGAGTGTGTGTCCATGATAAATAACTGGCATGCCATCATCTCCATCCCAGCAGTCCAACTCGACGCTCCTACAGCCTTGCAGCAGCACCTGGTGAAAGATTGTAATTGATAAGAAAGAAACGTGAAAAATAGAAGTTATGGGTCAAAATGTAAGAATAATTAAGAATAACAATTTAAGATATGGCTTTAATATGTGAAAGGCTAACTTACCTGACTGTAAAGCTCAACAGAGGACTCTCCTTTGAGCTGGTGTCCGGTCAGATAGGTGTTATGAGAAGACTCGATGTAGTAGTAGGACAGAGGGTACTGCAGCTCCTCTGGGTTCACCTGGGATTCCTCAATACGAGAAGCACAGTTCTCCTTATCCATCAGGAACCTGGAATGGAGGATGGGATTGTTTGACAAAAGAAACATAATGCTACTATAAACTTCCCATGTTATGTCGTTTTTTCTATACCTTGCAAAGCCTTCAAACGACATCCAACCCATTTGTCTCATGCTCAATGAGGGCTCAAATCTCTGCAAGAGAAAAACATAAAATCCTTAATTACCATTATTGATCAACATTACCCTCTCCTTCCTTTTTTCTGAGGTTTCATTCAACTGTAATCCATTTATCCATCTTGTAAACATCACACATCTGCATCAGGCATTTCTCTCATCTTTCTCTCAGTCCTTAACTACAGTATAATGCTTTCATCTCTTCATCTCTCCCTCAGGTTTTAGTCAAATAGATTTTTACAAGTGCTCTCCTTGCACTTTCTCAACCCTTTCTTCCAGGCTCTACCTGTATAATGCTGAGAATCTCGTCGTAGCTCAAGTGCTCTCTCTGACAGTTCACTAGGAAGTCGTTGAGCTGAGGGATCGCCAATCCCAAAACGCCCAGTGAAGCATTTTCCACTCCCGTCCCGTTGGTCACGATGCTGGCGGCTGCGATGGCGTCTGAGATCTGCCTCTGGTTGTCAGACATCTGCTGCCTCGTCCGGATAAACAGGCCAAGGTCAGAGCCATTGCGGGTTAATAAGTCTGGAAAAGACCAAGAGAAAAACAAGTTAAAAAGTGGTGTTTGGCAGACGTTATTGGCTGATTAGACTACATAAATGAAGTGTTTTTACCGAGGTCTGGCTGTAGCCCCGTGTCTTTATCGTCGATGCTGAGGTTGGTGTAGAGAGGTGCAGACTCTGGAGTTGATCGACTGCAGGGGACAGCGAAGGTGTCAAACAGCTCCTTCAAGTCCTTCCTGCTTCGGATACTGTGGAGGAAACAGCACATAGCAGATTATAGTCCAAGATTATTATCCACCTAAAACTGACAAGCAGTTTATTTTAGGATTTGTATTCCAATTTCCTACGAAACAGATGTGCAGCAGCATTTGTGTAAGATAAGCAGACAAATCGTTGTATAAGCAGACAAATCGGGTTACAATAGACAGTAAGTATTTTCTCTACAGAGCACTCACACATTGGATCAATTTACCCTTATTCAAATACATTCAGTTTGATCTACATTTATTTTCAAGGCCAAATAAAAAGTCACATTAATAAACTTTTGTGTGGCAAATATCCTCCATTTATAATATTTGGTTTTGCTGTACTTTATATGCTCCTTGCTATTGCTAAACAGAGACTTTAAAGGGTTTTCAACCTTTGCAGACAATGGTCAAATGGCAATACATCTCAAATAAGCAGGATTTATTAAGAGGCTGCTTTGCTGAAGTATTGTACTTCCATTTTCTCAGCATTGCTTTAGCTGAGCAAGTGGGGAATTTAAGCGGAAACTGCTGGGCAGTGGATGAGAGTGTACCTGACAATCTAAGAAATGCAGGAGGACTGGTATACTAACATTGTTTCCTTTGATTTGATAGAGAAAAAAGTTATAGAAGCTAAATATTTTACGCAGAAGAATGTCCTACGTCTGATAACCCTGAAAAGCATTTATTGGATGTTATCTAATGTCTTTAGCTGCTATTGATAAAATCACTGCAGTTATACAACCAGAGGGAGAGAGATAGCAGGAGAGAACAGAACATGTACAATATACATACATATATGCTACAGGCCTTTACTGAATGTGAAAATATGACATATGTAACCAGGAAAATGTGTTTGAATATCTGTTTTAGGGGCAGTATCTTCGTCCGCAGCTGATACAGTGCAACAACAATGTGAAAAACAACGAAACAATTTGTGGGAGGATAATATGTGGTCAATACCTGAAAGACTTGAAGAGCTCGACAAACTCGATGAAGCTCATGGTGCTGTCAGAAATCATGAGATTCTGGAAGCCTTTAAAACAGCCTTTACCACGGCCGTGCCATGACCTGCTGCTCCACGCCCTACAAGCCGAGGGAAATGAAAAGAAATCCCAAGGGAAACACAAAGGGATGAGAATCCAAACTTCAAGTCTTCCACTCCAGTCTTTGTATACAATACGGTACGTACCCTGGCTGTTGCTTGACAGTTCCAGAGAGGACAGGAGAGGACTGTGGGCGGGAATGGTTGGACCCCGCCATACTGGAGGAAGACGAGGAAGAGGAAGAAGAAGATCCAAGCAATCCAGGGCTTTTACTGGATGAGAGGGAGAATGGTCCAGGGAAGCTGTCCTCTACGGAGGCAAAGAGGACATAGGGTAAATAAGAATCATACAGACGATAAAGGGTGTAGTCTTTGGATTCTTACGCTATAATGCCTTTGCTTCGGATACATCTACACATTTTTGATTCTTTGTTTGAATTGAAATAGATGTGTAAAGGGTCACCTGGATCTTCTTGGTCGATGCTGTCAGACTCCGGCCCGTTCCGATACAGTCCCTCTTTACAGCTCCGTGTCTTCCTGGAAACCATCTCGTCATCCGTGGCATCCCCACTGTCTCCCTGTGTCGGGTGTGTAAACACAATTATGCTAAAAACAGGGAACTATTCAGAATTAGAGTCCACAGGGCATAACAAGGAACACATTGTACCTCAAGCTTTATTTAACTTGTTCATGTACTGACCCTGACAAGGACCTTCTTCTTCTTCTTGGCTTTATCATTAGGGCTGTTTTTCTGGCAGCTGGGTTTTTCCACTCCGCCTGTACCCATGTTCCACCTCCGCCCACCAAACAGCTCAATGGCATGAGCCAGGGTAGGGCCTTCGTACCTGCCGTCCTCCTAACAGAGACGGACACACAGAGGGTTATATGGAGGGGAGCATTTCAGAAAAAGAGAGAAAAAAAAACTACCTCACCCCATGCTTTTAATTCACAACAATGGTGGAAATAAAGGGGCGTGTACAAGAAAAGTAATGTTAAGTGTACCTGATACATGCTGACATACTGCTTCCTCAGCCACTGCAACCTCTGGTCAGGAAACTTCTTTAATCTTCTGGTTGCATTCACCAACTCTGTCAGGCCCTTGTGGAGCATCCTTGCAGTGTGGTTGGGGGCCACAAAGTGCAGGAGCCTGGTGGCAGGAGTTAGGAGATAATGTGATATATTTAGTAAACAGCAAGGTGTTTTTAAGTACTAGTGCAGCAATGCACAAGCTTTAAGAAAGAGGTATCAAGGAACTAACCTGTTGTCGGTGGTACTGAGACCGTAAAGGAGGCTGAGGCCATTTTCCTCCACCGTCATCTGGCTTAGCTTGTTTTGCAAACATACTGCATGGACGTCCACTCCCTGATGACCCATGAACACTGCCTGTTCATTCAAATAGACAAAGTTAAGGAAGTGGCTCAAGACATATTGTGTAGTTTTTTACTAAAGAAATAACGGTTCTACAGGCCAAAGATGCAGCCTAAATACCAGGTAAATATTTAATCAACAAACCTTCACAACTGCCAGGTCCAAGAGGCCCTCTGCTAGTCCTGCCACTACAGACTGTCCTAATCCCAGTGGCTGCTCTGCAGGGGAAGCCCCTCCGCTCTGAGGATTACCTGTCATACATCAAAACATTTACAATATGTTTGAAATGTAGTTAAACCATAGGAAATTGGGCAATATTTATAACCTGTTTAAATTGTAAAGGTTACAAAAGACATGGTGCTCAATTACAGAGTATAAACACATATAAAGGATGTTTAAAATATAATAATGACACAGGAAATATGAAATAGATGCCTGTTTTCCATGTGTTTAAAGAGTAATAATGTGAAAGGAAAGTGGGCTTGACTCTGAGATATAAACACACATACAGACATCTCAACTTGTACAGATGACAAGATAAGATAATAAGATAAGATGTACTTTATTAATCCCAATTTTTGTTACAAAGCAGTTAATTCAATTTCATGTCAATTAACTAACTAACCAACTAACTTATTAACTAATTTAAGTCAATAAAATCAAAAGTTTGGTGTAAATAATTCTTTATAAACAACAAACTTTAACCCTCTCACTGCTGGAAAATAAACGAGAGGATTATATTTGAAAATATAACAGTCTGGAAAATACAAACCCCAGACAACAAGGTTGTAAGTTAAACTAAAATGTTTCTTTACATTTTCTCAAAGCTGTTAAAAAGTAAACCTGTATATTTTTGACATATCTGAACGATGAGTCTGAATAATGGATAACAAGCTGTTCCAATCTCAGGGGAAACCCATGTCTTTTGAATTATGTAGTGATTTTCTTTTAATGACACGGTCATAACTTACCCCAGGTGAGTGTTGTGTTGTCGGGCTGTAGCCGCAGCAGGCAGCGAGCAGTGAGGTGGCTCTCCTGGTCGTAGTGGATGACCGTGGCCCCCTGCAGCAGAAACTGGTGGACGTCTGGCTGCAGCGACAACACGTACCTGAGGAATGGAGACAGCAATAAGCGTGGAGTGTTTGTTGAGCTTTATATGTGTGTGTGTGTGTGTGTGTGTGTGTGTGTGTGTGTGTGTGTGTGTGTGTGTGTGTGTGTGTGTGTGTGTGTGTGTGTGTGTGTGTGTGTGTGTGTGTGTGTTGGGTTAAATGTGTGTTTCTTACCAGGGAATGAGCTCAGTGCCATGGCTGAAGGCTCTGTGCGTCTCCTCAGTCCCCTGAAACTCCACCTCCTTCACCCCCGGCTCAGACGACAAGTCCCCCTCCGAATCGGACAAATCCCCCACCATGAATCTAAAGATGGGTAGAAGTTGGGTTACAAGAGCAGAGAGGCAATTTAGGATTATGAAACTACATCTAAAAACTACAAGTTGTATTTAATTTATTTCACAGAAATCTGTAAATACGTTTCTTGTTTTCATTTCAACTACTTCACTTAGTATGTTTTTAAAAAATGAGTTACTGTCGAGTCAAAAGAAAGAATTGAGCTGCATCTACGGTAAGACACGGAAATGTATCCTGTACTGTAGTGCATCACTTGAGTATCATGCATTTGTCATTGCACATTCCTTCATTACTTAACAAGTTTCCAGTCAAACAGCAACTTTAACCATGTTAATGTTAGGCAGCATAATGACAATCCTGACATATTTATAACCACTTACAAGACATGGTTTGATTCTGACGGTGTCCTAAAAGAATGGGAACTAGAATAGAAAAAGGGGACAAAGAAGCAAGAAGGGAAGTGTGAGACCAACAAAGAGTGAAACAAGTTCAGTACACAGAAGTGAAAAGAAATATAGCAATAAGAGAATGCAAGAGGGAAAGATCAGAAACACATGGAAATAATTCTGAAACATCTCTGAGTAAGAAAGATGATCTGTATCCAAGACAAATGAACTCAATACACCAAGCCAAAATGGAATAAGAGTTGTTATCCTGAGCTCTAATGTGAACTAATAACTCAGAGTCAGAGAAAACTGTCCAGAAACACAGAGAAGATAATCCAGGTTCCCATAACACAAACAGTGCAGGCCTAGCTTGAAATGAAATGAGTCTTCAACAACATTGTAAGTTAGTGTCCAAATTCCAGCTTGTGTCATCAGCTACCTGCCACCAGTGTGCTGAAAAGTACCAGAGCTCAGTTGCTTCCTGCTCTGACAGGAAACTAACCTGTTATCTTGTATCTCTGTGACACAGGAGTTTATGTGAACATCTCCTCATCTCAATAACAATCTGCACAAGTGTTTTTCATAAGCTCATTATCTTGAAACAAAGGGAACATGCCCTACAGACCACTTATTTCTAAGCCCTGAATCAGCATCAAGTTGTTTAGTTAATCAAATACAAATGTTTCAATATATTTACAGCTTCTAAAAATGCAATTCTTAGTCTTATGATAGTCATTTTGCAGCAGCTGCGTTATTTATTCTGAAAGGGACTCCTTTGGTTGGATGTCCACAAAAGCCTTTTCAGAAACTTCTAACAACGGAACAGTTAAACAGCTCAGCAGCTTTTTAGATATCAATCTATATATGACGGACCATATTTCACTTTGTCTTTAAATCCTTGTCTGTAAAAGAACAGGAAGAAAAAAACAACTACATTTTGACAAATTGAACTTTGGCAGGAAGGGTCATAGAGCAAAACAATGCAACCTCTCCAGTCTGCCTTAAAGGAGAGGTTTGCCTGTTTTTACAATAACCAAATAAAGCAATATATAAGTATAAAAAAAAGAACATTTGGGGTTAAATGTTCTTTAAACACAATACGTGAATAAATAAAAGATGTGCTTTACACACCTGTTTATCAGAACAAGAAGCGAGAACAGGAAATACAGTAAAACAGCCGTAAACAAAAAGTGAAAGCTACTGCAGTAACCAATCAAAGATAGACAATGGTGCGGTTTCTTGATGGATTAAATCAAATGCTATGTGCCATCTGATACTGTACTGTATATCTCATAAGCTTATTTAATACTGCACCTTTCTAGGGTGGTAAGCAGGACTCTTTCGTCTTGAGAGTTGTTGTGCAGACCCTGATGCTGCTCACGGAAGGAACTCTATCTTTTTGGTAAAGAAAATATAGGAAATATGGAAATGGAGGTACTGACTGATTGCGGCAGCGGTCCCTGAAGGAGTTGTTTCTGGACGTAGGGGATTGGCCAGTAGACGAAGGACTGGTGGAAGCATCATCAGGATCCTCTGCCTCCAAACTACGATTACAGGATCTGGGGGTAAAGAAAGAGGAGAGTCAAAGGAGAATAAAGTGAAGAATCATTTGAGAACAAAGCAAAACAGCGAGTAGGATAAAGTGGAACAAAAAGTGGGACGTGACGAAGACAGACACTTGTTTAGCTTTCACTCCGTAGTCGTAAGTATTTTTACCTGATAATCTGGAGGATGTTGCTGACAGTGGCTTCTTTCTCTGGGATGTGTAGTCCATCAGGACCTGACCGCGACATGAAGTTGTGCTGGCCGCTGAAGTCAGACACAAACTAAACACAAATGAAAGCAGATGGAATTTAAATATGATTATTAGTGCATAAGTCAGTAATATGAGATGTGTGTACATGTGTTTGTTAATGCGTGTGAGTGTTTGCTGCACCTCTATGGAGTCCTCTGTATTATCCACAGGTGGTTTCAGGCTGATGATGCTGGCTGTCCCATCCAACGCGTCACTCAGCTCCTTCAGAAAAACCCCACAGAATGGCACCACCTATGGTCAGAAAAAAAACACATTCCAAGTAAGAAATAATGTGAACTACTAAAGTGACAAATTACACCATTAGATTGGCTGTGGACGGGTACAGTACACCTCCTTTTAATCGAGTGTTTTGTTTTTGTATGTTCTATTGTAATAAAAAATCAGTTTTTTTATTGACCTCATCTCTCCAAATCAAACCTTTAAAAACAGCAACCCACCTTGCATCCTGGGATATTGAGGGCTCTGGTCACAACCTTTTTGTACTCAGCAGAAGACTCGTGCTGAGCCATGGCGTCCTTCAGGCTCCTCATGGTCTCGATGTCTGACTGATCCATAAACTGCCACATCTTCAGCACTTTGCGGGACCTGGAGGATAAAGAAAATCTCTGTTGGTCAAATGGGATATTTTGCGTGATCAGGTTTTTAAAAAAAACATTGTTGAGAAAAGATGCGGAACATTAATCACTGTGTACATAGTTGAGTGTTTGTGTGTGTGCTTTTGCACCTGAGTCCAGCCAGAAACTCCATGACACCGTTGTAGTTTCCCATGTTCCAGCAGCATTTAGCGACATGGACCAGGTAGGAGAACACTTCTCTCTTCTCCTCCATAGACCCAGCAGTCAGGATCAGCCACGTCACCCATGAACTCACCTGGTGATAAAGAGTTCAACATACGGTTTCAGCCCACGAACACTTTCATCACCAAAAATTCGCTGATTACTTTCTTGATTGATCCATGGTCTAAAAAGCAATCTGAAATGTGTTGTAATATTGAGTTTATTATTATATAAAACAAGGAAAAGCAGGAAATCTCCATATTTGAGAATCTAAAAAACAGCATCTTCTGAAATGTTTTGCATGAATGGGTAAAGAATGACTCCACTTAATCGATGATAGCAATGTGGCTAATTTGCGACAAATTGTTATACATTTTAAACTAACTAACTTCGCCCTCTCTCATGATGAAAATTCTGCTAGCTATAAGAAAATAATTGTATATATTTAAGCATATGCAATTAATAGTGGACGCTTGCATAAACTCTTTATTGTGTGTGGTCTTATTTGTGCATAAATCCTCTCTTTTAAAGTCTGGTTTGGCAACATGTATCTAAAGTTGTACGATACACACACACACACCAAAGAATGCGATCAGATATGTGTCAACTGTACCCGCTGACTGCCCTCAAACACGCGCAAAAACTACGATGGAAGAGTCAGATATGTATCAGGGTCAGCTTCCTTTAACATTCTCTGCAACACGCAGGCACACACAACACAGAAAAAGATCAGATTTCAGTTGACTCTTGCTCTCTAGTGTCTGTGTCTCTATGTGTTAAAGACTCATGAATGTATTCACACATGCACATAAATGCACACACACACACACTGAAACTCTCTAACCCCTCTTGCCTTGCAGGCGGTGAACACATCCCCCTGGCCCAGAGATCTATTACTGGGTTATGTAAGGGTCTGTAAAGCCCACCACAGTCTGACTACACAGGGACTAAATAAAGCCACACAAACATGTAACATAGTACTCAGTTTCTCACATAGAGTCTGAGCTTGTCATTTTTTTTGTTTGCCCCCGTCACCTCTAATAATAATAATAATAATGGATTCAATTTATAAAGCACTTAATATCTGATCTCAGATCCCAAAGTGCTACAAGTAGTCAACAAGAACAGTAGAAATAAACATTACACAACACGGTAGAATTAAGAAAAAAGCAATACAAAAATAAAAAATAAATAAAAGGGATATAAAAGGGTCTAGGCAAAGGCTCTTTTGAAGAGAAGGGTCTTGAGGCCTTTTTTAAAAGCCTCCACGGTCTGTGGTGCTCTCATGTGGTCGGGGAGAGCATTCCACAGACTGGGAGCAGCCGAGCAGAAGGCCCGGTCTCCCATAGTGCGGAGCTTAGTCCTGGGGGGTTTGAGGAAGTTGGAGTTGCTGGAGCGGGTGGTCCGTAAGGAGGTATGGGGGGTGAGGAGTTCCTTGAGGTAGGGAGGGGCAGTTCCATGGACACACTGGTGGGTGAGGACGGAGACCTTGAATTCAATCCTTAGTTTCACGGGTAGCCAGTGTAGTGCTTTAAGGATGTGGGTGATGTGATCATACTTGCGCACCCTCATCAGGATCCTAGCAGCGCTGTTCTGAATGTATTGTAGCTTCTGGATGCTTTTGTTAGGGATCCCGATGAGGAGTGCATTGCAGTAGTCCAGCCTGGAGGAGACAAAGGCATGGACCAGCTTTTCAGCGTCAGACAGAGTGAGTGTGGGGCGGAGTTTGGCGATGTTCCTGAGGTGGTAAAAGGAGTTCTTGCACAGCTGTTTAATGTGGGCCTCAAAGGTCAGATGGGCGTCCATTTTAACACCCAGGTTGGTGACTATTGAGGAGAGGGTAATGTCCTGGCCGGAGAAGGTGATGGTGGTGATGGTGGATGACCGAACCTGTTGTGGGGTGCCAACTATAATTGCTTCGGTCTTGGCGCTGTTGAGTTTCATGAAGTTTTCCTCAGTTACCTCTGTCCTCAATATCTATTTATTTATAAGCAAACACAGACATCCTACATCACACATGCAACCAAACCCCCGGCCCTTGTACACAACATGGGCCCTTTAACATACACGACTGTATGTATGAGAGTATTTATGTACTATGTATTCACATAACAAGCTCTGGCACATATTATAAACACAGCTTACGTTTAAACAGACATCCTCGATTAGATCTTCTACATACAGTTACGTTACTTCATAAGCAGATAATCTATAATTTTGATGAAATGCTTTACTGTATTTGTCTAACTATTTTATGTTAATAGTTATATGGTTTGTTAAGTCTTGTTTTTCCCCGCTTATCCAATACGAGCAAAAGCACACCAGTTTATGCAATCCTGTATGGTGTAAGCAGAGGGTGACTGAGAAAATGTAATCCTTCTCAAAGAGATAACTCACTAATGTAATATCTTCCTTCACTCAAATATATTAGGTAGTTCAGTCACACTAGAATGAAAGTTTGAAATGTTATTGTTAAGAAAACAACAGCCTTTTCAGCTGAAGCTTCCTATTTTATCATATTATTTTATCATTATTGCATGGAATTGTTGATGTGTGAGCGTGAGATAACACATGTACGCGAGGATTTAGAGTCTTACTCCATTATGTTTAAGTTGTATTAGAATTTACAGTACATGGCTTACTGACAAACAACCCTGCCGCCCAACACTATCTCACTGTATGCTCTGTGCGTGCCAGGATGTGCGCGCCCTACGTGAAAATGTGCTATCAGTCACTTCTAGCATTATGACATAAAGCGCAGCCTTGTCAGCGCCTGGGTTGAATTACAGTCACCATTTGAACCACTCTGACCGTCTGCAAAGTGGCTTTTTGAAGCGCCACGGATCAAGGCATTTCACAGAGTTGGCATCTCTTCTGATATTCCAGATAGCAAAAGTGTGTGCTCAGTGTTGTGTGGGAGAGATAATAGACAGGATATGAAGAGATATATAGAGAGAGAGCGTGTAATGGCACTGAAGAGCAGGACAGAGGAAGAGATGAGAACAGACAGGACGAACACAGTAAAACACACTCAACTTGGGCAAAATGTACAGTGTGTTATCAAAGCAGCTTGATAACATTTTCCACACACACACACACACACACACACACACACACACAGACAGAAAGCTAGATACAAACTGATCCCCCCCTTTGATGTCTGTATATGTGTCCATCTGTTTGTCCGTCTGGCTGTCTCTATCTCTGTGTGTGTGTGTGTGTGTGTGTGTGTGTGTGTGTGTGTGTGTGTGTGTGTGTGTGTGTGTGTGTGTGTGTGTGTGTGTGTGTGTGTGTGTGTGTGTGTGTGTGTGTATTACTTGAACTATGCGGGTCAGTTTATCCTTGATACATGAATTACATAACCAAGGTTGACAGAGAGCTATGACAAAGTCAACACATGAACACATAGTGGTCCTGTCAGATCTAAACACTTGAGACAGGGGCCCAAACTTCTCACTCCTCCCTGACTCCAAATGTTCTCCTGCCATGCTTTCCATCCTGCTTACTACAATCACTCACTCCCATACACAGATTAAAAACGAATGAATATAAATGTTGTCAGTCAAATCCCTAAAGTTAAACATGTAAAAGCTTAAAACCATGAAACCCAATTAAGTCATCTATACTGTAGAGAATATGTCTTGTTGGGAATTCATTAATAAAAAAGGAGACCGAAGCCAGTAACCATTACAAAGGCTTCAACTGAACTATTTTAATTAAGCTCAAGAAAGTTCAACAAAAAGGCAAAAAAACTAAAGGCTAAAATAATTCAAATATGTTATCAAAATATTTTGCTTTTTTGGTTCAAAAAATTGCTTAAAAACGAAATAAATGTTCAACTTTGTTTGTGTTAATTAACGGTTCAGCTGTGTTGTTAATGCTGCCAATAATACAAGTTGTCAAAGAATAAAAGCAGGGAGATCCGGTGAATATATAACAGTTCATTCAAAAAGTTGCAAGATGCTTAACACGTTTTTTGTAAATCTGTGGCCTAACACTGACCACAGTGAGTCATGGTACAAGACGTACGACTCGACACTATCTCATTTTCTTTGGAGAGATTCCCAATTTAAAGGCAGCTTCATCGGGGGCTTCAAAGGGAGAATTGCTGTTGTCATTTGACTCTTGTTCCATTGTGCCCATATATGGCTACAATGCGCCTTTGATTTTTTTGTGTCTCTCCTCTCGCTGACTTAAATGAAAAGCAGCTGATGTGAGAGGCATGCAACCTAAAGATGACATCATAATTACCGATCAATCTCGCCCTGTCTCGCTTTCTCTTTCTCGGCAGTGCAATGTTGTGGTTGTTTATTCTCAAAGTCACTCACCATAAAAGACACAATGCCCCAAGAGAGAAACTTCAGCCAACTTACAGTACACCTCTGTGAGTGAGTGTGTGTGTGTGTGTGTGTGTGTGTGTGTGTGTGTGTGTGTGTGTGTGTGTGTGTGTGTGTGTGTGTGTGTGTGTGCCAGTACACGCAGTATCTGCATCAGAGCTGATAAGTTGGTATGACTCGCAAGGCAAATACCACAACGCAAATCCAGCTGAAGGAAAACACAATTACAGCTCTGCGTTCACATTTATATCAAATAGCAATACACACATTTTCACTGTCTCTGATGATGTCATTAAGGGGGGGGGGGGGGGGTCCTAAAGGGCACTCAAGCACTGTTTTTCTATCAATATTTTCTCAATAGTTAAGAAGTGCATGAATAACATCTCCATGAGGTCTTGTTTAAAAAGTTATTCAAGCCATTCAGGAGTCACTCCACAGTTTGCTGATTGGTATCACAGATTCCAAAGTGAGCTCATCCCACTAAAATCCTGTAGTAAAAACTGAGCTTGTGAGATATACTGTAGACTGACTTCACAAGTTTAATATGATGAATCATTGCCTCTCAAAGGTCCCACAAAGAAAGGGAAAACATTTGGATGTTAGGTTTGAAGTACAGCTGAAACAATGATTAGTTGAATGCGTGTTAATGCTGTAAACTGGTCTCCTCACCTCATTGAATCGTGCCACCAGGTCCTCCACAGCGTTGCTTCGCTGAGCACTCTGGGTATGCATGGCGGGCACAGACAGCGAGGCCTTGAGGTTAGGGTGGCGCTTGTTTTGACACTCGGGACTGCCTAGGTCTCGAGTAAGGAAACAGAGGTAGTCCAGAGGAAAGACCTGCATAAAGAAACAGACAAATGTGAATTTATTATTAATTCTGTTCATTTAAACTCACATTTTCCCCAGACATGTGTTTGCGTCCTCTCACCCGCTGGTAAAGCTGCTGCTCTTGCTCGGTGAGGATGCAGGCGATCTCCTCGGGGAACTGAACAAGGTGACGCACGTCTGCCAGCTCCTTACTGATCCCACTGACACTGGGAGGCAGAGAGCCGCTGCTGGTCATACTGTTGGCCAGCTGACGCTCTGCATGGGCGGGAAAAAAGGAGCAAGAAAGACATGAGAAAAGAGATCAAGACGTTTACATTCCTGATCTTACTTTTACACAACATATCACCATTGAGCTGGTATTCTACGGCGAGAGAAAAAGCTGTTGAACTCACTAAAAGGAGAAGAGGTGAGAGTTAATAGACGCAAAGAGGGTGGATGGGTTGCCTCCACTAGTAGTAGGTACAAAAGGGAAGAAGAGACTGCTGTTGTTCGTACGAGAAATTCAAAAGCAGAAGCCAAAGAAGGGAGTCAAAGGGAGACATTTTCCACTCTGATGTTTCTCTTCTCTTTTTCAGGATTAACCCGAATGCCTCGAGTTTTCTGATCCATCAATTCCTGCATACCACATTCTCTCTACCACCCCCCCCCCCCCCCCCCCCCAGCCAAGAGAGGCCTGCACACTTCACCCTCCAGAAGTGAACAGCATTGATCATCTGCCAGTTCCTGTGTTTGGATTTCAGTTGGATCCATTAGTCTGTCTGTTTACACACACACACATGCAAACCTGTCCTCATCTCTGCTAACACAGGACTAATGGACATGTTCTACACTGGTGCTGCCAGGTAGACATACTGTACATTGTCGGGATGAATGCCACATAAACAGGATTTTCCAGCGCAGGAGCTTTTCCAGGAATGGTTTTAGGGACTGCATTTTGATCATAGAAACGAAAACATATTCTACTCAGTGGGGAATTATTCTACAAGAAAAACCAATAAATGTTGCTGAAATCCTCAAATACAAGCCATTACAAAAGAACCTGACACTTAACAGCTTTAATCTAAATGGTATTTGAGCCTAAATAAAGAGCAAATAGATAACAGGAAGTGTTTGTATGTGCTATGAAATGATACGCATGCTAATTAAGTGGCTCTTGCTTTAGCATTTAATTTGCTCTATATGCTACAGAGATCTGTTTAGCAGAGTAGTGTTTAAAATAAGTGAAATATTTACTGTATTATATCATGAATGCAAGAAATAGTACATCAAATAGATTGACCTCCAGGAATTAGACAGATTCGGTCTGTTCATTCACACACACACAGAAACACACCTGGTCCCCTCTCGCAACCACACACATAAAAACCGGTGTATGCATAGACATATAGGAACACACACTTATAGGTTGTCCTTGGTAACTCTTAGCAACAGGTAGCCATGGCAACATCAGTGGCCACTCTGCAGGGGCAAATGTTGCTTATTTACACAGTTTGATTTGTGGATCCGGCCTGCAGCTTCTGTAACGAACTAAGAACACAGAGACCTAATGTGCACAAAGGACACTTCAGAAACAACGAGAAGTGACAAAGGAAGGGAACAAAGAAGCAAAGAATAAGATAAACCTTAATTGGTTACTGTATTCAAGGACAGACCAAGAAAAGGTGGAACAATTATTTGAAAATGAAAGAAAATAGGTGAAAAGGGACAGCAGAAGAGAGACAGGAGAAAAGGAAAGAGATGAGATAGAGAGGAAGGAAGGGATAAGTAGATTAAGTGGAAATGTTGTAGTTTACACTGTGCTGCAGGTGTGAGCTATCTATCACAGTTACAGAGACAGAGTAATCCACTGAATCCTTTAAATGTTACACACAGAGACAGACTACAGGTTATGAATGATGGTTCCTCTATAATGTCCAGGCCTGGAAAATATCTTGACATTTGTGCACCAAATTTTACAAAGAACAAACGATTTGACTACTGAGAAGAGAGAGCCTGATCTCTTGAGGCCAAATTAAATATATGGACTTTAAATAAAGTTGCAAACTGGAGAAAAAGTATCCCTTTTACTGAGAGATTTCCAAAACGTGTAATGGTAGAAATGTACAGCTGCAACTTATAAAACAAACCTAAGTAAAAGTGTTAAATCAAAACACATAGTTAAGATTTGAACTTGCATCCATTGGAAATGGATACTTTTAGTTGAATTGCTGTTAAATTAGAATAAAAAACTGTGGAAGATCATTAACCATTTATTATCTTATTAGAATGTCATGAAGATTTTAGTACAGTTTAAAACCAAGCGAGCAATATCTCTTCCTTTCTGGTCTGGAGCTGTTTTCACATGCTAACCTTTTGAAGTGGAAATGGAGACAGCTAATGAAGTGATATGAATTGAATGACGCTGTTGAAGATTTAATAATTCATGTATTCCTCCTTTTTCTGCACGGGCAGATAAAGCTTTCAAACAAGAAAAAGGTCCTAAGAGATTCTGAAGAATTGATTAAAAAGCAAATGTGCATTGATACAGAAAAAAGAAAATCCCAACCACAATATGTTAAGAGTTAATAAAAGCCACTGTGGTTTATCTAACGTTTTCTAAATGTTGATTCTTAAAAAATGCCAAAGACCCTTCATTTTTAAAACACACTGTTTCCTGTCGAAACCAAGGCTCCCAAAATAGAATCAATGATTAAGAAAATATGTTATATAATGTATCAAATAAATTGCTATGTGCTTTATCAATGTGCTCCTTCTTCACACAACTGTGCAATATCATTGTTGACAACAGATAAATAAACATTTAAAGCTGAATGGAATGGGACTGTGGATTCCAGTGATGGTGATATGTGTTTCTAATATAATCTGCGGTCGACTCATGAGAAAAAGTGTAATAAAAGTAGTTTGAGGAACACTGATGAGCAATACTGAGCATACTGCACTCCTGCTGAGGGAACATGAACCTGGACTAATAGACCATGATCGCCCATTTTATGCATGGGTTCTCATGTGCTACAGTATGCATGCTGAATACAAATCCCCACCCGCTGTGCTATGCGGTGGTGGCTTTGGTTTCTATACATTTCCTTTTGTTCATGTCATTTCTGATTTAGCAGATGGCATGCCATTAACAGAGCATGTGGTGGATATATTATTAAAAACAGCATTTCAGTATTTCATTGTGTCTGATTTTCAGAGGGTAGATTAGTGCTGCATGTGTGAAGTTCTGTAAATCATTAATCAATGAATGAACATTAAGACTAAGTAACTTAAACTGTTGATGTCTGCATCACTAGTGTTCATAAGACCTCACTGAAGCTGAACAATTGCAACTATAAGTGTTGGTTAATGGTATGAATTATTTGTCAAAAGGTAAGACACTCATGTCATGATCAGAATCAGGTTTAGTACCAGGTAGGTTTGCACATTACAGAGAAGGTGCTTTGGTGCATATAAAAACATATCAAGAGGAATACAATTGTGAAAACAGAGCAAATAAAAAACGATTTCTTATATGATGATTTACTCTATACAATTTGAAGCAGGAGCTCTACCCTCTAATTATAGCAACAGCAAATGTACTTTCACCACCACCAAAACATAATTATATATGGATAACAAAATACTAAATTAATGTCTCATTCAGGGAAATCCAATGACCATCAACCAATAACTGACTCATGGCCAACACTCAATCTGAAAGGATACAGGTGACATCTTTCAACACTGCTATGAGGTTTGTTCAAGTTCACACACACACACACACACACACACACACACACGTTTAGAGCTGATGACAACTCCTCCGCTGGAGTATTTAGGGCACTCAAACAGGTGCAGCACAAACAGCCCAAGTCAAAGCACCGTTAGATTAGCCCTTTGAACCTATAAATATCATAATACATTTAAAAATCATTTCCTCTTGACAATATGAACAATCTTATTTTGTTTTCCGGTTTTGTGTGGGGGATTAAACTGTCTGATATCTGAATTACTGTAATGTTGCATCACCACAAATGTAAATGCGGAACACAGTTTAATCTGATTTATTCAGGTTTTCAAAAACTGCTGAAGAAAAACAATAAAAAACATCCATTCAAATCTCTCCAGCCACACTGTAGCATTAGACAGCTTCCATTCATGGTCGTAGACACACATACAAATCAACAAGTACTAGCAAAACAAACTAACACATGCACAGCAGCATGCACAAACATACAACACCATAGAATCATAACACACACATGCAACCGTATCCACAGACACACAGCCACCGCAGAAGCAATAAACATTGATCCATCTGACAGCTTTCAGTCTCCGTCTGGAATCAGATAGGCGCACAGAACCACGTGCAGACATAGATATAACATTGAGCTTTCTCTCTTTCTTGGTGGGGAGGGCAAGAAAACGTGATGTACAGTAGATAAGAAGTTTGGAGAGATTAAACAAAAGGCTCCTTGTAATGAATCCAAATGTCAAATCAGAGCAATGAATATGTCACATCATTGAGTCAAGTGAAAGTACATTTGATTTTTTAAAAGCACATAATTTTCTTTATACTATGTTAATCATATAAGAGGTTTCAGGTCAAACTAAACTGTATATTTGCACAGGATATATTGATATGTAAATTAGCTTTTTCTGTGTAACTTCACTGTGACTTGACACAAATCAGATGTAACACAGGTCCCTCAGTTTAAGGTGTCATACTGTATCCGCAGAGACAACACGTATCCACAGCCATGTGTGACTAAAGTTCTCGGGGTCAACTCAGTGTGACGCTGCCCAGAGATCCTGAGATTCTTGACTGTCACTCTGTCAGGTTTCTGGTATGAAGGGGGAACGCTGAACATCCTCACACACAGTTTTCCAAACTGCTGCATCATCCATCACATAAAGAAAGTAGAAGGGCACTCAGAGAGCGCACACCTCTGCCAAAGCCAAATGTCCTATAGTCATAAATAAAATGTGTATCTGACCTGTTTTATGGATCCATTCCAATGTTTAATAGGTTCTTCCTTTGCCCATTCTACACACTTGCACCCCTTGCCATTTTCATGAAAATCAAGGCGGTGGTTTTCCGTAATGTTGCTGGCAAACAAACAAACAAACAATCCGAAAAACGACAACAAAAATTCCTTACCAAAAGTAAAAAAAAATCTAAATTTAAATTAGATCACAATGTTACTGTCCCCGTGAGACTATTCTGAATACTCGAGATCCCAGGCTGTTGGTAAATATGTTTTTTTGTATTTAGAAGTTCATACAATGTTGTAATTTAATACGCAAAATTAAAAAGTAAAAAAGGTAACACAATCAATCAGGTCCAGGGATATTTGATATATATAGTTAAACCAATATGAAAGACTGAATTTAAGGAGAATATAAATGTCACAAATTAGGTGAAACTGTGAGCCTGCATTTGACATAAATTGGAAAACAAAAATAAAGGTAACATGCAATGGTTAGATATTTCACAGAGCAGTATTTTAACAATGAAGCTTAAGGAGTTAATACACATATCAACACTGATAGCCAAAAACAAACCAAGAAATCAAATTTGAATCCCACTTAATATGTAATATGTCTTTAACACCCAGCAGAGCAAATGACTCGCTATCACAATCAGAGTCAATGATTATCATGCAAACAAGTTCCCCTTTGATTTCTGATATGCATAACACCTAAGTGGTTTAATCATCAAACATAAAGACACTACATTTAGAAACAAATATACACATTTCATATGTACTCAGTAAATGTTATAATTTCTTACAGGTTTTGGGAATACACAGGCAGCCATACAGTAACTCACATTTCCTGTACTCACTGATCAGCTTGTAGTCCGCTCTGTGAGAGTGCTTCATGGTTGCTGCGTCCACTCTGACAGAGCCGGAGCCACCAGAGTACACTTGTCCACATTCGCACCCTCAGTGCCGTCTCTCCTGCAGCTGCTCTCTCTCTTTCTCTCTCTCCCTCTCTCTCTCTCTCTCTCTCTGCTCTCCCTCTCTCCCTTACTCCATGTCTAACTCTCAAATTCACCCTGTATCTTCGTGTCTTTTTCACTCACCTGGCTTCTTTCCCTTTTCTTATCAGCAGTCAGTCCTTGCTTTTTCTCTTGACTGCATTCACTATCCTTCTCTCTCTCTCTCTCCCCTTTTCTCCCACCCCCTCTTCACTGACACCATACATAGTTCACAGCCATGTGCTACAGTTAAACCAGGCAGACCATCCAGCTACATGTACACACAGTGATAACACACACACTCATATGGACAGAGTGCAGGGGACATAGGCAATAACAATAGATTCAAAAGAATGTCCCCCCCATCTTTTGTTCTCATAGTATCCTATTATACACAGGATCACTGAATTGAAATTGTTTTTATTTGTATATTTGGAAAGGAATATTCCTATTATGAGTCGCAGTAAGGTGCTGATAACTGAAGTGTTTATATGATACTTCTGAATAAGTATTTAATGTCTTTTTGTGGTTACTGCACAAGAGCTGAAACAATAAGTGGCTTATTCTATTGACAGACATATCATAACACCAATAAACCACCCAACTATATTATATTGTAATCCAATTTAAATCTACATGTATTCTTGGGTCACAGACAGTGTTTTGAATCTGAAGATGTTTTACATTTTCTGTTTTACATTAAGCTAATTTGAGTGTTTGGGTTTTAAAACAACAAGTAAAGCAAACTAAGGATGGCACTTAACAAAAACTCTTTACTAGACTGTATGTGTATGTTGGATAAGGCACATTACCTTAGTAAGATTCACTGAAATACTTATTATGTATCATTTGTTTAGAAAAGATGTCTAAAACGAAGTCTTTTACAATAAAAGAGCAACCTAGGTGTAACAATATAACCACATTCAAAGACATGCTGTTATTTGTCAAAACAAGAGCTATCAGGGTTGTCCAACCGTTATCTTAGTCAAAATATTATCTTAGCTAGTGTTCACATGTGAAGAAAAAAGTCGTAGTCCAGCCTTAATGTGTTCAGATAAGTATTTTTAGCAATTATGGCCATGTAAACAATATGTGCTCTTGAAATCCTTGAGACTTCCCTTCAGTTTGATTCCCCACCACATCTGCTGTCAGTGCTAGCAGGCAACACAATGTACAATGTGGACCGAGAGGAAGAGAGAGAAAGAAAGAAGGAGGGAAAAAGAAAGACATCAGTCTATTGTTGAGCTTGCTACTTCCTTTAGCAGTACACTAAATTGTGCTACAAAGGAAACGAGGTCAAGAAAAGCACTTAAACCACTCCCATTTACAGTTCATATGAAAATGGCTAAATCCCAGTGGTCCTTGGTAGAGTTTTTCTTCAATAATTACAAACTGTGTATATTCGAGAGTAAAGGGGTCAACGGGAGATGAAGGCATTTCATCCCAAAATTAGACATCCACAATTTGAAAAATGACAAAAGACCTAAAGACACGCTTCATTATTTTGATAAGCAATGCATGTATACACTTATGTGAGCAAACTGATCATGGGTATTGCAAAACCCATGCTTACATTAAAAGTACTCAAAGCCTTGAAGATCAACCATATTTAACACAGAAAAACAACCTTGACCCTACCCTTGTCTCACCCCATTAACAATCTGAATTTGTCTTTATAGGTGTTGCTAGTCATTACAAAAGCCTGTGGTAATGACCCAGACATGTGTCAACTCAACCTGTTAAGCATCATTTATCTCTCCAAAACATCCCTCTTGACCTGCTACGTCAACCAAATGACTGCTTTGCTACCAAAGCAAGCTTTTGCGGTCATTCACACACATCAGAGGAACCAGCAACATGCTTTCAGATCATGACGATCAAATCAAATCAACTGTTATTTATATAGCATATTTATAAACGATTTTTGGTCGAGCCAAAGTGCTGTACATATAATTAGCCTACAGTAGAGACACTTTACAGCAAATACAACAGCACAGATTGTTCAGAATATCAGTATGAGCAAAACGACACTCTCTGTCCTTAGACCCTCACATCGTACAAGGAAACACTTCCAGAGAAAACCCACAGTTTAAGGGAAAAAATGGGAGAATGGACGATGCATGTAAGGAACGTCTAAACACTTCACCTCTCACTCACCACTTTAAACTCTAAGAATATACCACGGTTGGCAAGGAGATTATCCTGGTAGTCTTAGTATCTATGTAAGAGCCTTTTTGTAAAAAAATTAACATTTGACTTGAAGTGTTGCTACCACTATACTGAATCCAAAAAACCTACAGGGTGGGAAAGCAATGAAAATAGGAAAGAAAACATGAACAAATTGAGGTGTTTTGTCATAAAAACAATCTCCATATAACATAGTCTGACTTATTGGGCCCTAACGATTAGTAAAAAAACTTGTTATTATGAAATATATACTTAACTAATGCAATTATTTTAGCTACTTTATCGAAAATATGAAGCGCACGGACATTGACTATGACAAGTGAAACCACTTCAACCAGTTTGATTTTCTATTAGTGTAAAGACTATCCTGAATGTAAAATGACTGCTGGCACAAACACATTTTTTTATCAATACGAAATCCTTCAAAGGAAAATACGTCTGAACCTGTGATACGCAATTACCTCCACCATAAATAGGTTTTATTCATCCTTTTTTCGAAGGCAAAAGGAAAGAGGAGAGTGAATGTATAGAGAGAACAGGCAAAGGCTTTTCTATAGAGGCGATGTATAGACCTTGGATGAAAATATTTCATTTTCTACCACTGTTTATTAATGTCTATTTCAACCATGTCAGTTTTACATGATAAATTGAACCTTAGATTCAGTTTGAAAAGCTAGCAAACACTGGTAAGAACTAAAAAGAAAAGAAAGTTATGTTATTCAACGGGGCAAATGGAACATCTTATTTTCAAGGTTGTGTGATCACAGACGCAGGCTCTTTGTCTGTTCATCTTTAAAACGCCTTCAGAATCGTAGTCCATTCACACTTATTTCTGCTGGCTGGTTTTAATGGATCTTATGTTGTGCATATCCATTTGAAACTAAATAACACAAGTTAGATTTAAAAATAGCTTTTTCACCAACATAGAATAATAGCAGGTTATGATGTCAAAAGACTGAATAGAGGAACTGCACAAGCACAATCTCACTTGAATCTTACAGTACGTCATACCTTCCAAAAACTCCAGGATAATCAAAAGATAATTATTTTCACTTTACAAACAATGTCTTAAACTAAAACATGCCTCATCTTGTTGAATTTTTTCAAGATTTCAGACAAATCTAAATCTTTGCAACAGGAACATTTTCATGTATGGATTCAGAAACAGCTTTCTGGAAAACTAAATGTCAAATATTTCAAATGGCATAGCCACACGGGTGGTTTCCATGCTTGAAAAAGGCAGAGGTGAATGTCAGATGGGAAACAGATAACTTTAAAAACAAGTTGATATGTCTTGTCTTAGGTAATGCTCATGCGCAGTGTGTGTGCATATGAAGTCCGAGTCCTGCCAAGACTTCTAAGCTGCTATGTGTGTGCGTGTCTGCCTCTATTCTGTTCCCCGCAACACCTATTAGAAAAGAACACGATGTCATGGTAAAGATATGTGCTGTATGAGTGTGTGTGTGTGTGTGTGTGTGTGTGTGTGTGTGTGTGTCTAAGATATTTATTTTTTACTCCATTAGCTTGTCTGATAAATCATTAAGTTTTTTTGTCAACATGATTGATAATAATATAGCAAGTCACAGAGAGACACACACAAAGAATCATGTCTCTGTGTGTGTGTGTGTGTGTGTGTGTGTGTGTGTGTGTGTGTGTGTGTGTGTGTGTGTGTGTGTGTGTGTGTGTGTGTGTGTGTGCGTCTCCTTGATCTCGTCAGAGACAGCCTGTCCCCTGGACCAAAGCCAGTTGTAGTTAATGTCAGGATCGGCTTACATTTATGTCATACGTAACATGATTGTAGAGAAGGTGGACAGAGAGTTACCAGCTGAGGAACAGAGCGACAACCTGATTGGCTGGAGAATGAAGTCATGTGCAGAGTCAGGCAGAGGAGACACAGAAAGGGTGAGATACAATTTACATGATGCGGATGTGTCTATTTAGATTGTCTCATTACATTTCATCATTTACATAGAGATTCTGCTATTTGGTTAAGGTACGATAAAATCAGCCGTACATGCGTGTGCTTGTTACATAAAAACACTAATAGAGATTTGAAACATCCCTCCTGAGCTTTAGAGAGGAGTACGTTTGAAGTGCATATCACCTCTTTTCAGATGTTAAGACATAACCTGGTGTGTGCGTGTGCATCAGTGTTAAGTGGACACTGTGATGTCAGGAGGCTTTTTCTTCTTCCTGTGCGTCTTACACCACTTTAGCGTTGTGTGTGCATGTGTGTCTAAACGGTACAATGGAGCAGAGAGAGATGGAGAGAGAAAAGGAGAAAGTGGGAAAGGATGGTATAAGTAGTGAGAAAGGACAGCAAAGGAAATATAGAGAAAAGAAGAAGGAAAGTGCAACCACTGGGATCAACTACAGACGTGATGTGCCGACCCAAAACCCGCTGTGGGTAGTAAAGAGCTGTGTGGGAAAAGAACGGAGAGGGAGAGAAAAGATCGGAGCCGTAGACCACAGGGGAACAGTGAGAATCTTCTTCACTCAGAATCAAACAGACACAAAGATGTTCTCCCCAAAGTCTCTGCTTCACTTGTCATCGTGTTTTCATACTGTATGTACGAATTGGGCTTTTATTGGAACACACGTTGTATGATGTAAAGCTGTTTGCTTATCAATACATTTGTTGGGTTTGCACACTTAAACACACATATAGACATGTTCTACTGAAGTATGACACCCACCTTTCAGCACGGCGTGGCAGTTGGGGATCTGGGGTAAAGGGCAGGGCAGAGAGGAGCGGGACCCGAGAGCTGCTGTGGCCTCCAGCAGGGCTCCGGTCAGCAGGGAGCACGCCGACGTCCTCTGCACACAGGCACGATAAAACCTAGAAAGTGGAAACAACGAAGAGTCTTTTAATTTGGCTGTGATTCAAAGACATTCAGGGCAGAATGCTGCAGCATGGCAGCCTTCTTATTGTCTTACATCACTTGTCTTCACCGGCTTCTAGTTTAAATGTCCCACTTGTACATGAAGAGAGCTGCATAGTGAGACTCTTGCATTTCATACTGAACTACTTCCCATTTACTCATCAGCTCACCCTCTTACATCAAAAACATTACATGTACTGTCTGTCCCACATATCCTAACTTAATCTTCATTATTATACTTTAATCATTGTTTTTCATCATGATTCCTTAAAGATGATACAGTCAAGTTGATTGTTTGGTTTGATCTATAGTGCCAAGTGCAAAGATTTCAATGTATTATCCTTGGTTTATAGAGAGCATTTCTTAAGTGACCTCTCTAACCAAAGGTGCAGTCCGTTTGACCAACACAGATGACATATGCAATAAGAAACAGTATCATTTGTCAAGTTTAATGCTGCTTTCAACCTTTATTAATAATGTTTAACTGTTAATAAACACAGTTCCAGTCTCTTTAGGTTTTCTTCTCAACATGATGGGCCAAAAAAATTAAGAAATACTAAATAAGACGAAAATGGCTACAAACCTATGTGGATAGAAAGGCTGACAGTAGCAGTGATGGAGGCGGGGGTGAGGGTCCGGTCCGGCTGGGCTGCTGCTGCTGACAGCGTTGGATAGCCAGCGAGACTCCCTGAGACACACACATCCAGGAAGAGACAGCAGGAGCTTTTTGGCAGGATGAATCAGGTTGAGCTCCTCTCTGTCCTGCACATAGTTGTTAACCTGTTGAGGAAATCATTGACACATTGGTCACCTACTTTAAATGAAAGTTATATAAATACATTTCCACGGTTATAACAGGATGAAGAGGTAAAGCCAATCCTACATTACCAGCCTTAAAAAGGTCCCCTTTTATATTATTTTTCAACATTATATTATAGGTCTCAGATATATACAAATCATGTCTCTGAAGAGTTTGGTCGAAATACCAAACTGATCATGCATTGCAGCATCCCATAATCCACTCTGTTTCAGCCCAGTTTCAAAAGTGCTGATTCTCTGTCTGTTACTTTAGATGAAAATAAGGAGCCACTCCCCTCTGAGAGATATTTGGTTAAAAAGAACACAAAGGTGCTCTAGTACCACTTTCACACAAAGGCTTTTCCCGTTCTAGCTCAGTGCTAGAGCTTTTTTGCTTCGGAACCGGTTCTTTGGTTTAGCTCCCGCTCTGTTCACACCGCTCAGAGCCCAACTGGTGCTGTGTCATTGCGTCATCGTATGCGTCATGACGTTACCGTTTGCGTGCCTGCTTCATAAAGCCAAATCGCGCGGAACCCCCTCACATAGACAACAATGGCCAATTGTATTGAAGCGCTACTCGTTATGCTCTGTCGAAACGAAATGGGAGAAATGGGACGACTTTACTACCAACTTTACAGTCGTTACATGCTACATTCAAAAGTTGGTGGATGTCGCGTGTTATTTGGACACAGCCCAGATCCGACGTAAGCGTGACGCATGCGGTGCTTGCTTTCTAGACCGACAACTTTTTGGTGCTTGAAACGAACCGTATTCCGGAGCTTAGAGGCGGCTCCGCTGCGGTGTGACCAGGAAAACCCGGTGCTTTTCAAGCTCCAGCTCCGAACCTGCCCTGAAACACCGTTGGTGTGAATGAGGTATTAGAGGCGGCTCCGCTGTGGTGTGAACAGGAAAACCTGGTGCTTTTCAAGCTCCAGCTCCGAACCGGCTCTGGAACCGCGTTGGTGTGAAAGGGGCATAGGAGGAGATTCAGGTGATAAGGTGGGGGGGGGGGGGGGGGGGTGTGACCTTGGTTGGTTATTGGCTAATGGTTACACAAGCCAAAACATCGTTATAACATCATAAAGTGGCCAAAATCTGATCGGCTCATTTTCAGACAGGTTTTATATAAATGGATCAGGACGAAAATAAACTTTCAGAATCTCTTTACACAGAGAGGACACATGTGTTGTATAAAAGACATGAAAAAGTGGATTTTGTATAATAGGTAAAATAACTGAGACGAAAGAGTGGTTCAAGAGCGCTCGGGTAGAAATCACCTCATCCGCTGCTGTTTCACCTTTCAGACTGTTATTCAACATCTGAGTCAGAGGTCATTCTCATCAGCTCCTCTGCTGTGCTCATTATCGGAAGCCATTTCCTCTCAAAGCAATTTCCTCTCAAAGCGTGAAAAGATAAAATGAATAGATAGAAATACCACTGAGGCACTTAAGGATAGGAAGAATGTTGGGCAAGGGATCTGGAGAGAAAGTGTCAGTGTAGGTAAAGAGAAGGAGAATAATGGGGAGATGGAGAAAAGGATGGTGGGAGGCAAGAGAGAAAGAAGAGACGTCACTGAGGAGTTTTAACATTTTGACCTTAGCGAGAAGCCTCCTCTGCATCGGTTCACACTCTTCTCTGAACAAAATCCATCCGACAAATGAAAAACACTTATCCAAAATGATTTGAGTTGTCCTTAAGTGAACCTGAATTTCTCAGAAAAGCCATTACGACAACATTTTGTGGCGATGTTAAGTGGCCCTTAATGTCTTCTGCAGTGGTGGATATTGCAGTATTGGACAACATCGATACCGGTGACAAAGCAGGGGGCAAGCGCATTACGAGGTTAATGAGAAAATACGGCTTGAGTGTAAATAAGCTTCAAAATATTCCCAGGAAGGAAAAATATATATACGCCATTACCCTCCTGGGATTATGGTGTAAAATGAAATACTCCGAATTAAGTACATGTGTTCACTCCTTAAAATACGTCCTGTTTGTATTAAGGGCTGGCAGCAGCGTGGCACACACACACAGAGACACACACACACTTGGTAAGCTACTTGTCTCAGTGGGATGGGTTTCCTGCATGGGGTGTAGGCCTAGATGTTGTCAGATCTGGGCCATCCCGAGGGAAAGGAAACATACCAGCCTGCTCGTTTAGAGAGTGAGGGAGCCGTGTGAGGGAGAGAAAGGGTGAGACACTAAGAACACACACACACACACTCACTCTACTCAGTCTCTCTTAGTACTGTATTGACCTGCATTCCAGCAACAAGCTTATTACTAAAAGGCAAAACTTTCAACAACATTATGAAATAAAAGAAAGTGTGATTTAACACGTTTAGACACAAAGCGCCTTTTACTACTTCCCTTGTCCAGAACATTCTCTGACTCATATTTCTGGTAAAAGATTTTTTTTTCTATCAGCATCTAGAGACTCCAGTGAATAGACATAAAGTCTACCACATTGACAGTGTATTTATCCACATTTAATACAAAGCAAATAAGCCGACTTGGCCGGGGACGTAGATTGCTTTAATGCCTCTGTTATTTACTTTATTTAGATGGGCAGGTTATCAGTAAATTAGGGCAGTATTTTTCGTTTTTTCCTGTAACTAATACAAACAAGAAATACCCAAAGGATTTAAGGGATAACAAGGTTATATGTTATTTTATATTGCTTGAATATTTCAGTAACAAGTATGACGCAACAGAAATATCAATAGAATTACCAAGTGGCTTCAAACAGCCATTAAGAAACAGCAAATATGGACTTACACGACTATGCCCTTGCCAACCAATACAATATTGGTATCAGTGTCTCTTCCCAAGCTGTCCTGCTTATGACAGCAGTTATGGCATGAAGGCATTTTATCTAGGTTGCTGTCTGATTCAAGGTTCAATTGAGCCAACACATACATTTTTTAATACAGACCAAGATTAAAATACTTCAATTTACTTTTTGTGGTGGTTCAAGAGCCTTTATTCAAGATTTTTAAATGATTTATCGTGACAATAAATAAGAATTACTATGTTTTTTCCCTTGGATTTGTATAAATGTTGTCAACAACAATGAAAGAAAAAAGAATCCTAAACTGAGTAGCTCATTCAAGCAGAAAAACACAACCAACATAGTGTGTTTTGTTTTATTCAATCACTTTGTATACCCAGTTTAGGTCAGTTTCTTGTCCTGTGAAACCTTCTCTTTCCTAACATTAAAAGACATGAAAGGATATACTCTTCTACTGTAAAGCAAGTTCTACTTCCACACACAGAGGGGCTATATGAGGTGACGAATGAAGCAAAAAAAGGCTGTTTGTATGTGTGTGTATAAGTGTGTATTCGTGTGTAAGAGAGCCTGACTTCAAAGGACCCTGCAGGGAATCTGGTTCTGCTTCTGATGGACACAAAGCAGCTGTCTTCTTTACAGACACACAAACAAACTCATCTTCAAACTCTACGCAAAAACATGGACATAAGGAGAGATACTTTCGTTTAAAATGCCAATATCAGTTTAGTGTATTCTTAAACATAACAATCAAAAGTGTATTTCCCAAAGTGTGGGGATATTTAAGTGTTTATGTAAGAGGAAACAAATGTGTCTACTAGCTTCTGATTCTCAGGTTTCACAGATGTCCCAGGACAATTCATCCAAAATTGACACCATGAGATTAAAAATGTACCCTTGTCATCAAAGGCTTAAGTGTAAAGGAAGGGGAAGGTGTGATATAGTGACTAAGTTATTAGCTGGTTATACATACATGCATACATTAAAAGGGAAATAATGTAATAATTTAACAGAATTGTACATTTTGCCTAATGTTTTTTATTAAATCTCAGTAGTTAATATGATCACTAAGCAGAAAGACAGAAGGGCATTAATAGCTCAGGCATTGAGGCAATAACTGCATTTCATCTCCATTACATAAGTAAAGGTTATCCAATGCCAATATTGTGTTCTCATTCCTGGTAAGTTAGGTTCTACTGATCTTGCCATTTAGCCAGTAAGCAAAACTAAAGCTATTCGAGTCATCTGCCACTAGTAAAGCTTGTTATATCATGTTACACTGTGTGTGTACAGGAACTGCTAATGGCTTAAGCTATGAAGGTAACGTATATGCTGCAGTGCTGAGGCAGCTGCACTGATTGAGCTCCCCTTACAAAAAGTTACAGTAACTTCCAAAAATATGTATCCTCTGTCAACATTTTACCCTGTACAGTCAGAAGTCAAAAGCTGTTTTGCTCATCAATATAACAACATAAATTGTCTGACTTTGCTGCATAGAAATGTAATTTGTAATGACGGGAATATTCAATATACAGTATAATGTTCATGAGAAAGTATTTTCTTTTTCCTACAGTCAAAATGTAATCCAAACAATTCGATCTGTGTTGTGGGTCATAGTGGAACTATTTGCCGCTTCAGAGCCAGGTATGTTTGTCAGGAGGAGGAGAACAAAAGCAGAGATAAAATAAATCTGTTAATGCAATTTGAAATATTAAAAAAATACGTGTGTGCTACATATATGTTAAAAACAGACATTTGTTCCAAGAGACGCTTTAAGTTCAGTTATGACAAACACAACCCGCTCTAATTTCTCCAATGCTGTAGAAATACAACATTTTGAGGAAAGGGGGATGCTAGCTGTGTGGTATTTATGTTCTAATTATAGAATCTGAATCCAAATATTTAACAACTCATCAAAAGGTGATACGTTAGGCCTCATACCTATTGAGAACTAATGTTCATGACATGAAAAGATATATAAAAATAACGATAAAGATAGAGGAACACCAGAGCTTTTTCTTACTATTTAAAATTCTACCTTGATATTTAACAGAAGGCTGTTTATGTTTATGCAAGGCATCGACCTCAGCAATCTGGTCCATAGTGGGCAGATGATGTGTCCTATTTCGAGGCTTGTTGCCACCTGAAGAGTCCAGAGAGTTTGTCCTTCTCAAGGATGGTGATCAAACACGTGAGTGCATACAGTACATGTATTAAAATAAATATAATCATCACAAAGACGCACAACACTAATATACTTACAAACTATGACTTCCATATTACTGAAAACCATTCCATGTAACCTACAGGTATGAATGAGTTCTCCCAGAAGTCCCATTATCGCCCCGTTGGGTCATTTCTCTGCCTGGCAACAGCCATTCTGGGAAAAGGATTAGCAGTGGGGCATAGCGCAGATCTACTGGACCTTGAGCAGGAATGCACTTACGTACATACAAATGCTAAAATCCAGACAAGCAAACACACTCTGACTCATGCCCGTGCCATTATGTATATCATACCAGACACATAGAGAATGAGCATGCAGGACACTGGAGAGGCCGACGCTGCCTCCCAGAAATCCAACCCACAACCCCTCTAACCTCTCCACTTTGATGTCTCCGGCTTCCACACACACTAACATACTCCCTCACTGACACCATCTCTCTGTCGCATACACACTCCTCCTCAATTACTGTAATATTGTCCAGTACTCCGAGGCAGAGATCCCCCGATGCAATGGAGCTCAGCTGTCTGTGAAATGCCTAAATAGTGTGTGTGTGTGTGTGTGTGTGTGTGTGTGTGTGTGTGTGTGTGTGTGTGTGTGTGTGTGTGTGTGTGTGTGTGTGTGTGTGTGTGTGTGTGTGTGTGTGTGTGTGTGTGTGTGTGTACAGTATATCTTTCTTCCCACTTATTGTCATGCAAGCACACACACAAAGGGTGATCTGGGGTATGATATCATGAAATTAAACACAGAAAAATATTAGCTGGGGATTCAAAAACTCACTGCATTAGTCCCCTTAACCCCCCACATACTCTCCCACGAAGCCAACATACAAGGAATATAAATATTTTTAGAAGCATTGGGGGTCGGGGTTAGCCGAGGTCGGCTAGGGGTCAGTGTTAAAAGAGCTCAGGTCACAGGAAGAGACGTCAGCCTTAACCCTTCTTTTACTGAGCAAGTTGACTTTTGCCAATTGAGAGTGTGTTTTGGTTATTTTAGCATTAAAACATTTATTTATAACACTTTGGGGATTTTTTATTGAACTTGATTCAAGTGTTTTGGCTTAAAAGCTTAATGCCTTGTGGAAATGTAACTTATTTAAGGACTCATGGAGCTTAAATCAGTACAATAGGGGTTTCAGAACAGCATGGTAGAGCATCAGAATATGTCTTCATGTTCTCATCCCATAACATGTCTTTTCCACTTCTACTTTCTTAATAGGAAAGATTTGCAGCCAAAGATTTAAATGTTTAAAGTATGTCCACTTGGAGTTAAGGTATCCTCTATCAAAGTTAAAGCAATTTCATCAATTCCTCTGCAAATAACTGCTAACTCACCATTATTAGGCTGCCATTTACTTCCTGATTTATTGAAATAGTTACGAAACATAGCAAATGTGGGAGAATAGGGGACACTAATTGAATTACTAATATAAAACTCTGCTGAGTCTCTCCACTGCTTCATTGTGGAAGTACCGTAAATCACTGGAAGATTAAGATCTGAGAGCCACATAGCCCTTAAATCTTTTATACCACTTGGACTGCGTTTGCTTTAATGCAGTAGAAATGGAGCCGACAAGCCTATCTGATAGAAATGAACAAAATGTGCACCCTGCCCACCCAACGCGGCAAGAGCATATAATTCAAATGCACCTTAGTGTATTTGAAACCCAGCGATCAGCCAGGTATGTTCAGCAGCTCTGGCACTCAGCACCCAGACACCCTAACCAACCTGGACAGAGCACACCAAAAGCCATCAAACAAGCACACCCAAACATGCCAAGCAGACATCCCGCGTCTCAGGTTGAACATGCGAAAGTTCCATGTGAATATGTGTGTGTTTTCTTGTACACTACACTAACACACCACACTCTTTATCCCAGAGACTCCTTATCCTGGTTTGCATAACAGAGAAACAGAAAAGCTCTCCGCTCCGTGCTGTTCTTCTCTGACCTTTTCTGCAGTTTCTGTCTCCACAAGGTAATGTTTGCTTTCCCGCAGACTGAGCCTGGACTATCTCACGGATGACTGAGTGCTCATTTGTGTACGAGCTCATACGCAAAAAGAAAAGTCTGTAGTTTCATAGATACAGACTCTAAATGTACACTTTTTGTATGTGTAGGCTGTGTATACGCATACTGTATGTGTTTATGTGTGCTTTATATATTTATGTGGTTTGAAGTTCTATTCAATGTGTGTGTAGGTGGTCCATGCACACAAGTCAGTGTTTACATTAGAGGAGCCTAATGTCTGAGTATCTGCTTTGAATAAGACAGAAGCAAAAAGACTGTGTGTCCATTACTATTATTGAACAACTCCCCTTAAGAAAAGATAGTAAGAAGATAATAATGCACTAAAAGACGTGAATATAACATTCTAAATCAAGCAGACGCAATTACTTTCACTCAAACAATTAACCACCTACAGCTAACTTTGGATGAACACATACCATACACGTACACGCTAATGTATAAGCCAACTTTGTATTAAGGTACAGTACATCTGTATGAACTTAACATTACATTTGGGGGAGTTTCAAGCACATTACAATATGGACTTAAGGTGTTTGCTGTAGGCCATTTTGAATGATCAATGGCCTACTACTGCCTACTTCAAAAAATGGACTTAATATGAAACTGAGAAGTGAGGTGGCTTTGGTTATCGCACAGAAAGCCGTGGAGTTTGTTGTTTTACAGAAAGCCTTGAAAGCCGTTTGTCTGACTCATGTGTTAGAGTAGGTCCTCTGTGGCTCAGTGGGTGGATAGTGATGCTGACATGTCTAGGGGTTACACTGGTTCAATACGACGCTGTTAATATATTGTGCATGATGTAAGCGTGTGGGCGTTTGGGAACCCCCTCAAGTTTTAAAGAAAGGCTTTTCCGTGGGATTCCTAATAGCTGAAAGATACACTTCAGGTTTCGCTGTTACGTGAAAAAAAAAAAAATGGATTCAAATAAATAATGATAAAGGATTTAAAATAAATAATAATATAAATTGCACATAATTAAGAAGAGGAGATCTCCATGGGTGTATTCACACTTCTTAATTAGGTTTAGGCTCACAAAATGAACTTTATTGAAGAAGGAGTAAGTTAACAGTTACATCATTAACACAAAGGATGAATTCTTGATTTCTACTATAACTGGTGGAGGAGGATAGGAAGATGAAGGTGGAGGAGGAAGGCAAGCCATTGTTTAAGGAAGGTTGGTCCATAAAAAGGAAGACATGTTAAATAGAGAGCCGGAAAAGATTAAAGGAAAGAGCAAAAGGAGATGGAGTGAAAAAGGTGAAAATAAATGATTACGGTTGAGGATATGAAAGAGGACAGCGCAGCCGGAAAGAGAAAGAAGGTGAAAAGAGCAAACCACAGGGGGGCACAGCAGAGGAAATAGAGAGGGAGGCCAGGGATGACTGCAATCATAATCCCCTGTTGAATTTCCAGAGGAGCCGTTTCAAAAAAGATCTAAGAGCCGGGCCTCCTCCTGAGGACGGCTTCTCACCTTTAACAAGCAGGATGGGTGTACGTACTTCATTTGTGAGTGTCGAGAGAAATCAGGAACAAAGGACAACAAGGGATAACAAACATTTTAATTTATAAGGAACTCTATTGCACATTTACAACATACTGCAGCAATTAGCAGCAGTGAGTTGAAACAAACGGAAAGATCCATAGCCAGTGGATGTATCTGATGGTCAATAAAGCCAACTAAGGAACATGAGAGCAAGGAGACAAACAGAAAAAGTCACTTTTACAGGAAAGGAGTCAGACTCACTAATCTGATTTGTACAGAGCGACTACAGATTAGGGCTGCTCAATTCATCATATTTTAATCGCAATTACGATTTTGGCTTGCAACGGTTATGAAAACAATATAATCAAAATAAAACGATTTTTTTTCTTTATTATTATTTATTTTTAAAAAAAAGTTGTATTGGTTTTTCAATTGAATTATACTTAAGGTTCAGGGTATTCAACTGTTAAAAACATACTACACATTTGTTTTCCCAATAAATTGATGTTTTCAAAGTAAATTTTTAATAATCGTGATATCACTTATTGACTGAATAATCGAGCCACTCTACTACAGAGTAGAAGTGGAATGACAATTTGTGCTTAGTCACACACCATTTCAGCAGATAATATTACTGTGTACTTTGTGGGACGCTTTTGGGGAGATGAGATATTAAAATAAGATAGATGTTAGGTATCATTGAGGTTGTTTAGTACTGGTACATCACAGTGGGTGAGGTTAAAGGTTAAAGAAAATATATGTCTTTATTCAGCCTTAATCTTATATTGATAGTTTTTGGTTTTACTGAATAACATAAAGCAATGTCAATCTCTCCGTATTGGTTGAAGCTTTAATTAAAGCCAAACTAAAAATATACTGTTACAATCATCAACTCAATTATTGGTTGATGAAAAAGTAGCCATGTGTAGTAATTAAAAATCGAGGAGGCGACACATTGAGATAAATTAAGAATTATTTTGTGGCAGGTGAACCTTTATCCAAATGTAAGGCCATTGATTCACACCTTTTGCAAGAATATCTAACCATAATAACCGAAGAATTAAGACTGTAGAAGGAAGGTTACATGTACATCAATGTAGTGAGTACCATAAGATAGATATTTAAGAAGACTGTGTTGGCTTTCTTAGCTGTGGTTAGCCCAACCAACACAATGGATACAACCCACAAATAGATAATGTAGTCTAACTAAAGCAATAATGTTTTTGTGGTTAAAGAATGAAAAAGAGTTAAGGCCTGCATTGGTTTGTCGAAGACTACATCTCAGCAATGTAGCTGGTGAGTAATATGTTGTCATTGAGCTGAAGCAAAATACATGATTTAAGCTCTAAGAGTGAAAGGTGAGTTTCAAGGAGGAAAGAAAGTTAATGGAAAAGCCAGCGAGAAGAAATATGACAAGGAGTTAAAGAGAGCGTCTGGGAGAGAGGAAAAAAATGGGGTCATCTTGAGGGCCAAAACAACCTGGAACCCATTACCCAGAGCGCCCAGTGGGACCCCTCCGCACAGCCACTCCCCCATTTACAGTTCTCATGATGTCATACTGCAGCGAGCCGACACTCTCTCGGCGCAGAGTCCTGATCAGACTGCCGGAGATAAGCATGATGAAGGATTGTTCAGGTCATAAAAGGTATGGACTTAAAAACTGAACCTGGCTTTTCACGCAGACAACGGAAACTCAACAACTACTTTGAAATCTATTAGACTCCATCTTAAAAATGTGAAGGTAGCTGATGAATGATGGCTTACTCGTTCTGGAGATTTACAATGCAAAACATGACACCAGTTGCTACTTCTGTGTACTACTTTGCACCGTATTAACTAGTCTTAAAGTTTACCACACACAATCGTTTAACTGACTGCTTTAAAGTGTGTAAAAGGCCTTTTTGCAGACCTTAAGTTGTTTTTTTTCTTTCTTTAATACACATTTTCTCAAGTTATTACATTGCAGATAAGTTTCAAAAACGTTCTGCATGCTGAACTTTGGCACACATTCCGCTTAATGAACTTGAATCCTGTTGCTGTAACACTGATCAGACAAAACATGTATTTGCTTACAGCCACAAAACACTGAGTGAAAGAGTTTTGCTCTTTTAAAGAACAGCAAGAACTCGTAGTAAACAGATTACTTACTGTAGCACAGAAACAGGCAGATTATTTGAAGAAAAACACCAAGCTCCAATCCCTCTTAGTCAGTGTACACTTATAAAAGTGAGAAAGGAGACTTGAGCAAAAGAGAGTAAGAGAGTGAGGGAGAGTGAGAGGGAGAGAGGGAGAGAGAGAGGTCTACATCAGTAGAGGAAGTCAAAGAGGAGAGATAGAGAGACAGGGTTACTAAAACTTTAGGCAAGTTAGAATAAGAGTTTTCAGACTTTTTAATGGCCAATTTGTAATTAAAAGAAATTCAAGGCAAAATGTTATCCAGGTCTGAATGACGTGATTTGATGTTGCCAGATATTTTGAGACTTTAAATTGGTGTTTTAACTTTAAGACCTAAAAAGGTTTGTTTATATACATTTTCAAGCTAATCCAGGCCCTCATTTAAGATTAATCCAATGCCTTTCAGATGTTTTAAAGATCAGCAGGAGACAAGGGGGAAGCAGGAAAGGAAAGGAAAAGAAGATAGCTACAACTAAGGTAAAGAACACAAAGACTCAGCGATGGGTGCCTAACGCAGAGGGTACCCCCATATTAGGTTATGAGCCAACTGGCCCGTTACAACCCAGCAGGAACATGGGAGATTTTATCAGTGAGCACACACAAAGATGGTGGAGCCTCAAGATCTCAATCGATCCTTCTAGGAGCATGTCCAATGTGTAAACCACGTCTCAGATGAGGCCTCTGTGTTTTGATGAGTAGCTATTACATCAAACCATTGAAGCCTCTTTTTAGAGCCTCGTCAAAGTAATGAAGAAGTTATTTTCTTTATCAAGGGATACTGCTCTATTCTTTAACCAATACAGTGAGAGACAAATTGTGGTTTCTGGTAGAAGTGAGGAAATGGTGCTAAACCTTTCCCCATGTGACCTTCTTCTAAGTATTTTAACAATGAAATAATGTCAATACAATCTGAACGATGCAGAGTAAAAGCAATCACTAATTCAAGTATAATCTCCAACATTTATATGTATAATGTAAATGCAAAAAAGTCAGCTTTTAAGTAGCATGGTTTGCTTCATTTAAAAATGACTAAATGTTAAACAGCCTACGCATTGCTTTATTTCCCAGTTACACATTATTGAAAAGTACACACTACTGACTGTATAATTTGGTTGAAAGCTCAAAAAAAACTATAAGCGGACCAAGAGTTGCAATTGTTTTGTCAAATTGCTATTTTAAAGATCAAGTATAAAGTTTGGAGCTCAACTGTGAAGCTAGAGTAGTGAAATGAGATGTTCACAAAGTGCTCCGGATTAGATCAGCACAACAACCTATATCAACAAATCCATTACTGTGAGTACTGAGCAAACTCCACCCAGAGTTCAAAAAACATTATATGGCTGAAAGCTACAGAAAAAGTAGACCTTAGGTTGTTTTCGTCTAAACTTTGTCACAATGTGTATCATTTTCATTTGCTGAATTTAACTTTATCAGTAACTTTATACAGTAACACTTATTGCAGTGAAACCTGTCGTATTATTCCTTCTATGTATATGTCATACTACTATATTGCTACTATGCTTCCCTGTAAGTTAATTGCAGGTTAAAAAACTAAAACATGGCGATTGTTGAGTAAAAAAGGGCCGTCCATGTTGCCCCCTGATTAAGTCTCACTGGAACAAAATCATTTTTACAGTGTCATAACGGCTTGGCTTTTCATAGGGACAGGTGACGCTGGGGGCCATTAAACCAAGAGAGACAGAGGTGCGGCCACTTGATCTTTGTTATTAACTTTGCTCTGGTGAGCGTTTCTATGCCAACGTCTAATTAAAGACCAGTGTTGCAGCTTTTCTGTTTAATTAAGCTAGATCACCAAATGGTAGCTCGAGCACTTGCAGTTTATTGCAGAAACTCTATGTTATCTGTTTGTATGAAGTCAACACGCTCTCTGTTGACACGGGTAACTATTGAAACAATTAAGAAGTATTCACTATTATCATATAAGACATTTTCACAGGAAAGGATTTGTCTTTTTCTTTGTTGAGATCAAAGACCTAGGTAATTCCTTCTCTAATCTGTGATAGTGGTCATACCTAACACACAAAGACACACATATTATCGCAACAGTCAGAGGTCTAAATGAATACAGTCTATTCAATTGAGTCTGCTTAATCAAGAGGGAAAATGAATCTGTTTCATGCCCAGCTGACATCAAAGTGGTGTTCAGAACAAAGCCAACAGCTGGCCGGCCCTCAGTCATCGCTCTGCATTTCTTTGATCAATACTCCGCTAATGAGACTGGCCTCCTGCGCCAGTAATGAGAGGTCAGATTCATGTATTATACTATACTTATTACATCATCATAATTACCTTCAGAGTGAACAAAATCCCTCGATCAATTTGAATTAAGACAAAGATGCAGAATGATGCGTTGTATTGTTCTGTCATTGTACACATTTTGAACTTCTGAATTTGATATGCATGTTAGTTGTTACACAGCAGAGCTTCAACACAGTATTTGCAAGGATAATTTGTGAAAACAGCAAATTGCCTGCTATTATCAAAGTGTGCTGCCCTCTAGTGGTCAGGCATAAACTGAGCACCAATGATTAAAAAGTAAAAGACAATGAATATGTCAAGTAAAATTAAGGCAAATCGAAATATGGACTATTATTCATCTTTGAGGATAGAATTTAGATTAATGCATGTTTACCCTTAAACTTAAAAAAGACAATTTATCACTTTTTACTTCCAAAACAAGCGCTAAAAAGGGCGAGGAAAATAACTAGAGCTCAGGTAATGATTATTGTAATTACCATTAATTGAGTTGAAATAATATATGAAATAAATAATGTCCATTTTAAATGTATTTTATCATCCAAAATCTATATATAGAAACTATTTTAATATTGACAATATATTTGTTTATCAAAACTGTCCAATGTAAGGTTTGTCTTTGTCTTAACGGCTGATCAATGGATTTTCTTGTCAGACAAAACAAACCACTTTTAGATGTTATCTTGAGCGTAAAGGAAGTGTGTCAGTCTTGACAACGTTAGTTGGCTCATTTTGGAAGACAATATCCCAAAGATATTTTATAAACAACAACATAAAGTGTAGGAATGCTAATCTTTTTATAACGATAACTGGACCACAAAAAGCAAAAGCATCAGTGATGACTCGTCGTCAAACATACGATAACACAATTCCCTTGAACACAAGTACACACACACACACACACACACACACACACACACACACACACACACACACACACACACACACAACACACACACACACACACACACACACACACACACACACACACACACACACCACACACACACACACACACACACACACACACACACACACACACACACACACACACACACACACACACACACACACACACACACACACACACACACACACACACACACACACACACACACACACACACACACACACACAAGCAAGAAGTGTTCATGCCAAGAATTTGTGATTTCTCATCAAACAAAAATCATGACTCAAACCTCAGCAGTCATAGGTGTTCACATACCAAAAGGGTTTGGCAATCCTAGTTCATCTGCATTATGAAATATTCTCTTCTCCACTAGATGGCAGCAAAGGATCACTCTTTGTCTGCCACTGCATATACCCATTTAAATAAGCTCTGCAGGAGAACATGCACATTGTTGTTTGGATGTTGATAGAAATTCACTGTTCCTTTTCAATGACCAGATTTACATCATTGACGTTGAAATAAAATCTTGAAAACGCTTGTTCAAAACTACTCTAATGACAAAAATAGCAGATTTGAATTGGCCTATTAATGTATCCTGTAAAATTAAGTATTTATTGTTGATGACTCAACTCAAAACAGAAGGAAGGGGAGGTGACAGGCTATTTTTAAACAAAAGTAGTTATTATTTGAGTGCAACAATAATAGCATAAACCATTACTGTCTCGTGCTCTTAATTTAATAATTAGTGGGTCCATTTCTGGTCCATTTCCATCCAAATGTCATTTTTCTTAATCCCACTAGGAGGGTTTATCATTGTTATCTGTGACACTCCATGGGAGGAGTGCACACAGTGTGACACATGTAGCATCCATGTAGTCAGGGTGCTGTGAGTGCTATGTCATATGAGGGGGATGAGACAGAGAGAGGTCAAAAGAACAAAGGTTATTCACCATGACAGGAAGTTCAAATGCTTGTTTACATTTATCGTATTTTCTGCAAGTCATGTTGTGTATACTTAAGAAGAATTCACATCATAATGCATATCAGAGATTATCAACAAAAAGGGAGAACAGGCCACAGTATGTAATAGTAATCTAAAAAATAAAAGAATATAAAAAGTGTTATATATATATATATATATATATATCTGTGTGTAAAGTGCATTGACCTCACAGGGTCAAAATTCTCCACTGTTTGTGTTTTGTGTGTCGTGTCCTGACCCAAAGTTTAACAACCTCGCCTCTGGATCTCTGTAGGGACAAGTTCCCAGTTTGTGGGGCTGCGCAATCTTCCCACAATATCACAGAGATGCGAGAGGCCTGAGTTAACACACACACACACACACACACACACACACACACACACACACACACACACACACACACACACACTTTACCTCCATGGAGCAGAAACACCCACTTGCAGTTTTGACACCCTTTTGTCAACCCCACAAAAACAAACGTGTGGAATGTGTTTCAATAGGTAGCAGCAGCCACATGAGCTCCTGTGCAGCGGATTCAAGAAAACAAATAAACAGTGATGGAGCTGGGAATTAAACACACCAGGTTTCAAGAGCAGAGAGGACACTTTTTTCAATTTACTGTCACAATGAAAAAAAGTTCTCATTAAAAAGAAATACTAGATATTTGCTGACCTGCCCGTTTTCTATTTAAGCAGACATCTAACTAAACAGCGTTTCAACAGACAAACACACACACACACACACACACACTAATCTCAAGCAGGCTAAGCTGCAACACCCAGCTGGGTGAGAAAGTGGCCTGCTCGGCACATTCCTTTGTAGTGGAACAACACACAGAGAGAGAACATTAGAGTGACAGACAAGGTTAAATGAGTGTGACATGCATGGAGGGTAAGTGTGTGTGTGTGTGTGTGTGTGGTGTGTGTGTGTGTGTGTGTGTGTGTGTGTGTGTGTGTGTGTGTGTGGTGTGTGTGTGTGTGTGTGTGTGTGTGTGTGTGTGTGTGTGTGTGTGTGTGTGTGTGTGTGTGTGTGTGTGTGTGTGTGTGTGTGTGTGTGTGTGTAATATGATTATATATCAGAACTTCAACTGCACATCTTAATCCTTTAATTTTCCTTGCTGAATCGTTTTGAGTAGTTTGCTGTATCTATCGAACTCGTATCATATTTGGTTTTGAGCTGAATACCTGAATGATTTGTGCATGGCTAAAATAAAAACTATATTCAATGGTGGTACATCAATTTGCCGAATGCTAAGGGTTTCTGTTTTGTATTCCCCTCCTGGCCAGGGAAAATTTGTAAAATAAAGGTATATTAATCTGGTATTCTCCTGCAGTACAACAATTTAAAGTTGCAATTTGATTTATAGTGTGACAGAACTATAAACACAAATACATGCCTTGCTGATTACTCAAACACAAAGCGATTGCAGGTGTCCTGAACTACTCTGGCAAGCTTCATTGTTGTTCAACTCCAATTCACCTTGCAAAAATGTACAAGCCATGCTCAGCCAATTTTCACAGCCCAGCTTTATCAGATGATTTTACTTTTATCTTTTAAATCCAAACTGTTTTTAGTGCGTAACAGTGTGCACACAGCTGGTTAAAAGCCTCCTAAATGAGAGTGGTGTGATAACACTTATTACAGTATGTGTGGGGTCTCGTATAATCCTATAATTCAAAGGAAGCTGTGTTCCCAGGCTTACAGGGACCTCCAGCTGATTAAAGCCTTTTGTTGATTTCCGATAACTCTGTGATTGTGAATGCAATTTCATTCACTTCAACCCTTCAAGTGGCCCTAACCTAATCAGTGGAGCATGGTTCAACACTGTTTGTGTGTTCACATTAATTACCATCTCACATTGTAGGCTAATGCCTCTCAGACGCTTTGAAAAGAGATGTAACAAAAGCGAAATTAGTTTGTGGCCCACGTATGCAGTATACCTTTTTATTGTGTGCAAATATACACTTAATGAAACAGTTGCTTCGACTGTCTGATGACCATAATAAAGAAATGACCCGGTATATTTACTGAAGCAATAAACTGGAAAGCCAATCAACAAAATGGCACATCATGATAAAGCAAGGAATGAACGCCTTAAAACCGGATATTTGCTGGACATTTTATCTGAGAAGAACGCTACCTTTGAAACGAGCAGTAATTGGTAACCTAGATGTAAATGTGTTTGCATGAGTTATTACCTGAGCTCATAAACCACCAGTCTTAAACCATATTTCCATTTTACAGCCCTAGATATTTAACCAGCGAAGGACTGGAGGGAAAATTAGGGCGGTGGTGGCGAAGTCGATAAGGACTTGGCTTGGCAACTGGAAGTTCACCAGTTCAAGTCCCGGCAAGACCAAGTGCTACCGAGGTGTCCCTGAGCAAGGCACCGTTCCCTACACTGCTCCCCGGGCACCGTTCAAAATGGCAGTACACTGCTCCTAACACAGGATGGGTCAAATGCAGAGAAACAATTTCCCCACGGGGATTAATAAAGTATATCAATATCAATAGCATTAAAGAATGCAAACAAGAATTCGTTTAACTACATGTCCCAGGCTGCATCAGCATCTAGTTTTTGGGGAGGCCAAGTTAATATTTGCTGAACAGAGAGAACCAAATCCAACCACCATCGATGATCTATTCTACATGGCCATTATACTTTTTAAGGTAATGTTTTTAATCTTTGTTTCTCGTTCGGTTCATTCCTATATGGAGAAATTATCACAGACGAGGTTTAGGAGTTAACCAAATGTTTTATTACGCTATAAAGAAGGCTGAAATGTAGCACACTGTAACACTTCAGTAGCCATGATTCCCCTTTAAATCGACTGATAGAAAATACATTCTGAGATAGAATACACCATATGTAACACACCAAAGTTTTTAATAGAAATAGAGCCAAAGGCTATCCCTGCTATTTGAAACTAAAATAAATATACATATTCTGTCTGTTTATATCACCAATAGCAAGAGCTGAGTGTGTGTATGTGTGTGTGTTCTCTCTATTCCTTTATCAATTCACCCAGACAGGAAATTACGTATGAAGTCAGGTTTGTTGTTTTTGTGAATCAAACCTAACAGACATTATTTTTGGCTACCTGTTCTTCTAAATGGAGCTCTACCTACTGGAAGAAAAACAGGCTACATACATAGAAGTCCCCATCGTAAAGAGTAAATGGCAGATACAGATATTTGAAGACCTCCCATGCCATCAACAGCTAAATGTTGATTTGAAAGTGGTCTTACTAATACGGCTTCAAAAACGAAAGCATTAAATGTAATTTATGTGACTAACTGGCACACCTCCACAGGACATAAGGCTATAAAATTCTCCCAGTTGAATCAACAGTGCCAACAATGTACAACCACTTTAAAAAATATCTCCAAGACACAGCCTGTGTATATCACAATCTCATGAGACAACCCCCACGGAGCATTTCTGGAAGAGATATTTGTATTCACATTCTGACTTTAAGTCCATTACACGACAAGACACAGTGAGGGAAACAGGAAAGCACAGAACGACCCATAGAAGGAAGAATGTGTCCCCGTCCCCAGAGACAACTTGCATCCTGGGTAATGGGAAAACGATATATTTACACGCATCCATCTCTCAACCCAAACTGCTATAGTCGTCTATGCGTGTGTGTGTGTGTGTGTGTGTGTGTGTGTGTGTGTGTGTGTGTGTGTGTGTGTGTGTGTGTGTGTGTGTGTGTGCAAAGTCACTTACCACTTAGCTTGACACCACTTTGGTTTAAATGAAAGGACACAGCAGGGCTTTAATTCGTACACTCTACACACGGCAAACAATAAAATGCTTCTGGCTTCAGAGACTGTTTGATCACATCACAAGGTGTGTGTGTGTGTGTGTGTGTGTGTGTGTGTGTGTGTGTGTGTGTGTGTGTGTGTGTGTGTGTGTGTGTGTGTGTGTGCATTAAAGCTGAAAAAAATCATAGTACACTTCCCTATGTTGTGTTTGACTTCCCTGCCACTTAGTGTTACAACAGTTCAGTTACACAGAGGGAATTATCAGTTAGATTTGATTAAGAACACTCACTATTTAGTTTGCCTTTTCACCGGGAAACTCTCGTGAAAGAATGCAAAGAAGGCTTTGTTTGTGTTATTTTCCATTATGAAAACCTATATAAAACATAAGTCATGGCTTGTCTTGATCTAAACCTCCTTTTTGTTTCCATTCTCTCACTCTTCCTATTTTCTTTTAAAATCGTCCGCGCCAGATTCCCCCTTCACTTGGTAGATGTTCTTATTTTTCCACTGTTAAAATCTAATTTTCTCCCTTTTTCTCTCCAAGTGTGTTACCCTTACCTTACCCCTCTCTTGCTGCTTCTCTGCTCCAATCCCTCCTTTATATAATCCTGTGTTCTTTGGCTCGCTTCATTAGTTGTAGCAATAAACACACAGGGCAACAGGATACCTACAGAAAACTCCTCAACCTGATTACTGCAGAGTCAGGCTCACATGCCACATATAGGGGGGCCTGTGTAGCAAAAGGTGTGTTTGTGTGTGTAAAGGAAAGACGGAGCAGAGAAATAAAAGACACAGGGGTTTGTTTTCTGCAATTATCCTACCGATTTGCAATGTTTGTGTGTTGACTACTGCATACATATTATCCCAACCTATTTATTATCGCGTGAGCAGAGGGTTTTGGATGAAAGGAAACACACTATGTTAAAGAATGTTAACTCAAATGTCGTATACTTTCATTTTCCAATTGTACTTCTCCATCTGCTGCATGCCGTCGAATAACATGTACAGAAAAGAGAAGGAATGTTTCTTTATGCCTGCACGAAACACATTTGTTTGTCACAGGCATTCCTACTTTATCATACATTTTACGATATTGATGACAGCTCGGCTACAACTCTCCTTATTCACTGCCCTCAGTGTTCTCAGAGTTTTCTCTGGTGACCCCTAACAGGAGTAGCTCAGATGGTGTTTTGACAAGGGAAGTGCTGGCAACTCCCCCATTTTCAATAGGCTCATTATTAAAGCAGCTCTGCCTGGACTTAACTTGGCCCGTATTTCTACGACCACAAAGGACTCATAAAAACACTTTGGCGGAGTCAGAAATTACACTGGATGCATGAGCATGAGTGTGAGTGTGTGTTTGTATGGCTTGAGTGTACAAGCCCCAGTCCGCACACGAGAAACTTTAGACAATGCTCGGCTCTGTTGTGGCTATGCATGAACCCATAAAAAACACAATTGCATATCCATGCATCTATGCACCCACATGCATACATGTGTCAGGAAACCATCATACAAAAGTGGAACATTATGCACAGTCAAGTGCCAGCGTAAAAAACTAAATGTTTCTGTTGGAATGGAATTTAAACTACCGCAATGCGGCAACGGTTACACAAAAGGTCAAAAGAAATTAAATAGGCTCCTTGGCATAACAATATAATACATTTGCACTTATGTGATTCTGTTTAGAATGCATCAAGGCAGGGTTCAGTCTCATGTTTTTTAGAGTGCTTACAGGAAGAGGAGGGAGAAGATAACCAAAAAACAACAACAGGAGAGTTTCCTGTGTGACGCTGCTGATTCCAAGTCTTTATAGAATATCATGATGTTTGCACCTCTCAGGTTGAAAAGCCTGACTCAAGACAAATAAGAAATAAGTGTATTTTTCTTTGAATTGTGGCTGCCAAGGTGACGCTGAACAGCTCCTGAGAGAGGTGTTCATGTTTGTAACAATCATAATAGAGCAATGACCTGGGTCTCCTCTCTGTCTCACTCGCTCTCTTTTCCTCCCTCACTCTGTCTTGCCTTCTCTCCAATTTCCATGGCCATAACTTTAATGCAGATGCCAACTCTGCTCAGTCCATTTAAACACACTCACACACACAGAAGGCTCAGTCATTCAGCCTGTCAGTAAAATAGGGAGCAGAACTAACAGAGAATAAATCATTTTTCCACAGCAGGGGCCTTCTCCGAACAAAGAGCCTGTGTGTATGCATTTTTTGAGGATGTGTGTGTTGGTCTATTAACATATCCCTTGAACAAATTATTCATCCCTCATGCATAACAGGCATAACGTTTCAACCCAAATAGTGAAAAGAGAAAGCCAACAACAATCATCTTTCATTGGAGAAGGAATCAATCATGTCATAAATACTCTGTGCCACTACAGAGAAGTACTGCACTTTTTTTTATTGTAGCAGAGAAAAGAGAGCTGGAACAGCAAACCACATTTTAAAACCCAATGCCTTATCATCAGTGGAAAATCCACATAATTTAAAGCACTTAAAGAAAAAGCACATTATAGCTGGAGGAGAAACAGTCATGATTGAATGCCTCCCACTCCATCATATTTCCAAAACTCTGAAAAAAGGCAACATTAATAATCCTTGGATTAGGGTGATTGTGGAAAACCATGTGCTGATAAACACACGCATCATTTCTATATATTATATATTGTTTCTCGTTTTTAATGGAGCGAGTTAACAGTAGCCTGGGTGTGAAATATAAACCACCCAGTGCCTGAACTTCACTGCATTGATGTCCTTAATCTACCTTTGTGAACACTTTTACAGCTTGTTTTGAGTCCTTGAAATATGGAATGCTTCTATAGAGTGGTGCAGTGATGACTTATTGTTTTACAGTGAACAGCAAGTTAGCATTTCAGGGACTCCATGGACAAAAACAATGGAATCTTTCCTTTGCATTTTGGAATATTGCAAAACAAATAAGCACTGAGGCAAACACACGTTTCTGATAGTTACAATTGTTGTACAGCAATATAATTAAAACCACATTATGGTCGCATGAGTTCCCGTCACCACCGCAACTTAAAGGCAGACCCGTATTCTGCGCCATTACGTTTAGTAGTCTTATTTAGTCACTTGTTAGCAACCTCCTTTTTTAAGATATTCACCAATGGGGTATTTTGGGCTTGTATTAATCACAGAATGAGAATTAGTGAGCCAACGGCCATCTCCTGCAGCCAATGCTGGGGCCAACATATTGACCTCTGTTTTTCCTTGGAGTCCTGCCAGCGGAGGCCAAGTGTGGTTCCTGCAGCTTGGGCAACGCTGGAGCCCTCATTCCCGCCCGGGCAAGTGCAATGGAGAGGACACTTCATCGCGGCGGCTTAAAGGCGCTGGGGAAACAACACGGCAGAGCGACAGTCTACGGGTTATAAGCTCCAGTCAGATTGCCGTAAGACTGAGCGCCACGAGTCCTCTGCGTCCGTGGGAGGGGTCATCGTGCCCCAATGGTCATCTACCGCCCGCCTCAAGCCAGGCAGCCCCTGGCCGGTTCTGACCTGCCTCGTCTATTGCTTCGACGGGGTGGTCGCCGCAAGCATGGATGTTGAAATCTCACCTACCACTCAAAGAAAAACTCTAAACCGTAATAAAGAACAGAATTCAAATTTTAATTTAAATGTACATCTCCGGCTGGGAAGCTGGAATGTTCGTACCATGTATCCGGGATTCACTGCGGATCAAGACTGCAACTAGGGATGCTCCGATCGATCGGTCACCGATCGAGATCGGCCGATACTCACTCTCTACTGATCGATCGGTGCTCTCTAAACATGCCAATCGCGAGAGACGATCGCATGACGTAAAATACATGACACTTTTCTCTGTGTGCGGCAAAACAAGCTCACCAAAATGGCTTCACCGGTCTGGAATTATTTTAAGGTGTCCGAAAAAGACAGTAAAATAGCGGTATGCAACGTGTGTGAAGCAGAAATCCTGCAGCTCCGCCCGCCGGACCGTTAAGCGGAGCGAAACACAGAGTTAGACCTAACACACTTAGCTATTTTATCTACCTCTAGAACAAGCTAAACTAGTCATTATTGTAAGGGAAACTTCTGTGTAGCAGCAATGCAGTGGGAGTCACCGACTCAGGAAAGAGACACGGGAGGAGCAGGAGCTTCGATGTCAAACACTGATGGTTTATTTGGAGTTACGGCCGGAGAGATTCACATCACAAGTCACATCAGTCACGGTGAGACTGCACGGGAGAGTTGCCCCGTCAATTCTAAAGAACTCTACCTCAGACCCCTGTATTTAGCTAGTTCTGAGAGCATCATCAACACTGTGCATAACAAGATAGAATTATAACACCTCTATCAGCTGACGTCAACAGGCAGGAACATAGAATCATAACACCTCTATCAGCTGACGCCAACAGGCAGGAACAGGGAGACAGAACACTGAGAGCACAGCAGCCAAGGTTACGAGGTGCGTGTGCTCAGTCAGGACAGTTTGAACTGATAAACTGGGTCAAAGTTATGGGCCTTGGAAAATATTCCACAACAATTATAAATATATGTATTCTTCACTGTCGGGTCACTCATTACTGGATCAGTAAGCTGCATGAGATACTGACAGGCTGTCAGGAGAGGGAGAGAGGGGGGAGAGAGAGAGGGAGAGAGGAAAAGAGAGCGAGAGGAAAAGAGAGCGAGAGGAAAAGAGAGCGAGAGGAAAAGAGAGCGAGAGGAAAAGAGAGCGAGAGGAAAAGAGAGCGAGAGGAAAAGAGAGCGCTTCCGCTCATTTCTCCCGTGTTATTATCCAAAGTGAATGTAAACTTGAATAATGTACATCATTTGAATGTAATAATTAAGTTGATTGTAGTTTGTGGAAGCTCCAGTGAATGAGCCCCATTAACTGAGTTTTAAACATCACTTTAAATGGAAGATTTAAAGTGATGTTTAAATCTTCCATTTAGGCCCCGCCCACTCGATCGGATCGGCGATTGGTATCGGCCAATACTGATTCAGCGATCGGCCCCGAAATTGGCGATCGGAGCATCCCTAACAGCAACGTACAAAGACAAGGCGCAACACGCAAAACAGCACTGATCGACCGGGAGCTGTCGTCGCGCTACAGGAAACCAGACTAGCCGAGTCTGGTTCTATCAAAGAGCAAAACTACACTTTCCTCTGGATGGGAAAAGCCAAAGATGAACACCGCACACACGGCATAGGCTTTGCAGTGTCCAACAAGCTGGTGCAAGAGTTTGACACTCCTGTCGGTGTGTCAGAAAGGATCATTTCCCTGACGCTCAAGCAATCTGCCAGCTAAATACATCCGATATGTGCCTATGCCCCCACACTGCCGAGTGAAGCTGCGGTCAAGGACCAGTTCTACGACAGCCTAGCAGGCGTCTTGCTTATTCGCGGACGACGCAGCTCTGGTGTCTCACAGCGCAGCTGGTCTACATCGCCTGATGGACAGATTCAGTGCAGCATGCTCTGAATTTGCACTGATCATCAACATCAAAAAGACAGTTGTTATGCACCAAGCAGGAAGCGCAGCGTCGCCGGTAATGGTGAACGAGCATGTGCTGGAGACTGTTGACCAGTTCACGTATCTTGGTTCAACAATCAGCAGTGACCTGTCGTTAGTTAAGGAGATCCAGACTCGTATCGGCAAAGCCGCAACATCTTTCAGTCATTTGTGCTCAAGAGCCTGGAGCAACAAATACCTCACCGAGCTAAGACACGTATCTACCAATGTTGCATGGTCAGCGTCCTGCTGTATGGCTCCGAGGCGTGGTCAACTTACGCGCGGCACGACAGAGAGCTAAATGCTTTCCACATGCGGTGCCTACGCAACATCCTCTGGATCACATGGCGGGACAAGGTCACGAACGAGGCGGTGCTGGCGCGCACGGGCAGCAAGTCAATGTTCCAAACACTGAAGGTCAGGAGGCTGCGGTGGCTCGGTCACCTTCGCAGAATGCCAGATGGCCGCCTGCCAAAGGACATCTTATACAGCGAGCTGAGCGCTGGTTCCAGAGGCAGAGGACGACCTCTGCTGCGCTTCAAGGATGTCGTAAACTACGGGCGACGGGCAACTGGGAAAGGCTGGCGGAGGACCGGACGAAGTGGCGCCAGCAGCTGCGCGAAGGTGGTGACAGACTTGACAAAGACTGGATTCGTGGACTTGCTCAAAAACGTGGACATACTGTATCTCTCTGATTGCACTGTACAATCTCTTGTAGATGTTCTTGCCAATATATATATTAATCACAGACCTTATGTCAGGCCTAACCAAAAAACTCATTAATCACTGACTTTTAGACTTAAGGGAACCCAGAAGATGCGAAAATTAATTCCTGGGTTTAGGATTCATTCCTGCCTCATTCTATTCTACATCTGTACATCTTACAAAATGTGTTTTTCATTTTCTTACCTGTTGTAGCTTAACTCCAACAAAACGTAGTATCTCCCTGCAGACTCTGAACTCTTCTTCCATGCCACGAGTTAAGATTGGACACAAATCCTTCTTGCTGGGTTTCCATATCCGGTGAGTAAAAACCACGTCCCAGACCTCCTCTGAGATGCGTCCTGATGGCAGCGTCCTGACGATGGCTCTGGTTCCAGTACACACTGACTTGGTCACCTTATGGAAAGAATAGTTTTATGTTGTATTATTAGTATATGGAAAGTAAAGTATTTCAAAATGCCTCAATCTTTTGTCACTTTTGTTCAAGTCTATAGAAAAAATAATGTTGTGTGTAAATACCTTTATATTATTCTTGCAGAAGCGCCTCACTAGGACAGTGGAACGCTCTTTACGGTTCCTGATAAACTTTGAGTTATCCAAAAGACCCTCTTCATCCTCCTCCTCCTCTTCCTCACTGCTGCTGCCCCCGCTGCAGTCTCTGGTCACACCTGAGGGTGACCTCTCGTCGTTCCTCAAGGTCGTCCTCGTAGTTTCTAGAGATGCTCGTCTTAGAAATAGTTTCTCCAGGGAGTATTTGTCCACCCTGGGCTTTCTGTTGAGCCTCTCTAAACTGGAGTAGACATCTTTGAGCCGGTGCTGGTGGGTATGTCCATTCTGATGATGCTGCCGGCGTTTGGGGAGGGGGGAATTACAAGGTGAGGACGCTAAAGAGCTGGGTTCACTGGAGGGAGTGCACCGGGTTGAGAGGTAGGGTGACATCTGGAAGCAAAAACATGGTAAATGAATTGACATTTTCTTAGCTAAATTAGCATTAGCTTGAATGGTCTATCTAATGAGGTAAATCATTGAATTAACACGTTTACATTGTGATAAGTCAAAACATTTAAAAAATCTCTGCGAAACATTGCGATCACAAAGCAGGACATGCGATGTTTGTCAAAATAACTAAGCCTTTTTATGCTTGATAGAAAAGCAAAACCAGCACGATTCTCAAAGCGCACTAGATTTCAGTATTAAAAACTTTAAAATGCATCCTTAAAAATGTAGATTACTCAGGTAGTGTGCGATCATTTTGTTGATGAGTGGGAGTGATAGTGTCTGTAATATGTTGATAATGTTTGTACAATATGAAAATCGATAGCATCAAGAATTGTATGTCCTTTTGGTGTCCAAGGAGGGCATGAATGATTAACCCTGATGTACAACAGGTGCAGTTATGTAAGCATCTCCATGTATGTCCTATTTATGTTATGTCTGTGAAAAAATTTAAAGTAAAAAAATAAATAAAAATGTAGATTATTATTCCTATTTTCTTATTGCAATATACTCTATATTCCCAAAAATTGGGCAATGTAAAACTTTTTCCAATATTGTACACAGTCCAAGCATTTTTTAAAGCAAATATGACACATAACAGTCTTATTGCAGCAGAGTGTATACATACAATTTGCAGTTTACCAGGACTAGCGGCTGCCTTCATTATTACCTTGTTGAACGCCAGCATAGACACCGGCAGGCTGCTGCGGCGGACGTGTCTCCGGTGGTGCTGCGAAGGGCTGTGGCAGCGGCGAGGGCTCTGAACGGGGCTGGAGCTGGGGTTCGGACTGGATCTGGGGCTGTGGCAACAATAGATGTTTGGACTTGTGTGGAGGCTAGACAGGGGGCAGGAGCAGGGGGTTCTGCCAGTTCTGTTCCTGCCTGCATCCACACCCTCTCCAGAGGTGTCCAGCTGGCACGGAGATCCCTCTGAACTTTTCTCAGGTATCGGAGTAACCGTGTTAGTTACTCCTTCAATTCTCTTGCCAGCTGACGGCCGGAGATTTGAGCTGTTGTCCAGACCGACGTATTCCTTGTCCAAAATTGGCCCTTTCTCACTGTCACACGACAACTTCCGATAAAAGACGAGGGAAGGGCTGCTTCGCTGTTTTGAATTCCACCATTGGTCAGAGTATCGCCATACTTCCTGGCTGTCATGTCTGGTTTCTCTGTGCGGCCTGCTGCCAGAGGATGGAGGTGAAGCACGCTGAGCCAGGACTACAGACCCAACCTGGGTTTGATTTTCTTCGGTAGCCATCGTGTCTCCCTGCAGAGTCCTAACTTATTCTTTGTTTTGCTGCAGCTCTGGAAATAAGTAACACGTTGCTGTTAATTGCAGTTGAGCAAGAGGAATCTAACATTATAGCATTAACAATCACAACCAATACATTTCTCTCAGACTCTCTTAATTGAAACATTTGGGAAGCAACGTCTTACATCTCAATTAGTGGGTCTTTACAGCAACAAGAGGAAAATACATTTGTCGAGGAAATTTAATTTGCAGACTTCAAAACCCATACATTGTGAAAGATGGCATGTTTATAACTCAAAGGGTCTAGATGACTAATGATAGTGAGTTTTCCCTGAATGGAGAGTTGGCTCACTATTCAAAAATGTCAACAGGTACCGGAGGCATGGGGCTTAAATGGTTAATGCCCCCGAGATGAAACACTGAAACACTGACAACTCAAAAGTTGTGTTCAATGGCATTAAAATGATAAAACCGCTGCTGAAGGTTAATCCATAGGTTAATCCATAGGTTAATCCAATGTGTCTGTCACTTTGAAATGATTACTGATAATCCATCATTCAATTTTTATGTCAATAACGGAGATTTCATATTAGCTGCTACCAGCTTCCGGTTTTGGCATTCGGGCAACGCATCACTCATTCACCAATGGGTAATGTTTAGATGGATTTTAAGAACTTCCAGATAAGATTCTATTGGCTCTAACGGTTAAAAAGAGATGTCAATCATCAAAATCGACCGAGGGGAGCCAGAGCAGACATATGGAAAATGCACCCAAATTATGGGTTTTTTTTCCAAATCTTTCTAAAAAGGTCAAATGTCACTTATTTTTGCATCAATCTTGATACAGGGATACTATGTCTATAGTCTAAATCTATATTGATTCTGACTTTTCTACATCCAACTCACAGGTTTATAATTGCTTTGAGAAAAAACATTATTAATGTACCCCTTTTAAAAGTGAAGATATAGTCAATTGTTCTGGGAATGTCATTTTCGAGGCCTGAGAAACAGGCTCGGGGCTTAACTGGTTAAAGCACATTTCCCTGCTGCGGCTTCACAAAATGATTGATTACATATTACCACCATCTTCTAGTTCTGTCCCAAATACTTACTAAACTAATGAGAGATATCCACTTCAGGTCATGCTACTCAACAAGCTTCCTCTTCTTCTGTTCTTTTACGATTTAAGTGTGTTATCATGGTCAAAGGCCTGCTGGCTGTGGCATGATAACTTCAGCTCGCATTGATCTCCTGAGTGACTAAGACCCTGTCCGTACAGAGTTTGCTTTGTGTGTGTTTTCTGTAGAAACAGAAGCTTGGGCAGCTGTACAAACCGGCAGATAGAGAACCCTCGGAGGTAACCCTGGGGGATCGAGGAATTTCCTTGATAGCGCGGTTCACAGTCGCAGCTCACAGGGCCATGTGTGTGCCTTTGTGCAATAGACCTGGTTGGTTCTGTATCTCTGGCATAGTTATCCACTTGTAGGCCCTGAGAGAGAAAAAGACAGACGGAAAAAGATAGAGCACAGGTAAATCAATATTCACAAATGATTTCCATTGTATGATAAATTCACAATAAATGTTTGAACTCTCAATCAAGAAAGAGAAAAAGGTTCAAGACTGAGTACAAGAGGAAACACGGAAAGAAAAAAAACACACATGAGAAACTATTTTGTTTTACCAGTTTTAGAAGACCACGTTTTTTTTTCTTATTTATCTTCTTTCATCACATCAGCTTTCTTATCTATAACTATTCAACAGAATCACCGCACAGAGAGTGAGCCATTGTGACGGAAACAACTGAAATAACAAAAACTACCAACTATTTGGGGCAATAAAAACAAAGATATAAACCGTACATTCAGCCCCATTTCCTGAGATGAAATATGATTTGTAAGAGGTGTTATGTGCTTGGTACTCCCTACAATGAGTTTGTCTGGACTATGACCTTTCAGAGGTTTAATTAAATGATTAAGTAGTGTTGTCGTGTTTTGGAGAAATAGCTCTATATTCCACATTAACCCATCATCACAGATTTACATTTTCTGGATAATAGGAAGAACTTTTATTTGATTGATGCAATCCATCAGATATATCAAAATGACAGCTCTCCATGATGTGACAGATAATGTGATGTCAAGATTAAATTACTTCAAAACATGTCGAACCCGGTGGCTGACCATAATAATTAGGAATATTGAACCTTTGTCTTAGACTAATATTTGACTGGGAAGTGTTGTGGCATGTCAAACCCCATCCTCCCTCTCTCCCATTGCTTCCAGTTATCTCTCTACCATCTACTGTCAATAACTGCATAACATGTTATTAGTGGTGTATACACCAACATGTTTTGAGTTTGCAATTCTACGAAACAAGTACAAACCTTATGCAATCAAACATTTATACTGCTCTAAACGTCCCTCCTCCTTCAACGTCATCAACACTTGTTATCAAGGTCTTTGACTACAATTATCACAAACTGCTTTTTAATTTTTGGTATTGTCCAGAAGTATTGGAAATACAAGACTCTTGGAAAAGAGAAAAAGGAACGATGCCTATGAAACTGAGCAGCCTGTTTGAAGTAGCTGGTTAACTAATATCAAACTGAGACTTTTAGCCAATATCTAAGAAGAGGAAAACTAATCTATTGAACGTATACACATCTGAACTGGGTAGATTAATTGTTCTGCTTGCATGAAATACATTCATAATTGACACACTCACAAAACCACCCACAACATGCATGCATGCTAATTGTGTGGTTCTGTGTGTATATAAACCGTGGCCATGGGATGTATAAATCCGAAAAAACTAGTGCCTGAAACCTCATAATTAGAGCGACCACAACCCGCTGCCAAAAAGAGTGGGCCATCGTAGGAATGCAGGGCCGACCCAGAGAGGACGGACCAGCTACAATTATGTGAGGGAGAGAAAGACAAATACAAACTCATTGATCCCTGGTAAATCATGCAGTCAAAGTACTCTTGTGCCCCGCCCCCACACATATTTGAAGGTGTCCGTGTTGAATGTCTGCTGCCTCTCTTCAAGGCTCAGTGCTACATTCACACAGACAGAACCTCACCCAAAGGGATGAAACAGACAAGTGCTCCATTCATGAGCTCACAGTCTCATTACAACATACCACTTCCTCTGAAGCTTTGCAGCTGAGCAGTAGCCTTTAAGAGAGGCCCTGATTTCATAGCTAAAACACTGATGAGATTTAGAGATGCGACTGTTTGAGTTTAGCTCATTTTCTAAGACTGAATCTGGCGCTACACTACTGGCAGGACTTATAAACAAAACAAACCTGAATTGATCACTAGGTATCATTTTTCTTTTACTGGTATTTCTGTGGACCACTAAAGAAGTAATAGGAGACGTGAAAGGATTCAGCATTTCCCAGAACCTTATTAACGTCTAGTAATAAAAATGATTTTGGAGTAGAGCTGTTGGCTACATTATGTACAAAGTGGGCTTTATTAATACATGTAATGGAGCTGATAAAAAATACCTTATTTTACATGACAAAAAACGACTTGATGGGAAAATAGGTTGCCAAAACATTTGCATTCAATTCAAATGAATCCTTACCAATTAAAATGTAACCATTTGAAAACATTTCCCAATGCAATAGTTGCGCCATATCTTAGTGAAACAGAAACTTGTGGGAGCAGCTTATCTGAAGCTACACTGCAGATCTAAAAGTAGATATCTGAAGAATTTGACCCACCGATATGGTCATTATAGTTTCTCACAACACCTTAGATAAAATATGAAAATCTTCACCTCTGAGTTTTGAGGAGAAAATCTGCACGGCAGCTTAGCTCATCTTTTTTTCATCAGCTAGTTATCAACAATCATTTCAGAAGACTTTTTCTTTACATTACATTGCTGTGTATTACACTTTTTGAGTACTCTGTTCTTCACTGTGGTGAGAGCCCACACAGATCCATAACAGAAAGAATCTCAGCTGATGTGTCACTGTCGACTAACAGGTCAAACCAGATGTATACAAGGTTGGCAAGAAAGAATATGTGAGATATGAAAGAGTAAAATATATCCCAGTCCTTGTGTTTATATCTGCTGGATATGAAACAGTAAAATATGGATTTTAATATTTAAAAACAAAGAATCTGGAATAATAATAGTCCCAACTTTTTGTGTAGCTGTGTGTACACACCTTTATTCCTTAATCACAATTTGTGGTAGGCACCAACCAGCCTGCGTGTGTGTATTATGAAAGAGAGATTAGCAATTGTAACCCATTGAAGTAACCACAACTACATTAGGGAGGAGCAGTGAGAAATGAAATTATAACTCAAGTACAACTAAATATGCTGACAAGACGAAATTAAAAACACGGATGTTTTTATTTAGGAGCCATCTGTGAAACCATCTGCCGCTTCAGCTAATGTAATGCCGCTGGACAGGTGTTAGCTGTCATGTCAGCTGATGTCATTTGAGGAAACAAACTGACACATGATGTTCGGGCATGAATCTGTCCAATTATGGGTCAGGAGGGCAGGACTACTAACCGTTTGTCAACTCCCGACGAGAAGTTTCATACTGTAGCTTTAAATCCTGAAGCCATGCGCATGATCAGCAGCTGTGTTTGCCATCAAGCTAAATTAAAATCACTCTGAAATAAGCAACAGGATAGCGTTTCCACACTCTGGTAACTTAAAGTGGAAGCATGTGGACGTTAAGGTTTTCTGTGGATGTGCTACAGACGTTTATTTAATCGTTATACTTAATACACGGCTGTTTAAAAAAAAATGACAGATCACATTTATCACCACAACCATAACAGACCCGTTATGCGATCATCCAAAAAGATGACATTCATTTATACAGAGTAAATAACTGCTAATAATAAAATATATTTATTCAATCTTACTCGTTAAAGCCTCAAAACAACAACACCCACAAAACGGAGATCAAAGTAATCCTTGTTATCGGCTGAACTGCGACCCCGGCCGGGAAATCAAAGCCTTGGGCTAAAAACACAGACACACACACACACACACACACACACACACACACACACACACACACACACACACACACACACACACACAAATAGGAACGAGGTCACACAGTGGCAAGTGCACTGACCAAGAAAACCCTCTATCACTTCTACTTCACTAGCTGTATTATATAGAATAAGACTAGCACATGGCACTCAAGCATACTTAGGTACATCATATCTTTAGATATACGAATATTTGCAAGACAATACTTACATTAATGTAACCACTAAGCCTAAAAGTCCTGTAAATGTTATGCTCCAGCTTTTCCAGGTGAATCCGGTTTCACAATCACGTTGTTTTGTTTACAAATGAAAGAGAGTGAGTGAGAGAGATAGACAGACAGACATTAGGGAGAGGCCTTCCACACACTTCAGCACAAGTTCAGCAATCAGAATGTGTTTTTCAAGTTTGTCGAGATAAATCTTTAATCTTGACAGTCATCTGACTGACGGCTACAGCACGGATTGCAGTGAAACACATATAACTATTTCATTTTATGAAATATTTGTGAGGAGTCTCTGTCATAAATGACACTGCATTTCTATGATGGAATAAATAAAAGACAGTGTTTCTCAAAGAGGGGTTATGATTTCTAAATATGACAGCTTTGGTGAAACATTCTAAAAGATACACTTGAGTTTGTTGTTCCTGAAAGAGTCAAATGAGAATATGTGTAAAACTGTCATTTCTGTTAGGTAAACACAGCAGGCAGCTTAGCATAAATACTTGAAACAAAGCTACCCTGCTTTGGTCCAGAGCTAACAAAATCTCCCAACCAGTACCTCTTAAAATCACTATTTACAAGTAGGACCTTTATGATTTTATCTGTAAAACAAACAAGTAAATAGAAAGATAACAGTTGAGAAGGGGGGGTATGTTAAATCATGTTGTGGCAGTTAGGTTGCTAGGCGACCATGGCTTTTCGTCCCGGCCATATTGGATGGTCTGAATTTTTGAAATATCAAAACATACTAGAGTCAAGGATTTGAACGTGGGCTTGTATACTTCTTTAAACTTATATACATCAATAGAAAATTCAAGGAAAACTGTGAGATCAGCTGCATCACTGGAAAAACCCAGATCAAATAAGGGCAGACAGTTGTCTCATCTTGCTTTAAAGAACAACTGTTGGGTACTACCAACATATTCCGTGCAGCAATAAAGTGTAGCACACGTTAATGAAAGCAAGAGGGGATGATCTCAGCACCTCTGACAGTGCTGAACAAATCAGGATCAGATGGTTAGCAACAAACCGCATTGTTGTTGTCTTTGTGGGTGTGTTTCAGTTGTTCGCTCATTTATCTCACAGGGGGTATTTCCCAACTGCCCTTACATCAGTTCAAATATAATTTACAGAATAATTGCTTTAGGGACTTACACCATGCAATGCTCATTTTTGATTACCCATACAAGGCTCGTTTTAGTTCAATGTGGTTCTAAAATGTTATCAGTGACTTTGAGTAAATCTCACATCTCTATAGTATCGAATTAAACAATTGTGTTTTACTGTATGACCTTTGTTCAGTGATAAAAAGGGCAGTGCACTGGCACCATTCGTTACTTTAAAGTGGGGATTCCCATCAACTAACAATGAATTAAGATAAGACGGCAAGGTGGTAAAATTGTGTAATGGTTGTAAAGTCCTAACATCGGTATTATCGGACAATATTGGCATTGTTGATCGCCAACGAACGCACAATATTTATCGGTTGGGTCACATACATCTTGTGGCAGCTGTTGTTTTAGCTAATTGGGACTATCCTCGGACAACAATAACTGGCAAATCTGCTGGTATAAAATTCAAGAATATGTTGTCTCCGAAATACATCAGCGACATGCAGAATGCAAGACATGTTTCTTTACAGTAACGCAACCGCTGATCTAGGAATGTTAATGTAAAAGATAAAGATTTAAAGCTGACCACAGTGAACAAAACAACCAATTACAGATTTAAACACTGAAGTCCCTTATGTCACAACCTCTTGTCTCATGGCTAGTCAATTAAAATAAGTAACAATTAGTTTTTTGATGAGTTTGTGTCCACAACCGTTTTGGAACCCATCCTAGAGGATTGTTTGTCCCCTCAACAGGAGGCCCTCATGCTCACATAAAAGCCTTTTTACCCAAGTTCATTCATGAGGGATTATTTCACGACTCATCCAAACAATGACTCATGGACTGGTATGTGATGATGTCACATTTCAGATGGATTGCAGTAAGTAAAGCACAATCAGTGAGGTGGAAAACAGCACAATGAATTACTGGTAACCACCTTCATGCTTTATTACTTGTTAAGCTTCCATTGGTATTATACAGTCAGTGGATATAGAATATAAGAGCGAGTAAATGGCACGGAAAATGTAAAAAGGAGAAATAAGAGGTGGTTTCAAACTGAGCTGAAATGCCACTTAATCTCCTGAGCCTCCAAAAAAACCCACTAAATACTTTGCACTAAGATTCAGCATTAGATCTTTAGCATTCCAGCAGCCTAATAAGCAGGTCAGGGAGAGAAGGAATCCCCGTTTCTGTTGTTTAGGGCAGAAAAAGCATGCCATGCTAGTACAAAAGAGTGACGCTCCAACTGATGTCACCCAACTGCAGAGAATCAGTCACACAGAGAAAACACAGAATTCAATTAGACTCTCTTTTTCAGGCACAAATGCTTTGGTGATGCCAAACGGTTACTCCTTTTACTGTAAAGATAGTGCCAAAAAACAACTAATTTGAATTCCGTTTAAAAAGGGAGAAACTCAAGGAAGTGAGTCAAGTAAGAAGACTCACAAAAAGGAAAAATAAGGGAAAACATATCCTGTAAAAAGAATATTATTACAAATGTTAGGGAACTTAACTCAACTAGGGATGCACTCCTTGGTATTACTATCTGTCTTAACTGTGATAAATGCACATTTCTAATGTGCTTATTTCCTTAAAAAAAAACTCAACTTTGTTTAACTGGATTTGCTATTGAAAAAATGTAAATGACAACATCTTTCACTCTTTACAAAAATGATGTACAAACTATATAATATAGCTGGAATAAAGTGAAGTAGCTACTAAAATAAAGACAATTGTATCCAGTAAAGAATAATTATGTTTTACAATGATGCACCCTGCTCTGTGTTAGGTATCCATATCACAGTGCACAATAATGGATTATTTAGAGTTTTGTAAATACGAAAGAAGAATATTAATATGAATATTTGATACAAAACATGGTCTAGTAATCTCAACAATCCAGTAAAGAAAATCCTGCACAGTTCTCTTTGAATCTTCAGTATACCAACACTTCTGTTATGCAAAGGACCCCCCTCTCTTTAACACAGGGGGTCAGAGAAGAAAAGACGCATCATATCACTACAATAGAATCACATTCCTTAAACTAGTCCTAGGTTAAAGGAACTGACAAATGTTAGAATGCAGTGCAAAGACCCAGATAGAAGGAGAGATCAGATTAAGTCTTTTTTAGTCTTTTAAAAGTATGTGTTTTTTTTATAAATGTTTACATGGACTGGCCCCCCCCTCCCTTAGGGGAATTCATACACAAAAAAGACACTGGACGCTGCACTAGGTCAGAAACCAGAGGAGACTGTGAAGTCCATCGTAGACGGACCACCTTTGGACAAAATGTCCTCTCCATTAAAAGGCAGCTCATTGTGGAATAGCCTCCCAACTGAGATACGGGATTGTCCCACTCTCAATAGTTTTAAAGGTCAACTCAAAGAATGGTTGAGAAACAAACAGACGTGAAATGACCGCTAAATGCACTTTAACACAGGGGTATCTTCTCTTGCACTTTATATGTCGTTGCTGCTATATTTTACTGCCATGTGGAAAATGCTTGTATGCTGCTCATGCTCTTTCTGCATATCATGTATTTATCTTTGCTATGTATATAAATGTCATGTTCTTAAATGTTGTATGTGAGGGACTACGGATGGAAATTAGCATATATTTACATTTCAAATCAAATCAAGTTTTATTTATTAAAGCACATTAAAAAGCGATTTTTGGTCGAGCCAAAGTGCTGTACAGTACATGTAATAAAAACACTTTACTACAATCACAATAAAAGACAATAAATTACAACAGATATAAAAAACACAAGGAAAAGTCAGGAGTCGTGCTCCGCTCTGACTAGAAGGCCAGGAAGAAGAAGTGTGTCTTAAGAGTAGATTTAAAAACCCCTAGGGTCTGGGCCGACCTCACATGGAGGGGCAGAGTGTTCCAGAGCCTAGGGCCAGCTGCTGCGAAGGCTCGGTGCCCTCGGGTTTTGAGCCTGGTCTTGGGCACTATCAGCAGCAGCATGGTCAGCCGACCTTAAAGCTCTGGCTGGGCTGTAGCGATGGAGGAGTTTGGCTATATAGGCAGAAGCCAGCCCATTTAGTGCTTTAAAAACAAATAAAAGGATTTTAAAATCAATTCGGAACCGAATTGGAAGCCAGTGTGGCCAGAATTGGGGTGATGTGGTCATGTTTTTTGTGGCCAGTCAGCGTTTTGGACTAGCTGCAGGCGTCTAATTGAGGCCTGGTCCATACCCACGTATAGAGCATTGCAGTAATCCAGTCTTGAGGTTACGAAGGCATTAATAACCCTTTCTAAGTCTTTACGACTTGGTTTTGGCCAATAGTCTCATTTTAAAAAAGCAGGATTTAACTACGGTGCTGACCTGCTTGTCGAATTTAAAAGTGCTAGTGAAGTTCACTCCATCATTCATGACAGAGGGGAGGATGTTTTTATTGAGAGAGCCCAGAACATCAACCAGAGAGGCTGGAGGTTGGGGTCCAAAAAAGATGACCTCAGTCTTGCTCTCGTTGAGGTTGAGAAAGTTTTTGCTCAGCCAGGATGTTATCTCTGTTAAGCAGTCCATCAACTGCTGTAGTGAGTGTTTGACATTTGCTTTGAGAGGCAGATAGATCTGTACATCGTCGGCGTAGCAGTGGAAGGGAATATTGTGTTTTGTGAGAATTGAACCTAGGGGCAGTATGTACAGTAAAAAGAGGATGGGGCCCAGAATTGAGCCTTGGGGAACCCCACAGGTAAGAGGGGCTTTGGCAGAGGAGAAGGCACCTAGCTGCACTGAGAAGCTACAAAAAAACATGCATTAGTGTTCATCAAGTGTTCATCAATGTGCATTGTCTCGGTTCAAATAAACGATTAAATAAATAAATAGTGCAGCTTGGAAGTAAGGAAAAACTTCATGTGCTTAGAAACATAAAAGGGAAAAACTACTCTAAAACTGAAGTCATATGCATCTCGATTCAAAGAGCTCAAATTGATCCAAACCCAGTGTCGAACCAAACCCAGGGAAAACTGCTTTCCATCTGCTAGCCTGTAAAATTCCAAGAGATTTTTTGTATTACTTGAAGATTGATTTTAACATCAAAATGAGTCATAAAAATAGCATCCCTATGTAGACCTCCTTGGCAGCATGTTTTTTTGTTTTTGTTTTATAATAAAGAATGATCTGAAGAGGCAATATGAACCTACAAACCCTGAACATCTGAAACACTGATGTGTCAAGGAAGATCAAGGCTATTCGTGGAGATATGATCAAACCAGCCACTGGGAGAGCTCATAAATAATGAAACAACAACACGGATGGTTTTAAGGAAAATAAAAGTATCCGCCTTCCCATTTCCAACTTCAATCACTCCTGAGACAAAACAGACAGTTAAGAGAACATAGTTAAAAGGATGCAAGATCAGCATGCAATCTGTTGCAGGTTACTTTTTCTTTTCAACATATTCTGCCTCTGACAGAAACAAAGTGAGAGCCTGGTTACGCTGCTAACAGAACAGACTTTTCATGCGAGGGACCTGGAGAGCATATGGCTTTGATTAGAGGGCAGGGCAGAGAGCGACGCCAATGGAAAGTGCAGAGGGAGAGAGGGGCTCTATGGTGTGAGTATAGTGTAACAACAGAGGGAGAGGGCTGACTCAAAAAGGGGTGACTGTATCTTCACGCTGGACATTGACAGTGTGAATGGTGTGTATTTGCACTTGAAAGATGGCTCAAAAGAAGAACGAAATCCGAGCTGTGTGAATTAGTGCCAGTATTTGTGAATGTGGGTCTAACACAACAGAAAGAGGCGTAACAAAAGTGAACCATGTCAGTAGAAATAATGGTGAGCCTTGTGTATAAGACACTGGTGCAAACTTTCATTGTGAACCTTGGCCATCAGTTAAACATGTGTTGATGTGCAACCTACTTGTTGCTGTGTGGCTCAAATCCAATAGACTTGTGTACAATCCTAGGGATGTAACGATATACCGAATATCGCGGTAAATAAACGTCCCAATACCGTCGTGAGACTGACAAAATCTACCGCGATTTTAAACACTTTTTTTTGTTTTAAACATTTATTTAACCAGGTGGTCCCATTGAGATCATCGATCTCTTTTTCAAGAGAGACCTGTCCAACATGGCAGCAAGTAGATTACAACATGAAGATAAAACAACAGAACACAAAAGTTATGTCGTGTGTGCATGCACCTCGCGGGAGCGCACACAGCATAAAGCAAAACCTCCCAGACCAACACACTCTCACTCACTCCAAACGATAGCTGGGGATTCTGGGTAGTGTAGTGTCTTCTGCCATCCTTTACTCCGAAAAAATATTTGTTTCTCCGAATTAAAGGGGAAAAATACAAAAGCATTGCACACAATTTAAACCAATCAATGTTGTGTAATTAACAAGGATAATCTGGTGTTTTTTAGTCGATGAGTAGTGCAGATATCACTGTAAAATCAATCGACAGTAAGGGGAATACTTACTTCCGGGTGTACAATTCTCCGTTATCCAATGAGAATGGACGCTCACATTGCCTTTAAGGGCAGCCGACACAAACGAATGCCGTGCTTCCATGAGCGTCAAATCCCGCCGCAGATGGGAATACATTCCAATCAGTTGAAAGCTCATTTGCGTCCCTTTATGAAGCTGAAGGAGCCTAGGAGCGTCACAACTGCACGCCACGGACACTGACCAAACGTCGCTCCTGGACGATTATGGAGTGAGAGTGTGTTGCCCAGACATGTGTTGATCTGTACGGCAAAGTACGGTTTGGAAACTATATAATTTCCTTTTGGAGGGCATGCATAACACGGCATAACACCAGAGCCTCGCTGCGGGGAAACGTTGGCGCTGTTCCAAGTTTGTTCTAATCTGTCAAAATGACAGACTGCTTTCAGATTTTTCCATCATTGATAAATAAAATATTCAGTTAACGCGACCCCTGCTGTCCCAGCAACATCAGTACCAAGCGAGAGAGTTTTTTCCAGAGCAGGGGATATTGTAAATGCCCAAACATCCCAGCTTATAAATACCTGGAAATGTGGACATTCTCATATTCCTAAAAACCTGTCTGATGATGCTGAGTGAGTGACTAGTGAGTTTGAGTAGAGTTACTTGAAAAACTAAAGTGAAACTTGATTTATTTTATTGCAGGGTCTGATTATTAAATGTCCTTGTTTGTGAGATGCAGTGGCACAAAGAAAATGCCTACTTTGTTTGGTAGTATTATAGGTACAAAAACACTGGTTTTCTTGATCCAGTCTGTTACTGTCACTTTGTTTTTGACACTTTAAAATACTGCTATCCTACTAAAATGCTGTACAAATCAGATTTATTATGTAATACAGAAACATTTTCCGAGTAAAATTGAATTATTATTTTTTTCTTTATTATTCAATATCGCGATAAATACCGTACCGTGGACTTGTTATCGCGATATTATCGTACCGTGAGTTTTTGGTATCGTTACATCCCTAACAATCACAGAATATAAGTCTTAGCCTAAGCACAATTAAGACTTATAATAAGTATTCATTCTGTTTAGCCACTTAATTCCCAGAAAGCCTAAAGTGTTGACCACCAGTAGTTCTATGGAGCAATGTTTTTATGAGTTGATCCTAGTTTTGTTGGTAGGCAGGTGCCCACAAGCATGTGCAATTACAACACAGTACATATTTCATCCAATGCAGTATTTAAATTATTCTTAGCATTTGACATTGAAATGAATTGAGATTATCTCTTAAACCAAACCTTTCATTTTTAAACAAAGTGCAGCATGTAACTTGAAAAACATGTAGTGCTATTCCACAATTGCTACATGTTTGAAGGTCAAAGGTCAATTATGGCCATAATTAACACTCCTCTACAAGACACTTGAAAGACGGTGATGTCATCAAGACAAAGTCAGGAGTAGCACCTAACGAGGATCCTGGAAGTGAGGATGAACAAGAACAACCTGTCTGCCATCCCTATCTGCTACAGATTCATTTCAAAACATCACCACACCTCTTCACCAACGGCATAATATGCCCTCTTTTCAAGGTAAAAATAGTGACTGGAAGCTAAGAAAACATGGAAAATGCAAATACTATCAATTTGGATAAAAGTTAAACTAATCTAGTCCATTCCAGCCTATATTTTAAGGTGGTAAGCATGGTGGTCTTTTATCTTTGTGGAATCACACTTGACACTCTAAATATGGTATTATTGTATGTGTCTTATCCGACTGGAATTTTTTCATAAATTGCCCATGTGTCAGACCTGACAAGATTCCCTCCTGTTAGTGATTCTTCTGATCTGGATCTGATTCATCTGAGCTGTATCTTTATTTCATTTCCATGTGGATTTCTTTAATCTAAAGCAACCTTCACTGCAACATCACACACAAAAAGGGTTAAAGGTCACAGTGCCCAAGGGGTGTCTAGAGGTCTGTCTAGGTAAACAATAACCTGACCTGTCAAACAAAAAGCAAAATAACATGCACCAATGGACACATAACTGTTGAAACAAACAAACGTAACAATGAAGGTGCTTCTTAAGCAAAAATACACCTTAATGACCATAATGGTTGCTGCTACCCATTAAAAATAAACACAAACAAACTGTCGGTGCTTTAGCATTCTTAAAAAGCAATGCACTTCGCAGCAAAAAAACAAACACAAATATCAGATAATAGTTTTAAAGCTGTTATACACAAAAAGATCCCAAAAACGTATAAAAACCGCTTTTTTTGGGAATTATGTTTCTGCTATGAGTTTAAGTGTCATTTTCTGCTGAAATGGAGACAAGCAAACAACAACACTTCACCTACAGTTTTTGAGTACAGGACTAACCCAAGTAAATGCAACAAATGTACTTTAAGCTTGTTTTTTGGGTGACTTTCGAGTTACTCGATACAAGTTTGGAAACCGCTGACACTGTGAGCAACTTTACAAACAAACTACACTCGCGATCAACGCAACCCCTGAAAGGTGTCTAAACGTGGATTAGCGTGACAGTTTGAGGAGTTGTTTGCACAAACTTACCGAGCAATGTTGTCAAATCCAGTTAGCATCCATGTAAACTCCGCAAAGTGAGCAGTCAACGCATGTTCTGCTAACTTTCGTGCACACTGACTGCACTGGTTTGTCTCACTCTCTCCGACAGACAGTTGATGCAGCAGCTCGTGCTGCGGTGGGAAACCGCTCTCTCTTCTCTGATGCCTTCAGGTGCTGCTCGGAAAACTATTCTCAAACTAAATCGGTACTGTTTTTATTTATTTTTGTGTCAGATAGATCCAAGTAGGCTACTAGTTTGTCAACTCTAGCTTCATTAGTCAAATAAGTGGCTTTCTTAAAAAAAAATGTTGTTAAAGTATAGGTTGGACATATATAGGCTAAATACCTAATATAGCTTATAATTGTTCAGTATTTGTTTGTGATTTTGCAAAACAATGAATACCACGCATATTTATATTTTAGCAGAATAACCATGAGAGTCAGTGAGCAAGACTACATGCCACAATTTGTATCGTTAAATTGCAGTATTTACTGAGGTGGTTCATGCATTATAACCAAAACCCATGCCTGTATTTAGAATGGGAATTGGGAGGCAATATATTTAGTTTGACATTCAGCTCTTAGTAGCTAAATATCCAACATCACGCGAATGCGGCCTCATCTCTCCCAGTAGCCATGAGCTGTGGACAGGAGGACAATAACTGTGGCTGTGGGTTGCTGTGTGTGTGTGTGTGTGTGTGTGTGTGTGTGTGTGTGTGTGTGTGTGTGTGTGTGTGTGTGTGTGTGTGTGTGTGTGTGTGTGTGTGTGTGTGTGTGTGTGTGTGTGTGTGTGTGTGTGTGTGTCATCACATCGGAATGTCTGGCAACAATTTCGCACCATACAACCAGTTATCCACATGCACCGTGTGTCCTTTACATCGTTTTCTTCAGTCCAACAAAAAATGTTTTACAGCAACTAAAACTGATAAAGTTATGGGCCAATCATTGACTATTTGCAAAATAACTGCTTCCAGTGCAGATTCCCCCCACCTTGTGTAATCCTGAAACAATTGCTTTGATTTGTTTATGGCCTGGCACATTATCTACCAATCCAGAACCGGATGTGCCTAACCTCAACCTAATCGGCCAGATATGTGGGATAAGCAGGTGCAATCGGCAGATGAATGATATTTTTTTAAATAAGGAATAACCGGTTTATTTGGTTGATAAAGGTCTTGCACGCATCAAATCCATTCAATGTAGTTTCATTGATTTCCCGGTTGATTTGTGTTACTAGTTTTGTTTACTATTATTATGGTAAATAAATGGAAAGCAAATTCCCGTAGATCAATTTCATCACTTACCGTTGCCACGCCCACGAAAAAGCGAAAGCACGTGCTTTAAGAGAGAATCCCTTTTCCACTTCACAGCCTGCAAAATGCAGACATTTAAACTTGGAAAATGGGAGATTATTTTTCAAACCCTCCTCGCTCCTCTGATGGGAAGTCTTATGCCATATGTCAGGAATGTGCAACCCGTCCATTCCTCCACCTCTCCTCCACCCAGGACTCGTGTGCAAATCTTTGGGAATCCCCAGATCCCTGATTAAAAAAAAGGCGGGTCTTTTTTGTCCAAGCATATCTTTATCCGATGTGATTATTACATTTCAGAAAAAAAGCTTTGTAATCGACAGGAAAAGTAGATAAGGACTGGAGTGACTTGAGAACTTGCACTTGTGTTCATTTGTGTACGTATTAGAAATGGTACTGTCAGAATTAATGAGATAATAGATAAAACATCTACAAAAGCCAATCCGAGCCTACATATTGCTAGTTAATGTAACCTAAATAAAGTACTGTAATATAACTTCACAAACAAACTCTTATACACACACGAGACACACCTTTGACCTAAAGGAGGTGAAGTTGCATTCAAGAGCAAATCCTTGTTTTGTGGATCCTGCCCTCTGCTGTCAGTAAAAGTGCATTGCATGTTTAGAAAACCTACTATTATCCAAGTTACACCTGATTCAATAGCTATAATAAAACTGATAAAAACATTACTGATCATAGCAGTTGTGCAATGACTACTGATTCTACCTACAACACTTAATCAACTAAATAAATCCCTTACAATCCATGGAGTACGTTTTGTTGTGAATAGGCGTATTGAAATTGATGGGGATTACTTGTTAAAATCGAGAACATAAAAGGAACAAGCATTTCTAAAGCTGAAGGTGGAGGGAACTAAATATGTTCTTTAGCATCATGGTAATTGTCCCCTTTATCAAAGAGCTTCTTTGTTCTAGTTCAGCCTCTTCACACTTCACTCGCTCAGCGCTCAGCTGAAGAATTACAATGCAGCCGTGCCTAGATTACATTACATGTTACTTGTTAGACGCTTTCATCCAAAGCGACTTACATACATTCAGTACTGTGGGCAATCCCCACAGGAGCAATTTGGGGTTCAGTGTATTCGCCAGGGACACAACAACATGCTGACTGCAGTAGGACTCGAACTTGCTATCCTCTGAATCGAAGATCAGCGCACTAACCCACTGCCCCACACGCCTCGATCTAGAGTTGGGTTATTTATGACATCATCTGCATGCAGCCAGCCCTCTACGGAAGGTACACACATTTTGTTGCCAATATATAGGTTATCCTATGGCACAATGAAACACAGCCGTTCTACATGACTGCACAGAGCCTGTCTACAAATAATGCCAAAATAAACAAAGGTGTAATGCTCAAAGGGAAACATAACCTGCATGCACATGTACACACAATGATGCATACAAACCACTCAACCAGGTACGATTCTGAGCACCTGACTCAGTGGTTTGCATCATTGTCACCTATGGCAACACTATGGGCTTTGGTACAATGATAGAAGTACAGACAATACAACAAAACACTTTGGGTCTGTTCCATAAGTTTCAGTCATATTAGAAAGATAAAATAAGGCAGGCTTTTCCTCAAGTGATAGATGAAAAACAAACCCAAAAGAGTAAAGACAAGGCCACAGACAACAAGAGTAAGAATATCCATAACGAATTTATTGTGAAATCAGAGTTTACTAAATATATTCCATCACTATGCAGAAATATATACATCATATTCAATATGTTGATGTAATACAGTACAGCAATAGTCAAATAAATACTATTAAAGCATAGTTTAAAACCTCTAACAACAGCATGATTTGTAAGGCTTGTAGGTTTCTGAAACACATTTACCTTACCTTACCATTTGATAGAAAACAACCAGATGGTCTACCAGCATCGACTAAACATTCTGATAGGTAAAGGGAAAATAAAACTAGAAGAACGTGAAATGAGCCTGTGAACATCTGGAGTAACAGCTTGAGGTGCCAACATTGATTAAATATATCCATTCACACTAAAGTATGAGGCTGGGATCACATGTGGCTGATTTAATTATCTTTGAATGATGTTACTATTCAACCCTTGAAAGATTAATTAGATCCCAGGGTATGTTGAATAATGAAGGGTTAATAATCATTTTACTGTATTTCACCCTGTAAAAAGAATGTATTTTTATTGGTTTTGAAAATAAAATATCTGTTCTTATTATGACAACTACAGCAAATGACATGGAAATTAAAATGAAAGTAGCTCTCATAGAAGAGGTCTTTCTCCAGCATGGCATCGAGTGCGTTGCTTGGATTTCAGATATCACACTGTTATCCCCTAGAGGACCAATGTTAATCTAAATATTCCTATTGGAATAAGTGTTTGACTTATTTCAAACTGAGTTCAGCTTATGAGTTCTAGATGGAAAGGAAGAACTATACTTGGAGTGTTGGCATCATTTTTGAACCAGGAGAACAGAACAGCAGTTTGTAAAAAACAGCAAGGAAGAAACTGCAGGATATTAACCAGCAGTCTAGCAGCAATTATTTCCTTCCTTTTCCCAGCTACATTTCACCCAATTAAACTTTCCAGCAAGAGAACAGCAGTTGTACTGGGAGACAATCTGTTATGCCACTGGTGCAGTGTAAACATACAGCATTTTTTAAACAAACACAGACTGCTGCGCTAGAAACCCATCTAACTTAAAATAAAGGTTTTTCATGGGTTCCCTTCGAACAATAACACTTAAAGATTACCTTTAAAGCATCTGAGGACACCAAGGCAACCGTTTAGTGCCGAAAGATAAACACAACATTGCTTTAAGCACAATATCCGATACATTTTTTGCTTTGAATGTTTCAATTACATTCATTTTTTTTCTATTTTTGAGTCCATTTCCTTGTGTTTTAGCCAGATTCAAATAACCCGTGCATCTACAGACATCCTCTGCCTGGAACAAAATAACAGATTGCCATTTTGAGTTCACAAAAGCAAGATGTAAAAACCTTAACATCGGCTTTCTTATTTCTTGACGAACTTGGTGCAGGCTTTTCTCATTTATTCCCCTCTAATATAAAGGGCGTTATTTGGCAATTCTTGGATGCTCACTTCATTTGTTGAATCATAGTGGCAGGTTACTGACACTTTTTCTACCCTGCAGCAAAGTGCATCATGGAAAATATATTTTTAGACTTTTCAGAACACTAATTAGATTGGTCAAGGTGACATTAAGTGCTATAGAGTGGACATGAGATAATGAAGACTTCAGAGTGAGGATAACAGCAATGCCTTTATAGGTGCCTCAAAATGCTGTTAGACTTTATCTAAAATCTTTTTAATTTTTTTTTTTAAATACCAGTTATTGGGATGGATCTTCTTTGTTGTAAGAACCTTACTTCATATTCACTTTCACAATCCCACCTCCTGATAGCTGCCCAGTACAGGCTGCTGGTGACTGAGGAGCTCCACTAAGGGAAGCTGGAGGTTAGAGGTCCCTACTTAAGGCACTTCAAAGATATTGTTAATAAATTATCAACTTTGGATTGTATAACAGTTGACATCAGCTTATTTTCTTGTAATATGTTGGGGGAGATGGAGATAGGGATAACGGAAGAAAAAACACAATGGAATAATTTCTTCATGAATTGCATTGGGTTGGATTCAGGTGCAATTCATATAGAGGGCATTATAAGCACATAGAAAAGAAATCCCTGAGTAAATAGTAAAACTGTTTCAAGTAAAACATTCTAACCTTTATTTCAATCGTTTCTATTTCTTTCTATATCTGCAATATCTTTCTAATAACATGTTTTGTTTGCTACACAGAAATGCATATTAAGATGCTTATACTTCATTTTGGTTTGCATTTCCTTATTGACAGATTGATCCTACAAGTACTCTTTGCAGATATTCATTCCATGGTGTAGTATGTCATGTAGTATTCTTTTTTCAGCATATTATTATTGCAAAGTTATGTAACACAGTGTGGCTGGTCCCAATAAACGTCTTCTCTTTTGCTATTTTAGTCAGCTAGAAGCAAATCGAAAATGGGACTGAGGATATCCTTCATTTAACCCGCTTGGCTTGCTTCTGGTAAAAGTCAACTTTCAGTCCCCCTTAATTTGTGCATACTATATTGAGGAGGAAATAGGAAAACTGTCTTGAGTATGCAGATAGACAGCAGTTCAGGCTCTAGAGAACCTGACAGTTTTTCCTTCCTCCTAAGTCTTTCAGAGATGTACACACAAATAAATGCATAACCCAAGTCACACAAGTTGACTCTGAGGAATCAACATGTACATCATTCAGGTTTGAATTGAATCATAAACTCAAAACTGACCTCTACTTGATTTCCAAAGAGCTTAAACTCTCTCACAGGTTTGCATCTAAGTAACAAGTAAAAATACAGAATTAATCAAGAACATAAAATGGTGAAAAAAGTAGAAATGGTAATACCAAAGTACTCCATCTTGCTCCTTCTTCTCAGCTTTTGCGCGAGTTGACGTACCACTTCCGAAACGCTACTCCGCTAGTGCTCGCCACCACGCACAGCGCCCCCCCGAGGCTCCATAAGGTCGGTGCACGGTTAAGGAAGATGAATTGGAAGATGAATGCCAGCACCACATCGATCGTCCTCATCAGGGCCACGGGTCCAGCCTTCTCGATCTGAAGGGCCTTTGTGAGGAAGGTCTGCCCGGCGATACCCAGGACAGCTATCAGCATCAGCAGCCAGCGGTCGCGACCACAGTTGGGGATTTTCCACTCTCCGAGGACGGATGTGGTGATGAGGCACTGGATGAAGCCGATGACAGCGTAGTACCAGACGGAGAGGTAGTAATGGACGCTCTTCCCCATCTTGCGAAGGATAACGAATGTACAAGCAGCCCCAATAGCAGCTGGGATTCAATACAAAAAGAGAATGAATGAATACAACTATCACGAGACTAATGACTAACTAATAAAACTAAGAAACATGAGACAAAAACAATATATGATCGAATACACTGCTTCAGGGTGTATGTCTATCATTGAATACATTTGTTGTAAGATTTGATTTAATTAACTTGTTCATTGGAGTTTCCTCTTGTGGCTACTTAATCTCTGTGAAATCTGTGAATCACAACCCAATATATTCGCTTCCCCTTCCTCCTGTCCTGCAGTGTGAGATACGTCCCATCAAGCCCTCAATTCTTGGCACATAATACAAAAATATGTATTTCTCGATACTGAAACTGGTGGTGTCATAACTTCCACCTGCTCTCAATGCCAGAATGCCATTAGGCTGTGGAGATCAGATTATTTGGAGGTCTATTTGTGGGCCAAAATCGAATTTATTGGTAGCTAGAAAACACAACAAATCATGGGAACGATCACTGTTATGGCTTGCATAGGAGCTGAGGGAAAATAACAGCCTTTCTCTGTCCAATGTTGCCCTTACGGTATCACAAATGAGGACAGGAAGGAATTTGAGATCAGTTGCCGTGTGCAGTATGTAAATCACAATATTGGAGGAAATTATCACTCTGTATCCTTAGTTTCAAATTAATGTTATTGAAAGATACAGTATAATAGAATAATCAAGTGTGATTTATTCAAGAAAAACTGTACTAAACAAAGCTCTTTTTCCTAAGACAATAGAATAGAGATTTTAAATCAGGACAACAGTTTTTTACCACAATAATTCATTCAGAATTGTTTTTTTGTTTTTGTTTTAAATACTGCACCTCCTGCGATCTGGAAATACACTAGACACTATTTTTGATATCATTTTGAACTTTGTACTGCCGAAATAACATTTTGCAAGTGAAGTTCCTAATACATTGGTTGAACTTAATTTGGGACCCATTTTGAGACCGAAAATTGTATTTTAAAAGTGTTTAGCCAGTTAGGGATAATAAATAATCCCTAAAGTAGAGATCCTGGTAAATTGGAGAATTCAACTTCCACTGGAAAATGACCTCCTTACAGTATAACCTCGACTCATTGGAATGAATATAACTACAGATGGACACAATATCAAAACATCCGATTTGTCCTGAATGATTTTACCTACTTTGTATTGCTAAACAAACTGTTTATAAGTGTTGTGTGTTTATTAACTGTATTACCTGCAAATGCAGCAATAGTTCCCTTGATGTGGTTATTGTAGTTGCCATCAATGGTACGTCGATGATCGCCAAATAGGAATGGCGGTCTTGCAATGAGGAGGACTCCAGTGATAGTGAAGACAGTGAAGACACAATCCCAGATTGTGCATCTCTCCTTCAGGAAGATCCAGGCCAGGATGGAGGTAAAGACTGGATTACTGAAAGAAAGAATTGAGTAAGAGATAGTGTGAGAGGTGAGTAAATGTGAGAAAAAATGTAAGGCTAATTAAATAAATCATTGGGATTATTGTCTCAACACATTTCTCTCATATAAGCCTGATAGAACTCCCCTTTCCCAGATCTTTAATGAATTACTGACAGATAAAGGAGAGCGGGATAATTAAGTGCCATATCAAACATTTTGGAAAATGAGTTTATAAGAACAAAGGAAGATTAAAACAAAAAAAGGTGACCGGCGTACAATTCTGGGAGGACATAATCTATTTGTAGTAGAGGTATAATCTCCACTAATCCACAATCAATTAACTTCCTACCTGAACATGATGACGGTGGCGTCCGCTAGAGGCATCTGCTGAACAGCATAGAAGAGCAGGATCATGGCATTGGAACCAATGAAGCCTCGAAGCACCAGATATATCCTTTGGTCTCTGGGACCAAGGAAACCTGTCCTGGAGGAGCAGAGATATGAGGATGATGGATGAATGAATGACCGGACGCATGGGTGATTGGACTGACTGACAGAGGAAGTCATAAACAGGATTTTAAACAGGGATGGATGGAGGGAAATTGAGCAGCAAAGTGAGCGGAGAGATAAATGACGGGACGGCTGGATAGATGGATGGGTGAGTAATGTGGAGATGACAGTGATGGATGGACAGATGAACAGATTGAGTTGAAAGGAGATATTGAGCGTTGATTATGAATTAATGTAAAATAAAGCAGAATGTAGAGGACATACGGATGGATGGATGGATGGATGAAAAGGTAAATGAATGAATAGAAGTACTGCTGGTTTTCTATCCATCCATGTAAAGAAAAAAGTGACTCAATACGAGCTAGTGAAATAACTGAAGTTACGTACTGTAACTCCAGCCTTTATGAGCCCTCTAAGGCTATCGCTATTGGGTAATTAAAACACTTCCAGGCTCCACCCGCGAGGTGGGCCCCACCTACGGACTCACTTCCTGTGTAAATAGGAAGGAGGCCCGACAATCTGCTCCCACACAAACAGCTTTTCTTCAGCTATTTGTGGAGCCAGTGGGGCCCAGAACTTAGAGTGCTACGCCTATACTCATAGAAGCGGGAGTTACAGTACGTAACTTCAATTCTATTTCGTATAGGCGTAGCCCTCTAAGTCTATCGCTATTGCATTAAGGGCGATGCATGATGTAATCTGCTCCCCACTGTCCGTCCGGTACCATAAGCACAGACACACCTACTCAATTAATAACCCATGGCTCATCACAGTCCCTGAAAATATAGCATAAACATGAGTATTCTCCATGAGGGGACGAAGGCTGGGAACAATACAAATCTGCCGCTGTGAAAAAGTATAGACTAAGGTCACACTTTGTCCAGCGATAAAAGAGGGGGAAAAAGGGCCGCTCTGTGCGTGCCGACAGGCAGGAGAGAGGCGCATAGCTGGATCCCTGACGTCAATCACTCTGACAAGACACTCAGCACAGAGTGTGTCAGAGAGGGAAAAGGGGGACATCCCTTAAATAAAAACAGTTTGCACCGGGAGGGGGACATGTGAAACACAGCTGCAGCTGATGACGACAGACACGCTGTTGGAATTTGGAACATGTTTATTAAAAACATTTCCCCACCTCTTCACACATATCTCTACACCCCCAGCATGTCATCTCCTGTTCTGCTTCCTCGGCGGTTCTCGCGGAGGAGCAGACCGGGAGTGGTGGTGCTTTGATCCCCTCAGACTCGTCGCTTGGAGACCTTGTCTCTGAACCGGCGGAGGAGCGGAGACATGGGACGGGGCCCCCGTAGCCGCCGAAGGGTGACCCTGACGTTGCGGGAACTGGGGATGCTTTCCTTGCAGTCGCCCACGCCACAATCCTTGCCGTGGAGACAGCGACGGATGCGCACAGGGTGAGTGCTGTGCTGGCAGCCTGGCCTATCTCCTCCGAAACCTCGGAGGGCATAGAGGGCTGCTCTGATAGTCTCACTATGGAGTGAGACAGCAGAGCGATGTCGCCGCTGCAGACGCCTGGAAGGCACACTGGTGCATCCGGTCAGTCTGGCGGACGACAAACTGGTCCCCGGGGGAGGAAAGCAAGGGACACCGTCCGGCGACCATGCTGGCCTGCTTCACCCCGAAGAATGCCGTCAGGTTCGGCTACAGGGGAGGCGCGGTTGGAAAACCAACATCCGTGGACCCCACCACCTTAGTGAGGGGGACGTATGAGGACACCGGAGACTTCAGGCTCCTAGGGGCCGCCGCTCTCTCTTGGTACTTCCGGATGGCCGGGAAGCACGGCCAGACCGGGACACTCCTGACGGTCTGTACCCGGGAGAAAACTCCTGCCATGTCGTCGGCAGGAGAGCTCTCCTGAGCTAGGGGAACGAGGAGACCTCTCCAGGCGGCTGCCTTTTCGATGAACTCCGGCAGTTCCTGCAGGACCCTGCCTATCGACGGCAGAGCCGTGATGGCGGAAAGAGAGGCCGCGGGTTCCGCAGCCGCGGAACCAGGCTCCATCTCTGTCTCCTCGGGGTAGGAGTCGTCTGACTCCTGCCCGGCACTCGGATCCAGGAACTCCAGGGCTTGGTCCACGGAATAGGACTCCTGGACTGGCCAATCATCCTCCTCGGCCGCAGCAGCAAGAGCGTCCGCTCTTCGCTGTCTGTCGGCCAGAGGGAAACGGGCACAATGAGCACATGACACCTGCTGGGCGAGAGCCGCGTGCACGCGCTCCGACCCCAGGCAGGATTTGCATCCCCCTCCTCCCTTCTGTCAAGCGACTTTGTTAACCACTTTGAAAAAAAGGTTGATGATATTCCCTCTTCTTTTTCTGACTCACATTTACTCACCGCTGGGTCACCAGACTCACCTTTCACCCACACACTAACCTCCTTCTCCACTCTCTCTCCAAGTGAAGTTCTTACCCTCATTACCTCTGCCCGTCCTACTACTTGTCCTCTGGACCCTATCCCTTCAAACCTCCTTCATATTCTACCGTTTCTCACCCATTTCATCAATACTTCTCTAACTTCTAGTCACTTTCCAAACAGTCTCAAGGAGGCAAGAGTAAACCCTCTCCTAAAGAAACGCACTCTCAACCCGTCTGATGTTATAAACTACAGGCCTGTCTCTCTCCTCCCATTCCAGTCTAAAACACTTGAACGCGCTGTCTTTAAACAACTCTCCTGTTATCTCCGTCAGAACAACCTTCTGGATCCCCACCAGTCTGGTTTCAAGGCAGGTCGCTCCACAGAAACTGCTCTCATTGCTGTCTCTGAGGAACTGCACACTGCCAAAGCAGCATCCCTCTCCTCTGTCATCATCCTTTTGGACCTGTCTGCTGCATTCGACACGGTGAACCATCAGATCCTCCTTCGCACTCTCCAAAAACTTGGAGTTTCAGGCTCTGCACTTTCCCTCCTCACGTCATACCTCAAAGACCGTACCTACAGGGTAACATGGAGAGGGTCCGAGTCCGACCCTTGTCAATTAACTACAGGGGTCCCTCAGGGCTCTGTTCTTGGTCCCCTCCTCTTCTCCTTGTACACAAACTCGCTCGGATCAGTCATTAGTCCGCATGGTTTTTCATACCACTGCTACGCTGACGACACCCAATTAATTCTGTCCTTTCCCCGCTCAGAGACCCAGGTCGTCGCACCCATATCTGCTTGACTAGCTGACATCTCTCAGTGGATGTCTGCTCATCACCTCAAGCTCAACCTTGACAAGACTGAACTGCTTTTCCTTCCGGGAAAAGATTGTCCCACTCTTGACCTAACAATCAACATCGGCCCCTCTGTTGTTTCCCCGACTCAGACTGCAAGGAATCCGGGTGTGATCCTAGATAACAAACTGTCCTTCACTGCAAACATCGCTGCTACAACCCGCTGCTGCAGATACACGCTTTACAACATCAGGAGGATACGTCCCCAGCTGACCCAGAAAACAACGCAGGTTCTGGTCCAGGCTCTCGTCATCTCACGCCTAGACTACTGCAACTCCCTCCTGGCTGGTCTACCTGCATGTGCCATCCGACCTCTGCAGCTCATCCAGAATGCAGCGGCTCGTCTGGTCTTCAACCTTCCAAAATGTTCCCACACCACGCCGCTCCTCCACTCCCTTCACTGGCTTCCGGTAACTGCTAGAATCCACTTCAAGACAATGGTACTTGCATACCATGCTGCGAATGGATCTGGCCCTTCTTACATCCAGGACATGGTTCAACTGTACACCCCAGCGCGTGCACTACGCTCTGCATCAGCCAAACGACTCACTGCACCCTCGCTGCGAGGGGGACCCAAGTTCCCATCAGCAAAAACATGTGGGTTTGCTATCCTGGCTCCAAAATGGTGGAATGAGCTCCCCATTGAAATCAGGACAGTAGATAGCTTGCACATCTTCCGGCGCAGACTGAAAACTCATCTCTTTCGACTCCACTTCGAGCGATAGAATTACTAACAAAGAACTGCTAACAGAGCACTTATATACTAATAAAGGACTGGCTTATCTAAAGCCAGTTGAGTAGCACTTGAAATGTTTGGCTCTATGAAACCTGATGTACTTATATGATTCTGTTTTCTTCAAGGTTGTGTCTTCCTGGTCGAATGTACTTATTGTAAGTCGCTTTGGATAAAAGCATCAGCTAATGCAATGTAATGTAATGTAATGTAATAACTCATTATGAACCCCGTCTGGCATGAGGAGCAAACTCTAACACAACCCTGTGTAATCATGTTTAAGGATCTTTTTTTGGGTGGCTCTAAAAAAAAAAGCCTTTGCTCTTTAGTTTCTCTACAGTGCTTCAGTACGGGGTGCTGAAGAAAAGTGGGAGCAGATTGTCGGGTCTCCTTCTTATTTATACCGTAGGTGGGGCCCACCTCGCGGGTGGGTGTGGATTACAAGTGTTTTCAGTGCTGCGCGGGTGCGCGGGTGCGCAGGGGCTTACCCAATAGCGATAGCCTTAGAGAGCTACGCCTATACGAATTAGGTGAACATGGTAAAATGTGCTATTATTAAGGAACAGAAACTGTGATAATTTAATAGAATTTTCTTTTTAATAATAGAATTAGCTTTCTGTGGGAAAGCATTTTAGAAAAAAACTTCCGTAAAATGTATCTACATGGGGTAATATAATAATTATAATTCATGTCTCTCACATTATTTTTGACAACTTAAACTTATTTGAGCAGGGATTGCATGTTAAGCCAGGATATTTACCTATGAGGGTGGGCTGCATGAGTGAACACAAATGTGAGAAAGCCCCAAGATAAATTACTGGGAGGGAAATGTACTACTTCACTGCTCAGCTTACGCACTTAATGTTATCCCAACCTTTAAATTACTGTTTGGAATAAAGACTGTTTAGGAGAAAATGCATGTCTAAATGCCAAACCCTGGGATCAAATTTGTAACTGTCAATGTTTGAGTTTCTCCATAAAATAATTTCCCAATTTGGGATGAATAAAGTATATATTTATCTATCTATCATAATGCTTACTTGTGGTAGATGAGTAACGGCATAGTAAAGAGCATCTGGAAGAAGCAGCGTATGGCGCTGATCTCTATGGCGTGGATTCCCTCGATTGTTTTCACCAAGAGCGCAATGATGGAGAAGAAAACTGTGGCCAGGAAAGCATAGAACAAACCCAGACCTTGACATCTCTTTGGTTTATCTGAGTCTGGAAAAAATGAGAGTTTGGGGATGGTTAAATTAGCACAAGGGGAGAGAAGGGGGTGCAAACAATTAATGGTTATTTTATTTATGTTGATACATTAAAGGCAGGATGGAGTAGTGAAGTTTAAAGAATGTTGTTGAACTTCATGTGGCCTTGGTATAGTATTCAGTTGAAAAAAAAAACGAAGAAAATATGTGCACAAGAAAACGGTGTAATGTTTGCAAACCCTGCCGGTGGAAAAATAAGACGATATGCTTGTAGAGATTAAATTCAAACCTGAGGTCACTCAGACATCTTTCTTTGTATTTTTCCACAATGTGCGGTCTACTTGGCATTTCATTTATCCTATCACAGTGTTTGTTTTCATTACCTAGCACGGAGCGAGGAGATTTAGAAGAATATTATTACAGTGTCACATTACGAGATTAGTATTACACTCTACATGAGCTTGGAATCATTGAATTGGACACATTTGTAATAGATCATATGATACCATTCAGTTATTATTTCACTGATAGTTTGCAAGTAATAATGAATTAACGTAGAACATAAATGCTGTCTTAAATAATAATTAACATTTGTGTGAGAATAGGTTTCAACGGTCAAGATAAGATGTGTCAATACTGATTTATTTTCTAGCGCTCGTGTCAGCCTTTCTTTTTTGCACCCTGTTTCGTGCGTCACTGTTCAATAGGTGAAGGTACACAAAGGGAAACTGATGTCCTGGGGCATTGAGTGCATCTCTCACTTCCTTGTTATTTCCCATAATAAAGCCAAATCGCCTAATTTCCTCATACAAAGTTACACAGAATACTCTCACACCTCTCTTGTTGATGGGCACTTACTTATTAACTAGACTAAGTGTTAGAAGATACTCAAATGCATTGTTGTACTTTAATATAATTTATGGAAAGAGTTGGACTCACTTCATAGAAAGTTTTGGACACTTCTACCAAGATCTCCAACTTTTTTGAATACGTTTGACTTAATTGTAGTGTTTATTCTATGTTTTATTATTTTCTTTACTTGGTATGTGTAACCCTTGTGTGTGAACCATAGACTGTGTGATCATAATATATGATGTGTTCATATAATTACTTAAATAAAAAGAGGGGGGTAAATAACATAATCAGATCTTCATTCTAGCTATATGGATGGAAATGTTTTGATAAGGTCTATTTTATATGTTTGTCATACTCAAAGCCTACAAAAGGGCCTTGTTCTGGTGTTGCAAAAGTGCACAGTCATCCTTCCTTTTGGAGGAGGATGATGCGAAAGTTATGCTGGCAGTTAATCTATGTGTATAATATTAAAGCTATAAAGGCATAATGGAACACTGACATATTGCGGTTTTATTCTGAAATAATGAACTAACATAAATAAAAGATTTACAATAACAAAACAATATATCGTATTTACATAGCTCACGTTTACTGTGATGTAAAGCACTGTGGAAATGTAAAAGCCTTGAAGAAACTATTTATTCAAATGTGTAAATTAACTTTAACGGTGCTTTTCTTTAACCATGTGCTGTTAATAGGCTCCACGTGATGTCAGCTCTATATTACTGATACATGACGTTACACGGTTGTATAACGTGATGTTACGCAGCAGGAAGCCATTGGTTCTCTGGCTGCTTATCACTGTATTTCTGCATCGTCTTCCCATCTCAAAGTTCATTTACTGAGGGTGGAGACGGTGGAGACACGAATCACATCAGCTCAGAAGCCGGTATTTAACCCTAGCTAACAGTGCACACGCTGTTCTACCTGTAAGTGCGCTTCCTTCTTGGGATGCGAGCTTGCCTCTGACGCAAAACGCCGGCGGGCACAATGTTTTCTTCGTGATGCCTTCCGGTGAATTCGCCCTCGCTTCCTCAGCATCACCATCCTCGTAATCACACGACACATGGCAGTTACTTTGCAAGTGAATCGTGGCAGTTGTCCGTTCATCGTCGCCACTGTCGTCGTCGTCGTCACTGTTGATTGTGGCATGGCTGTCAACTTTATGAAACACCACAGTAACGCCGTCCTCTATGGACAAAGCCCGCTCGCGCTCACAGTGGTTCCAGTCGCCCATGGTGAGATGTGGCGGCGGAGCGGCAGCATGCCTCGGTCAGAATGCTGCTGTCCGCTATCTTCGGTGCAATGAGTGACTGAGAAGACAAGGTTAATGACTAACCTTGGTGGCAGGGTACTCACTCCCATGCGTTGGTTACTTTACCCACAGGGGGGCAGAACTGATCCCAGAACAACTCTGCTGCTGGACAACTAAAACATTGCCCAACGTTTACGCCCATAGCAGAGGCAGGCAGTGGAGATTTGAACCAACCAAAACTCAAGCCTGCAGTGCACACGTTTGGGCTGACAGAAAATCCTAATGAAAAAAATATATATATATCAGGCGACATTTATACTACTAGTGGAAAATAACACATTTCATTAACTCAAATACTATAGGCTTACTTACGTTTTGGAATTCTTGTAGTTTACTTAATTTTAGATTCTTACAAATATTTCTACTCCACAACCTTTTGGAGGAAAAATATGTACTTTTTACTCTTATTACACCACGTTTTTAAAACTCATAGTTACATTTTCAATATATAACTCTTACTTGTAAGGGAGGATTTTAAAAACATAGTGTTTTTACTTTTACTTCAATAAAGAATACTTTCCTCACCTTTCATTATTACAAGAAGTATTAAAGATGTCTGGATAGCTCCAGGATTCATTTGAGCATTGATGAAAGAAGTAGTCTAGTCAGATATATTACGTAAAAGACATCACCATCATTTTTAAATGTTCCAGTACAGCACAGTGATACCAAACAATCATATTTTTTCTTTTAAATGTATCGGAGTAAAAAGGGTTTGGGTTGCTGAGTAGAATAATTAAGTAAAATAAAATCCAAAAATAAGTACACGTACCTCATATTTGAACTAAGGTACGATCCTTAAGTAAATGTACTTCCGCTGAAAGTAATACTTCTGGATTTTGGACACACAATCGAACTATTTTGTTTTTTTTAATTTCCTACCACACTGAGGTATCTGATTTTAGTTCAATCTGACTCCAATCCATATCTACTGTGTGAGAAATAAAAACCTCACTTACTAAAATTTCAAAAACATAATAAATGAAACTGCATCTCTGATTCAATATTTTAGTATTTTATTACCACGGTACATAAAATACAATGAGCAAGATGACGAAGGAATAGCTAACATCCTCTATCCTAACTAGATTAGACTACACAGTTTTGCAGGAAGGAGGTGATCCTCGTCTACATTATATTCTATATCTAAGAAAAATAAAAGATTAAGTGTGGTCCCTCTACATACAAAAAAGCTATATCATATAAATTACTTTACACAGTACTGTAAAAACGTAAACATTATATTTGGCAAATCAGTGACGTTGTTAGTTATTATCTTTTTCCTTTGTGTCAGAATAAGAGGACCTTGTGAAAAGCACAGGTACCAGGTGCTGCACAGTGGTTGGCTTTTTAGATGGGGAGTAAAGACAACAATGGATTTTGTCAATGAGGGAGAAAAGGGGCAAGAGTGCAGTGAAAGAGTTGGGTACGGGTGACACAGTGGGACGCTTCTAGCAAGTTATTCATCAGGAATAAACACTATGAGTGTCGGTGTCATACATGCAGTCTTGCTTAACTGATGGTCATACAGAAGACAGGACAGCAGGTGTTGTTCTCACAGTGTGTAGTGGATTCTTCATTGCATATATTAGGGTCACTTCTCTAAGTTGTAGGTAATTACCAGTGGTGGATAGTTACTATTTGATAACTTTAATTACTTTGAAGATTTAGTTGAATATGAAAAAGTGCTATCAACAAATACTTTATCATATTACAAATGAAGATAAAAGTATATTGAATACTTGGTTAAATTCACAATCCATCCAGCAGTATATAGTACAAAAATAAAATCAGCTCCTCCTTTAGTGATAAGTGAAAAATATATTAGTCTGAAATGGATCTTTATAATGAGTAATTTTATTTTTTGTAATTTAAGTACATTTTTGTATTTGTACCAACATACGAGCACTTCGTCCACCACTAGTGATTAAAAAAGACAGGTGGAATATAGGTTGACTAGCTGCTAAATTGCGCTTGAAGAAATGTATATCCGTCCACATTCTACCCTTGTTTGGTTGTAAGCTTGTGTTATTTTTAAGCTCAGTTCTAAGAGTGACACGCTGCCCCTGACTTGCTGACTGCTTACTACTCTGCTGCTGCTGTTACGTGACCATAAAACTTGGGATATGGTCCTATTTGATTATTTTATATTTGTGAGATTGTCCGTCTTCTACAAGGTATATAGCATCCCATTATTTGTCACCTGATTCAAATGACCCACTGCTTGCATACTTTGTCCACATACACTGAACAAAAATATAAACGCAACACTTTTGTTTTTGCTCCCATTTTTCATGAGATGAACTCAAAGATCTAAAACATTATTTATATACAGAAAATAACCATTTCTCTCAAATATTGTTCACAAATCTGAAAAAAATCTGTGATAGGGAGCACTTCTGCTTTGCCGAGATAATCCATCCCACCTCACAGGTGTGGCATATCAAGATGCTGATTAGACAGCATGATTATTGCACAGGTGTGCCTTAGAATGGCCACAATAAAAGGCCACTCTGAAACGTGCAGTTTTGCTTTATTGGGGGGGTCTGGGGGGGGTCCGAAAACCAGGCAGTATCTGGTGTGAGGGGTAGGGGTAGGGTTAGGGTAATGTTGTGAATTGAGTGGCCCATGGTCGTGGTGGGGTTATGGTATGGCGTATGTTATGGACGACGAACACAGGCCACTCGATTCACAACATTACCCTAACCCTAACTCTACCCCTAACCCTACCCCTCACACCAGATACCGACTGGTTTTCGGACCCCCCCAATAAACCAAAAATGCACATTTCAGAGTGGCCTTTTATTGTGGCCAGCCTAAGGCACACCTGTGCAATAATAATGCTGTCTAATCAGCATCTTGATATGCCACACCTGTGAGGTGGGATGGATTATCTCGGCAAAGCAGAAGTGCTCACTATCACAGATTTTTTCAGATTTGTGAACAATATTTGAGAGAAATGGTTATTTTGTGTATATAGAAAATGTTTTAGATCTTTGAGTTCATCTCATGAAAAATGGGAGCAAAAACAAAAGTGTTGCGTTTATATTTTTGTTCAGTGTATTTCAGGAGCTTACCTTCCATTGTGAATAATCTTATGTAATGACATTTTATTTTGAAGTACATTTTCCTGAAATGCTTTGTTAAATGAAAGAAGACTTAAAAAAAAAAAATCTCTATTATGTATGTAGTTTTTAGGCATAACTGTACACTTCAATCTGAAGCCCTCTCTTTCAAAATGACTCCCCTACTTCCTATTATTCAGTCTTTAGCACTACCAAACTCCTAAACCATAACTATTAATAACAATAGAGAGAAAAATGTATACTGTGTGTTAAAAAAACTTTACAGAAAATTACACCTGCAGTGTTGAATAAAAGACAAAAGCGATCATTTCATAGCTTGTGTTTCCTGAAAGATAGTCACTTCGCGCTTTGAGTGGAATTTCGTTTTTTCAAATGGTAAGGCAATTTTCCAAATAGTGAGAAATCAAGATGATAAAAATGAAGAAGATTATCAAAATGACGCAGAACCAGCAGGTTGCCAAACACAGGCATAAGGGACTTAGTAAAATATATTTGAAATGTCAGACCTAACAAAGAAACTCCATGATCATAACAATTTTAAGAATTTCGAGCAATTCATCTCATCCTAGGGGTCCTGAACAGTTTCTTTACAAACCTCTTTAAATTGTTGTAATTAGAAAGCTTTTGCTTAGAACGTCTTAATGTTTAAACTAGGTGGGAAATTGCTGGTGGATTTGAATGAGACTGAAAGAACCTAATCATGGAAGAAAATCATTTAAATTGTAGTGTAACATAAATCGTCCCAAATTAGATCTTTAATGTTTAATTACTCAAATCGATCATGAGGTGCTCGTAGATCTGAGTTTTCCCCTTGAAGCTTGATGCGAGCAAGAACACCCGGTTGTCAATGGAAACCATAGAAAATGCTCGAGGCGCCTGGATATTGAGCTCCTGGGATGTGACAAACTGGCCCCTCTCAGTGTCCCATTGGTAGACCTGTGTCAGTGAATAATCGCTGCCCAAGATGGCATACTGCCAGTTGCCGATGGAGACAGGCTGGAACACCATAGAGCCGCGGGAAGGAAATGTCTGGACCTCCTTGAACATGGCACCGTCCCAGCGCATCACCTTGGAGTCCCCGATGAATCTTGTCAAGCATATAAACAGCTCACCTTTGAAAAGATTCAAGGGGCTGTTTAGTATCCAGCTACAAATTCAGGATCTAAAATATAGAAATAATCCCAATGACAGTGTATGTAATTGCAAAAGATCATAGCTTGATAGCAAAGAGTCACTTATAGACAAGCTGACCCTAGATAGAGAATATTACACAGTTATGATTTATGAGCAGGTTTTATGGCAGTCGAAAGGGACATTGCCTCTTACTACTTTCCTAATGAATGCCTATTCGCAATGAGGAACTGAAGTGCAATAAATGACATCTAACATTAATGTTTTATTGAATTAACCACATCAGATGAATTGTTGACCTTTCATTTAATCTGCTGTTAATCATTTGACACTACCCAGAATCTGTTATTCTTACAAAAAACTGAATCCAATAAAAACTATAATAAACATGTGAGTACTGTATAAGCTAATACTGTGATACTTTATGGTTTAATGTGTGTGAGCACGTCTAATTAGCCTGTGTGTGTAGATGCACTGCCGTTCAACCTGCGACTCTCACCTTTGACCTTGAAGTGTTTGACGGAGAAAACGTCCTCCATATCCGGTATGTCAGTCCTGCGTTCAAACAGTTTCTGGCTCCTGTTCCACTGATAGACGACAGGCCTTTGGGAGCTGCTCGACAAGATCAGGTGGGGTTTGTTTCCGATCTCCAAATGCTCTACATCTGTGTCCCGGAACCACGGGTGGAGTGACTGGTGGGAGTAGAAGCCATTGCCGTTCCATTTGTATACTGTTGTGGAGCCAGCCTAGAGGTAAAAATGTCAGAGGAAGTCATTGTAACAAATAGATTAGGGTTTAGTATGAGTATGTGGCCAAAGATCAGTCATTTCAAAATTGGAAAAGCAAAATGTAGCCAACCTTAGAACTGTCCGCGATAACAAAGAAAGACTCTCCGTCGATCATGAACGTCTCGATGTCGTTAGGTTTGCGAATCTTCAGGATGTCAATGTCCTGGATCTTAATGAACTTGTTGGCGGATGGGTCCCGTTTGTAAATGTGCGAGCCCCCAAACAGCTGGGCCACGATGACAAAGAGGTGGTCATCAATCACCATAGGCTTGCAAACCACAGTGGAGGTGCCTGAACAAGATATGTGAAGAGATACATTAGGGCTGCACGATATTGGAAAAAACTGACATTGCGATTTCTTTTTCCCCTGCGATATATATTGCGATATGAAAACATACAGGAATTGAAGAAAAGACCGTTTTTTTCCCACAAACCATCCTTTCTTGAACTTTAATGCTATACAATTGGTATTCTTTTAACTATATTTAACCGGATGAAGGATTTTAGTCACGGACGTCTGGATCTTAAGTTATCAGAGCAACAAGCTGAGCTAGCTCGGTTAGCAGAGCCAAACTGCCCTGGAGAAACACATGAAAATTCAGTGTTTATACCTTTAGTCCGTTTGTTTTGGAGATTTGATTGTGATTGGTGGTTTGCTGTGCATGCAGAGCCTGCATGTCACTCACTCAAGTACCCCTGACGTGAGAGCCGCGCAAGTTTTTCTTTTGTAGCAAGCAGCTAAATAATTGTAACATGACATGTTTGAGTTAATTTGCCTACTTAATATCGCAAGTTCTAAAAAATATATAATATCGCGGCTATCGTCACAACACGATATATCGTGCAGCCCTAAGATACATAAAACATTGGTAATACTGGAAGGATAATCAAATATTCTAGATAAGTATGTCCCCATTAACAAAAAGTATGGAATCCCAGAGGCCGAAGAATACACAATTCTAGGGATCTATTTCGATCCAAATAGTCCAAATGCATTTTATCAGCCCAATGGCCACAGTAATTTGTGTGTGCCCATGCAAAACCGAATGAAGTTTAGTTGAGAAAATAATGGTGACATTTTTTCATCCTGGCAAAAATAGTGTTTTTCATCTGTCAAAAATATTTCCCACTCATTTAAACTATGAAAAGGAATTAAGAAAACTTGAAAAAGATTATCTAGAAAAAAATTATTTTGTTGATGCAGTTCTTCAGCCATAAACACAGGAGATAAAAACAGTTTGGATCAGGCTTAGAAAAAGGATTGCCAAAATGCACTTTCTCACCTCCGTCTCAGGGCCTCCATAAATAACTATTTGCCATTTAAAGCCAGAATATTACACAGGACAACCCCATTACAGCCATTGCTGCTCTTTGCTTGTTTATGGACTCACTTTCGATGGTGTCGTAAGTCCTGAAGGTCATCTCAACATGATCCCATTCCAGGAAGCTGCATGTCCCAGCAAACGGTTGGGCAAACACAACATACTGATCGTCACCAAAGGTGAAGGCCCCCACCGAAATGGACTCAAACGTCAGGGACTGATAGGAGGCAAACTCTGAAAAACGAAAACATGACAATGAATTCTGTCCTTTATCTTTAAATAATTAATTCAGCACTGACATATTGATGCGAAAAGGACGGAAACAAGAGTTAAAAGGCTGAGGTAAATACATTCTTTACCACAAAAAAATATAATTTGGTTATGATGTGCCTACCATGCATCCATAGTGAACACAAAATTAACAGAGAAGGCTATTGATGAATAGAAGTAAATAGGCTATATATTAACAGAAATAAAACATACATTAACAAGCTTTAACACATGTGTGCAGTTTAATCCAATTATCATATATCCAGTTGTATGCTATTAGACTGCTTATACAAAAACATGCATCTAAAACCTTAAGACTTGCACATAAACAGGACTCAAACTGACAAGTGTGACTGTTTATTTATAGCTAAATGTTTTAAATAGCTAGGTTTTAGAGAAAATGCATGTGTTTGGCAAGTTCTAATTATATGAGGCTTGGATTTTACTGCACAGGTTGTGTAAACTTCAGAAAATTGATGTTTGTACAAAGCTGTTCAGTTTGTAAAACATATTCCATTGACTAGTGACAGACAGCTCATGTCAGTTGAATGCTTGACAGATGCAGGATCGTGATACCTGCTGTCATGCAGTCGAAAGAGTGTGGCAGCAGGTCATTGATCTTCTTCCCTTGGTAAATGGGTGGGCCGCTGCAGTAGATCTGGTCCAGGGTGGCGTTAGTCTGGTGAATCCACTCCACCAACCACTTGAGCTTGCAGTCACAAATGAGGTTGTTTCCACGTAGATCCCTACGCAAATGGACAGATTGCATTAGGACATCGGTTAACAGATTTGTTAAGACATAACCTCATTAATATTAACTGTGAAGCATGTATTTCAAGCATTTTATTTCCGATCCCTGTTCTGCTTACTCTTCTTTCTTCTGTCTCTCCCTTTCTCAGCAGCACTTTGGCTTCCAGCCAGAAAACAGCAACAACAAGTGTCCTATCTCCTGAGTAGTCTCTGCTCGTCGCCCACTCTCAGTCTGAATTGCTGTTGACCTTGGATGTGTGCATTGAATCCACACACACACACACACACACACACACACACACACACACACACACACACACACACACACACACACACACACACACACACACACACACACACACACACACACACACACACACACACACACACACACACACACACACACACACACACACACACACACACACACACACACACACACACACACACACACACACACACACACACACACACACACACACACACACACACACACACACACACACACACACACACACACACACTCACACAAACACACACACACACACACACACACACACACACACACACACACACACACACACACCAAGCTGATTGTGGCCAAAAGCCACTCTGACATTCTGGTATCATATCCCAAGCGTTCTTCTTCTCTCCTTCATATGATTTCCATTACAGCAGGGAAAAGCTTCCTCTACAATCTGTTATTTCCTTGCTTATTTACTTCTCTTCCATCTCACTGTGCTCTTTCCCCCCCCCCCCCCCAGCTTACATCCTCCGTTTAGTTTCACGATTCCTCTATTTTCCTTTTTAGAACAATGACCTCAAAACATTACTGTATGTAACCCCACAATTCAAGAAAAGAGAGAACAAATAAGACTTTTCTCATCATTTGCCAACATATTTTCTATCCGTAACAAAAAATAGAACAGTTGTTTCGGTCCACTATCCTATTTGATTTTTGCAGAATAATTAGCATAATATATTAGCTATGACAAATTAGCAAACTGTTACTTCATATATTGACTCATTTACACAATAATCCACAAAAATGTCTGCAATAGAAGAAATATATAAATCAAAAAATAGATTTTTTAAAATGCTACATTTCTGTGTCTTAGGTGAGCTTCCTTAGAGAAAGACAGACTGAACTCACAATTTGGTTAAAGCTTCCATGCCCTTGAAGACATCTTTGGGCAGCGTCTCAAGGTTGTTGTAAGCCAGACTCCTAAACAACAAAAAGAAAAGGTGATTGAGTTAGGGGTAGACTGTCTCTGAGTTATGGCACGAGTCTGTGTCATAGGCTAAACTAATCAAACAAAATAAGAAGCATCCAAATGTCAGGCAGGCACAAGTCAGAGCCACATTGCCCTGACAATACTTAAGGACATGGTACGATAATGTAACAGCTGTCAAAAAGGTGAAGTGGTGAAATGGAGGGAAAAATCCATCTTTCTCAAGAGGATGATATCTCTACCAGTTAGTTAGAAACCTACCATCTGACCTGATAAACACATTTCATTTGTAAGTGAAAAACTGAACTCTAAACCAGAAAGAGAATTACATGAAATGTCAGCGTGATTCAACACTGCAATATTTATCTGAGAGTCAGTTTTCCAGAGGGAGAAGCCATTTTGCTTTGGAAATGTGCAAAAATGCACTCTCCAAACAGATGGGGATGGGGCAAAATTCCAGCCTGTACTATTTAATAATGTATTAACGGTATGTGAAGTATTTAAAATGACCTCTCATAATGCATTTATTCATCAATTTAAACATACAACAAGTGTGTCTCCTCTTAAACAAAGGAATGTATGCATGAAACAGGAAATGAGCAGTTCATGTGTGGCAGAATATCACTTTTTTTGAGTTGTGTATGGACCAGATATAAATACTAAATCTTAGTTGGCATTTGTAGATAGAAAACACAAACCAGCACCTTAAAAGTTAACAAATTCATCCAAATGTCATCAGCCAATTAAGTGGGCGTAATCACTGGCTATCAGTCTCATACAGATATAGGTTGGACGGGGCTTGTTGCTACACCTACTTGTAGGTTCAAAAAGCCGGTCATCATCTATTCAAAAAGTTGGCAAGAACACAAGATGACGACAACCTCTAGCAGTCACAATCAAGCCGGGAAGAGGAGGATGTCAGGTCATGTATGTATTTAAAGGGCACCCAAAGAAAGGGAACCCAAAGGGGTGTTGGGTGGATGCAGTTGTCAAATAAACACAGGACTTACTCCTGTCATTGAATGGGCTAATAACTTTCATATCAGGTGACTTACTCTTTAGTTTCCCACAAAAACAGAAGTGCAAAAACTAAAAGCTGGTTTGGATTTACAAAGGGTTATATGCTGGGTTGGTTCTCGGTCAGGAGCAGTGCCTACCTGGAGTCACAGCTGGTTGCCTGGAAACTTGACCGTGATATTCATCTTTGAAGAAGTCACTGCTCAGACACTTAAACCCCCTTAAAATACATCCCAGTTTACTTCCACCTGTCTTTTTCTCCTTTGACAGAGCCACTAATGTTGTAAAAAATGGCTCATATCCGCAGTTTTAAATGGTTCACCTCATTCACCTAAAGCATACATGAATAAATGCTGATAAACTGTTATTCAATGTTGCTGCATTGCATGAGCTCAAATGTGTTAGGAACAAACTGTCTGTTTAGGGACAGATTATAGGTCACTTGGTGTGAGGTTACACTGCAGTTATATTTAGTCTTGACCTAGAGGTCACCCACTTTCTCAACTATCTTTAGTTTTGGCAAGGTTTGCATTTCAGAAATATAGATCAGTGTTTGAAATACTCTGTTACTGATATGTTGTCGTCCCTGTGGTGAGATTTGGATTAACAAGGTGTAATATCTAAATACTACAAACACAGGTACAGTACAAGCTATGCATAACTCATCACACTCACAATAGATGCCATAGAAGTCTAACAAATATAAAGGGACTCATTAGTGAAGCTATATGATGCTAAAAGTAACAAAATGTGTGTAAAGACAGATATATAGAATGTATTTCTTGAGTATTTCCATGTTGTGCTTCTTTATACTTTTACCTCAAAACATCTTAAAGGGAAATATTGTCATTTTTACTCCACAACATGTAGTGGACAGTTTTAGCAACGTTGCAGATTTGTATTATTAATACAACATTTAAATCAATGAGTACATTTCAGCATATAGGTTTAGTTACCCTACAGCATTTAAAGTGATTAAAAGTAATTCCGTTTAACATAATAATGCATTAATAGTTAAAGTCAAGTACAAATATATATTTAATTATGAAATGGGCTATTCTGTACTTTGAGTTAGTTTTCATACTTCTAAACTTTTACTTGAGTATGATATTGATTACATTTCACTTGGCACAGAGGAATTTTACACTGTATTATTACTACTTTTACTTTAGTTGAAGCCAAGGTCTAGTTTAGCTTTTAGTTAAATACTTCCTCCACCATTGTCTAAGGATGTGTGACATCCAGATCTGCCCTTCAGTAACCTGATCCAGTTTCCACCTTCATCCACTAACCTTGGACATCCCCACTGGCAGCACTTCTGCCTGCCTCTGCATTTCAGACAGTGACAAAGTGATACACACAGAGGAAGAAGAAATTGAAGCACAGTGTATGTAAGGATACCATGAATACTCATATCCCCTTACCTTAGAAAATACTTAAACAAAGAATATGAAAAATGGAGAGAGAAGAAAGAAAGAAGGAACCAATAAAATAAGGAAAGTTCCCTTTGACTGGAACACATGATACATTAAGTATAGAAGAAAGGGGGAAGATATTTTCCAGTTTTCCAACATGGCCACCACAGAAGCAAAATACTTACAGATGAATCAGCGATTTCAGTCCCCGGAAAGCATATGGAGATATCGATGCGATTCTGTTATTTTCAATAAATCTGTGAATGAGAATAATTGTATTAGCATTCGACAGATTAGGATTAACACTATGTAATTGTACTTTACACGAATCAAATGTATTGTACTTAAAAGTGAAACCCTTTAACGTTATGCATCTCATATTTCTTTGCATTTGTGATCACAGCAGTTACTGAATTGTTGTGTAAACCTGAGCCCTGTTATAATTATACATTAAACATAGCATGAAGCAAGAATACAGATTCATGGGAAAATGACAGAATGAATTATATTTAAGAAATGCACTATACAATCAACATGTGCTTCCAATTAGGTTGGGTTTTACATGAGGTAAGCACACTTTAGGTAATAATAGGGATACACGTTGGAAATGAACCTCCCAATCAGGCAACATAAGCAAAATAAAACTGTATGGAGGCTTTAAATTGACAACATGCCACCAAAATAATATGTATGAAATCATTTGTACTGGTTATTACAGAAAGAGGTTTCAAATTGGATTGTAAAGTTGTGATTGATTTTTATTTTTGTATTCCAGTCAGCTTTTATTATCACAACACATAAAGTATGTAACTGGAGAACGGTGTGTGTATTTTACAATCCTTCACCACACCAATGAATGTCAAACTTATAAATGATAGATAAATACTTACAGATATTCAAGATGTGGTAAACCCAGGAAGGCATCCTCATCAATAAAATCAAGTGTATTGGCTGTGAACAAACTAAGAAGAAACAACAAAATGTTAGAATAGTACAATCATTATAGTTTCCACATATCTCCTACAGTATAGCTTTTCTGATTCACAAATCAAAGGTGGACTAGGTTGAACTTGAAAATATATTATCAGCTGGGAATACATTTTAAGATTTGATTATTCAGTTTGTTACAGGGTATCTTTATTTATTAGGATTCAACAAACTTTAACTGAGAAGAAGATCTTTTAGCAATTTACCCCAATTGATCTTTTAAAAAATGTCTATGATGCTAACATCGGTGTTGCCCATAACGAACATGGATGTAAAAAAGGTCGCTCTTTCCTCCTTCTGTTATTTTGGCTCAATAGGAAGAGTCCGGGCTCCACAGTTAACTGTATTGTTAAATCAGTTTTATTTTATATTAAACTCCTCCCTGAAAAGTCTTATTACATTCCCAAACACAATGGAAAATGTTCCCTTTGACTGGGCACACAAAGGATAAAGGTTGTGATTTAGTACTTGCAGTATATCAGTAACTCAAAGTTCAAAACAGAAGAAAGGTCAGAGTAACTGTAAGAGACAACATAGTCTTTCAGCTTTTCTGCCCACAGTATTGAGGTTAAGATTGAATTAAATAAATAAAAGAGAAATTACTCCTACATGTTTTTCATGAAATTAATGAAAGAGAGTCATGGATTTCTCTTCCCACGTCTTTCCGAGTCACCCTTTGAACTATAGGCAAAGTGTCCAAAAAGAACATATATTGTGCACGACACTGCACTTTTAATTATTTGATAAACTGAAGCACTTCCAGCAATCCAGTGGAAGAGTTTGGTTGAATAATAATTCGAAGACTGGATATCTGATTTGTGAAACTCTTCCTGTTTATTCTTTACTGCCTGCTCAGCAATCCAGTGATTGATTAAGTGCTCTAATGAGGTTAAGATGCTCCAGGTCACCTTGACAGTACATAATGACAGAGGGGACAACACCACTTTAACTGCCGCCTAGTTAAATTCACCCTCCTTCTGTTCACCAGCCTCCATGCAAACCCAGACTGATTAAGTGTCATCTGAGCATATGGAAGAACTGGTGCCAAGAAAAATATTTTACTGAGCAAAAGTGATGCACAGTGCGCTGTTATGTGCAATAAACTGAAACCAGTGTGATTACAGAGCACATGCCTGACCTTGCTGTTCATTTGTGGGTTTGGAACAACAAATGACCAATAGACTCTAAATATCTATAATAATTGATGTCATTTGTCAGAGAAATTGCGAGATAGACTCCATAATTATGTGTGCTGTTATTTTACTGTCTTTCATTTTTTTTCAAGTGCTATTTTGGGAGGGGGGGAAAAAGATGTTCATTATTTAAACATAGCTCATCTCTTCCCAGCCCCTGCTGTGTTTGGCTGTAGCCATGTGGTCTATTGCATAATCCTGACACCATTACAGAGAATTCCCCTTTAAATATGCTTATCAGCCTCTAGGCATAGTCCTCCTATTGTTTGATTCTGTAAAAAACTGAGAAAGGATTAACAGACAGACAGACAGACAGACAGACAGACAGACAGATAGATAGACAGGCAGACAGACAGACAGACAGACAGACAGACAGACAGACAGACAGACAGACAGACAGGAAAACAGGCAGGCAGACAGGCAGACAGACAGACAGACAAATAAAAAGACAGACGGATACTCACAGTAGTTGCAGAGCAGGAGTGTGAACAAAGCTTGCTCCAACGATTTCATTAAATCCAGACTTGACAAAAGATCTAAATGAATGGAAAGGGGATTTATCCAAAAGTATTAAAAAGATGAGACTTGTGTAGCCTCCACTGAAAACAGATTATTTCCAGACAATTCAGCAAAAGAACAATACAATAAAGAGAGTATTAAAGTGCAGGGCCACTTACAGTGAAACTACGTCGGATGGGAACGTATGAGGCACCGATCGGACATTTTCACACAGGGCATTGTCTTTGGTGCAGGTACATCCAACCGGGCATCTGGGCGGCCTCACTCTCCGTCCTTCAGCAAAAAGCAGGCTGACAGCGGCGACCCAAACCAGGAGCATCCATCCCCCCTGTGCTCTGCCCGGGTATCCCATTCCTGCTGTCCCGGTCGATACTATCCCTCCAGCTCATGCGACTTCTCGGCAAAAAAAAAAAAAACCGTAACCCCCGGATTTAAAAGTGCTTTCTAAGTTGTTTTTTTAAATGTATGTTTCTGTGTTGGTTGAAATGTTAGGATCTGGTGTTGTTGCGCTCGGATGCAGGCTTGTGTCTATGCTTCTTGCGTCTCAATAGGAAGGCACCAGTCCAGCGGATTCGTTCTGCAAGGCGCAGGATTACCAATGCAGGACAGACGGGACATGAGAACAGTCTCAGATTTGTTTGTCATGAAAGATAATGATCTCAAATCATCTAAAAACACGCTGCTAAAGGTTGCACTTCTTATTCATTCTGCTGCTTACAAATAAGTTGTCTCACCAATGCAGCCATGAAAGGAAAACACAAATAAAAGCTTAAATTCCCGTGAGAGAAAGGAAGAAAGGAAGAGATGGAAGAGGCTGGGAGAGAGAAAGGGAGGGGGGGCCCTAGGTGCGCTTTTTTTTATCAGCAGTGCCAGCTATTATTTATGCGCGCCTCAGAGCCGTGCACGTTTAATGGGAAGCGGCTATTCATGAGGCTCTGTGCAAATGCACCTGCCTCACTCATTCACATGCTGAATCTTTTCTTCTCTGTCTGGCATAATAATGATATGAGCTGTGAAAAGATGATGAGTTTATACCGTGGTTCAAAAATAAAGCTGGAATATGTGGCTAATTGGGTGATGCTGGCATAGTAAATGGATGGTAAAGTATGACAACTCACATAAGGATTTTATTATAATGCGTTATTTAATGGAACACACATGGTCCAAACCACAGCAATGAGTACATATTTCTACTTAAAAAAAAGAAAGGTTGAGTCATTCATATTCATTATGGCATCGGTTTCCCTCGCTTTCTCTTCAAACCCATATTGAATCCTTTGTTGCGTTCAATGGGTTGCGGAGAAGTCACACACTGGACTTCTATTCCCAGACCGGGATGAACTTTCACCCCAGTCACCCGTAATAACCCAAAGACTCAATTATAGCCCACAGAAACATTCTCATAGCATAATACCCTCTTTATTTTCCCATCTACAAATCAAACGCCCACATGCATCCTTTCTTGTCCCTCAGCGGAAATGAACAAACCATCGAGATGCCTTTGTTCCAAAACGAAAGTCAAAATCAGGCGTCGTAGCCTATTCGTCTTGGAGTTTATTTGTGTTCAATATCGCCTCCATTATTCATTGACCCATCATGTTATGTGATGATGGCATGCCCTCCAGTTAATATACAAGGACAATGGGTGGATGGATGATTTATAGACTGTCAATATAAACCAGATGAAAGAAATCAATATGGGATATGATGCCTCTTCTTGCTGGAATAACATAGAAGGACCCGACATTTCCAGGGGGGGGGGGGGGGGGGGTTACGCCCACTTCAGGGATGGTGCATTGGGTCATTTGGGAGATATTTTGTATTGGGAGTTGGTACCTATCATGAAATAAACCCCCCACCCAAAAAACTAAATCGGACATGTTTTTTCCCCCTCTTTTATCATTAAAAATAAAATAAAATCTTAAGAGAACACTTTGGTTCACCTGTCAGATGTTGTAACAAAGTACATTTACATAATGCATTGTGGCTCCTGGTTAACTGCAAGCAAACCGTTGAAATCTCCAAGCAGACGATCATATTCAACACACAATCTGACAAGCAGTAAAACAGAGTTGTCGCAGGTATGTTTTTTCCTTTTTAACTAAATTATTATATTATATGATATTATATGATAATTTAACTTGGTTTGTGTCAGGTTCCATCCAATATTAGTCATACTTTTAGCTATCTAGCTGTTAAGAACGTAGCTCAAACTAGCACACTAGCACTAGCACAGAGCACAACAAAGGGTTTTCAAAGCTGTTGGCAGAGATGTACAACTTGGAAACACCAGCAGGGCAGATCTTTTGTGGCACCCACACTACACACTACACTGGGCTTCAGCAGTGCCATGAATACAGTGATGCGGTTGGTGGAGGCTGATATGAAGATGGAGCAAGTGCTTTAGAGTTTCATGGTGGATCTGGATGTAGACAGCAAGAATGCCAGTGTGGCTGGACAGGCACTGGACATGTGCCTCAAGTTGGTGACTCCTGAGTATGCCCACACACCCTGGAACCGCTATACAGGGAATTCCTCTTCTTCCTTGAGCAAAGGCAGGTATCCAGTGTGCTGCTTTCCTACAAAGACAGCAGGTTTGGGTGTCTCTCCAGGGCAGCAGCAGTCCTAATATACCACTTTGGCCATCTGACAGAGTTCCTGAGCCAGAAACCTCACATAAAAAACCACCTGGCCTGCCTCGTCAGAGAAGTGATGGAGCTTCCCTACCTCAAGGTGGTCCTCGTGTTTGCCTGCCTGGGTGTGCACTTGGTGGAGCACTTCTATGCCAGAACCATAGAGAAAGATGCTACCCATACTCAGCTTAGGGAGTTCTACAAGTGACTGCATACAGGCTTGGGCGAGCCAATCAGCGACAACTACACTACGTTCACAACACCTGAGTATCCTGTAGTGTCTGACAAGCTTTTCAGTAGCGTAAAGAAGACCTACACAGAGGAGGTTCTGAACTCAGTGTCAGACGTGGCTGCTGAACACTTGGATGAAGTAAAGTAAGCTGACAGATCTCATGCAGCCCCACCTGCAGACTGTCCTGGCCAGGCAGAGGAAGGACTATGGGATTGATGAGGAGACCTTCCCAATGGACTACCCTGTCAGTGAACAGGCTAGTAACATTGATGACACCCCTGTGCACAACATTGGGATGGAGAGACAATGTGGCAAGGTGGACTACAGACTGAAGAAGCTAGGCACACTGAACGCAGTCAGTCAATCAATCAATCAATCAATGTTTATTTATATAGCCCAATATCACAAATGTTACATTTGTCTCAGTGGACTTCACAGTTTGTACAAAATATCAGTATGACAATACGACACCCTCTGTCCTTAGACCCTCACATCGTACAAGGAAAAACTTCCGAAGAAAACCCACAGTTTAAAGGGAAAAATGGGAGAAACCTCAGGGAGAGCAACAGAGGAGGGATCCCTCTCCCAGGACGGACAGACGTGCAATAGATGCCATGTGTAAATTGAAAAGATAATACATTTGCAACATAGGTAGTCCAAATGTTTGGAAATGCATGTGTGTATAATAGCAAGATGAATCCACTAGGATATCCATCCAGGACCTATGATCCAGGACCACAGCCACGACTCAAGATCCAGGGCTCGTGATGCAGGACACAGGACCGCAGGATCATCCATGACTCTGGATCCCAGCGTATATAGACACCAAAAAGAAAGAGATTTGGGGAAGCTGGGTTAATCGGAACATGGGAGTACACAGGTATAGACAGAGAGAAGGAAGAAGTAAGATGTGCCCCGACAAACTAAGCCTATATCAGCAAAACTAGGGGCTGAATCTAATCAGCCCTAACTATAAGCTTTATCAAAAAGGAAGGTCTTAAGCGCACTCTTAAAAACGGATAGGGTGTCTGCCGCCCGAACACAAACTGGAAGCTGAGAAGTTCCTTGTGGATGAAGGTCTGAACAACAACGCAAAGCTGCAGAGGATGAAGCTTGAGGTTCAGTTTGCCAGAGAAAGTACCACGCTTCTGCCTAAAGTCGATCCTATCTTCAGAATCCAGGTGACACTGCCCAGTGGGAAGAGGAGGATGAAAACGGCACAGGAGTTTGGAGATGCTCTCATGGCGTACCTAGGCAAGAGGAGTGACCGAACCACACTGGAATATGCAAAATTCCAAGAAAGTCTTGAAAGGCTAAGAAAAATATGAGGTGCTACTTAAGACTGACAAGTTCAAGTTCCTTCCATGTCAATGTGACTGAATAAAAATGATTTAACTGTTTTGTATTTGGAATAAAAATCGAATCAAGTTTTCCAAATGAGTTTAGTCTTTTAGTCTTAGCAGACTGTAAGAATAGTGAATGCATACAAACAGCCAAAAAAACGCTCTTTTTGTGTTCTTTTTTTAGGTTAGGGATGGGGGATTATTTTCAAGATACAGAGTTACTTTGAGGTGTAACAGTTCTTCTATTAATAGTGTTTATTAATTCTCAAATGGGTTTGAAAGCATTCATTCAACAGTATATAGGCAAACAGTAAGAATAGCTTATGCATACCAGGCGGAATGTGCAGAAAATGCCACTTTGTTGGTTCTTTTTCATTTTCAAGGGGTGGGGGGTTATTTTCAAGATACAGAGTTACTTTTGGTGTCAAAGTTATTGTATTGATAGTGTTAATGAAGTCCCAAATGGGTGTGTTGAAATTGTGAACTTGATGATTATCCCCCCCCCCCCCCCCCCCCCCTAACTATGGGGGATATAGATTAGATTCAGAGGATCTATACAAAAGATAGCACCCGTGGTCAATTTGATTGCACCTAAAATAAACTGTGCCTATATATATATATATATATATATATATATATATATATATATATATATATATATATATATATATATATATATAGAATAGCCCTTTATCATTAGATATTGGAGCCAATGTCTTACAGTGTTTATGCTGCTCTTGTTTGCCCTTAAGAAAGACATTTAATATCAATGAGCCTTTTACTTTTACGATGTATATTTATGTTATACCATGAAAGAAAAATGTGAAATAATCCCAGTTGGGAAAACAAACAAAAAGACCTACGATACAGTAACCAGATCCATAATGTATTTTATCCAGAGATTTAAAGGGATTCCGTTCTCTGCATCTCATTCTGAAATCACAAAGTGTCCCCAATGACTCCTGCATTAATATTGAAAAGGAAACGGAGACTGGCAGATACTTATTTTGAATCTCTTTTCAGAATAATGTATGAAGTTACACCTTACGTCATCACACTGCGATTCACTGTTCCACGTCATCATATAGCGACAAACGTTTTATTTTGTAAACATTAGCAAACATTTCCTGTAGACTAAAGCAAGGAAACTCATGGAAAGTCTTGTGAAGGTAACTTATCTTATAAAGCCGAATATCCGTTTTTAATGCAAACATGTTTGGAGAAGATAGCGTTCCGTGTTTGTTGTTAGCCAGTTAGCATGCTACATTAGCCTACAGATGAGTTAGCCAGTTGCACACAGGGGTTACTCTATTAATGTTCCCTGCACATTTCTACTACATACTTTGCTAGTTACACCTCTAAGCATATAGCAAGATTGTACTTCACTTTAGCTGCGAATTGAGTGCAATGACTAGTGCCAAACCTTACCTCTCATGATGATTCCTGTGTGAAGTGACTACAGAGGCAGCAGGACCCTAAAGCATCAAGTACTAAATGGCACATTACGGATCTTCTTTTTCTTTGTGGCATTTTAAAGCGGATACATGAGTTAGTGTGTTTCCTCAGGTGCACGGAGGGGGCGGCTATGACTCCGACTTCAGTGACGATGATGGACAGGGGGAGTCCGCGGAAAGAGGCATTAAAAGGTAAGATTACATCCATATATAGGGTCAGGAATATATACTTCAATTCATCTAAGTGTTGCTTGCCTGAACTGTGTTTAACTGGGAAACATTAGTCCTACATAGACTCATATACTGTGTTTATTCTACTACTTCTAGCTTGCATTTTGTCTGGTGTAGGAAAGACAACAAAATCCACTAACTAAAGCTTCTTTTGGTTGCTTTGTCAGGAAACGAGAGGATGAAATCTTACAGAAGCCATTCCAGAAAGTTCGGCACTCCCAGAAGGCTCACCGGAGTTTACACACACATGAAGTGGACAGGTACTGTGAAATTGAAGTGAAATAATAAGCATTTAGACCCCTTCACTTAACTCACATTTTGTTATGTTGCAGCTTTATGCTAAAAATCCCCCCCCCCTGCTCACACTTTTCCATCCATCTACACTCTAAACCTTGCAATGAGAAGTCAAAAAAACAATGTCTGTACATTGGGTGTGACACACTAGTTTTTCCACACTGCTGATAAATCCAATCGACTTTATTTCTATACTACATATTAAAAACAGAGCGTTTACCAAAGTGCTTCACAGCTAACATTATAATAAAATATAATATTACAATAATAGATACAAGGCACACATAAGAAAAGATAAAAGGCACACATAAGAATTAATACAAGGTACACAAAGGCTATGGACAGACAATAAAAGCATACAAATCGATAAAACATAGCTCAAACTGCCTCGATAAGAGGTGGGTCTTTAGGCGGGACTTAAAAGTTTGGAGGGTGGGTGACAATTTGACTTGGGGGGGGCAGGTAGTTCCAGAGCCTGGGGGCTACCACTGAGAAGGCTCGGTCTCCCCTGGTCCTTTTCTTGGGACTACGAGCAGCAGCTGACCTCAAAGCCCTTGAGGGGGTGTACACCTTTAGGAGGTCGGAGATGTACTGAGGGGCCAGCCCATTAAGCGATTTAAAAACAAACGATTTAAAAACAAACAATAACATCTTAAAATGAACTCTAAAATGGACAGGAAGCCAGTGGAGGGAAGCCAGAATTGGTGTGATAAACCCCCCCAAAGCACAAGGCTACGACCACCATGCTTCTCCGTTCGACGGGCATTGCTCAGGTTATAAATGGTGCCTGGTTTCTTCAAGGCATGACGCTTGAAATTGAGGCTAAGCAGTTCAATCTTGGTTTCATCAAACCAGAGAATCTTGTTTCTCACGGTCTAAGGTTTTCTCTGAAGAGAGGCTTCCGTCTGTCCACTCTGCCATGAAGCCCAGCTCGGTGGAGTGTTGCAGTGTTTCTTCAGAGGCAGAAATATTTTACCTCTTTTCCCCAGATCTGTGCTTCAACACAAGCCTTTCTTCTCTAAGCTCTGCAGGCCATTCCTTCTATATCATAACCTTTTGCTCTGATGTGCATTGTTAGCTGTGAGACCTTATATAGACAGGTTTGAGCAAATGGACGTACCACAGGTGAACTCCATCAAGGTGTAGACATATCTTGAAGATGATCAAGAGAAATGGCATGCACCTAAACTATATTTCAAATGTAATACCAAAGGGTCTGTGATAGTTACGTTTTTCATTTTGAATAATTCTCCCAAAATTAAATGTAACTCCTGATAAGGCAAGTAATTGAAAATGTAAAACAAAATGTAGAAACAAATAAAAGGATATGAATTCCCTTGTGTTATAATAGTTCCCTGTGATTGTTCTCTCTTTGATCTCTGTTTCACTTTAGGCTCCTCAAAGGCTTTTTTATACTTGGTCGATCCAGACAACAGCTCTGCATTTTTTTTTAGCCAGCTTCCTAATACAGTTATATTTACAAGTTATAGTCCGCTCTTTGATCAAGTTAACAAAATGTCATCTGGTTCATTCTGTTTTTCAGAGAGGAAGCCAGAAACAGAAGAGCCCACCTGATATCATTGAATGCTGTATCCTTTTTAAGTGTATAATTCATAGTTTGTGTGAAATGATAGCATTAAATGAGTTACTTTCATGTTGTTCAAGTACATCGTTTTCTTTATTTAAAACGAAGGAATGTGAGACACTTTGTTTGCCCTTCTTATTGTATAAAAATGTTAGCATTCAAAGAGAGAATGACCTTAAGCAGATGTCTCCAGTTTGAGCGACATAAGAAGTTTGTTGGTGACTACATACTTTATTATGGAGGACAGATGGCCGACTTCAAGCGCACGGCGTAAGTAATGTGTCTCACAGTCATGCTTCACCATCAGTCACCCAGCAGTCACTCTAGGCTATGAATATGTGAACAGCAACAGATCATTGGTTGTGCATTGTTTTCAACCAAAAAGCAGTGTTAAATAAAACAATTACAAAGTAGTAAGTTTCTCTTTGATCTGCCTTCTCTTTGAATCTTTTATTTCTCTCACAGAGCCAAAGACAAAACAGATCACGATGTGCTGCGGGAGAATCATCGTTTCCTCTGGAAGGATGAGGACGAGGAAGACATGACATGGTGATCATTCATAAAAAATATTATAAAAGGCTGTTTTGATATTCGATATGCTTTTAGATATTGAGTTTGTCTTGTACTTCTTTTTCCAGGGAAAAAGAACTTGCCAGGAAGTATTACGACAAGCTGTTTAAAGAATACTGCATAGCTGACTTAAGCAGATACAAGGAAAACAAGGTGAGATGAAATGATCTATTGATTGAACTAATACCCAGTGTGAGCAGAAGTACAGCAGCAGTAGGAGTTTAGTTAATCTCAAACAATGTGACGGCACTTGCAGTACTGACGACAAGTGACCATTAGGAATACAGCAGCTCGACATTTTGTTGTCACATCAGTAACACATGAATTAAGCAGCCCGTTTCAGACAAGAAAGTAAATGACATTGTAGTGTTTTGTGTTGTGTCTGAGTCATGTAGACATGATCTAAATCAGTGGTTTCCAACCTGGGATATCATAAATAAATATCATATTTAGATTATTTTTTATTTTACATATAATTGTAACGCAATACATGATTGTCACTAAAAGCCTTGTCTCTACATTGTCTCGCCGTCCTTTAATTTCTTCATACAGCGGGAATCCAAATGAATTAATCCTGAGTCCAATAACCATCAAAGTGGGGGGGGGCGCAACTTCCAACAGGAGTCATTTGGGGGGGCTCTTGGGAAAAGAGGTTGGGAACCACTGATCTAAATGATCACATGTGATGTGCTTCATTCAGGGTTCTTCAATTTCTAGTATTTCAATAGTTTTTGAAATGCTGCTTTTAGTGTTTTCCAGGTTAAGAATATGCATGACATCGAATTTTCTCCCAGCAAAATGCTTATGTAACATCATCTGGGATTTTATTTACACAATCGCATATGGAAAACAAAAATCAATAGCTTTTGAAAAAGAGTAAATCCTTTCAACTAATGTACATTTATTGTAACAATTTAGATGGGATAAAACAGACTTTTCTACACGCTGTTAAAACCTCAGGCTCCTGTTAGTAAAACACATTTTTCAGTCATTGTTAAATACCTGTGGAAAACAAAAAAGAAAATGTTGCTCTGGCATCTGTTTTGAAAAGTAAATTCTGCTTTTAATAACCTCCCGGGTAAAGTGTGGTGGTGACAGCTGAGAGAAAGGGTTAAATTGAGCACACCCGGAGAATAATAGGAAAGTAATAGTGCAGACACCTCAGCCATCCCAGACACCGCCACCAGGACTTGGCAAGACCAATTTGTGGGTTGTGCTCCAAAATCAGAGTAATAGTCCCACTGGTGGTGTCCCGAACAAAGATTAAAACTGCATAACTCAAACACTGATGTCCACCACTACTGAGCCATTTTAAGATGAATGTTAGGGGGATGATGTGATTTGGCAGCGGGCTCGGTCTCTAGTGTCCACTGGGCAATTCTGGTTTGATTCCAGGCTTTTGAAAACGGACAATATGTTAAACTCTGGGCCAGTGTACTTATGGCTTCATAACTGCAAACCGACCCTGTGCTCAAATGTATTTCTAGTCTGAAAGTGTTGAAGAGAGTCTCTGAATATTCACACCATCGGTTCACTCAAAACTTGCTACAGAAATCGCTCACACATTATTCATATTTGTATGATTATTGCATATGCAGAGAGAAGTGCATCATGTCCACAAGTCAAGTGAATTGTTGATAAGTATGTAAGTGCAGTGTGACAGCATGCAGATGAATCACACAATGTGCTATGAGATTTATGTGAAGGCAGAATCCTAATGACTAAACACAGAAAGATAATTTTCAGCAATATTTACATGCAATGTGTTGAATCTGTGGAATTGCTTTAAAAAATAAGGTTTGCTTTGAGCCAATAATTTTGTATTACTGTAGATTCATGTTGATGTAGTCCTTTCAGAGCCTGCCTGACATCAAAACAAATGCTATTGAATGCTAATGACTATTCAAAACACTGAGTTATCAATAGTTTCCTGAAATTCGGCTTTTACATTTTTGATTTAAGATTTCAATTTAAGGGGGTAACTTTAATTTATGCTGTGTTTTTCTTTTTTAACAGTTTGGATTTCGTTGGCGGACTGAGGAGGAAGTTGTTTCCGGCAAAGGTATGACATAACCAAACATGATCTTAATATCAAGCTTATGCACTTCGTCATGTTTTATTTGTATGCTAACTGCTTAAACTGTATACTATGACAGTGAGTATGTAGTACATTGTGTATGGCATCAGTATTTAATATGGATTTGGGCTCATCAAAGCTTCTCCTACTAACATGCCCACACAACACTTCCTGACCCTCTCCACTAGATGGCGACAGATTTACAGAGCCATATACACAGCAGTACTTAACACACAGTGGAAACTTCCTAACACAACTTTATCCACATGTACGATTATACTAATATGGTTGTTTTACTTTCATATTTATTGATTTGTCAAAATGTCCTAACAAATATTTAATATACGTGATTTGACCCTTGAGTTTTCTTTATTCTGTATCGATATGTGTTCATTCACGCAAATGGTCCGTTACACTTAACATTTTAGCTTGCTGTTTATGTCTCACACCCAAAGAGAAACCTCATTTTACCTCTGCACTTCTGAGGAAGCCTACTTTGACAGCCCTTTCATGATTACTTGTGGAGGATTAGTACCACACTTCTGTCTCCTGCTCCTCCGTGTGACACTGACAGATATGGATAGGTTTACCTTCAGGGACAATATCAGCAACTCTCCGAGGGTGAACCTGTCTCGGCAACTCATTGATATGTTTTGAGGCAGCACATTTTACGTTTGAATAATTTGCCTGTGTATATACATCAATGGAGCCTCGCAAACACACACAGTCTGAGAAAGCTGACTAAGCCAATATATTGTTCCAGATTAAGACGGTGTAATCCTGGTCTCTTGATAGTTCACACCCCGTAGCAATACTCTACACAGGAAGTGGGATTAGATCAGTTCAGCGGCGATTCACTTTAACTGTCACGTCTGTGATTTGTTTACATTAATGATTCCCACAGAAATACTTCTTAAGCACTATTTAGAGCACGGGACACTACACTCTCCTGTGAAATCAATACCAATCTAATCTTCTAAAGTGGACGCCCTTGTTCAGTCGTGGAGAAAAGGCTCGTGCAAATTGAAATTGAAAAGTGTTAATGTTGGAAGTTTGAGGTGGAAGAAGTGTTAAACGTGGACTCTATGATTCACGTTTTGGCGGGTAAAGATCCTAATTCAAACGTAGGCGCTTGAATACAATACATTTATCATTACCAATAAAGCTTTATTGTTCAGTTAAATTCCAGGCTCAAGTGTAGTACTTGTCAACGGAGCAGACTCCACCTTTGCTTGCAGATACATTAAAACACACATTTCCGTTTCGTTGTAAAGGGGCAATGCACTTCTAACCTCTGAGGTCTAACCTCTGTTCTAATGACCACAGCGTGATATGGGCCTAAGGAAGGTGCAGTTTTAGAGGTTGAAATTGTTTTTTTCTTCAAACAGTGAAGGAGAAAGAGAAGGGAAAGATTATGTCCTTGAATCAAGTACATGAGAGCAGGATCAAATGTTATCCTCCTCCAGGAGGCCTAAAGTTTCCAGACATCTTGAAAAATGAGATCTACTCTTTATCTGGTCCAGAAACATTTATGTCCCTGAAAAATGTATGATGAATAGTTGTGTATAAGGGAAAGAGAATTAAGTATTTAAGCTATAAAGAAAACCTATAAACCAATCGTAAATAAGCCCTGTGGAGCCTTTTTGTCAACTAACAAAAGTTATGTTTATTATTGTTTTTAACTTAATTGCATTTTGTTTTCTTGAGGTCCAGCAATATCACATGATTTATTCCGCATAAAACATTTTTAAAGCTGATAAACAAGTGGCCTCCTTTTAAAAAAACACTTTTAGTTTAATTATCAAAGTCCATGCTATTTCTTTGTCATGTTTTGCAAATCAGAACGCAAGGTTTCAAAAAAAGGTCAATCTGTAAGGTATATTTTGTATAACCAAAATTGTAATGAGATAAATGTATTGGAGCAGATGTACATGTTGGGTGGAAGGTATGCAGACTCTTTTTTCTTAGTCATGTTTTCCTGTGGGTGTCCCTTCTGAGCAGTAGTCATGGTAATAGAGGCCATGCTTATTTTTGGTGGGCCTCCTGTCAAAGTAAATTGACTATGTTCTTGGCTTATGTAAGTTTCCTCTCTTTAAAAATGTTTTTGACACGCATGCCACCACACACTCACTCACAACAGGAATCAGGGTTGACTCATCTGTGTCACATTTACCTTTGTGTGTCAACCCTAAGCCTCCACTGTGACATTGAAATGATTGGCCTGCAGATAAATGCAATTCCATTATCTGTTTGATTTTCATCTGCTAACAAATGGTTGGGTTTGCATATTGTAATCAGTTTACCCTAGTATCCTGTTTAAAATCAAATACAATTGATGCCTAATTTAAAGTGAGATAGTCCAGGATGCATTAAAACAGTGATTCTCAACTGGTGGGTCGCGACCCAAAAGTGAGTCGCGGAAAAAATGAAGAAAAAAAATTGAAAAAAGAAATTGGAATTTATTTTATTTTTTTGGAAAAAAGTCAAACTTTTATTTTGAAGGCCCGATTTTCTAACGCTGTGCATGCAGTAGGCGTTGGACAGGAAGTACCGGAGACCATAAACGGCATTTAAAACGTCTGTCACGTAGTGATCATCTTCTCAAAAAAACATCTTTGCTGATGTTTTTTCGAGTCTTCTGGCCAATCAGAATCAAGATTGTTGCCGGAAGTCCCCACGGAGAATAACTTTGCGGTAGAACTATTCTTTATACATCCATGGGTACAACTTCAGATAAAAATGAACACGTAATGAAATATGACCCCCGGTTTGATGATTGACAGGTCACAGAACAATGGGGGCTATCTACCCTTACCCACAATTTAAAGTAAGTCACACAGACTCTCTCCTCTTTACTCTTCTCTCTGTGAGGAGCAGCAAGTTCAGCTTCAGAACAAAGTGAAAAACAAACAATGGCATAAAATATTATTAATATGTCGGGTAGTAATAGATTTATTTATTTTCTTCTCAGATTGTACCAGAATGCGTAGTTTATGTTAGTATTTCAAAAAATCTCCTGGGGAGAATCCCCCCAGACCCCCCTTCTGGGGTTGAGTTTCCAGCATGTGTGCCTTTTTATACAGTTCAGCTTTGATTCCATCATCTCATTAAACTTTTTTAAAAGCATACTTTAGTTCTGTGAAGGGATGTGAGGGATATATGCACTGTACTTCACTTTTATTAATATTGTATGCTGAAAAGCGTATATATTACAGCACGATCTTTTGTTGAATAGATTTGAGTGCTTCAAAATGTTGGGTCGTGATTTACTGACCAAGTAAAAAGTGGGTCCCGAGGCCTGACCAGTTGAGAACCACTGCTTTAAAACATTTGATTTAGCATGGCATCGGTTTCAATATAGTCAATATTTGTATTTAAGGAGGAGGTTCTGTTGTGCCAGACTAAATAAATCGGCCTTGGAAAGGTAACTGTGTTAGCAGTGAGGGCTAATTACACCTCAGCCCGCAAAGCTTTCAGATTATAAACTGCCAGTGCTTCTGTTTTTATCGCTTTAATGTGTGTATCTGTGAGCTAGTATACGGTTTAATAAATATCAGTATTTCTTAGTGTACTACAGAGGGAGACGGGTGTATTGCAGGGCTTTGCAAACATATAGTATGACACATAATCTGAGCAGTATGTCATGCTCTCGGTCTGCTTAGTTAACGGGATTCAGTGGAGTAAATACAAGTTGCAAAATAGAGAGTGTTGAGCTTTAGGTCAGTGCCCCCCTAACACTGACCTCTGACCCCCCTAACAATGAAAAGTTTTTTTTTTTTTTTTTTTTAAATGTATATTTTCTGGTACTCGGTTTGTCAAAAACCGCAGGATTTTGTTGCTGTAATGTGAGATTGTACAGACACCCTTATGTAAAGTAGAGATGTAACTGTTCATTGCCTTTATTTTTATATAAATAGGGTGTTAGTGCAAACATTGCACTATAACTTAAGCTGAAGCTAACAGTAATAACTATAAGATCTATCTGAAATAAATAAGTGTACTGAAACAAATGCCAATAACTGTATTGCATTGTTTTCTTATGCGCAATTACTTCATACTGTCTAGTTCTCTTTTTCGTCCTGCATTTATTGTGCCCCCCTCAGAAAATAACTGGCCCCCCAGTGGCCCCCCCCCAGTCAAATTGGTCTAGAACTGCCACTGATTATTATTATATATTATCGTTATGTCAGTGGTCTAAAATGGTCATACAACGGTGCCGACAATGTTATCGGAAAATGTATCCAACAAAATTCATTATCGTGAGAGGCCTATACATGAAACACACACACACACACACAAACAAATCTACAGACTTACTCCAAACTGCCAAATATATTAATTAACACACTCTCATATACTCTTTGACTCTATTTTGGCCTAGTAGAACAATAAGCAGCAGACTTTGACTTTTTTATCATTTCTACTGGATCTTAGATCTGCGCATGCGCAATGCGGGTCGGGGATTGACCAACCGTCTCCCACTGCTCTGCTGTCTGTTAACGTTGTTAAGAGTGGTGGGGGCGGGGAGGGAGCGGATCGACAGCTTGAGCGGCTGTCAACTCAACATTGTAAATAATCAACCAAAAACGATCGCTGGTTCATCTTGTTTTTGGAGTGAGAATAGTTTGGGCAGCGTGAGAGCGTGAGATTGAGAGTGAAAGCGTGTGTCACACGCCAGATGCGTGAGAGTTGGCAACCCTGAAAATAAATATTTTGGAGACCAGTTGCTTTCCCCATATTGGAAGATATGCCTGTCTGGGGTCAGTGAGTGTGGATTGTTCAGTTATTTTCTACAGGCTGAGAATGTATTGAATGTTTTCGACCTTGTGGGGGGTGGTGAGCAGAGTTGACTGCAAAACCGTACTGCTATCAAAAGCTTATTAACTATTTCACATGGTGTGGGCGTTTGGGCCAAACCTAACAAAGTATAGCATAGCACATAACTCTTAACATGAACTACTGTTTTTTGTACCTTTTTAGCATAGCTTTAGTTTGACATTGTGTGAAGTAGGCCTATGGCTATTTTCTTTCTTGCTGAGATTTGAATAAGATAATATATAGGCCTACTGATACTTTTGTCTGTATGCTATCCATAAAGCTGCAACTATCCGGTTAGCTTAGCCTAGCATAAACACTGGACATTTGTGGAAACGGCTAGCCTGGCCATGTCTAAAGGTAACAAAATCCACCTACCAGCACCTCACTTATTCACTAAATTCATTATAGTTCATTTGTATTAAACTGTGTTTTAATATATCTAAGTGCTTAGCCTTAAAACGAGGTGATGACAAGTCTGGATTGAATGTGTGTGTCACACTAATAAGTATTTTGGTACAAAATATTGTAAGTTGGTATTACTTTTAAAAGAGAAGCACTGTGGTTTTCCTCAGCTCAAGTCTTTATGCTAAGCTAACCGAATATCTGGAGGTAGCTTGATTCTTAACACACATACCTGAAAGTGGTATTTATATTCTTATCTAAGGCACAGTAGCAATGCAAAAAGTGTCATGAATGTCAAACAAGTCATTTACAAATATTTAATTTATATTAGAAAAAAATATATGCATAGGCTCAAGTGTGTGTGCAATCTACTTGGCATGTGTTGTCCTGGCTTGGTCATGGTCCCCATATAATTAAAACTTGAAAGCCCAGTTTTATAATATATATATACAGTGGGGCAAAAAAGTATTTAGTCAGCCACCAATTGTGCAAGTTCTCCCACTTAAAAAGATGAGAGAGGCCTGTAATTGTCATCCTAGGTACACTTCAACTAGGAGAGACAGAATGGGGGGAAAGAATCCAGGAAACCACATTGTAGGATTTTTAATGAATTAATTGGTAAATTCCTCGGTAAAATAAGTATTTGGTCACCTACAAACAAACAAGATTTCTGGCTCTCACAGACCTGTAACTTCTTCTTTAAGAGCCTCCTCTGTCCTCCACTTGTTAACTGTATTAATGGCACCTCTTTGAACTCGTTATCAGTATAAAAGACACTTGTCCACAACCTCAAACAGTCACACTCCAAACTCCACTATGGCCAAGACCAAAGAGCTGTCAAAGGACACCAGAAACAAAATTGTAGACCTGCACCAGGCTGGGAAGACTGAATCTGCAATAGGTAAGCAGCTTGGTGTGAAGAAATCAACTGTGGGAGCAATTATTAGAAAATGGAAGACATACAAGACCACTGATAATCTCCCTCGATCTGGGGCTCCACGCAAGATCTCACCCCGTGCGGTCAAAATTATCACAAGAACGGTGAGCAAAAATCCCAGAACCACACGGGGGGGATTGTCAATGACCTGCAGAGAGCTGGGACCAAAGTAACAAAGGCTACCATCAGTAACACACTACGCCGCCAGGGACTCAAATCCTGCAGTGCCAGACGTGTCCCCCTGCTTAAGCCAGTACATGTCCAGGCCCGTCTGAAGTTTGCTAGAGAGCATTTAGATGATCCAGAAGAGGATTGGGAGAATGTCATATGGTCAGATGAAACCAAAATAGAACTTTTTGGTAAAAACTCAACTAGACGTGTTTGGAGGAGAAAGAATGCTGAGTTGCATCCAAAGAACACCATACCTACTGTGAAACATGGGGGTGGAAACATCATGCTTTGGGGCTGTTTTTCTGCAAAGGGACCAGGACGACTGATCCGTGTAAAGGAATGAATGAATGGGGCCATGTATCGTGAGATTTTGAGTGACAACCTCCTTCCATCAGCAAGGGCATTGAAGATTAAACGTGGCTGGGTCTTTCAGCATGACAATGATCCCAAACACACCGCCCGGGCAATGAAGGAGTGGCTTCGTAAGAAGTATTTCAAGGTCCTGGAGTGGCCTAGCCAGTCTCCAGATCTCAACCCCATAGAAAATCTTTGGAGGGAGTTGAAAGTCCGTGTTGCCCAGCGACAGCCCCAAAACATCACTGCTCTAGAGGAGATCTGCATGGAGGAATGGGCCAAAATACTAGCAACAGTGTGTGAAAACCTTGTGAAGACTTACAGAAAACATTTGACCTCTGTCATTGCCAACAAAGGGTATATAACAAAGTATTGAGATGAACTTTTGTTATTGACCAAATACTTATGTGATTTTTTTTTCTCATTTTGTCTCTCATAGTTGAGGTATACCTAGGAAGAAAATTACAGGCCTCTCTCAACTTTTTAAGTGGGAGAACTTGCACAATTGGTGGCTGACTAAATACTTTTTTGCCCCACTGTATGTACTGTATTGATCTTTTAACATTTAGTCAACAGTGAATACAAAGTGAGAGATAGTACTAGCTTAGGTCCCTTCCCCATTGACTTCAGTATGTTAATCATGCAGCCATCTGGTGGAATTAGCGTGCATTGACGTAGGAGGATGGTAGTTTCCTTTCTTAAGGAGTTTACTCAGCCAGTTTGTTGCCAGCTCTTTTCATGGAGCATGTGAGTATCACCTGAAGTGAGAGGATTCCCAATAACAACAAATAGGCATCTAACAGGCTAATGCCTATCACGTAGTGCAGTGACGATCTATGTGGTACTATTTTCTGCCCTCTGAGAAGAGCACCAGTGAAAGTGGAGTCATTTGCCTTCATGTGGGACCAGGGGGCTGAATACTATCAGAAAAAAAAGTGAATAGTTTCCTGACCTTGATTATATTCAGTTTTCAACATTTATTTCGACAAAGAAGCTGCCTAGAAACACATTTATATTGAGTCCACTCTTTCAGGGTTTTGGTTTTAGTAGCTTGAGGGTCCACATTCACACTCTCCACCCCGCAACCTTCAAATGTATCACATTCTTTTAAATTGGACATTGAGCTGCTTCTATGCAGCAGCCAGGGAATTCACATGCTTACGGAGAGACTAGGCTGTCATGCCTTTGTGATTTACGTCACTGATGATGGTGAAGACGGGATTCCATCAGGTCTCCGGGCACAGGAAACTGCTCATGGCGTCACACTGGCCCAGAGTAGAAAACAATGGCCTTGTCCCAAGTCACACCCACTAACACCAAGGATTTAAAAAAGGGATTTCCCTGGCATTTGCAGTTTCTATTCACTTAGAACTTATGACGTTTTCGGTTATTTAAAAAATAGCTTAAATACGTACATGTAGAAGCTTCCTAAGAATGACGTGTTGTTCAGAGATTTAATGGTCCAAAAGTGTTAATTGTTTAATGCAGTTGATCACACTATAGTTAGAGAATTAACAACTGTGAAACCTAGAAAAAAATATTACATTTTTGGGGGCTTACACCATTTACTGTAGAATCATTCAGATAATAAACCAGAGTTTCAAAGTTTAGGGACCATGGGGTGTCAAAGCTAATAACTATACAATTAAATGTTTCTGGCTTGCAAAGATAAGCATGTTGTGTCTTTAGGTCCAGAACAATAAATAGCAATACAGCTCAATATTCCTACTTATCTATCATCTCAATAGTTTATTTTTGTATAAACAAATACAATGTTAGGGCATCCCAAATAAACAAAGTCAACTTGGTCATTCCCCAGGACTCGAGCCAGGAGTGCCTTTTTGTTCTGACGTCATAGGGCTCTAATCAGACACAACATGCCTCACTTCACCTGGATGTTATTGTGTCGAGCTTAGGCAGGTGAGTTAAGGCGTAAATTGTGCCAAGAATGGACTGCTCTGACGCACTCACTCCCTCTGTTACAATGTCAGGGAACCCCTAAGACCAGATCAATGCCACCTTAGGCTCCTCCAGGGATAATAGGCAGGCTGTGCAGAGGCTGGAGGGAGGCCTGAGGGGATAAGGTGAGGCACAGAAATGGAGATGAGAAGGAGCAGTGGGATAAGAAGGACGGAGTGGGGTGAAGAGAGCAGCGGGGTTTGGAGGTTGCCTGACAGAATGTTAAGCCTTTGGAGATTTATAGCCTGCATTCCACTATCCTAAAATAAAACATTTGCCTTTTTTGCTTTACCGTTCTGTTTTACTTGCATAATTCTGTTGAGATGTTTCTGTCTTGCTTTTCTCTCACATGGTAATGCTTGACACACAATACTTTTTATTTTAAACCTCTTACAAATTGGTTATCAAAAAACAGGAAATATATTCTCATGTGTATATCTTACATTGCTGTAGATACTAGATAGATGGCCAAAAAAAGCACATGAATGTAAATGTAATTGAATTATTTGTATGTATTCATATAGATCATAATATGCTCTGTTTTCTTCCAGGTCAGTTCCAGTGTGGAAACAAACGCTGCGAGAAAGAGGAAGGTCTTAAAAGCTGGGAGGTGAATTTTGCCTATGTGGAACACGGCGAGAAGAAAAATGCATTGGTCAAACTGAGTAAGCTAAAACACAATGTTTTAATTTCCCCTCTTCATTCTTTCTTAAGGAGTGTGTGTGCTTGCAGTTTCGAATGTGTGTGTTTGTGGGTTTATGTGTGCGTGTCTGCCTCTGTGCATGTGTGTGGTTGCCTGGTGGAGGTTTCCATCCTAAAACCCAGCTCATAATAATCCTCCTTCAGGTATCATACTGCAGAAAATCCTGTTAGAATAATTACCGTAATTGGAAGACCCATCAGACCCTTTGAACTCAGTCAAGCAGGAAAATGACAGGCTTTTTAACAAGCTAGTGTAGGGGTGGCCAACCAGTCAGAGGTTAAGAGCCACATTTTTTCTATTTTACTGCAAAGAGCCACATCAAACACACAGTCACTGATACCGCTTGTTTCAGTTTTTTGTTTTCTGGAGACAAGATTTCAACCACGTCACTGATGCATTTTTGTGGCATTGGGATATATTTTTTAAATCCTCTGGAGCAGAGAGAGGAGCTGTGGATTATTGTTATTGATTATTGCATCAGTGTTTCTTAGGGTCAAAAACACTAAACTCACAACTTAAAATGAAAGCGTTTAGTTTATTTAATAAAAGAGCACATGTTCAATGTGAAAAGTGACAGTAGTTATAGATTATTTGCAATTTTGTGCTATATATATATATATATATATATATATATATATATATATATATTAAAAAAATAAAAATAATTTTATATATTTTTTAAACACCTTGAATTTCGGGGGGGGGGGGCGCGGGGCTCCGTTCGCGGGGCGCAGCGCCCCTCCAAGACAATGGTAGGGGAAACACTGGATAGTGTTTAATCAACGATAGGTTTTCCCCCCCTCAAAGGTGATTGGTTCACTGCATCACAGGTATTATTGTGATTGGCTCTTGGGCCACATCAAAATTAGACGCGCTGTCATCCTCTCATACTGACACCTGACACCACACATACACACGTAGGGAGAGCCGGGACGAAAGAAACACGGGACGAAAGTAACACGGGACGAAAGTAATGGAGCGATTTTATCCAAGCCCAAACAACTTTGACCGGCCAAATTACGTCAGAATGATCAGCATTCAATACTTAACAGACCTACTAAATATCAGGTTTAACTGTCAGGAGTAGCTAGTGTTGTCACGATACCAACATTTTACTTTCGATACCAAGTCAAGAATTGCGATTCCGATTCTTTTTCGATACTTTTCTTAAAAAAAGGGAAACAGTCTTAAATGTAATTATTGTGCTTTATTTCACACCAGAACCAGAACCATAACCATAACACAAACTTTTAAACAATGAGAACAATAAATACAATAAATGACAAGAATTCGTATTAAATTAAATTAATACATTTCTTACAGACAGGCCTCGTGGTGTCCGTAGGCTTGCCCTCACTCTCAGAGATATAGCTAAAATACTTCCAAATGTAGCTTTTGGCGTCTTTTTTGTCAACAAGCTGAGGGCAGCGGCAGTTGCACTCCCACTTGCAGCCAGGCTTCTCGTTTTCTCACATGCTCTGGCAGCTAGCGCGTGCACGAGAGAGGGGAGGCACTTGAGCGTGCTTGAGAGGGGCGGGACTGCAGGCACGGCTGCAGTGCAGGGAGTGGAAGCACACACGGCTCTTATTAAACGGCGCTTTCTCACCGGAGTACTTTCCCCCGTCATTCTTAAAGTACCGATACTAATGAAACGGAGGAATAGTAACGTTTTTAACGGCAGGGTATCGCGGTACCTTTCAAGTATCAGTACACTGTGCAACACTAGTCAGGAGTCAGTGTCTCTCCCCCAAACTCACACATATACAATTCGATATGAACTGAAGAGCCGCATGAAACTAGGCAAAGAGCCGCATGCGGCTCGAGAGCCGCGGGTTGGCCACTCCTGAGCTAGTGCAACAGGTCAAATCCAGACACTTTTCTCCTCATGAACACAATTTATTTTCCAATTTGTTATAATTCAAATGTTTTTGACAGTCCCAATTGTTGTGTGTGATGAAACATAATCTTGTGAATTTATAAAGGAACTACTTATAATTGTAGGGATTTTGGTGCACTGTGTTAATACATATTAAATAATGAATGCATTTCTGAAAACACCTAGCATTACGATGCCTGAAAAATCAAAACAGGAGTTCAACAGGGTTCTGTCCTTGGTCTTCTTAAAATGTATATATAAATAATTGACCAGATGTACATGATGGAATATACAATACTGTTATAATGTATTTTGTAGAACCATTTCCTCAATTTACACATACTACTAGATTTGGGGTTAACATGATTTGAAAGTATAACTTGTGTCTAATACTTATAATGACATCTTGAATCAAGATGTCATCAAGATTCTTGATTATGTAACATTATAACGGAGGAATACTAGTGTAAGAAATGCAATACTTAGACTCACAGCTCCTTTTACAATTGCTGTTATAATAATGAAATGACATTAAAAGCAATGAAAACCTTTATAATGCCATGTTTTTTTTATATTCTAGGACTATGCCCTGAATGCTCTTTCAAACTCAACTACCACCACAAGTGAGTACCTTCGGGATATTTTTACATTAAGAAAATAGATCATTTTTGTTCGCGATGAGTGATTTTAGAGATTGTGGAGAGTGTGCACTTGTCTGATAGAAGTAAGGGAGGTCACCAAGGCCAATCAGCACACATGATTTTGAAGCATGCCAGGGTTGAGGATTAAAACTATGATTGATGTCTGTTAAATGACCTTATGAGCCAGAGAGAATGATTATACATAAATTATTTTATATATGTAGCTTTGAGGTTGCTATAGATGGAAATCCGTACAAAGATGACCGTGATCTGGGAAAGTCTGTCATTAATTATTTCAGACCAAGGCTTTTTACAGTAAGTTAGGATTTTAAAGTTGCTCTGAGTGTTCCAGCAGACTTCTTAACAAAATGCATGAAAAGCCTTCATCTGTTTGAAGTGCTAGAGAAGGTTCATTCAAGCGTTTTACAAATACTCGGATAATTGGCTTCTTTATATTGGGAATAAGAGTTTGTTTCGTAATTCTGTGCGTAGGAGAAAAGAGGTGAAGGCGAAGCCCAAAAGGGTATTGGAGGAGAACCAGGAACAACCACAGAAAAAGAAGCAGAAGAAGAAGAAGAGGAAGAGGTCATCTTCACACTCCAAGAAGCAGAAACACAAGAGACACAGAGGTAAGACTCCTCTTTGCCAGCCAGATAAACGGTCCCATTAAAAAGGCAGTAATCTCATCAGATGGGAACAGCCTGTGGGAGCAGCCCTGTTTATGTTTTTTCCCCGAAATGATATCATTTTTCTCTAGTGCTTGACATTATTACTTTGTAACGACTCCCTTTTGAGTCAAACCCATCTTATTATATAACTGTTTTTCTACAGCCTCCTCCAGCAGCTCAGAGGAGACGCAGTACTCGGACAAAGGTAGCCTTCATAACTCCTACGCTCACACACCTCTCCAAATACCTCCCCTCACACATTGGACATTTTCTGATATACTCCCCCAGGTATCTAGGTCGAGGGAGGTCTGCTATTTCTCAACTGTCTTTCTCCCTATTCCTCTCAACTTTTTTGCCTTCTTCCTTTTCATGTTGCCCTTCACTGTGAGCAGCAGGAAATGAAGTATGTCTTTGCCCCCGTGTCCCTGTTCTGTTTATTCCAGAACCTGGAAGGATTGATGGGTGGGCAGTGGCGTGTTTGTTTCATTCTTTCATAGGCGTTCTCTACATATTTTAAACAGCTGATGAAGTTTGAACCATGTTACAACATCATGTCATTTGTGTTTGGCAGTCCCCAATGTTTTTTTTTTGCATGCCTTTTTATTTTATGCAGCTGTTTCTGAACCGTTTTAAATACATATTCATAAATAATATTAGTTTTATACTATTTTTAAAACTCCAGCCGTTCTAAATAGAAAATGCTCACTTTAGTCTAAAAACGGTTTAATCTCCTGCTTCTTTCCACACTCAGGGAGGCATGCACTGATGGGATTTATTTGTTACAGAAAGATTTCAATATAGTGTTTCATTGGATCGAGAAACTCAAAGAAAATTTGAGTACATCTGATTTCTTTTTTTTTTGGCACAAACGTCCACTTGTTTTTAAGGATGAACTGGTTCGATTTAGGGTGTCAAGGTCACTGCCCATTTATTAATAATTAATATGCTAATAATTGTTGGGGAAATATTTTCCAAGGCCAATAACTTTGACCCAGTTTATCAGTTCAAACTGTCCTGACTGAGCACACGCACCTGTAACCTTGGCTGCTGTGCTCTCAGTGTTCTGTCTCCTTGTTCCTGCCTGTTGGCGTCAGCTGATAGAGGTGTTATGATTCCATCTTGTTATGCACAGTGTTGATTATTCTCTCTGAACTAGCTAAATACATGGGTCTGGGGTAGAGTTCTTCAGAATTGACATGGCAACTCGACCGTGATGTCAGAACCTCTGACTCTTGAACTTGTTTTGTGAATTCTCCGGCCGAAGCTCCAAATAAACCCATCAGTGTTTGCCATCTAAGCTCCAGCTCTCCCTGTGTCTCCTTTTGAGTCGGTGACTCCTCCTGCATTGCTACACAGAAGTTTCCCCCACAATAATGATGCATCAGTGTCCAATAGAATACAAATACCAGTCATATCACTTTGGACAGACATGGATCTAAACTGAGCCAATCAGATGGATTCCTGTTGTGAGAGGCTAACAGTGAGGATCCTGACATTTAAACTGATGAACAAGGGCTTATCGCTCAACCTTATTTCTGACTGACAGCTCTCTGAATCTCACCTTGCAGACTCTGAAGCGGGGGATGTGCCAGAGGGCCAATCAGAAGCTGACCACTGGAAAGGACCTGCTCCTGCGGTGGAGGAGAAGTCAAGGTGAGATTAAACAGATTGTTCATATTAAGTCTCCCCCAGTAAGCTGCAGTAAAACCATCACAGACAGTCTTTACCACTTAGCTTACATACGTTACTGATCTTTATATAGCACAGTATGTAGACCACTTAGATACCCCACACAAAGCTGTTCACAAATGTGAGAAAGTTGCTAAACCTTTTACTGGTTCCTGTTACACCCCTCCTGACATTAGCAATGTTGTCAGAAGAGGTTTATTCAGCAGCGTACATGAAAGGCACCAACATTTCTCTGATTTCATTTTTTTAATCTTTCTAGGGAGGAGGAATTTGATGAGTACTTTGAAGACATGTTTCTTTGACTCTGCTGGTATCAGCGGGGGACCCTGCTGTGGCTTCACTTCCTTCAGCGTGCCACTGATATTAAGCATGTTCTGTTTGGAGTCTTGTGTGCGTGTAGATTTATTTGATTATATGTTTCAGTACTCTTGCAGAAATAAACATGATTTTTACCCTCCACAAGTCAGAGTGTTTTTCCCCCCAATGTCTGTCATCTCTTGGTTTTAAATCCACCATTAGCGAGGCGGAACACAATTATTAAAAATATGTTTTGTTCATGGCTCTCAGGAGGGCAATACAGTATCTTCGGCTGGCTTGCCATGAAATATAAAAATGTTATCTCCGCTGGGCATAAGCCAGTGGGGAGAAATCTGTTTGTTTCTGTGCATGGTGAATCTCCAGGTTTTATGTTTTCATTTTTTTTAAACCAATATAAATTAAATGTTTAAAACATAATTGACTGCCGAATCAGGACTCCCCTAAACTGGTGGGTATTTTGGATAAACAACTGTCTATAACTGTTTTGTAGCAAAAGGCATTTCTACACTGGTAATCAGCTAGTTTAGTAACAAGCCTTACCTTGTCTGTTGCAGGCCTCATTTTAGACATTTCCGTGGCTCCAAAACCAACATCCATAAAATAAGTTTGGTCCCATTTTGACTTGTTGCATCTCCAGATAAGTCTGACACAAGCTAAACTCTTGTTAGACACAAGCTAAATATACTTATGTTTGTTATCTTGGCTGCCATCTAAATTGTAAGGAGGGATAATTGAGAATAAACTCTTCTTTGTTTTTGAGGAAAGAGGAAGTTGATGGATTTTCTAACTTGAATCCAGAGACAACATCAAGTCAAAATGTTCAATTTGCCTAAAACTTGTGTTATTGACTTATATTTATAAAGACATCAGGCATTACACAGCAGACATTTGTCTTGTCATTGTAGGAACAGCACATAAAGGAGACAGGTGTTTCTAAAAACCTTAATGATTCCCCAGTCAGCTGTGACATTGAGCCAGGGCGCACAGCACCTGAAACCAAAGCAGCTTAATTAAAAGCAGCCATCATTAGTTTCAATTATTTACACTTGTGCTTTTCCCGTTGTGAATGTCAAAATGGCCTCTGTGAAAAAGGCCTTTGACTTTCTTATCAGTATAATGTGTTACATAATAATTGGCAATTTCTTTTATAGATTCTTTTTCAAAGCCATGCCATTTTTCACCTTTATTTGTAAGTTGACAGAATGGGTTTGAAATGCAGGGAACAGAGAGGGAGCAGTGACATGTAACACAGATCTCAAGGGCTAACCTGGGATGTTGCCCTGAAACTACTTGGCTAATAATGGGCTCCTAATTGGCATGCAGATGGGAACATTGCAAACATAGCAGTTTAGCATTCAGCATGTTAGCATTCTCATTGTGATCAGATTAGCATGCCAAGGTTAGCATTTAGCTCAAAGCTAAACGTGTCTAAGTAGAGCCCAGTCTATGGTACAGCCGCACAGAACCATTTGTCGCAACACAGCTCAGGAAACGTGACAAGAAGGAAAACCATGCAAGGTTATACTTTTTAAGACTATAGAGAGGCGAAGTCCCTCCCTTTCCGGTGGGACTCATGGGACCTTATTTCGGAAAAAGTTTGAATTGAAGTCAATGGAGAGAGAAAGATTATCTTTCGATCCCGTTTGAATTGTGCCACGAATTACACATATGACGTTTGTCAATCTTAAAAAATCATTCCCATGTCCAAAAAGTCGCAGTTTGTCGTAAAACTGTTGAAATATAAGACTATGAAAAATACGCAACTAGAAAGACTACAAATCCCAGAGTCGCGTAAGTGATGTCATAACTGATGTCACAATTGTTTCCCTCCACCAAATAAGAGATAGCTAAGATAACTTTAACAAGATGCCTGTGTGCTTAGTACCAGGTTGTTATCATACCAGCAATGGGTCTTGCTCATTCTTTCGCTTCCCGTATGATGAAGGGACCAAGAGTGGATGGATCAAGTTAGCTACCTAGCTAGTAGCAAGCACGTTAGTTAGCATTACAGCCTTAGCCTTGTCATTTGTATTATCCTTAACATGAAGTAACATCAAGTAACCCAAAATGTTAAACAGTAAGAGTAGTAGTCATATTTCGTGAACCCTTTGAAGAGTACTGTCACACCGGTGTGATCATTCTATACCATTTAAGCATGGGGGAGAGATGCTAACGCTACATTAGCATCGGCGATCTGTTCTACTTCATGCTATCTGCACAAATGGTTGACATTAAACATTAAAAAGATCAGGCAGTTCAGAGAGAATCAAAGGAAGGCAGGCAGCTTTGCATGACATTCTTCTGGACGTGTTGATAGTGAGGGTAGATTAGAATCCCTTTTTTGACAAGACAGTAGTGACGGCCATCTTGGTGACGTATGTTGTTGTGCTTGTCTGCGAGACCAGAGATGTTGTTCATTGTGCGTTTCACACAAAAAAATGTGTTACTTCACAGTTTTACGACACATTTTTTTTTTTTTTTACTTGCAAAATTATCTTTTAAATTGGCAAACATATGTGACCCGCTCTATCGAAATCAGTCGGAAGTCTCAACGGCCCATTTCAAAATAAACGTGGATTTCCGTAAAAAACTATTTTTTCGGGGTTCGGGTGTTTTGTTTGATTTTAAACAAACAAAGTCTTGGCTTTCAGAATATGAAACTTTTATTTCCAAAATCACACGATAAATACATTTTTGAAGCTTGCAAAGGGACGAAGACAGGCACCTCTCACTCGCAATCTGCTCTTCCGCAGCGCCACCCCCCCCCCTCCCTCCGGCTGAAATTATGAATGTAAGAGTATAGTAATCATAGATAACACGGCAGGGTCCGTTACAGTTTGTTTTCATCTGATTTCAATTAAACAAAGTCTTGGCTTTCAGAATATTAAACTTGTTTCGGCAAATTCAGATGATAAATACAGCTTTGAAGCTTGTAACGGCATAATTACAAGCGGAGAACGGAGTAACTTAACGTCACAGCAGGCATAACAACAGCCGGTGTTTCTCCTGAGTGTTTTCCCTGGGAAACAAACGCAATACACACAAACGCAAAATTACACACACACACACACGTGTGTATACACACACACTCGAGCTTCCCCCAGACCAGTAATCCAAATGAAAATATCTTCCCTCCGTAGTATTTTGATCATTTGCTCCGCTAATAATCAATCAGATCGATGGATTCCAGAGAAGAGAAAACTTTGAAGGCCTTTTTCTCAAAATGATGACTCAGCGACAGTCATTATATAATGTGACATATTTCGCTTAATATTTGGAGTACAACAACAATCCAGATATCATTAGAAAGCTAGGAATCTCCTCTTTCCAACAGTGTATACAACTCAAAATGTGTCTTCGGGTCAATGCGACTGATTTCGATGGAGCAGGTCACATACGTGTAATTCGTGGCACAATTCAAACGGGATCAAAAGTCCGCTCCCCCGGAAGGGGAGGGACTTCGCCACTCTATACTTAAACAGGTTTATTACCACCACTCAACAATGTGTGAAGGTCAGCCACTGAAACAGAGCATGTAGGCATGAACTAAAAAAACATAATGCAGGGTGCATGTAAGCTGTAGGAAACAGATTGGACAAATAGACCATCTTTTATAGGCTTAGTGCCCAGGTGATTTCAATCAGCTGTTGACATGACCATGTCCGCTGATTGGCTGCTGAGGTTTTCTAGGACCACCTCCAAGAAAGAGGGCTGTAGACTTGTTTAACATGTTAAAATAACTAAACCTGGTTATCTGCACTATAGGTTTGGTACTTTATCCAGAGTTGTGCTCTTTGGTCCAGCTCTCTGTTGGATTGTGTCCCTCTGTCCAAGGGCAAATTTAAGTGCTGCCTCGACCTCAACTAACAGAAAATAAAACTGTGAGGTTGCCGGGAGATTATAGAGTTTGGCTGAAAAAAAGACAATTAAATTACCTCTTACCGCTCTGTCTGCCTCGTTTAAACTTCTCTGCTTTCTCAGAAGAAGCCATTTACTCTGTGATTCATGGCTGTGTTCAGGCAACAGATGGTTAAGTATAGTAAATGGTACATTGAGTAATAACAGCATGTTGTGTTTGAGTGGCCGTGGGATATAATTTGGCCCCTGGCTATACTTGTGCACCTGGATGCATTTACAGTTGATCAATTGAGTTGTCAACATTCTGTTTTTCTTGGTTAAAGATTCTTGCCTTCACATGGGAACACATTTACTGACTTTATGTCGTCAGGGGGATTTAAAACAACATTTAAATATGACAAGCTCGACCTCATTCCATGTTTAAAAACATATACAAATATTCACCGTAAAAAATATGGTTTATATGGTTAAAAGAAAAAAAATTGAACTTGTTCAACAATCCTCTAGTCTTTCTCCATCATTAATAATCCAGAATTTAAGGAATATGCTTTAAATTGCTCTTCTCTTCAGAAGCGGTCCTTATGAAGAGAAGAGCAAATTACAGATGGGGACAGCTCTGCACCCACTGACCCGTAAATTGTCCGGGGAATCAAAGGTCATGTTGATGCAGAGGGTTGACAAGCGGAAGTGCTCTACGTGATGATAAATTACAGTGTGCTCCTGTGTCAAATGTTCCATCTAGTCAGCAGACGCCTCAGCAGCATCCTGCACTCAAACTACCTTCTAACTGGAGTGCATTACTGCAGCATTGGTGCTCTTCATCTTCTCCTCCCTAGGGTGAAGTGTATCTTCTAAATAACTGTATACTTGTCAAAAATAATGACATTAATGTTCTTTAAATTATACTTCTCTAATTTGAGGATCAAATATGCTACATAATTGTTATATGAAATATTATAAATATTTGTTTTGAGCCAAAACTGAAATTAATCCAGTACTTGAAACATCATTTTAGGTCTGTCTGTCTGTGCATGGATAACACATTAAAGAGTTGTGTTGATAAGCCTGATTGCTGATTGTTTTGATTTTATAGTTTGTTAAATGAGATTAACTAATGGTTAAATGATAAAAGATATTAGTTTAAAACAAATATTTTGCACCTGTGTTTTATATGTTCATTATTATGCTTTTGACAAAAGATGATCCAAACACTGATGAGAGAAGATTTTTCTATTATGATTGGCTGTCTCAATCATTGTGATTGAATGTTTCAATCTTATTATGTTGTTCTTACTGTGATTGTTATTGATGTAATTGATGTTGTGTAAGTCCACACTCAAATCTGAAGATTCCCATTGATTTAAGTATTGAACAAAAATATTGAGAAACTGTTGGAGATATATTTTCCAAAGCCCATAACTTTGACCCAGTTTATCAGTTCAAACTGTCCTGACTGAGCACACGCACCTGTAACCTTGGCTGCTGTGCTCTGTGTTTCGTCTCCCTGTTCCTGCCTGTTGGCGTCAGCTGATAGAGGTGTTATGATTCTATCTTGTTATGCAGTGTTGATGATTCTCTCTGAACTAGCTAAATACATGGGTCTGGGGTAGAGTTCTTCAGAATTGACGTGGCAACTTGACCGTGAAGTCAGAACCTCTGACTCTTTGACTTGTTTTTGTGAATTCTCCGGCCGAAGCTCCAAATAAACCCATCAATGTTTGACATCTAAGCTCCAGCTCTCCCCGTGTCTCCTTCCTGAGTCGGTGACTCCCACTGCATTGCTACACAGAAGTTTTCCCCCCACAATTAACACCATGCAATGTCCAGTTTTCTGCATGCAGAATGTGCATACGGCAGGATGTTGAACAGTCAGACAACACTGTATCGAGCAGGGATCAGAACCAATCCACTGATCCTCTTTCCCCAGAGGCTCATCCAGCTTTGGAGCCTCTAAGATCCCTGCACGATATATTACTAAGAACCAGCACTGGAGGAGCTAAGCTCAAGGTTTTTCAAGTTCATTCTCCAATTTAACCCACTTTTAGTGTTAATAGGAACGTTTTTACTTTGACAATAAGTTATTTCCTCTGTTAAGCTTCCATAAATTCCTTTATTTGCTTACACATATTACATCTCTTGACACATACATACAGTAGAGGTCATCTCATATGTCAAATTATAAGATTTCTAAGGTCTGAAAGACAGTTGATGGGATAAGTATACCGTGTGATATCTCACACAAGATCCTTGAAGGAAAAGCGAGGTGCCATTTGTTCTCACTGGAGACAGAACCTGTGGTGTAACCATTGATAGAAAACGTGTGCAGCAGGAACAATGAGGTAAAATAATGGTTATAATAACATATAACTTTCTGTAAATGTTCATTCCACAGTTCTGGCTCCAGTGACCGCGCAAGCTCCTCACTATCCCTCAAAAATAGTTTCCGGCCAGTCTCAAAGCCATTCTGATAGGATTAAGTGCCTTTGATTGATGACCTGTTCATTACAGAAGCTGACATTGTGTAACAGTTGAGAGCCACGGCTTGCCTTTAGCCATTGCTAAAAGTGTGTCAGGAGGTGCACTGTCGACTCAGATGCCTAGCCAGATCAGGGTCAAATGCAGGTATAAATGAAGATTAACACTGAACTAGTGGTTGTTGTGTGATTTGTCACACTGTTGCATCAGTGAAGAAATTATCAGAGGACTTTGGCCTGTACCACGTTACAATCAATGATGCTATAGCTTCATCTGTCACGTTTTAAACTCAAGTTTTCTTCAGATACATACAAGGCTTTGGTAGCCTGCTATGCTTCCTCAGTAAGAAGGGTATTTAAAGTCTAAAGCTGTGTGGATCTCAAACGCTGGCCGACAATCAAATCAAATCCTATCCAATCTTCTTACAAGACAGGTAGATCCACTCTACCCTGTTTGACTGACTGCGACTATTACCTCCTTAGAAGAAGAAGAAAAGGTCGCCTTTACTGTACATCTTTCAAATCAGGTTTTCACTTCAGTTATTCTTAAGTTTACACAATTTACATTTGACAATTTCTAAACTATATACATGTGAAATCAAGTTTAAAAGACGTTTTTGAATCGATAAGGAATTGTAATTTAGTTCTAAACACTGGTATAAATAGTATTCACATTAGCTTTTTTTTAAAGTTATTTTACCAAGTCATTGGGCATAACAGCTTACGGGTGTTTACGATAAAGTTACACAAATTCAAAACATTGTCGATTGTGTTTTCAGCGTGCAGTTGTTCACAGATTCAGAACGCCCTATCTCAAAGCTTGTCTCATCCTCTCTCTCCGTGAAGACAGTTTAAGTACAAAATTGTCAGACAAAGAATCCAAAAAAAAAGATGTATATAGATAAATAGATTGCATATTAACATAAATGTAGCCTCACAACTCTTCAGCGCCTTTTGAGGTAAAAGAACATCAGCCCTTTATGATTGCATGTTTTCACTCGCTGTATCAAAGCTACAAAGGACTGTGTTACACCATTAACAGATCCTTCAGGACTCAGGCTACTCTAACTGGTAACCCAAAACAGATTTGTAGCCCAATTTCTCCACACACTCATGGCCTGCCGCTGCCAAAACAGCAGCAGCTAAGTGCAGTGTGCAACCTACAGTACTACTATACTGTGTGGTAACTGACCGCCAATAGGAACACTGTAAATACTATTGCTTTGGCTATTGCTAGTTTCTGAGCTTATCAAACCAGGTTTTCCAATTCCTTCGGAAATGCTTTGATTATTGCTATGATAAAGGGAAATATATGTCGTCCATGTATATATTTTTCAAAAGTTCATGGCTGTGTGTTGGAGGAAGCCGACTAAGGAGGAAGTTTCAAACGCATCGCAACTTCCGGGTAAAACAAGCTTCTCTTGCGCTGAGAGTCCAAAACGTTACTTCATGGTGTTCATGGTGTTTTCTGACTCATCGCTCCTCGGAGAATAGATAGGCTGACTGCGGACTGGACCACAGACCAGACACTAGACTAAATATAGGCTAGACTGAACCAGACCAGATGCAAACAGGGCTGAACTGGCCTGCAGCAGAGCGGAGAGCACCTAACCTGAGAGAACTACGCTGCGGTAGATCAGACCAGACCAAAGTGGCCTAGTCAAGCCCCAACTACACTAGCTGTCGGATCAGAATAGGCTAGCGTAGCCTAGATTAATTCTAAACAGATCGCATGAGTCCAGATCCAAGCACTGGTGGAATTTAGCAGATGGTGCAGGTCTTTGACTTCCCGTCGCCACCACCTAGATAAACAGAAATAAAGAATGTGTTTATACAGGGTGATTGTGAAGACTTGGATCAGGACAAGTATAGATTGTTTTGCTTTTTTCCATACCTTTTTTGTTCTCATCATCTTCCAGTTTCTTCTTCTCATCCTCGATGGCCTTCATCTTCGCGTTGTATATCTCGGCATGCTTGTTCCATTCGCTCCTGTTGTTTTTCAGACCGTCAAACATGGGCGTGATCTCTTTGTGGAACCTGGAGAACTCCTGATAAATAAAAGAAAAAGGGATGTAGGGTATCTGTTATTCACATTGTGGGATGCGCAGAGGCAGGAGAGCTTACAGGAAGGAACATGTTGCTGTTCCAAATACACGATATGCCTCTTAGAGAAGAAGTATGATCCACTGACACATTGCTTTATGGATGTGTGTGTTTTTGTCCAGATACCATATTGACAGACTGAAAAACAGCTCGTAGACATTCCTCTGGGGGCCAGCTGGTTTCAACATGTTCATCTATATACATCATGTTGTTCAACCCAACACCCTTACATCAAGACTACATGCTGCGTTGTGATCCCGCATGCAAAATGCACTATTGACTCGGAGCTACACCTTTCTGACAGTCTTATCAAATATTTACCTTACCCAGCAGGCTTTACACAATATTATTTATCACACAGTTGGAGGCACGTTTAAAAATACATGATATTGCCTTGAAAATACAAGTTACACTTTAAACTAGGGCCTCAGAGTAAGGTTGATACATGAGTTTAGTTACTTTTGCAGCTTTTGTCAACATCAACATCGATTATAGTGAACTAAATCAAAACAACTCATGGGTAGAATATTGTTTTATGGTGCTTTGCTGGGAATCAAAACCAAATAAAAGCTGGATTAAATGGTTACACCCCTTTAGACTGTGGCTGTGTTAACATTCTAACAGTTACACATAACACAGGCCAGACTTGCTGGATCCATGTCTGGCATATTTCACGCTTTGACATCCAACATCACCTCCCCTTCAAGGTTTATAATAATCATACTTCTAATGTTTCCACAAAAGCTGATTATTACCTTGTACACAAAGGAGCACACAAAGTCGATGAAACCGCACTGCATCTTGCCGAGCTGTTCAGAACAGTTTCTGTCCATCATGGGCTGAGAGAGACAGAGGGAAGAGTTTCAGGTTTACAAATTGCCTTGAAAAAGAAAATATGTGAAAGGTGGAGGCGGTGTGACCCTTACAATTGGCTGTTGGTCCAAAACACTTCTCTCCAAATCTCCCTGTTCCCAGAATTCAGCAGCGACCATCAGGGCCACCTGCAGAGAGACACACAAGAGGGAGAAATAATGATACAGAGGAAACAGTTTGATATCAAAGGAAAAACAAACTGTCACATAAGTGTCCTATAAACCCAGTTTGTTTCTGTTGTCATGGCTTTTAGCTCTCCTATTTCAAAAAGAAAATACCCTTTAGTATATGTTTTGGATAAAATACAGGTGTTTATGCTGAATAACCTGATAAAAGATTGAAGACAGGTGGAATATTAAAATAATGTGATGCGTGGAACTCAATAGGTTTGTCCTAGCTGAACAAACCTCACTATACACTTTCTAAACTGCTAATGTGAAAGTCACCCACCTTGCTCTGTACCTCCCAGGGTTTGCAGATAGCTGACAAGTCACAGCCTGTCATCATCATGGCCCTGGAGGGGAGAGAGAGAGTCAGTCAGGGAGAACAACATGAACCCCTAGGTCATGCAAGGGTTTCAGAAATCTGTTCACAAACACAGTGGAATCAGTTACATACATTATGATTTCCTTCCTGGTGGGATTGTTGGAAATATAGTTAATGGCCTCCTTTTCGTCTGGCATTGGCTCTGTGGCATTCACAATGTTTTGGAACATGGTTCTCTTTCTGCGTGACGAGATAGCAGAGTGTTAGTCAGACCAACTGAACTGAATAAATACACAAACTGGTCGCGTAAAATGAGTCAGTCAAAAGAAAACAACAGAGGTGTACAGACAAATATTGATGGCGGCAGCTTTAACTCTCAGCTGTAATCGGCCATTTTAAGGCTCTAGCATGGGGAGTATTTACGAGAACTTACTTGAAGTAAAGGGCCAGATCAGTGGCGATGATGCAGACGTCAAACAAGTGCTGCACGTTCTCAAACTGACGCTTCTGGAGGTTGCAGAAGATGTTCAGGGTCTGCAACAGACAGTAAAGGTGGTCAAAATGTGTCCCACTTCTTGCATTGAAGTCTGATTATAGTTACTGTCAAAAACGTGTCATACTTCATCAGCCATGAGCGTCTTGCTGTACTCCAAGTGGTGCCTCTCCATGATGGAGGAGCCATGAAGTTTAGCCAGAGGATGTTGACTCCTGCAGAAGAAAGAAAAACATATATTTACACACAGGTTACACACACATGCAAGCACTTTCTACACACACAATACACTTTTTTGACTTGCTTTGTCTGGTAGAGGTTGTTGGTCCCTCTGTGGTCGATATCGTGGCAGAAAGCAGCAGCCACCATGGCGAAGGCATCTAGATCAGAGTAGTACTTCCTCAGCTTCCCTGTCTGTAGGCAGAGGAGACGAATCATGGATTATAATGTGCAGATGTTACAGATTGTGCCCTCCAATTAAATGGATTATGTGTCCAGAACAAGATGAAAACAGCATCTCACATCTTATCTGATATGGTGTTTTAGACCATTCAAATCTAGAAACACATCGGTACCCTGTACTTCCTGATAGTATTATCCTTGATGATTTAATATCCCTTTAAAAGCTATTACATATTAAACCTGTATTGGTGCGTTTCTCAGTTAACTTAACGATGGACAAAACATTATGAGCCTATATACACATTCTTGTAAAACATAGCAGCCTGTGTGAAAATAGTGTGCAGTGAGCTGTAGTGTCAAAGTCTATAGCATCGAATACAGATGTGAAATGGAGAAATATAAGACATTTGTTGGGGTTAGGGTTTGCTTCAGATGCAGCAGATGTTTTGGAGGCGTTACCTGCAGCAGGCAGAACATGGTGTGGCCCACGTTGAAGCCGTGCCTCCAGTTGTGGTAGGTGATGGAACGGTAACCCTTCCTCACCGTGAACATCCATTTAGTCAGTGTCTTGAGTAGGAGAGTGGGAGTGAAGCAGAGTTGATCATTTGTGAGGGTTTTAAGATGAGCTATCGCCAGGACATAGCGTCTCCTTGCAGAGTAATCCCCAGGGCAGATTATCTTTCACACCAAATGATGGATAATATTGTTTCTTTAACATAATGAAATGTAATCAAGTTTTATATGTGTGTAAAATACATGCTATTGAAATCCATGCCTGCTATGAGTGTAGCAGTATTAGCAGAACAAAGGGATATTCTCCAGCTACTAAGGGACCGCCAGAAGGAGCAACACATCATAGTTAGTGTCTAACTTCATGCACTCACCTCTGCAGGAACTTTAAACTTTTCCACAACTCCGAGCTCAAAGAACATGCGAATGCCGGCTCTGATGAGGTCGGTCTCGGAGACGGGGAGGTCGCTGAAGGAGAACAGGTACAGGTTCTCTCCGGTGACATTGTCAGCTGGCGGGCAGTTTGCTCTCTGAAGAAAAACAACAACAGATTTAACTTAGAATACATCCATTAGTCATTCAACGCTCGCATGCGTATTCCCCTTTCAAGAAAAGAATACTCCCAAATCCATTAAAATGCAGATATTTAATGAAGTCTGCGCGTATACACGTTTTTAAACCTATTCATACATGTGTGCTTTGATAGGTGTAAAGTAATAATCTTTTGTGACACCGTTTTTTCATCTCATTGAAAGTATTTGTCCCGAAGGTTAGCAAAGTAAAAACATACCAACAGTTTGTACATCTCTTTCTGGTCGAGGTCTTCGGGCTCTGCGTCAAACTTCTCATTGGTGTTCTGGTTAGAAAAGAGAGATCAGCACATTATTATGGCTTACATTGAATTTATGAATGTGCTGCCATCACCTACAGACATTCACAGCATCATTTGTAGACAAAAAGCTAACACCATCATGTTATTCCAAGAAGTCAAAGCAATTGTTTCCACTAGACATGTTCTTAGCCCTTTAATCGCTTCTATTGGAAGACTGCTGAACTAAAAGCTATTCAGGGAGCATTAACCTTTGACTGCTGTTAATCCCTGCTCGAGTGGCCTCTTGATCAAATGCTGAGAGATCAAAAGGTACGTTTCTGGAGAGGAAATGTGGAAACTGACCAGGATGGACTGCATCTCAGCTGAGGTGCATTTGGTCTGGTACAACAGCATCTCCTGGGCGATTTCCTTCCTCCACTCCATACGGTTCAGCCTGTCATAGGTGTCGCAAACCAGCACGGACCAACCCAAGAACTGAGTCAGGGCCTGGCAAGGACAACCAGAGTGAGAAGGAATGAGAACAAATCTGTACTTTTCCTTCACTCCTGGGACACTCCAGAAAACTCCAACACATCTCAGAGTGTTATGAAGTTACTGCTTTCAGGGACATTCTGTTCATTGACAGACAACAACATGAGATCCCAAATGACAGGAAATAATGATAATAAAAAGCGAGAGAGAGTGTGGAGCTGACCTCAGTAATCTGCTCATCGTGTTCATCAAATGGCTTGCCGTCTTTCCTGTTGAAGAAAGTGGCGATGCCCACAATTTCTTCCTTCTTGTTGACAATGGGCAGCGACAGACAGTTTTTGATAACAAAACCTGTTTCATCCACAGCCTCTTTCTGCAAGACATTGCAAAAAACGATGTTAAAACCATGCATCAAGTTTAAAGCAAGTCTCAATTCTTCTTGAACACGGATATCTAAACAGTATGACATAAAAAGTGCATATTTAACATTATATGGAATCCTATACTGGTGTGTTTTGATAGGATCGGAGGGACGAAACCCTCTTTAGTGGTCACACATGCAGAGCACACAGCACACACAGTGACATGTGGCCTCTGCATTTAACCCATCCTAGTACCAGGAGCAGTGGGCAGCTATTGTACAGCGCCCGGGGAGCAATGGGAGTGGGGGGTTGTCTGGTGCCTTGCTCAAGGGCAGTGTTTGGATGCAGGGTACAAGTGTCCTCACCTGGAAAGTGAAGAAATCATCTGCAGCCACGTTCATCATGTTGCAAATCTGCACGAAAACACATTAAAAACGTTAAGATCCGGCGCTTTGCAAATATTATTCAAAGCTGCTATTTCTTATCAATCTTTGCAACAACTTTTTCTTACTTTTAATTGTCACAAAAAACCTACATTTATCACATATTACACCTGTTTTAACTTTATTGCATATTGTTTGTTGCAATATGTTCAACTTTTAAAAAAAAGTCCAATGTCTAATTGGGATTCAATAAATGAAAATGAAAAATGTATTCATTGGTTTACACTGACACAAATCCTGCCTCGTCACTTCATGTGAGTATCACTGCTGATAAGGGTCTTTTCAGTGACATATCACACAACCTGTATTCCTGCGCCTTTTATTTCTCTACATTATTCTGTTTGTGTGGATGTGGATACGTGTCTGTTCATATTCTACATGTCAGCTGCCCTTTATTTTGTATGCTTCTCTAATTCCAGTGATCCTCGTACAGAACTGCCCCGCGGCAACAGTGAGACTTACAAAGCCATTCTCTGCCACGTAGGTTGGCAGGCCGCTAACAAGAGCCCAGTGATCTATAGGCGGGCCACTGAAAGAGAGAGAGAAACACAGAGAGTTGAGTGAGAAAGTTATGTTCTGATATACAAAATAAACAGTTTGACCCACATGTTACGAAAACCATACCCAAATAACCCCAAGAATAGCCGGTGGACCATCTTAGCACATCGTTAGCCTAATAGCATAATTGCCTAAGTCATTTTTTGGCCAAATTGTGATATCTGCCTAACTTTACTCTCCTACCACTGCTGCATCACCCTGCCTTATTGCCTATGTCCACAGCCTATCAGAATGCATTTTAGAGTCCAAAATCACTATCTGCCTAAGTCATCGCTTTGACTTAGGCATTTTTGCAGGGCACTTTTCCTTGTTTTCCAAAAACATTCAAATATGACTTGGGCAATTATGCTATTAGGCTAACGACATGCTTTAAATGTGAGTTTAAGATCAGACTCAAAACTAAGTCAAGACTTTTATTTTAAAAGATGACATTTTTTGGACTCCAAACATGTCCAGTTTTTTCATGCTGTATTTTGAAATGCATTGTGTTAGATTGAGTGGATTTGTAGCTTCTGCTGCTTACGGTATGACTTTGATTTCTTCTTTGGCGCCTTCCAGGAGGTAGTCAATAATCTTGTAAAAGGTGATTTCCTGTAAAACAATAAGAAGCCTGTTAGAAATGATTGATGTATCTAAACTGTGTTAGACAATAGAACATGTGAAGCAAGTGGGAATTCAAATTCTACATGAGGAAATTAAGTTAGTTACCCTGCCGTCTGGCGTCTTTGGTCCTTTATAGGGTTCCACATCCCCCAGTTTCACAGGCCATTCATCATAGAATTCCTACAGGGGGAAAACACAGACAATAAAAATGATGGATGCCCGTTAAAATAAAGGGTTTTCTATTTGATCTTAAGTGTAAAATTGTAGATATTCTGCAAGACCAACCTTCTCTTTGGTCATGTCCAACAGGCCCACTGAGTATCTTTCACATCCGAGATAGATCCTTACAGTGTAGAGCGCTTTGTGGAACTGTCTCTCAATGTCTGTCAACTCCTCAAAGACTTTACTGGCCGACCAGAGCAGCACCTACAAGGGAAACGACCACAATGGATGCGGGTGTAATTAAATGTGTAGCTGTGGCATATAGTTTGGGCACCGTTATAAATAAATACAGATGAATTACAGAATACTCAGGGTTTAGTTTACCTGACTCCTTCTGGACTCCACATTGAACATGTAGTTTGTGTGATGCTGCAGGGCGATGACTTGGGCAAAGTTCATGTACTTGTGGAAGAGCTAAGGACCAAATTAGATTAGAGGTTTCATCAATACACAACAGCAGACTTTCAGACTATGACAGATGGGAACTTTAAAAGCTCAAAAGTCTCATCTGACTTCTTTTCCATTAGCAAAGCTGCGATTATTCAAGTGGAGTAAATATGGAGGGATTTCTCTTTCCCAGATCAGTAAACCATGACCCAAACACAAGGGATTCTCGTGAGTAAAAGTCCCCATTTGGTACATTCGTACAAAGATTACACGTTTTGTTCATGGATTTAAACAAAAATACATATAAGTGTTTGAGGCTTGAAAAAATCTATTACACTTGTGATTTACTCGTCTTTACTTTTGTAAAGAGAATCATGAACCAAAACATAGGGATGTAGACATTATAATAAACTATATCTTAGCAGTTCAAGGACCAACAGATGTCGTTATTTTCTATTTATGTTCCTGCGAATCAACATTACAGCCCCAAGAGTAAAACATATGCATTTCTTTGAGGAATGGTTGAGTTTATTGCCTCTTTTTATGAGACATAGTAGTGAATGTTCTTCGATATAGACTGATAATATATTCCCAATTAAAGGTGGGGTAGGTAAGTTTGAGAAACCGGCTCGGGATACACTTGTTGTTATATTCCATGGAATGCTCTTAACATCCCGATAGCAATGAATATCTGAAGTGCTTTGACAAAACATCCATAAAAGAATGTCATCTGTGGAAGCCGTGGTACTGTAAAAAGCACGACCAATCATCTGAGCCGGCCCGGCTAAAATAACTGGATGGCCTACCTGCCTGTCAGCCTTCCATCTGGGCACAAACTCATCTCGTGCCCTCATTGGTCATGTACGCGTTCGTGTGTGTTGGAGGAGGGGCTCTGTAAGGAAGTGGCAGATTTTTTCCGGTTGTGTATTTTCAAATTATAGCGCACTCGAGCTGGTTTCTCCAAAATGACCTACCCCACCTTTAAATCCATATTTTTAAAGTATATACCTAGAAATGTATGAACATAACATTCCTGGAAAGTAGAGTGTAAAGTTACAATGTATTAATACACGAGGGGGAAAAACACTCTGTTTTAGCTCACTCAGTAAATCACTAAGGATTACAGTCAATGGACATGATTAGGTGTGTATTCTTACCTTCTCATCCTCTGGAGAGAATGTGTCCGCTCCTATTTTGTTAAGTGCCATGACAACTCCAAGGCACTCTTTTTCAGCCATCAGAGGAAAAGTAAGCATGCATTTAGTCTTGTATCCGGTCTGTTTGTCCACAAAGTCAGAGAATTTGGGGTTCTGTATGAGGAGAAAAAAAGGACTTCGTTAAGAGTCTGTCGGATTTAAACATTCAGACTCAATGTTTCTAACGGTGATGTTACTTCGAAAATATAAACTCCAATTTGTTGTTTATTCACTAATCAATATTCTATTTTTGATTACACTTGGCAGCAGAAGACTTAAGGCTTTGAACCAATACCGGTAGACCACAATGAAACATGTTCTCCTTTTATCAGAGAATTAAAACAAGCTTATTGATGATGGAACACATCTGTTGCTGTGCACATTAAAACATATTTTTAAACAAAAATGACATGTGAAGCCTACTACTACAAGGCAAATTACTTAAAAATAATAATATAATACAATCTAATTAATACAATTAAACATTTATAAGGCAAATAATATCACAGTAATAAGAAAACATCGGTTTCACACAAAAAATAACCTTGCAGAGCACACACACCACCTTCGTTACCTTTCACCCTTGACACCTTTTTTCTATCACAAGATAGCAAATGAATGAATTCTCACCTTTGTGATGTCAGGAACATTTTGTGGCTTTTTGCTGAATGCAGTGAAACCGACGATACCCATATCGTAAGGGAAAACAATTTCAGCCTGTGGATGGACCAAGTTTGCGTCATATTTAGAGGTTGGGGTCACGTCAAAGAGGGAACTGGCGAGCTCAGGTATTCCGTTTCTCGACCGGCAAATATAAAAACCGATCCTGTCGGCCTGTATGATCAGTGCAATTCTTTGTAACACTTTGTGAATGGACTCCTCCATGGGCAGCTGAGTCTGCATTTGCTGGACCAACTCATAGATGATGGCGGCTTCTTGCACAGAGTTAATATCCTTGAAGGAAGCGGTGTCTTTGACATCAACAGGTGCAGAAAAGGCGGCGGACAGAGCTTCAGCCCGTACCTTCTTGTCAAAGTATTCTTTGGCGAACTGCGGGTTGTTCTCCAGGTATTTCTCCACGCTATCTTTGTCTGCCATTTTGAAATTGAGTAGTGTTGTATTCCCTTCCTATTTTCACAAAAGCATCACCTGCAGGGATACGGAAAAATGGACAGGGGAAGCTTTTCGTTGGCCTACAGGGTTGGGTGGATCAGCAGCATTGTCCTCCACGGTCCCAGAGGGAGTCACTAACACATCCCGTGTCCACCGACAGACAGAATAGGACTGAGTGTGGCTAAGAGGCTGAAAGGATCAAAGTGTCCGCTAATGAATGTGACGTCATGAGATTAAAACCCCTGCTCTAAGCGTCCTTAACCCGCAAATCCCAACGCTGATCATTTTATATCGGGCAACACGGGAGAGAGTGAGACTACTGTTAGGTCAAATGCCAGGTTGAATTCCAGGGCTACACCATGAGGATGGACAAGTAAATACCAAATACTTACTGCTGGCATGGGTCTTCAGGCAAGAGAAAACTTTTCAGAAGTAACCTTGTGACAACAATTTGCTTTGGCTTTAACCAGTCTTTTTATCCTCACACATGGACCTACTCACTAGTGTCACCTTAGTGATGCTTTGTCCAACAACCGTACTGTCAAAATGCTTCACCTGAGCTGTGCCTTGCTAAAGAACCCCTCACTGAATACAAATAGTACACCAGGATCCTGCTCTAAAATCCAATCCAAACTAAACATTTGAGCAGGCAGGAGACATTCATTCAGGTTTCCTTGCCTTACACTGAAACGTTGACTTTAATTCAATGTATTATGTCAACAAATGTCCCATATCTATTTTACAAGTAGGTTAGTTGAACACAATCATATGAAGTTAAAATAAAATAGTAGTAGTTTCAAGTCAACGTTTTCCAGTGTAGTTAACCTCGTCCAATATCAACCCTTAGATGTTACTGTTCTCTCCTTCTTGTTGCTTATCGAGGAGGAATTATCTAAATCGTGTCAGCAATGTTGTTCAGAGCTATAATGGCAATGTGTGAGCAGCCTATGTGTGTTCTCTAATTAAATCACCATCCTTATGGAGGTATCAGTCCTAGAACTGGAAATCAGCCAATTACTGGGACTCGGACGTCTGGGCACAAGGCCCAAAACAAAGAGCACTGGCTATTATTAGCTAAGTGCACTGTCTGGTTAGCTGCTGACAGGCTGGCAAGACAAGGAGTTACCCACTATTTTTTGCCGTGGGGATTAAGGCGAGCTTATCAGGGCAGAACTACAAAAGGTGTGTGTGTGGATGTAAAGAAGGATATAAATTAGAGCAGGCCATGTAACAGTGGGAGAAAACTAGTTTAGTGATAGTGTGCGAGAGAGGAAAGAAGAGTATGTTTTTGTTAAGTAAGAATACAAAACAATGACTATTTTTTATAGACGTTCTTATTTATAGTACTGGTTGTGCCGTCTGAAAAGCCTCCAATGCTCTATGATTGTAAATCATTAAATCCATTGTTGATACATTGTGTGTTTTCTCCACAATGTAATACAATTAATCATTTCTGACCGCCAATTCCACTATTTTGTTTTCTAACTTAATAGTATCAGTTGTCTTTTTTTGTTAGTATTTTTAGGTGACTACTTAATTTAGACTATTTAGTAACTTTTAAAGAACACTTGCGACACAATGACAGCATATTACATTTCTGTAAATGTTCCAAGATTCAGTTAAGACGTTTTACAGCAAGTGAAACAGGACCAAACTGACTCAACAATTTTTCTTACGTTTTATATGATTATCTTACATTAGCTACCATGGGCTACTGGTCATACCAACATACTGTAAGGCTGTATAAAGAAACTCAAGTTTTAATTTGTAAGAGAAACAGCCTTAGTCATAACTAAAACAAAAATTGCCCCAAGTGATGCAAAAATAATTGCTGCAGACTCCACACTGTTCAATTAAGTAATTCCAGGTTATATAGTAAATCATATTAAGTTTGCAGACAAGAAACTCCAAATTCAGCTAAAAACACCCCTTCCCTGTTTAGCTACAGCTCTCTTTAAAAGCAGTTCATTGAGCAATAGGTTGTTTGCACAGTCCCACATGTTATAGGGGTACATCTGGGATTTAGCGTTGCTTAAGTTTCACAATCTATAAAAAAACAAAACGGGCTCCTGCTTTAAGCATGACATTGCTTCAAAGTTATTTGTGCTTTAAAGTTTTTTTACATTTTTTGGTTGCTTTATTTATTAAATATACTAAAATTGTCTTACAAGATTATGTTTTACTACCTTTTAATGTTGAGATTAATAATACAAAATATAAATAAACAAATAAATCATGATTTTATTATTGAATAAGCTACCCAGCAGTAAATAACATACAGTAGTCCTTAACCACTACTGACATCATCATTATTAGTGATGCTTACATATTAAAACATCCGTAATTATAATAAAGTGATATAATTATGTTCTAAAATGGGCCATTCTTCATTTACAACTTTAACTGAAGTACTTTTTATTCATCCAGTGCTTGTTACTTGTATTGCTACACAGTCATCGTTAGGCTTTTTTTATTTAAGTAAAAGATCTGGATACTTCATCCTACGACATTTACCACTCTACCAAGATGTGACATGCTTGCACAGGCCTGGCTTTGTAACGTAAAGTGTTTCTGGCCCAATCTTGATGTTTAGGCCAAATTCCAGCTGGTATTTTTTTTTGCTGAAAATGAGTTATTGTGCTGTTTTCCACTGGCTGGGGCTTTGGTTATGCAATCTGCAGATGTTTGGCTGTGCTGTGCTCTTTTTTGTTCAAGCAAGCCCTCAGAGGACTTGAGCTCAGTGCAAAACAACAGCATCAGTGTATTAAGGAAATACAGCCGTGTATTACCGAGTAGTTTTACCATACTTCTCTTAACTTGCTTGGAGTGTGAATGATGTACTGAGTTTAATACAACAAGTTAGAAAGCTGTCAAAAAATGGACTTTGTTTTGGGAAGACAATGTTTTAAGAAAAAAAGGGAAATAAAGATTGCTTCATTATGGGAGCCATTCGCTTCAGCACACTGAGCTCTATTGGACTCGTACAAGTACACAAAAGTGTACACATACATTTTGATCTAACTCACACATTATACCTTCATCATCGACTGGTGTTTGAAGCTCCAGACTTGTCTCTCTTTTGCATTGATTATTTACTCTTTAAAATGGATTTCAGCCTACCATTTATACAAACACAGTGGTGGGAGTCATTAAATATCCCTTTGAAAGCATAGTCAAGTAAAGAGCTGATGTAATCATAAGGATGCTTCTGGGAAACATGGAGAAAAAACATGCATTAAGTGCAATCCAGTTGTTTTCACAGAAAGGTAGGTTAAGCCCATGCATGCAAGAGTGACAAGAGTGAATAAAAGTGTGTGTCTCTACAGCATTGTATGTCTTTTTCCAGATTATTCTCTTGGATTTGCTAGCAGCTGCTTTCACAAGACCAAGAAAAAAACCTCATGAATATGTTTTGGGGTGGGGTAGAGGGGGTGGGGGGGGCAAATGTGCAGAACACACAAATCAATAGGACTGGGCCTCAAGTTATGTAAATGTTTATCCAATGGAAGGCAAGCTAGCTGTGGGGAGTGCGGGGGAAGTCATTATGCAACACTAACCAACTATATATAAGGCCTTGACAGAAAACCTGAAGATTTCTGTCAGCTCTCCACTTCGATTAACAGGTAGGCACTAACAATGGACTTCTTTTTTATGTTTGAACATTTTAACCGGAAATTGAAAGACAGTGGTTGAAGCTTTTGCGAAACAAATTGTTCTCACTTTTTTAAAACAACTTTGATATCTTTTTGAAGGGTTTTTTTTGTTTAAAAATGTACAAATGGTTTGTAGTACAGACAATGGAATGTATTACCCTCTACTTTACTGGAGGACTGGGCAATGTGGCTCACTCTTCTTTCTCCTCTGTCTCTGCTCCCTGCTATGCCTTTTCTCACAAACTCTCCCCCCCCCGACCTATTTCCTTCTTCCTTGGTTTCTGCCTTTTTTCCTTCTTCTGAGACAGAATGCTGCACTACGCTGTGGCCCTCTGCCTCCTGGCTGTGTCCTGGGCACAGGACTGCCAGGTCTCCAGCGTCCAGGTCATGCAGAACTTTGACAAGACAAGGGTGAGTTAAAAGTCTAAAATGTTTAATGATCATTTACGTTGTCGTATTGTTCAAAGCTTTTTTTCATTAGACATGCACAGGAATGCTATTGTGTGTGAGGACAGTGTAATACTAATGACACTGTATATGGTAATTTGCCTCTTCTACTTTAATGAAAAACATAGAGTGAAGCTGACTAACACTGGGATTTCTTATTCTTAGTATACAGGGATATGGTATGCGGTTGCAAAGAAGGACCCAGAGGGTTTGTTCTTAATTGACAACATCGTGGCCCAATTTACTATCGCAGAGGATGGCTCAATGACCGCCACTGCTAAGGGCAGAGTGATCATCCTGAAGTGAGTTCTGTTCTTTGCTATAAAGGCTTAACAAGCTCCATTTTGTCTCACATATTTCGTAACATATTCCTCTCTTTTTGACATCTAGCAACTGGGAAATGTGTGCTGACATGTTGGCCACCTTTGAGGTAACCCCTGACCCCGCTAAGTTCAGGATGAAGTACTGGGGAGCCGCCTCATACCTGCAGACTGGAAGTAAGTTGGGGGAAGTTCAAGGCACCTTATTAGCAGAGCCTTTTTTTGTTGCCAGTTAGAGTCACTGGTTTAGAAAACTGATGATTTAATGGAATCATCAACTGCAAAAGTCGATATTCTGTGACCCTTGAGAATCAATCAAAACAGGCGCTTACTGGAAAGAGGTCCAAATGTCATTAGGTGTAACATTCCATGAAGGCAAATTAATGGCATGCAATCTTGTATATCTCAAAATGACCCCAGTGCTGACTCAAAGTGTTACTAAGTAAACTTAGAGTTTCTGTATCAACTGTAGTATTCCCTATATCATCTATACTGTATCTATATAATTGCATCATCTGTCGACTTGATAATGCTGTCATGGGACGTTTATCTCCCAGCACTGTGTTTGTATAAAATGACAGAGTGCTTGATTTAACTTGAAAGAGAAAAAGATCAATGTGAAAGAGAGATAATCAAAAAGCACAAAGTCTGAAGTTTCATACACACATCAATGACGATTGTGCAATGTGTGAGTTAGCTAGAGATGTTTGTGTACTTCTGTTCGTGTTTTATAGGTCAACATGAAAGGATAGTCTTTATTCTCCTCAAATCTGCTGATTATTTTTTAGATTAATCAATTTATCTATTAAAGTCAGAAAATAGTGAAAAATGTCGAAGCTGGTTTTGCAAAGTCCAAACGGGTATCTTTAAATTATTTTCAGTTTAACACAATATAAAGCAGAGAAATCTCCATACTGCAGAGAAACAGCATGTTCTGCCATTTTTGTGTCTCTATTAAAAATTGATAATCGATCAATTTATTTTGGCCTTACCATGCAAGGTGAATAAATGTTTGACAAATTGTAAAAGTATGATGATGTAAAAAATCTCAACCCTTTCTCCTTTCTCCTTTCTCCTCACTCAGACGATGACCACTGGGTCATTGACACCGACTACGACAACTACGCCATCCACTACTCGTGCAGACTGGTAGATTCTGACGGCACCTGCCTGGACGCTTACTCCTTCATTTTCTCTCGCCATCCCACCGGTCTGAGGCCGGAGGACCAGCGCAATGTGGTCCAGAAGAAGACCGACCTCTGCCTGCTGGGCAAATACAGACGCGTTACACACACTGGTGAGTTCACCTCGATGCTCAGTTTTTAAAATAAAATGCACATATTCAGAAACCTCTTAATCAGTATTTATGCTTTACTTTCAGCAATACAATTACAGCTGTTAATATTTTTAAGGCATTCAAATGCTGTGTTTTGCATTTTTAGATCCTTTTTTGGTTTATTTCAAAGTTTTTTGTAAGCAAAATGTTTTTTTCTTCCCACTGCAGGCTTCTGTGATAGCAGCTGATCTGTTTACACATGTCTGGGACGATGTGACCCCCCCTCCCCCAACCCCCTTTGATGTCTTGGACTGACTCCCACCAAAATGGTCCCTCTTCTGCTGTCTTTGTTTTTCTTAACAGAGAAAGCAGCCCATTATTTGTTTAAAATGGCAAACTATAAATACACTCGCATGACCTAATTGTGAACAGAAGGGAAGGATTACTGTGGATGCTGGTTTGTTGTCACTTTATCAAAATGTCCCTATTACTACAGAAGATTATGGGCCTTTTAACATTTTACTCCTATCATCAACATCTGTCACGTGTTGCCTTAAACAGCCTTCTTAAATGGAATTTTCTTACTGTGAGTAAACGGAACATATCAGATCACTAAAAATCTACTTTTGGAGCTCTTCAGGCCATTGTGAGGAATAAGTAGGTTCTAAAGTGAAGCTGAATTATCTGCATTATTGCAAATACGCAGCTATTAGCACCATGTCTACCACAAAACCAGGTTTACAAGTCACTGGCTTGCTTTTACACTGAAGTACGTACAGTATCTTGTAGCACAAAATCAGATATTGTTAATAAACCTAAATACCTACACATTTAGTCATCTGCTCTAAAGGTCTATTAGTTTGGTTGTAACTTGATTGTATAATGTATACCTCTTGATCCAGTTTTGGGAAATAAAACTTTCAATATGTGTCAGTTCACTCAATATTTGATTGCCTTAAACAATTGTTCTGTATAATAGGATTGCAAATGATGAACTGATGTTGTTTTGCTATGGATTCAATCAAAAATACATCAAAATGCAAGTAAATGCTTCATTTTGTGAGGGGAGTTCAAATATTAAATAAAAGCAAAAGGGTGAAATTTGCTTTCACAAACAGCTTCCTATCATATAAACACCTAACACAACACGTTTGTATTGGACTATTCAAATAGTTTACATAATAAGTATATCACATGATGTCTATCTCTGTGACATAGGTTTTTGTTGAGTTGCCTAAAACTGTCTGACTTCTGACTCTAAGTTTTCACATATCCAAAAAGATATGTCAACATCTGCTGGACAGACATTCATAGTTCTCTGAATATTTGAACAACAAAAGGCAATGCCTCGATGACCATTGAATAGAAAGTCGGTACAGGCATGCTTGCCTCAGGATGAATTGTAATCAATTAACATTTAATTTGCCATGATTTTGTTAAAATCAGATTTTCTTCTCCAATATATGACGTTGTGTTTATGCCTTAAGCAGCTAATGTTAGCATTATGAGAAGTTTTGCTCAAAGTACTGCTGAAGGTTGTTTCGCTGACCAATAACTATAAACTAAACATCAGAATGGGTTTCTTTAGCTTGATGGTAATTGGATCACACTTATACCTAATCCTTTCAGTACAGCACGTTTCAGTGAAGTGGACAACAAAAGACGAGACTCACCAACCTGTCGCAGCCTTCACTTGAAAAGTATCTACACTGAACAAAAATATATACGCAACACTTTTGTTTTTGCTCCCATTTTTCATGAGATGAACTCAAAGATCTAAAACATTTTCTATATACACAAAATATCCATTTCTCTCAAATATTGTTCACAAATCTGAAAAAAATCTGTGATAGTGAGCACTTCTCCTTTGCCGAGATAATCCATCCCACCTCACAGGTGTGGCATATCAAGATGCTGATTGGACAGCATGATTATTGCACAGGTGTGCCTTAGGCTGGCCACAATAAAAGGCCACTCTGAAATGTGCATTTTTGCTTTATTGGGGGGGTCTGGGGGGGTCCGAAAAACCAGCCAGTATCTGGTGTGAGGGGTAGGATTAGGGTTAGGGTAATGTTGTGAATCGAGTGGCCTGTGTTCGTCGTCCATAACATACGCCTGCCCATACCATAACCCTACCACCACCACCACGGGCCACTCAATTCACAACATAACCCTAACCCTACCCCTAATCCTACCCCTCACACCAGATACTGACTGGTTTTCGGACCCCCCCCAGACCCCCCCCAATAAAGCAAAACTGCATGTTTCAGACTGGCCTTTTATTGTGGCCAGCCTAAGGCACACCTGTGCAATAATCATGCTGTCTAATCAGCATCTTGATATGCCACACCTGTGAGGTGGGATGGATTATCTCGGCAAAGGAGGAGTGCTCACTATCACAGATTTTTTCAGATTTGTGAACAATATTTGAGAGAAATGGTTATTTTGTGTATTATGAAAATGTTTTAGATCTTTGAGTTCATCTCATGAAAAATGGGAGCAAAAACAAAAGTGTTGCGTTTATATTTTTGTTCAGTGTAGTTTAACTGGCACCAAAAACAGACACAGCAAGGAAAGGTTTACTAACTTAAAATAAACGTTTGGGTACATTGTCACACTGATTTCCCATCAGTTTTAAAATGTACTTCTTGTTTTAGACAATTTAGAAATTGAGTAATAGTTCACTATTTACAACACCATTAGTGCCAAAAAAACTCAACCAAAAGTACACAAAGGAATGTTGTGTTGAGTGGAGATTTAAATCTTTATTGCACACTTTTATACAGTACAGTGCACAGCAAAACAACTTTGGAGCACATGATAAAAATAAAACAGAGGACTTTTAAAAACAACAAATGCAAAAGCACAACAGTGATCTAAAAGAAGACATTATAGAAGTGTCTGTCTGTTTTAAGTCCATCGAGTCACATTGCCAAGATGGCAGGAATAAAAGCAACTTAACCCCTTCCCTCAACCAAGAGGACCTTTACTAATCCCCTGCCTTAAATAGTTGAGTACAAGGAATTATCTCATGCAATCTCATTCCAGCCTACAGAGCTGCGGGCTTGAAAAGTGAAGGTGGAGGTTGAAATGAGCTTCACTTTAACGAGGAGGAATAGAAGGACAACCTGGCACCATGTGACCATTTAAACTCCTGTATTTATGCTCCGCTCAGCTGAGGCAAATCCCACCACATGTTGGAGGAATGTCTCAGTCATGTTTATCAGCGAACAGAAACACTGCTTTACTTTAATTTATCCTTTTTATGTCGTCCTTCATCTCAATACTGATAATGAACAATGATATTGGCTGCTTGTGGGTAATTTCTCTGTCTTCCAAACAATGCACAAATACCTTTAATATACTGAGAAACACAAAAACACCAAATGTATTGATTACTGAAACTAGGAGTGTGTCAGCGGTATGTTTACAGCTGGTTTGAAAGATACTGCTATAGTCAGGTTTGTAAACGTTCATAAAATACAGTAAAGGTAAATTCATGATTAAAGAAAGCAGTCGTGAATGCGTACAGAAATACATTATTATCATAAGCATTTAGTCACTTAAAAGACAGTAGCTCACTTAAAAATAACCCAAGAATAAATAATATTCACACAAACGCACATAAAAATACAATTCTATAAGAGCTTGCCATGAAGGAAAATACTGTACCCACGAAACGAAGCAGGAAGACCCCAGAAGTAAACATATGGAAGGAATATTATCAAATCAATCTTTGGCCTGACGGTTTTCTAACGGCAAAAAACACTGGAATACATTTCTTTAAATTATCATTATCACTTAACATGAATCACTTATAAATAGTTTTACGGTGGTTATGTAATCTGCATTTTAAGAATGTCCCTTAATTCCCATTAATATGTTTAAAAACTGGTGAAAATGTACTTGTATATTCATAATAACCCCGTTTTACTAGCTGTTTGGACCTTAACACACTTAGATAAAATTACCATTTCAATACCACTTGGAGTCAACATGCTTAATCAAATCATCCAATTGACCTATCCATGCTGCATCATTTTCACAACAGCGGCAGTATTTCAATCTAATCATCTTGCATGAGACAATTTAGCTATTCAATCTGCTTTTAGAAGTTCACACAAATAATGGATTGGCAACCATGTGAACAACCTACATATATTTTTTGTTTTTGCTAGGAGTAATGTGTTTAGAGCTTCAGTGGTGTATGACTTGTGACCCATTATAAAAAGGAGGCAATGTATTCGTGCCCCCCACTGACTCAGACTGCATATCAACACTACCAGGTTAACCAAATGGTGATTTTCTTTCTTTTTTGTCTGACAACATTAAAGAAGCCTGAAGAAATAAATTGGTTGTGTTGTGAGGGTAGCTTTGCTGTCTTGCTGCCCCTCTTTTGGGAAGGAACCAATCACCAATCTAGACTATGTATTAATTCAGGCAAGGCAGTAGTCTATGTGCGCCAGGAGCTCCCTGTGGCGGCTGGTGGGATAGGAGGCCCGGCACTTGGGGCACTCCAGGAAACTCTCATCCAGGAGGTTGGGGACGTTGGACGGAGACGTAGGTCCGGCAGAGTCGTGGATGGTCAGGTGATCAAACTCAAAATTGTTGTAGGAGCTGGGCTCCGAGAAACGGGAACATGGCGGTTTCTGAAACACAAAACATAATAATTCAGTCAGCTAAAACGTGTATATTCAACTTTCAGAAGTGCAGATCTGACCTTTAAAAGCTTTGTAATGTTTATGAAATGTGTACACCCAACATCTGTGCTTTATCTTTTCGGGATTTTTTAGATTTCGAACATGAACCAATAAAAGCCAAAACAATATACATGGGGTCATGATGTCTAGTAACACTTACAACAGTCTCCAGTTTAGTGATCTGATCGCGGGCCTTGCGGAGCTCCTTCAGCACCTTGTGTAACTGGTGCTGCATGCTCTGACGATCAACCTTCTCATTCTCAGAGTCCTTGGCAGAGAGCTGGATCTAAGGAGGGGTAGAAATGCGTGAAGAGGGAGCCAAGAAGAAGAGATATCAGTATAGATTTCACTACTTTAACAGATGAGAGTCACTCACACAACAGTTACTACTTTCATTACTAATGAACACTCAATTTGTGCAACTGGGAATTGCTGGTTTTCACCCATTTGATACAGATTTGAGCTATTTCTCTTAAAAGCATGTACCTGTTGCTCCAACGCTGCGATTCTCCTCTGTTCTTCATTTTGGCTCAGCAGAGATTTCTGCAGCATATTCACCTGTGGAAGCCAAATAAACACTTAGTAAAACACAACATTTAAATCCCTTTCCATTCAAATTAACATTGGATTTTGAGGGTTACCTGCAGCAGAAGTTCAGCAGATCTCTTCCTCTCCTCCTCCAGTCTTGTGTCCATACTCTCCAGTTCCATCCTCATCCTGTCTGAGCGCTCAGATAACACCTTTCTCTCCTCGCTCACTGCATGTCTGTGTGCAGTGTTTATGTATCCCACATGAATATTAAGAATAACTTAAATAGCACTTAAAATGTGTGTTGCACCATTGGAGGAATCTGTGACCTAAGATTTCCATTGACATATCTACACTGTAGCTATGTACAAATGACAATAAAAGCCTTGAATCCTTGAAAAATAGTTCTAGTTTGAAACCCATATACGGCTGTTATTGTCGGCACATTAAGAAAGTGTTCTTCAGCTTACTCTGTATTTGTCAACCTATCATACGAGTCAGGAAAACACTTCAATCTTTTTTTGGCTTGAGTTGTGGACCCACTGAGAATTTAAGAAAAGGTTAATACCCTGGATTTTTGGCCTTTTCTTATCATGAGCCTATGCAGTCTTTCCGCGCCAGATGTCACGTTTGGAGATAAACTGTGGCCGATTCGATTTCTACAACAAAAGAAGACTTCTGACCTGCTGCTGTGCCGCTCCGCCTGCAGCTGCATCTTTACGTCCTGCGACTCTTTGCTCTTCTCTTCGTACCTCCTCAGAAACGACGATAGCTCGCTGCTCTTGTCCTCGTACCTCCTCTGCAGCGCCGCCATCTCCTCCTGCAGCCGGCTGACCTGCTCCTTCTGAGACCGCAGCTCCGCCTGAGCTTTCAACGTCTGCAAATACACATTTCAAAACTGTTTATACTTCCGTTGAGTTCTTAATTCTAAAAATGCCTGAATCCAAGGACTGTAGAAATGTCATTGGGTTAGTGACGTTGCATGCCGATGATGTACTAATCCAAACTTTTTAACAGAGGGAATGTGAATAAATGTGTACAAAGGAGACTGCGAGGTGTCTTAGTAATGTGAGCAGCAGAAGCCAGAAAAAGCTGGTATATGAGAATTAGACAGAAAATGGAATCCTGTAAATAGGAATATAACAAAATAAGCAAAACAGTACATGACATTTTGTAGCATTTACCTGTTCCCTCTGCACACTGAGCCCCTCCTGGCCTCTGGCAGCCTGATCTTTTTGCCTCTCCAGGTTGTTCTGCACCCCCAAAAGCTGCTGCTCATAGTGCCGCTTCAGCTCAGCGTCCTTCTCTGGAACTGCTAAATTGGCAGGAGTAGAGATAAGAAGTGTGAGTAAACAACCCACTAATCTGAGAAGATGTTTGGTATTAAGCATTGTCTATGTGAAAGGTGTACAGAAGGTTTGAGAATCGAATTGCCTCATCAAAACAGTCATCAGTGCTGCTGTTGTTGCTAATATTTTTAATTCCAGTAATCACCAATCTAATCTTTTTTCATCTGGTTTCCCCGCCCGAAAGTCTTTAATGTCGGCCTATAAAATAATATCTGAAACTGCATATCCCCATTTTCATTTCCCGCACCGTATGCATCAAAGCGCTTGTTAGGTTCATATTCACTATTTTAACATTACATCTGTAGTGACTAAAATGGAGGATGTGGTAGAAAGCTAATTCAAATCCCCACATTCTTCCTCACCATCTGACGAGGCCTCTTGTCTGATTGGCTGCTGCTTGGCCAGCTGCTGCTCCAGCTCCAGCGTGCGGGCGAGGACCGACTGGACGTAGCCTTCTCTCTGCGCGTCGTACGCCAGCCACTGCTGGTTCTTCTCAAGAGCCTGGGGGTGAAATGCACAACCAAGACACGTTCCTACTATGTTCTGTATATTTAAAGATTTGACCGATCCAATTCAAAGCCACCACTGTAATAAATGTGTAAATGACAGTGAGGGTTGGTTCTAATCAACACTGCTACGTGGCCTAAAATATTCTAAATGTTTATTTCAAGATTCAAAAGGTTTTATTGTCATATGCACAAAGCTACAGTATAGAAATGGCAATGAAATTATTCTGACCTGAGCTCCTCCAACAATGCAACATATAATAAAATACAAAATAAAAAGTAGTGGAAAAAGTCTATATACATGTAAATAGAATATGATATGTACAAGAACAGAATATGAAAAAAAAATCTATCCAATGTCCAGTGTCTTTATGTATTGAAAGACATTACAATGGTTCCTAGACATTTAATGATGAATTTTAAAGCATTATTTCACTGTCCATGAACAGGGTGTAATGAAAAGACATGTTTCAAATATATTGCAGAATTATACGATATTTCAGATATAAAGCTTTGGTACAAAGGCAATTTTCCAATATTAAGAATGTGCGTACTAAAATAGAGGAAAAAGTCACATACAAACAAACTTAGTTAATCATCGAATGGACTTACGTCTCTCAGTTGATCTTGAACCAAAGCCAAGTCTGCAGGAGGCACCTGTCCATTCTGTAGAGAGAAAAACAATCACATAAAACCCTATGCCTGAAAAACACAGTAGTGGCTTCAACAAAAGAAATTAATACAATGCAGTGCTGTCTGGCACTTTTTTCGTTTGTTATTCTGGTCGTGTTGCTGTTGTGGAGGTGGCTCTCAGAGGGATCTAAGTTTAAGTAAAATTACAGACAGCACTGATGGCCTCTGCGCCGATATTCCACAAGCACTATGTACTTATGTGTATTGTGTGCAAACAAAATAATTATAGACAGTAAAAACAGTAGGTTTACCACAAGCTTAAAATCCCTCCTAGCTGGTTTGAATTATTCATTGTCTTTATTTTTAACAAAGCATTTAAGCAAGAGGTCAATCTATGCAATCCTTGGCCTCATATCCCAAGGCACCAACGTAAAGCCAGTTCCTCAACATCCATCCCTAGAAAGCTGTCAGTCATTTCATAATTCTGTGACCTTTCCCTAAGTCTTTATGTCTGATCCCAGTCAACATTTAAGCTGGAGCAAGCCCTTTACAACCGGAGGCATCATCTCTATGAGCCCTCATACTTCCAGACAAGCATCTTGAGCTCGTCAACTTTTTCCAGATGGATTTCAAACTCATATCCCTCGTCTCATAGGCTAAGCATACAATTAGCTTATGTAAAACCTGAGAAGGGAGGAAGGAGGAAGGGTTGGGTCATGGTCTGCCGGTCAGATTATGTCAAGTAATGCTGAAGAAGCTAAGCCAAGGGGTTAGAAAGTTCCTGGAGCATTATTAAGAAGACATGGAGATAAGGACACTCACCTGAAAGACAAGCATTCCCATCCATTTATATACATAACACGCTGCCTTTTAATACTTTTCAACCTTGAGACTAAAAGTGCGGACCATGTGAGAACATTTAGATTCAAAGAAGGTATTTTTCAGCACTGTTGTGACCTTTGGGTGGAAAACAAAAGCCAGAAGGGAAAAGAACTGCATATTTTTCTTGTTAAAATCTCCTCTTTTCTTTCTTTCTTCACATCCTCCCACTCGTATAGACACATTTTAAACAATACTGTAACAACAGGAACTATATTAGTTGGTTTTGATTGTTAATACATATGAATGATGAACGGGCTTAGCAGTTGGCTTTTACCATGAAGGGTTTAACTGATTTCGTAGGATGTGGAGCACAGGGTAAAAATAAGAGCTCTTAATGCATTTTGAGGTTAATTAAAATAGGGACATTATGCAGAAGCACCACTCTTAGAAAAACTGGGTCAAAAATCATGATATTTAGCTTAGTTTTGTTTAAATAAATTCCAAATTGTTTTGACTCTGATCCCGAGTCCTCAGCCACCCGACTTCCTGAATTATTGCGATTAAGCTTCCTTTTGCTGTAAAGAAGCAAAGTAGAACACAGAGGATGGCTCTGTGAGAGTGTAGTGAAGCCCGTTGTGCTCAAAGCATCAAAGGGCTGAAGAGGAATCACAGCTGCTTTTTAAATGGAAGGAAATCCTATAATTGTGTGGGAGTGCCAACCACTGGTATATTAAATAATCCTTCTCTTTCACTACAATGTGTTAAAAGGTATGGATGGCTGAGAAGGACAACCATGGACTGACATGTGTATTTATATTCACAATATTTCCTTTTTGGTCTTCTATTATCAGAGCTGTATCTTTCATTACGGATATTCTCCGGAGAGAAGGTAAAGACAGCAGCTGAGGAAAACAATGAAAGGTCACACAGTGACACCTAGTGGACGGGGATATAACTGCATTTGCATTTCAAAATAAACCACCTCTGATGCAGTAGAGTCACTGAAGAATTATATAACAATAACATTAAATTACACAAATCTAAGGTGCACTAGATACTGATCAAAATAGATGTCATGTGTTCAGAATTCTGAACAGAGGCAAACAAATACCACAACGATTATGATCAACTTATATATTTATTTGTTCCTTTGAAAACCGATTTCTGTTCTGACACGTGCTCGAGCTAATGTTAATTAATCACTAAAATGTTTATTGTCATGTGAAAACAATATCTCTGCTGCATTTACGCTATATATAAGAAGGGGGGGGGGTGTTAAGATTATTTGGGAATTGGAGGCACAGGACAGAGTTGTACGTTTTTCCAATTCTTTTTTTACTGTTTTTTAATAAATCTATAGGGTAATTTTCAATAACTTAAGTTACTGAATAAGGACTTTTTAATTAGCAACCCTCATAACCCCATTAACTCTATTCATGACCTGTACCAGTAAAAAGTAGCCAGACAGCTACATTTTAAATACAACTCTATGATTAGGAAGGTACACTACCCCAATAAGATAATTGCTTATGTGGAAAAGGAGGCAAACTTGAATGGCACTGACACCTTTCCTAACTAATGAGAACATCTAGACAGGTATAGGGTCAATTAGGTGGTCAACCTACCGTCGCCTGTGTTTCCAGGGACTGGCAGCGGGCAGAAACGGTGGTCAGTTGGTTTTTCAGGTTCCCCGTCTCCTGTGACAAACTGTGGAACATCGTGTCTCTCTGATCAGCCTCCTTCCTCCGCTGCTCCAGCTGGGCCTGCAGGGACGCCACAACCTGAAATACACAACAATGTGAATAAACAACACCTCGACTAGTCTACACATCAACCTGTTATTTCTTTGTTTATGCCGGTACATATATTTGCATTTATCAAATCAATTATCTGCGTCACACAAATGGCATTACATGGCTGGCACTCTGCTGGTATTGGCCACTGAGCAGGTTTGAGCACTTTCGTTGATAAAGAAGCAAATGTGATTTAATTGAATAAAACATTCAAAAATATGTGGTAGCAGCTGATAATCCATTTACCAGCATGCAATTTCCAAGGTTTAGCCTGAATCGCCTCGCAGGTAGCCTAAATTAATAAATGATTTCTTCAATAACAGAAAGAGATTTCACAATGATTAGCAACAACAACCTCAACTAAACAGCATGAATGTATCCGGCTGCGTCATGAACACAGAGGCATAACAGTGGGAGAAAGCTGGTTTATACATTTCAAGTGAACAGCATATGTTAGTATGCATCTTTTGCTGGTTGTCTAAACGTCACTTAGTTGAGCTGCCGTCAGATATGGGATTGAAACTATTTCCCCCCCAACTGTGTTTTATGACAGCTCAGTGGGAGCATGATATTTTTCAGTTGTCAGCTGCCAGCAATACATATACCAGCAATACATATGCCAGCAATACAATGCCGAAAGTGCAGCACATCTTTACCACTTGGGGAGCAGTCTCAAAGACACAGCTCTAGGTATATCTCTTCAACATTACTCAGCATTTCCAAATCAGTCTTTCTGTGAGTCCATGCTTTCAGATGTATAGATATACTGATACATTGGATTTGTGTAACCCTACATTTGTGCAGAAGATGAGTCATGTGTACATACTTCTCCTCCTTTAGCTGACAGCTGCCGTCTCATTGTGTCTAGATCCTGCTCTTTAACAAGCAACTGTTGATTGTTTCTCTCTCGCAGCGTCTCAAGGGACAGGATCCTCTGGAATGACATGAAGGAAATATGTAAACATTAAAATACAAAACAAGGGAAACAGATAGACAGACATGAAGAGATTCCTGAAGTTAAATCCCTCAATACACCTTACAAATAAACATGTATTTACCTCCAGCAGCTTGCTTTTGTCTGAGTCAGGGGGTTTGACGTGTCGTTTGGCCAGTTCATCAATCTTTTTCCTGAGATGAGCGTTCTCCTTCCTGACTTTCTCCAGCTCTGCCTCAGCCTTGGAAGCAGAGCTGCTGGATTTGAAGCCCAACCTGGTGACGATGGTCTCTTTGGCTCCTTTAGACATGGCTTCTTTGTTAGGTGGTAAGGAAGTTACCTGGACTTCTAAAAAGGAAAAAATACATTTTACAGACTGAAGTAAAATGCACCGGATGTGTATTATATTGCCTGAAATCATTTGGATAACACATAATACAACGGAATGGAAACACCCTTGTGAAATATCCCACATTAACTGACAGAGTGTATACTAAACTTTATCAATGATATTAAAGTATGCAGATCAGTAGTGTAAATTGGGAGAAAAATAAACATAGTTGTCACTAAATCATAGTTGGAGTCTTTCAAGTAAATAGACGTTGGTTTTTACATTCATTTACAAGCACATTTCACCAACATGTATCCCCTTTTATGGACATTAATGTATATTTAAATTAAAGATCACAGATTACTCGACAATGAAACTGACAGTGCCTGAACGTAACACACATCCTCGCACCTGTCTTTAGTTGAAAGCTTGTAATAAACTATCGTTACATCGTTTTAATTTCACGCTGTGTATTTTATAACAAACACATTAAAGCCAACATTACTGGCGGTGAGTAATACATGAGAAAATACACTTACATATGAAGCGAAGTGAAGATATCCAGTGAAACTAGTCAGTAACAACAAGACCGTTTTCTAACCAAACGTTTTCGTTTCCTGAAGTTTGAATTGCAGCGCGCTGACGTCATATCCGTGATGCGCAGTGGGGTGCGTTTGTTTACGTAAACCTGAGTGTCCCGAAATACGACTGGTGGGCGGATCGGTGTGAAAAACACAGTTATGAAGACTGCCATCATTCAATATTTTTCTCTTTACTTACATTATCGTTTTCAATCAAATTACGTGAGAAGTCAGCCTTTTATTTTCTTCTTGTCTTCAACGACTGACGTATCTGTTAAACCGGACAGCCCGTTGCACTTAATGAAGCGAACCCACGGAGAGAGCCCACCCAAACTTGTTCTTCGTGTTCTTTAGTCGGCACCTGGTCGGCACTGAGAAACCTTTCAGTGACACACATCATAATGAAGCATATTTTTATAGAAATGTTTTTGCCAGAAAACCGCTTCAAATTAAGTGCATTTCCTGCATAGTGTTTGATAATACCCATTGGCTAAAATACTGTTGCATTATACTCTCATTCATTATCAAGGAGCATCTTAAGAGATTTTTGATGGAGCTATGTGTTCCCAGCATTGCAACTTCAAATTCACTGAATTATCATATATTTCTGAACTCTAGCTCTGTTTTAATAGTGGCACATGATGTGAAAGTGTACAGTAAGCACACACAGTTTCGAGTAGGAATGTGATGTTCATACTTGCTGTGTGTGTGTGTGTGTGTGTGTGTGTGTGGCCTAGCATTACTATACTTGTGGGGACCTAAATCTGTTTACACAGTCACGTGTGGGGACTCGCCTCCCTTATGGGGACAAATTGGAGGTCCCTATGAGGGGAATCATTCATTTTAGTGTGAAGACTTGGTTAGGTTTAGGGTAAGGGTAAGGTTAAGGTTTATGGTTAGGCATGTGTTGGTTATGGTTAAGGTTAGGATAAGTCTCCAGGAAATGCATGTAAGTCAATGTAATGTCCCCTGAAGTGATGTATACATGGTATGTGTGTGTGTGTGTGTGTGTGTGTGTGTGTGTGTGTGTGTGTGTGTGGCCTACATTCCTCCAGGTGTATCAGGCACAAAAACACAGGTGAAGAGAGACAGGAAAGAGCATTGAAGCTGTGGGGAAGGACAAAGCATTGAAGCTGTGGCTTTGTAAGACAAAGCCACCTAATTATGATCAATTGTGATGTGTTAATACTTTTTATTTAAACATGAATAAGGTATGGGAGTATCATTAATACACTTGACCTTAATGTTCTCATTAACACATTCTCCAAGTTCCACGCAGCCTACATGTTAAGTATTTATAAGCATTTCAGGTGGTATTTTGCAGGTTTGATATGTCTTCCTTTAATAGCTTTGTCAAATGACATGTTTACAATAGCAGTGTTAAATAATGGCATAAACAAAGTGTGTAAAGAGAAGTAGTACCTTGACCCTTGACCTTCAATATTTCACAACAGCGTAATTATCAATTAAAGCTCAGTGTGTATGCCTTCATCAGAGCAAACAGAGGCAATGGTTCAAAGTAATTATACAATAACAACAACATTAAATAATCCGACTTGCCACCAGGCATTTTTATGTTTTATAACATTTGTTTTCTTGTGGCATGTAATTCTTAGATCTGAGCATAAGCCAAATAAATCAGTAACAATAACCAATAGGATATCTTACAGTAACAGTCAATTCCTTAAACCTATTGCATTCAGCCAATATATTTACACAAATCTCTATCAAATGTAATGATACAAAATGTATTAATGTAAGAAAAAGTAATAACATAATTCATCTTCTTACTTTATGGTTTTTCTTTGCAAAGCAGTCAACCCTGATTGCCATTTGTCTGTATCTATATTTCTGCCTAGAAAATGTGTTTTTTTTTCAACATTTCACAGGTGATATTCAGCTTTTCTACTTTAGTGCACTTTCTGTTCTGTGTTCAAAATGTGTCACCTTGTTTTTCGCACTTACAGTACACTATGTTCAGCCACAGGGGCTTTTAAGCATATAAATAAGTCCGCAAGTGGCGTAATGCATTTCCAGCCAAATGCAAGTCCCGAAACAATACTTCTGTTCATTTAGGCTGAAAAAAACATTTCACTGCTGTGAACGGACTCGATGATCTCTGTAAATCTGTTCAAACAAAAAATCAACAACCTTTATGTGTTTCGTGTATGCAAGTAAAGGGTTGGTATTATAAACTATCATCCTTGCTTTCATTAGACGGTAACATTTGGCAGTGTTTCAATTCCATGAACTTGATTTGAGGTAAAACCAACACATAAATATACATGAAGAATATTAGGGACATATTATTAATACTTTTTCACTGGCTGAAGTGGCATTTTATTTTACTTTTTGATTGTTTATACGTTCTTCTAGCCTCAAAACCGTTAACAGAGGAACACGTTCATTTCAATCTGTAATACTGGCAGCAAGTCAGCCCTTTCGTAAAATGCTTCAGATGAAAAACGTCTGTCAGTCAATAGGGTGTTCCTCTCAGTGGCCTTGGTGTAAATAGGGGCTAACAACTGTGAATTGTAAGTACCGTCAAAGCCAAGTATTGTTGCATTCACAACGTTCCTTCATATTAAAAGTAAAGGTATAGGCTCGAGTTGCTCGGATACACTTTGAATTCTTCGGTTTCCTCCTTTATAGTAGGGGGTCAACGTTGTACACACATAATGATTTTCAAAATACAAAGAAAGTAATTGCACAACTGCAACAAATTGAAGGCGGAGCATAAGAAAGAAGTAGAATGTCTGGTCAATATAGTTTCGTTTAATGGAATGGCAATATCTACAGGCTCCGAAGCTGTTTTAGAATTGTGTGGTTGCCCAATCTGTATGTTAGAATTGCAGCTGCACACCTCTACACACAACTATTCATAATGGTCAACATTGTATTTGTTTCCAGTGGTCATATTATAGTCTACTGATCTATCTAGCAGTAACTCCAAGCTGAGGAACAATAACAGCACGGATCTGTATGAAGCCAGTAATGGGCTGCTTGGTCAAAGGGCACCCCGCGATGCATTTTGTTTTTGTACCTTCAAAGCTATAGGTATCTGTAACCTCTCTGGAGAGAAGCAGAGAAATGGAGACATATACCTCGAATGGAGCCCCAAAGCTCCAGAGCAACTCTTGCATGCTAATTGAAGAATTCAGGGAGACAACAGCATGACAAGTAACATGTCAACTAATAATAAGGTATGAAAGCTGTATCTGGACTACAGCATCAAATACGTTCTTTTCATTTCACCGTTCTGTGATTCACAGAGCTGCCTCGGCCTGGCCCCCGGGTGTCTCAGCAGGGGCAGTGAGGGGCTTGGCTCATGGATCAGTCCCCCGGTGAACCATGTCCGCATCATCATCAGAGCACGAGTGGCTCCAGCACTCTGCAGCAGACCTCATGCTGGCCTGCAAAACCGACTGGCCTGGCTATATCGCCTGAAGCTAGATCACTGGGTGCCCTGTGAGACACTTCTGTATAATGCATAAGCCAAATCACCTTGATCAGATCAGAGATCAGATAAAACTTTAATGAAATGGGGCTGCAGAGAGTTAACAGTGGCAATAGGGATGGTTTCTACATTTGTTGTAGGTGTTAATGTGAGTATCAGTGTAAACAGGCCGGGCACAATGTCTCCCGGCCTCATAAGCTGGGATAGGTTGATGCCCCCTGTGCCCCTGAGAAGCATTAAGCTAAGTATCAGAAAATGAGTATTCTCTGACAAACAACTTGGAAATATTAAACAGAGAAAAACAGAGATTTCAGCAAAAACAGTGTGTGCAAACCTGCAGCGTACAACAGCTATCATAGCAGCAACACATCCTAAAACAAAGTGTGATTCATGATCCATTAATAATTCATTGTGAACTATTACAATTTTCAAGATGTCTACAAACACTTTGAAGGGGCACATCAGCTAGCGCTCACCACTAATACACAGCGACAACACAACATCTTCTGTGTGTCTGAGCAAAAAACTAAATCATTTTTTTACGCTTAAACGAATAAAAGAGTGTGAGGGCACAGGGCTAGTGTTGTGGAAATAAAGACTTCACTGACTCTATTGACTGTGAAATCAACACAACTGTGAACGACTATGAGAAAAGTTCATTTTGCCAACCACAGATCAGTCTGCCACCACAAACTAGAAAAGCATGTCACATTTTGAGGATGCACAATTCCATTAAATTGCCAACTTTGCCTGTCTGCACCACTGAGCATCCTTAACATCTCTCAATATTTAGTTTGTTTTTCAGCTTGATATTTAGTAGTTCTTTCTGACAGGCATCTTACACACAGGCTGATTATCATTGCATGAAATAACAATAGATAGTAGCCACTATTTTATCTTTAGCAATCCATAAAGGTCATTAAAACTTGTTTCTAGATTCTACATGAAAACCAAGTTTTATGCAATAGATTAAAAAAGCTGAATGAAAATGGAAACTGTTAAATTATACAGCCTAAAAGGGACAATTAGCTAAGCTTTTGCCTAATGTGCTCACATCAGCAAAGACTATCCTTATTCTGTCAGATCTAGTTTGTTTTAAGCTGCAGACTGAAACGCACAAAGCCAAGCATAAACACTGCAACAAATAAAATATCTCAAATATATATCAAATATTTGTTTTACACAATTTTCCATCTGCCATTTCAGATTGGTTGCACACGTTTTGTCTGGAAGTTACATGTTGTGGAAATCTACAATAAAGTAAATGAACAAAAAGTTTTATATATATTTATTAAAGAAGAGAAAATAATAAACCTTTCACAAATGCAGCTCAGAACAAGTCTGCAGTAAACGAGCGCTTGGCCCAAGGTCGACACACATTTTATAGAGAGAAACAGAGAGGAACACTTTGTGATTTCTGGAAAAACCGGCCAGGAGCATTTTCCCTGAAGCGATAATAAAAACGTTACATGGTGGTTTGGTGAGAGCTCGTTTCAACCAGCTCAAACAAAAGACACAAACATGGGCTAAGGGAAGGTCAGTTCAGATATTATACTATACAACATTTCTAAGCATCATAAGCAACATCAGATGGCAATATAATTCCACTGTTTATCTGTTATTAATCAAACAAATAAAGTTAGCAGCTTATGATGAACAAGTCGTGAGGTTAACATCTATATAACCAATAATTATAATGACATATTGATCAATAGTGACAACAGTGATTTGCACTAGCAGTAAACAAAGGAGTGTATTCATCAAGCAAATCAAGTTGTCTCTATTCACATAGATCTTTTGGCCTTCTACTGCGAAGGCAATGGAAAGCAACACCTGAACAAATCAATTTTATATTAAAATAACAAAATGAAAAAATCCATGGTCATCGGTCAGTTAGGAGGGAAAAAGGCTTACAGGATTTAAGGGAATGTTTTATATAACTTCTTAAGCTTCAGTGGACGTGAAAGTGGGTACAACAGAGACTTGGGACTCGATATTTGTTTTGAATTCTCATCACTTGCTCTCCTTTATTCCTTTCTCACTTGTTCATATCTTATCTAAGTCCAGCTTTTCCCTCCTTTCCTCACTTTTTTTCTTCTCTCTTTCACTATGCCAGCGCTTTGAAAATCTACCTTCTTCTCACTTTTAATGCTTGCCTTTAATTTGTTCATCCAAAGTCACAAGTCTGTTCAAACCTCTTTATTTTGTGTGTGTCCTTGTATACTCACTGGTCTTATTTATAATCTTCTTGGTATAATCATTAAGTTACATTACATGTTACTTGTTAGACGCTTTTATCCAAAGCGACTTACATACTCAGTACTGTGGACAATCCCCACATGAGCAATTTGGGGTGAAGTGTCTTGCCCAGGGACACAACGACATGCTGACTGCAGTGGGGTTTGAACCTGTGACCCCCTGATCCCAACACCAAGGCTCTAACCACTGCGCCACACGCCACAAAACCATCGACATCCGTACATGCATGACCCACTGTACAGAGGAACAGGGTGAGAGAGAGCTGAAGAGATTGAGATGTGACTCAGACCGTGAGTTTGCAATCAATTAAGAGCTTAATAGATATTCCCAGAGCCCCTATGTTTCAAGGAGAAAGAACATTTCTTTTCAAAACTCTAAAAGCTGGATTGAATGTTTCACCCAATGACATTAGCAATGGACTGGGTTTGATATTTGTGTGTTGCAATGAAATACACAGTCATTATCCCAACAGTGTAATAATCATGTTCCACAGAAATACTCATTACAAAATGTAATTAATGAACAACCAAATCCTGCCAAGCCCAACTTCGATGGATTCCAGGGTTGATTTCCCCATGCTGTTCCATGGTGGGCAAATTTAGCAGAGATAAGGCTAATGAACTGCTGTGCTTTCTGCCAGAGAAAAAAATCAGACTGCTTGAGAGTTTATTACTCTTTCGACAGCGGGAGAATTCATTAAAGTAAGTTATATTGTGTCCCTGTGTGTGTGCTCAGCTGTGTGCGCCCTGCTGTAGTTGAGTCCAAGTCTGAATCACGGAGAAGTAAATCTCAACTATGACTCAGATATTCCACTCAATATGTGACTATCCACACAATATCCTGGATGGAATAAATTAGTAGCACTATACACAAGTATAAATTATCAGAAGTTACATTTGAAATCTATAAAATTATCATTTTACGTTTGTCATTTAAGTTGTGTTATTTATGTTTTTGTATACAAAATTCACCCTAAAATGTACAGTGTAGTTTTTGAGTATGTTGATGCTTACCAATCAAATGATTAGATGCAGATTTAGGGTTATTCTTTGTGTATTTAATGTTGGGACATTAGCCATCAAACTTGTGTAACTTTATTTAAATACAACATTTCGGATAACATCTCTATATTGGATACTAACCTATTTTATGCATTGAAATCTGTTAAGTAAAGTTTTTTTCTATTGAAAAATATGTATTACTTTTCTTTTCTATAAAGGCCGTTGAGTTAGTAGCATAGAGAACAAATTCTTAACATTATTGCTTAACAATTTTCAAAGCCTACCAATACAAATGTACGTTATTGAATGTCTCTTTTATATTGACATATTGAAAACAGTTTGTTTTTATTCCACTTCCACAGAATGAAAATCTTCTTGAACAGCCTTGAAACATGCTTCAGGTATTCATCAGAATTTATAGCAGTATCAAAGATGTGGTTATTCGCATTGAAATATGAAATATGAAAATGTGCAGAAAGCAGTGTTTGAACATTGTGTGCATTAATGTAATGCATATAGAGTCTACGTTGTGTCAGTGGGTGGGGCTTGTTTAAGAGGCCGGTAGCAGAGGGGAAGAAACTGTTCAGGTGGCGAGAGGTTTTGGTCCTGATGGAGCGCAGCCTCCTGCCAGAGGGGAGGGGGGTGAACAGTTTGTGTCCAGAGTGGCAGGGGTTGGCCACTATGTTCCCGCCTCAGGGTCCTGAAGGCGTGCAGGTCGTGGAGGGATGGCAGATTGCAGCCGATCACCTTCTCTACAGAGCGGATGACACGCTGCAGCCTGCCCTTATCCTTGGCTTTGGCTGCAGTGTACCAGATGGTGATGGAGGAAGTGAGGATGGACTCGATGATGGAGGTGTAGAAGTTCACCATCATTGTCTTTGGCAGGTTGAATTTCTTCAGCTGCCTCAGGAAGAACATCCTCTGCTGTGCTTTTTTGATGAGGGAGCCGATGTTCTGCTCCCATTTGAGGTCCTGGGCGATGATGGTGCCCAAGGAAGCGGAATGACTCCAGCAGTTACTGGGGAGTCACACAGAGTGATGGGGTTGTTGGGCTGTGTTCTTCCTGAAGTCCACAACCATCTCCACTGTCTTGAGAGCGTTGAGCTCCAGGTGGTTGTCCCTACACCAGGTCACCAGATGGTCCACCTCCCACCTGTAGGCAGACTCATCCCCACCAGAGATGAGTCCGATGAGCGTGGTGTTGTCTGCGAACTTCAGGAGCTTTACAGACTGGTAACTGGAGGTGCAGCTGTTGGTGTACAGGGAGAAGAGCAGAGGGGAAAGAACGCAGCCTTGAGGGGAACCGGTGCTGATGGTCCGGGGGTCAGAAACCTGTTTCCCCAGGCTCACATGCTGCTTCCTGTCCTGGAGGAGGAAGTGAAGGGCCATGTTGACAGCGTCGTCCAAAGACCTGTTGGCTCTGTAGGCGAACTGCAGGAGGTCCAGGAGGGGGTCTGTGATGGATTTTAGGTGGGACAGGACAAGGCGCTCAAAGGACTTCATAACCACAGGTCAGGGCGACGGGTCTGTAGTCATTTAATCCTGTGATCCTTGTTTTCTTGGGAACCGGGATGATGGTGGAGGTTTTGAAGCATGCTGGGATGTGGCATGTCTCCAGTGAGGTGTTGAAGATGTCTGTAAACACCAGAGACAGCTGATCAGCACAGAGCTGCTATGAATTTGAACAGTTTTTAGATCACTCTCTCGATGGCAAGTCAAACGCAGTTCTAATAAAAGCTGGAGAGACATGAAATGTTGAAAACGATAGTCAAACTGCAAACATAGCGCACAAAGTATCATCAGTGAAAGATTAACTGGACATACCTAGAAAGTGCAGCAAAAATGGCAAAAGTGAAAGATTAAAGAAAAGATGTCCTACTTCCTGTTGGCTTTACGATATGCCTCCCACTGACTTTTTTGTGCGTCCCATAATGCTATGTCTACCAACATTCAGACTTGTAGGTGAAAGCACAACGAAACGCTGCTTGTTAGGGGGCGCTATAGAGCCATTTTGTATAATTAATAGTACTAAATAACATACTTTACTATTTGGTTATCCAACATTAAATATTTTGAACCAATGATTTGGCATTCTCACCGGTACATACCTTTGATGTTTTTTGTTCATGCAAAGTAAGATGCTCACATTCATAACATTCTTAACTCTGTTGTGTATTCTGGATCAAACGCCTTTAAATTAATCAAGACACGTTTAGTCTTTGGTTTCTACTGCTGCTAGTCCAACAGAATACGTAATGAGCATCACAGCTGAGAATCAAGTGAAAGACATCTGTGATCAACAGTCCTGTCAGCAGTCAGAAAAGAGGGCTTTGCATTGGAGCAATTGGCTTGCCCTTACTATTAAAATAATATGCTCTGACAGTTGTAGCGTGGTGGAGACAATCAGAATCTCCACTGACACACATTTGAGTTTAATACCTTGAAATCAGACAAATGACCAAAGATCAAATGTTAAGAGGAGGCTTTCTGTCACTGAGATTATCCTCGTAATGTTTTCTATGACTTCCTCATTTTATTCAATGCCTCTTTTCCCCCGATTTGTCTGATGTGAGCCACCTTAAATAATATAAAGGGTGAATTAAGAACCCCTGTGGCTTCCTCATTTCTTTTCTACAACTTTCCTCAAAATCATGCCGTTTTTTCTCCTTTGCAAAGTTGTGTCGGATAATCTCACGTCACATGAATTGTGATTTTTTTAGGAGCTTTTCTGAGGCAACGTTTTTCTCTCTTAAGAGGATGAAAGATTATTGTAAGATTCTTGCTATAGTCACGATAGAGCTTAAGCAGCTGACATAAGTGTAAAATGTAAAGAAACATCCACAATTATTTAAGCAGTTTTTTCTACCAACTCTCATTAGTGCAGTTGGTAATCAACTTTTCCAAAAAACTAATAAGAGACTAATCTAAACTCCTTGGTTTGAATAAAATAATTTGACAACGCCTCTGCAGTCACTCTGTTGTTTACTACATCTGATTGACCCTGAGGGGCAGGCAGTAAATTACCTGATGTAAAATCGACACACCATTATGTAAATAACTTTGTAGTAAGTTATAAGTTCATCTCTCTGTGTCTGACCCTGCCAGCTGAGTTTCTGATGTCCTTGAATTGTGGGTTCATTTGAGGGGGTGTGTGCGCTGATTTATCATTACTAATTGAGCAGCTGCCAAGAATGTGCAGATGCAGAGTGCCCTGACTACATTAACGGGAATATATGCTGGGTTTTTCTGTACATGCAATCTACCATACGACTAGTATGAACACCCTCTAGCTTTTCAGCCCTGCAGCTTAAGTGCTTCAGTATAGACAGCCTCAATGCTTATGTATGAAAGGGACAGCAAAAACATGTTTTACTCGATCTTTCTCTTTCTATTTCTCCTCAAGTCGTCCCTTATGATTTCTCTGGCGGAGGAAGTTCTCTCAGTGCACAGGACATGTTTAAAACATTATGGAAGTAAGTCTAGGTTGACACACTTTGAAACTCAAATTCCACTGCCACAGGATTAAATGTTTATGGTTGTGCTTGCTGTCAAATTCATTTATGAGCCTCACCAAAAATGTTATGTGTGGTGGCAAGGATTTAAAAAAATATATATATATTAAATATAAAAAAAAAAATGTGGATTTAAAAAAAGCTTAGCCTGCCTGATAGTGGCACAAAGCAGAACAATTAAGTGTGAGCTAGAGTCCAGGTGTGAAGTAGTAGTTTGAGATTCAAGCATAGCAAATTGCATTGTTCAGGTGTTACGGTACGTCCACACGGCAGCGTCTCGTGCTTCAACGGAGACGCTTCCCATTCACCTTGAATATGACGCTGCCGTGTGGGCGTACCGTTAGTCCAGAAAACTAAATTAGCTTGTTACGTTCCTTCCATCTGGATGTTTAATTTTTAAGATGCAGAGTAGTGGATGTGAATTTTAACTCATTCATTAAATGTGCAACTATGGGACATATAGTCCCTGGGCTTAGTAGTTAAACAAGGTTTTTGCACAAATTAATGAGAAATACAATTCCAATATAGTTCCTTTGAAGTGCCGATTAATTGGACTAATTTGTAAAAGAAAACTCAATATGGAATTATTCAATTTAATCAACACAATCTGGCTAAAAACAATACAATCAAATTATTTTTTCATTTTGCATAAAGTTTTTACATAATTTAACTTTAGCTGTGGACAGCAATAGGAAGTTAATGACAGTACTGTTGGAAACGCTAAGAGTCATTTGTCACATTTCATCACATTTTCATAGCAACAGCTTGCCTAAGCACCTGCTGCCTACACTAATGGTTACATTACATTACAATACATTGCATTTAGCTGATGCTTTTATCCAAAGCGACTTACAATAAGTACATTCGACCAGGAAGACACAACCTTGAAGAAAACAGAATCATATAAGTACATCAGGTATCATAGAGCCAAACATTTCAAGTGCTACACAACTGGCTATAGATAAGCCAGTCCTTTATTAGTATATAAGTGCCTTGTTAGTAATTCTATCGCTCGAAGTGGAGTCGAAAGAGATGAGTTTTCAGTCTGCGCCGGAAGATGTGCAGGCTTTCTGCAGTCCTGATGTCAATGGGGAGCTCATTCCACCATTTTGGAGCCAGGATAGCAAACCCACGTGTTTTTGCTGATGGGAACTTGGGTCCCCCTCGCAGCAAGGGTGCAGCGAGTCGTTTGGCTGATGCAGAGCGTAGTGCACGCGCTGGGGTGTACAGTTTAACCATGTCCTGGATGTAGGAAGGGCCAGATCCATTCGCAGCATGGTATGCAAGTACCAGTGTCTTGAAGTGGATTCTAGCAGTTACCGGGAGTCAGTGAAGGGAGCGGAGGAGCGGAGTGGTGTGGGAAAATGTTGGCAGGTTGAAGACCAGACGAGCCGCTGCATTCTGGATGAGCTGCAGAGGTCGGATGGCACATGCAGGTGGACCAGCCAGGAGGTAGTTGCAGTAGTCTAGGCGTGAGGTGACGAGAGCCTGGACCAGAACCTGCGTGGCTTTCTGGGTCAGCTGGGGACGTATCTTCCTGATGTTGTAAAGCGTATATCTGCAGCAACGGGTTGTAGCAGCGATGTTTGCAGTGAAGGACAGCTTGTTATCTAGGATCACACCCAGATTCCTTGCAGTCTGAGTCGGGGAAACAACAGAGGTGCCGATGTTGATTGTCAGGTTAAGAGTGGGACAATCTTTTCCCGGAAGGAAAAGCAGTTCAGTTTTGTCAAGGTTGAGCTTGAGGTGATGAGCAGACATCCACTGAGAGATGTCAGCTAGACAAGCAGAGATGCATGCGACGACATGGGTCTCTGAGCGGGGAAGGGAAAGAATTAATTGGGTGTCGTCAAGGTAGCAGTGGTATGAAAAACCATGCGGGCTAATGACTGATCCGAGCGAGTTTGTGTACAGGGAGAAGAGGAGGGGACCAAGAACAGAGCCCTGAGGGACCCCTGTAGTTAATTGACAAGGGTCGGACTCGGACCCTCTCCAAGTTACCCTGTAGGTACGGTCTTTGAGGTATGAGGTGAGGAGGGAAAGTGCAGAGCCTGAAACTCCAAGTTCTTGGAGAGTGCGAAGGAGGATCTGATGGTTCACCGTGTCGACTGCAGCCGACAGGTCCAACAGGATGATGATAGAGGAGAGGGATGCTGCTTTGGCAGTGTGCAGTTCCTCAGTGACAGCAATGAGAGCAGTTTCTGTGGAGTGACCTGCCTTGAAACCAGACTGGTGCGGATCCAGAAGGTTGTTCTGATGGAGATAACAGGAGAGTTGTTTAAAGCTAGCGCGTTCAAGTGTTTTAGGCAGGAACGGGAGGAGAGAGACAGGCCTGTAGTTTATAACATCAGACGGGTTGAGAGTGGGTTTCTTTAGGAGAGGGTTTACTCTTGCCTCCTTAAGACTATTTGGAAAGTGACCAGAAGTTAGAGAAGTGTTGATGAAATGGGTGAGAAACGGTAGAATATCAGGAGCGATAGTCTGAAGGAGGTTTGAAGGGATAGGGTCCAGAGGACAGGTGGTAGGGCGGGCAGAGGTAATGAGGGTAAGAACCTCACTTGGAGAGAGAGGGGAAAAGGAGGTTAGTATGTGGGTGAAAGGAGGGTCTGGTGACCCAGCGGTGAGTAAAGGTGAGTCAAAAAAAGAAGAGCGAATATCAACCTTTTTTTCAAAATGGTTAACAAAGTCGCTTGACAGAAGTGAGGAGGGGGGAGGGGGCTTTGGGAGGGTCCAAGAGGGTGGAGAAGATGGAAAATAGTTTTTTGGGATTGGAATAGGAAGATTGGATCTTATCTTGAAAGAAAGTGCTTTTTGCCTGAGAGATCGAAGCAGAGAAAGAGGAGAGGAGAGCCTGATAGGTTAGGAGGTCGTCACAGTGTTTGGATTTCCACCGTTTCCGCTCTGCTGCCCGAAGGACGGTTCTATTAGCACGCAGTGCGTCATTTAGCCAGGGAGCAGGAGGGGACTGACGAGCCTGCCGAGATGTGAGAGGACAGAGAGAGTCCAGAGAGGATGAGAGAGTAGAGAGGAGAGTTTCTGCAGCAGAGTTTGGAGGCAGGAGTTGGAACGAGTCAGAGGAAGGGAGGGCTGAGAGCACCGATGAGGCAAAGGTAGAGGGGGAGAGGGAACGAAGGTTACGGCGGACAGGTGCAGGATGAGAAGAGATTAGTTTGTTATGTTTGGAAAGGGGTAGAGAGAATGAAATGAAGAAGTGATCGGATGTGTGGAGCGGGTTTACAGAGAGGTTAGAAGTAGTGCAGTTCCTTGAGAATATGAGATCAAGGACATTGTCAGCTTTATGAGTTGGTGGGGATGGAGACAGTGAGAAAGAAAAGGCGGTTAACAGAGATGTTAGTTTGTCTATCTTCCCTGTCTGGAGGTTGAAGTCTCCGAGAAGTACAGCCGGAGGGCCAGTTTCAGGGATGTGTGAGAGGAGATTATCTAATTCCTCCAAGAAGTCCCCCAAGGCGCCTGGTGGACGGTAGAGAACAACAATGGTTAATTGTATAGGATGGGTTACTGTGACGGCATGGAATTCAAAGGTGGAAGGAGTGAAGTTAGGTAGCTTGAAGAGGGAAAAGCTCCATTTGGGAGAGAGCAGGAGACCAGTGCCACCTCCTCTGCCAGTGGGTCTGGGTGTATGGGAGAAGGAATTTGCTGTGGAGAGAGCTGCTGGGGTGGATGTGTTGGATGGAGTAATCCACGTCTCAGTGAGAGCAAGGAAATCCAGAGACTGCAGGGAAGCGTAGCCAGAGATGAAGTCAGCCTTAGGAACAGCTGACTGGCAGTTCCACAGGCCACCTGAAACTCGATGGATGTCAGTGGAGCATGTGGGATAGACGAGAGCAGGCCGGTTATATCGATTACGAGATACACGGGGCCAGTGATAATTGCGAGAGGACACATGAACAGGAATGGAGAAAATACACATGATTATAGCACGAGGGGCTAAACAACAAAATGAAATAAAACACCAGCGATACATAGCTCAATCAAAGTAGGATTTGCCTCCTCTTTGCCACCCTCGTGACTCCAGCAGGACTCCAGCAGGACTCCAATGTCTTTGTCGGTCTTAGAGACACCGGCAGGACTCCAATGTCTTTGTCGGTCTTAGAGACTCCGGCAGGACTCCAATGTCTTTGTCGGTCTTCGTCTGTCTGACACTGAAGCTGACGCTCCAGGAAATAGCTACCTAAAATGGAGCCTGATTGCTGAGTTCTCACAGCTGTGGGGCCACGCCCCTCTAACTAGTTAACTCTCTACAGCTGATGGGCGACAGCAGAGTGGCCCTGCCTATATTGTAATGCAGGCTTGAGTGCCCGACTGAGACCTGTGTTACAGGTTCCCTTGAGCAGATGTGAGATTTAAAATATCTCAAAAGCGCCGTTTTAGCTACAATAACTGCAGAACAATTATACAGAGTAGAATAAATGAAACAGAGAAGTCTAATTAAACAAGAATATAACTTACAGTGGTTGCTGCGTCAACAGGTAGTGTCGTCACCCGTTCGAGATGCACAATGGTCAAACGCTATTGTCAACACAAACAAAATAAATAGAAAAAGCATACATTAATATCTGGTAGTGGCACTTTATCGTCTTTCTACCTGGTTATATGCCCCCCAACCAGGGCCAAAACTAAGAGAATACAACTGATTATTTATATTAACAATCAACTACAGCAACTTATATGTGTGGATGAAATGTCAGAAGTGCAACTTGCCAGTCAAAAAGTCTTCAGGCCCAAGGTATCGTCTTCAAGTTCGTTTGGTTTCACCAGAAAACAATGATATTAAATGGATTTTTAGCAACAAATACTCTCCTTTGAAAAGCAAATGTTTGATCAAGTCCATGAATGATGACCAAGTTTTGCAGCTCATTATTACATTTTTGTTAACTGGACTCATAATTAATTGTCTAATAGTTTCATCACTGCTTATTACTGTATATCTTTATTCAACAAGGACTATGCATAAAATATATTCATATCAAAAAGAGAAGATATGCCAGACTAAAGCTAAAAGCTGCAGTCCCTGGGCATGTAAACACATAAATCAACAAACATTAATGCAATTAAAAATGGCTATCATATGGACACATTGGACCTATGTTGTGTCTTTTCTGTCTCTGTGTACTCAATAACATCTTAACATTTGAAAGCGTCCTTCGCCCAGCTCAAACATTTTCCATCAGCTTAGTCCCAAGAGCACACATTTAGCAATATTTGTATTGATTACACATCTAATTGATCATGATTAGTAGAAATAGGAGTTGTTAGGAGCTCCATCACAGCTCCAAAGTAGCAACAAGTAATCTAATTGCTAAATTGTATACAGTTTTGGTACATGTCAATGCTCTATAATCACTCTCTGCGCAATCATCTTCCTGGATTCCTGTAATTGGGTTATGTGGAAAACGCTCTCCTGTGGGTTAAATATCTACTTATACTCTGCACAAATCACATCCTGCTTTATGAAAAACATGGCTGAAACACTTTGAGACATCAAAAAGGTGAGGAGACCGTTTAAGGAGTCGTTATTGGCAGAATGGCCCCTTGAGAGTTTTACATTATCACTCAGAACATGCTTTTACATTACACAATGTGCCATTCTCTAAACCAGTAAAAAGCCAAATAAATCTTGAGTGTGGTAAGGTATTTCCATCATTAACACTCGTCCTTCCTGCATTCTACTTTCACCTCTGTCACAGTTCTGTCTAAGTTTGGGTGTTTTCACGGTTCTCTGTCATGTTTTCCTCCTGTCGTTAGTGTCCCTGTGTGTTCTCCTCCCCCCTCACCTGTGTCTCGTTTAGCTAATTGTGTTCACCTGTGGCTCTTGTGTTTTTCTCCTCCCTCCTCACCTGTGTCTCGTTTACCGATTGTGTTCACCTGTGTCTGGTAATTAGCCCTCCCTGTATTTAGTCTTGTCTCGTGCTGTGTTCAGTGTCGGTGCTTCTTTTGTTGGTGACGGACTTCACCGGTGAGTGTTCTGTGTTTGGCTGTATTCGTTCCATTTTAGCCTTGAAATAAAGGTTTACCAAAGTTATCTGCGCTTGGGTCCTGCTTCCTTCACTCAACCGTGACAGAAAGCACCGACCAGAGATGGACCCAGCAGATGACCCATTTGAGGAGGAATTACAGCATTTTTCATTTGCTTTGGCTTGCTGCTATGATTGGTGGAGGGGAGCGTCCAGTGTTCGGCAGAAGGAGGCCGCTCTGGTAGAGGCGCACCGGTTGGCTATGGAGAAACCGGACTTGGTGAAGTTCTTACCTGACTGGATGTTGAACTTCATCTGGGCGTGTGATTTCCAGCCTGCGGACTATAAACGTCTCGGTGTGTTCCGTCTGGAGTCAACCAGTGCTTCCGCCCCAGTTCCTGCTCCTGTCCAAGAGGCGTTTTCTGGAACTCGGCTGGCTTTTGGAGGTCCACGGAGCCTTCAGGCGGCTTCTAAGAGAAGGAGTCGCAAGTCCAGGCTAGCAATCCGAGCCCCAAGAGCCATGGTTCCGGCTACAGAACTGGCCCACACAGCCATGGTTCCAGCCCCAGTTCTGGCCCCAGCAGCCATCATTCCGGCCCCAGTTCTGGCCCCAGCAGCCATCATTCCGGCCCCAGTTCTGGCCCCAGCAGCCATGGTTCCAGACCTAGTTCTGGCCCCAGCAGCCATGGTCCCGGCCCCAGCAGCCATGGTTCCAGCCCCAGTTCTGGCCCCAGCTGCCATAGTCCCCTCCCTGGTCCCTTCTCTAGTCTCTCCTCTTGTCCCTTCCCTAGTCCCTCCTCAGGTCACTTTCCTAGTCCCTTCTCTAGTCCCTTCTCCAGTCCCACCTCTAGTCACTTCTCAAGTCCCTCCTCGAGTCACTTCGCTAGTCCCTTCCCTCATCCCATCTCAAGTTCCCTCTCGAGTCTTTTCTCAAGTCCCCTCTCAGGTCCCCTCTCGAGTTCCCTCTCGAGTCTTTTCTCGAGTCCCCTCTCAAGTCAACTCCCCAGTGTCCTCTCGAGTCACCTCCCAAGTCAACTCTCCAGTGTCCTCTCGAGTCACCTCTCAAGTTTCCCCTCAGGTCTCCTCTCGAGTTCCCTCTCAAGTCCCCTCTCTAGTCCCCTCTCGAGTTCCCTCTCGAGTCACCTCTCAAGTTTCCCCTCAAGTCTCCTCTCGAGCTACCTCTCGAGTCCCCTTTCTAGATCCCTCTCAAGTCACCTCTCGAGGTCCCTCTCAAGCCACCTCTCGAGTCCCTTCTCAAGTCCCCTCTCAAGATCCCTCTCAAGTCTCCTCTCAAGTCATCTCTCGAGTCTCCTCTCGAGTTCCCTCTCGAGTCCCCTCTCCAGTCACCTCTCGAGTTCCTTCTCGAGTCCCCTCTCGAGTCACCTCTCCAGTCGACTCTCCAGTTTCCTCTCGAGTTCCCTCTCAAGCCCTCTCTCGAGTCCCCACTCAAACCCCATGTCCTGTGCCGTTGGAGGTCCCGCCGACTACTCTCCTGCCGGGGGTCCTGCCAACCCTTTGTCCTGTCTCGTTGGAGGCCCCGCCGACTACTCTCCTGCCGGGGGTCCTGCCAACCCCATGTCCTGTCCCGTTGGAGGTCCCGCAGACTAGTCTTCTGCCGGGGGTCCTGCCAACCCCATGTCCTGTCCCGTTGGAGGTCCCGCAGACTAGTCTTCTGCCGGGGGTCCTGCCAACCCCATGTCCTGTCCCGTTGGAGGTCCCGCAGACTAGTCTTCTGCCGGGGGTCCTGCCAACCCCATGTCCTGTACCGTTGGAGGTTCCGCTGGGGGTCCTGCCAACCCCATGTCCTGTCTCGTTGGAGGCCCCGCCGACTACTCTCCTGCCGGGGGTCCTGCCAACCCTGTGTCCTGTCCCGTTGGAGGCCCCGCCGACTGCTCTCCCGCCGGGGGTCCTGCCAACCCTGTGTCCTGTCCCGTTGGAGGCCCCGCCGACTACTCTCCTGCCGGGGGTCCTGCCAACCCCATGTCCTTTGCCGTTGGAGGTCCCGCCGACTACTCTCCTGCCGGGGGTCCTGCCAACCCTTTGTCCTGTCTCGTTGGAGGCCCCGCCGACTACTCTCCTGCCGGGGGTCCTGCCAACCCTGTGTCCTGTCCCGTTGGAGGCCCCGCCGACTACTCTCCTGCCGGGGGTCCTGCCAACCCTGTGTCCTGTCCCGTTGGAGGCCCCGCCGACTACTCTCCTGCCGGGGGTCCTGCCAACCCTATGTCCTGTGCCGTTGGAGGCCCCGCCGACTACTCTCCTGCCGGGGGTCCTGCCAACCCCATGTCCTGTCCCGTTGGAGGCCCCGCCGACTACTCTCCTGCCGGGGGTCCTGCCAACCCCATGTCCTGTCCCGTTGGAGGTCCCGCCGACTACTCTCCTGCCGGGGGTCCTGCCAACCCTATGTCCTGTCCCGTTGGAGGTCCCGCCGTCTACTCACCTGCCGGGGGTCCTGCCAACCCTGTGTCCTGTCCCGTTGGAGGTCCCGCCGACTACTCTCCTGCCGGGGGTCCTGCCAACCCTATGTCCTGTCCCGTTGGAGGCCCCGCCGACTACTCTCCTGCCGGGGGTACTGCCAACCCGGTGTCCTGTGCCGTTGGAGGTCCCGCCGTCTACTCTCCTGCCGGGGGTACTGCCAACCTTTTGTCCTGTCTCGTCGGAGGTCCCGCCAACCGCTCTCCTGCTGGGGGTCCTGCCAACTCCTGGTCCTCTTCCGTGGGGGATCCTGCCGAAGCCTGTCCCGCCGGCTCCGGTTCCTGTCCGGCCGACACCGGGTCCTGCCCGGCCTCCGGAGCTGTCTGGTCTTCGCCCTCGATCCCGACCCTCTGTGAGCCGCGGTCTTCGTCCGCGGGCCCGGCCTCCTGACTCTTCCTGCCGCTGCCCTCGTCCTCGGGCCCGGCCCCCTGACTCTTCCTGCCGCTGCCTTCGCCCTCATGCTCGGCCCCCTGAGTTCGCCCGCTGTGGCCTACGCCCCACCATGGACTCTGCCTTGCCACTAGGCCGTCCGCCCGAGTCCCCCTTCTCGGCTTCTGCCGTGCCCCCGGGCCGTCCGCCCGAGATCCCTTCCTGGTCCCCTACTGGGCTCCTGGGCGGTCAGCTTAGTCCCGTCCTCCGGACCCCCTCCACCCACCCTGGTGGCCTAGGGATACGTCCCTCCTCCGGACCCCCTCCACCCACCCTGCTGGATTTTTTTGGGATTTTTGTGTTGGGGTTTAGGGACGTCTGGAATCCGTCCCTTGAGGGGGGGGTTCTGTCACAGTTCTGTCTAAGTTTGGGTGTTTTCACGGTTCTCTGTCATGTTTTCCTCCTGTCGTTAGTGTCCCTGTGTGTTCTCCTCCCCCCTCACCTGTGTCTCGTTTAGCTAATTGTGTTCACCTGTGGCTCTTGTGTTTTTCTCCTCCCTCCTCACCTGTGTCTCGTTTACCGATTGTGTTCACCTGTGTCTGGTAATTAGCCCTCCCTGTATTTAGTCTTGTCTCGTGCTGTGTTCAGTGTCGGTGCTTCTTTTGTTGGTGACGGACTTCACCGGTGAGTGTTCTGTGTTTGGCTGTATTCGTTCCATTTTAGCCTTGAAATAAAGGTTTACCAAAGTTATCTGCGCTTGGGTCCTGCTTCCTTCACTCAACCGTGACAACCTCACGGCACAAATGGCATATTCTTCATCAGAGTGACTTTTCCATTCCTTCAGCAACACATATATATTCCTATTTGTCGATGCTGAACCATGTCATGATGGAAAAGATCATCAGAAAGATTAACGCCAGTGAGTTGCTGAGAGCATTTCTATTGTGTGTTGTTGATTTATGGACTTGATTTCACCTAGCAAATTTGTTAATATTTATTTTTGTTTTGAAAGCCTCATTTCAGCCAGGGTGAAAACAGCCGAGAGAGAAAGAAAGGAGGTGATCATAATTACTGATTTGAAGAAGAGGATCATAAGAAATGTATTTAAACTGATTATAATGATTGCTGCTTTCTAAACTCAGTTATAAGAAACCATCTGGTACCTGTTGTATGCAGAGGTAGAAGTACAAAGTAAAATGGGAATACTCAAGTTAAGTAAAGTACAAGTCTCTCAAAATTGTACTTATATACAGCACTAGAGTATATCTACTTTACCCCTTTTTCCAGTCACATATTACACATTGTGTTTTCAGACAGATATATTTAACGCTCAGGCAAATTTCAGTTGTAAAGCAGCGCTATCTAACTCTGCAGTTCCCCTCAGCTCGACATAGCATTTCACTCTTTCAGATCATCGTTTTCCAGCTTGAAACTTTTTGAAACCCGTTTTCAGCCACAGCAGGCTGCAAAATGGCTCCAAAGCCCCGCTGCATGCTACTGTACCTGCTCAGCATCAAACAGCAGGCAGAAAGAGTAATAGCTGGTGCACAGAGTAGAGCATTTAGCAGCAGAAGAGTCAGGTAATTCCCTGAAAGCAAAGCAAAACAATGCTAAAAAAGAGATTGGACTTACCTCCACAAGTGGACACAAACACGACTGGAAGTGAACCCTAATGTTCCTCCATATCTGCAGCCTGTGCAAAGCTTTTAAGAGCAAAAAAGTCAAATGTTAATAATTGGCGTCATCAGCTGACCTTTATTTTAAACTAAGCTGTTTTACTTGCTATGGGCAAGACCACAAGACATAAAATACTCTGCAACTGTCACAGTTCTGTCTAGGTTTGGGTGTTTTCACTGTTCTCTGTCATGTTTTCCTCCTGTCGTTAGTGTCCCTGTGTGTTCTCCTCCCTCCTCACCTGTGTCTCGTTAGCTAATTGTGTTCACCTGTGGCTCTTGTGTTTTTCTCCTCCCTCCTCACCTGTGTCTCGTTTGCCGATTGTGTTCACCTGTGTCTTGTAATTATCCCTCCCTGTATTTAGTCTTGTCTCGTGCTGTGTTCAGTGTCGGTGCTTCTTTTGTTGGTGACGGACTTCACCGGTGAGTGTTCTGTGTTTGTCTGTATTCGTTCCATTTTAGCCTTGAAATAAAGGTTTATCAAAGTTATCTGCGCTTGGGTCCTGCTTCCTTCACTCAACCGTGACAGAAAGCACCGACCAGAGATGGACCCAGCAGATGACCCATTTGAGGTGGAATTACAGCATTTTTCATTTGCTTTGGCTTGCTGCTATGATTGGTGGAGGGGAGCGTCCAGTGTTCGGCAGAAGGAGGCCGCTCTGGTAGAGGCGCACCGGTTGGCTATGGAGAAACCGGACTTGGTGAAGTTCTTACCTGACTGGATGTTGAACTTCATCTGGGCGTGTGATTTCCAGCCTGCGGACTATAAACGTCTCGGTGTGTTCCGTCTGGAGTCAACCAGTGCTTCCGCCCCAGTTCCTGCTCCTGTCCAAGAGGCGTTTTCTGGAACTCGGCTGGCTTTTGGAGGTCCACGGAGCCTTCAGGCGGCTTCTAGGAGAAGGAGTCGCAAGTCCAGGCTAGCAATCCGAGCCCCAAGAGTCATGGTTCCGGCTACAGAACCGGCCCACACAGCCATAGTTCCGGCCCCAGTACAGGCCCCAGCAGCCATGGTTCCAGCCCCAGTTCTGGCCCCAGCAGCCATGGTTCCAGCCTTAGCTCTGGCCCCAGCTGTCCTAGTCCCTTCTCTAGTCCCTTCTCCAGTCCCACCTCTAGTCACTTCTCAAGTCCCTCCTCGAGTCACTTCTCTAGTCCCTTCCCTCATCCCATCTCAAGTTCCCTCTCGAGTCTTTTCTCAAGTCCCCTCTCAGGTCCCCTCTCGAGTTCCCTCTCGAGTCCCCCCTCAAGTCAACTCCCCAGTGTCCTCTCGAGTCACCTCCCAAGTCAACTCTCCAGTGTCCTCTCGAGTCACCTCTCAAGTTTCCCCTCAGGTCTCCTCTCGAGTTCCCTCTCAAGTCCCCTCTCTAGTCCCCTCTCGAGTTCCCTCTCGAGTCACCTCTCAAGTTTCCCCTCAGGTCTCCTCTCGAGTTCCCTCTCAAGTCCCCTCTCAGGTCCCCTCTCAAGTCCCCTCTCAGGTCCCCTCTCGAGTTACCTCTCGAGTTCCTTCTCGAGTCCACTCTCCAGTTTCCTCTCAAGTTCCCTCTCAAGCCCTCTCTCGAGTCCCCACTCAAGCCCCTACTCATGTCCAGTTGGAGGTCCCGCAGACTAGTCTTCTGCCGGGGGTCCTGCCAACCCCATGTCCTGTACCGTTGGAGGTTCCGCTGGGGGTCCTGCCAACCTCATGTCCTGTCCAGTTGGAGGTCCCGCAGACTAGTCTTCTGCCGGGGGTCCTGCCAACCCCATGTCCCGTCCAGTTGGAGGTCCCGCAGACTAGCCCTCTGCCGGGGGTCCTGCCAACCCTATGTCCTGTTCCGTTGGAGGCCCCGCCGACTACTCTCCTGCCGGGGGTCCTGCCAACCCTGTGTCCTGTCCCGTTGGAGGCCCCGCCGACTACTCTCCTGCCGGGGGTCCTGCCAACCCTGTGTCCTGTCCCGTTGGAGGCCCCGCCGACTACTCTCCTGCCGGGGGTCCTGCCAACCCTATGTCCTGTTCCGTTGGAGGCCCCGCCGACTACTCTCCTGCCGGGGGTCCTGCCAACCCTGTGTCCTGTCCCGTTGGAGGCCCCGCCGACTACTCTCCTGCCGGGGGTCCTGCCAACCCTATGTCCTGTTCCGTTGGAGGCCCCGCCGACTACTCTCCTGCCGGGGGTCCTGCCAACCCTGTGTCCTGTCCCGTTGGAGGCCCCGCCGACTACTCTCCTGCCGGGGGTCCTGCCAACCCTGTGTCCTGTCCCGTTGGAGGCCCCGCCGACTACTCTCCTGCCGGGGGTCCTGCCAACCCTATGTCCTGTCCCGTTGGAGGCCCCGCCGACTACTCTCCTGCCGGGGGTCCTGCCAACCCCATGTCCTGTCCCGTTGGAGGCCCCGCCGACTACTCTCCTGCCGGGGTTCCTGCCAACCCCATGTCCTGTCCCGTTGGAGGTCCCGCCGACTACTCTCCTGCCGGGGGTCCTGCCAACCCTATGTCCTGTTCCGTTGGAGGTCCCGCCGTCTACTCACCTGCCGGGGGTACTGCCAACCCTGTGTCCTGTGCCGTTGGAGGTCCCGCCGTCTACTCTCCTGCCGGGGGTACTGCCAACCGTTTGTCCTGTCTCGTCGGAGGTCCCGCCAACCGCTCTCCTGCTGGGGGTCCTGCCAACTCCTGGTCCTCTTCCGTGGGGGATCCTGCCGAAGCCTGTCCCGCCGGCTCCGGTTCCTGTCCGGCCGACACCGGGTCCTGCCCGGCCTCCGGAGCTGTCTGGTCTTCGCCCTCGATCCCGACCCTCTGTGAGCCGCGGTCTTCGTCCGCGGGCCCGGCCTCCTGACTCTTCCTGCCGCTGCCCTCGTCCTCGGGCCCGGCCCCCTGACTTTTCCTGCCGTGGTCTTCGCCCTCGATCCCGACCCTCTGTGAGCCGCGGTCTTCGTCCGCGGGCCCGGCCCCCTGACTCTTCCTGCCGCTGCCCTCGTCCTCGAGCCCGGCCCCCTGACTCTTCCTGCCGCTGCCCTCGTCCTCGAGCCCGGCCCCCTGACTCTTCCTGCCGCTGCCCTCGTCCTCGAGCCCGGCCCCCTGACTCTTCCTGCCGCTGCCTTCGCCCTCATGCTCGGCCCCCTGAGTTCGCCCGCTGTGGCCTACGCCCCACCATGGACTCTGCCTTGCCCCCGGGCCGTCCGCCCGAGACCCCCACCATGGACTCTGCCTTGCCCCCCGGCCGTCCCCCCGAGTCCCCCTTCTCGGCTTCTGCCGTGCCCCCGGGCCGTCCGCCCGAGATCCCTTCCTGGTCCCCTACTGGGCTCCTGGGCGGTCAGCTTAGTCCCGTCCTCCGGACCCCCTCCACCCACCCTGGTGGCCTAGGGATACGTCCCTCCTCCGGACCCCCTCCACCCACCCTGCTGGATTTTTTTTGGATTTTTGTGTTGGGGTTTAGGGACGTCTGGAATCCGTCCCTTGAGGGGGGGGTTCTGTCACAGTTCTGTCTAGGTTTGGGTGTTTTCACTGTTCTCTGTCATGTTTTCCTCCTGTCGTTAGTGTCCCTGTGTGTTCTCCTCCCTCCTCACCTGTGTCTCGTTAGCTAATTGTGTTCACCTGTGGCTCTTGTGTTTTTCTCCTCCCTCCTCACCTGTGTCTCGTTTGCCGATTGTGTTCACCTGTGTCTTGTAATTATCCCTCCCTGTATTTAGTCTTGTCTCGTGCTGTGTTCAGTGTCGGTGCTTCTTTTGTTGGTGACGGACTTCACCGGTGAGTGTTCTGTGTTTGTCTGTATTCGTTCCATTTTAGCCTTGAAATAAAGGTTTATCAAAGTTATCTGCGCTTGGGTCCTGCTTCCTTCACTCAACCGTGACAGCAACAACGTGAAGATGCCTGCTTTTAGTCACTGCTATTAAAGTGTGAAGAATGTCCTGAAGAATGTTAATAATTCACAATTAGTTTTAAAATTTGCCCTCATAAAACTCAAATTAACAAGCAAAGCATGGCTGCTCCACATTTATGAATAATGAACATGTCACGTCCTTCTCAATTTTCTCGATAACTTCATCTAAGAGCCCAGTTCTTCTATTTTACCAGCAAGAGGCACTATCTCAGTGCGGCCGTTAATCATTACTACCCACATGTGGCCACTCACCTGTAGAAAACCACAAATAGAGGCGCACGTGTCAGCCGCTCCTCTCTAATCGTGTCACCCCTGCTGTCCAGATTGCTGCTCTACCTTGGCAGGCATATTTCCTGCCGAGTAGAACATTCTCTGTGAAAAATGACCAGCAAGAGGAAATTAAAGAGAAAACGAAATGACAGAAAGGGCTGAGACAAGTGCCTGAGGGGAGCAGATTCATTTGAATTGAAGATTAAGCTGACCAGAGTTTAAGCAAGCAAAGCACACCTGAATTATAATGTAGGTGCTGTGCGCATGCATATATGCACACCGCCACACATGCTTTTCAACCCCAGCCCGCTCTGTCTTTTTTGCAAATGTTCGTTAAGTACCTTTCTATTCCAACATTTTCTCCTTTTAAATCAAAGATGAAAAGATTTTCATATTTCCCTTTGGACATATTTCATAAACCATTCAATCATGCAATAAAAATAATCCCTATGAGCCCTGTTAAAATAACACTACGCTGCTAATGTTTGAAACACACACCGAAAACGGTTTAGTGCAGTGCAGTGCCAGTCCAGGTTCTTGTAAGACATGGCAAATTAAAGTGCTTTACATAAGGATTAACATGTAATACAAAATAGACATTTCATTAAAGAAGAAAAGAAGAAAAAAACTTTTAAATTAATTTGATTTGAGGTATTAAAGAGGTGCAGTAAACATAAGAATGTAACAACTGGTGGTTGTGGAAAAGATCCAACATTTGATCAATGCACATGTTGGTCCTGAATCCTCTTGCTTTATTGTCAGATAAATTAGCATGTCAACCACATAATTATGTTAGATGTTATTGTTTTCCAAGATATGATGGTCTAAGAATGGACCCTTGGGGAACTCCAGATGTAATTGATATTCGTTCAGATTTATAAGGGCCAACTGTGAACCATTTTTTATCCTGCAGACAGGATTCAAACCAGTTTAATCCTGATATCCAGCATTACAAAGGAGCCTTTGCAAATCAATATCTGCGTTTGAGTTTTTGTCATCAAGGCTTTTAATGAGAGCCCACTCAGTGCTGTGAATCCAAATTGGAGAGCCAAATTAGAGATCATCAAACAATTATTTTAGCTTTTGATGAGAAACAGCTTTTTCTGGTTTCACCCTGATAAGGCAGGTCTGATATGGTCTTATAATGATGCATAATGAGGTGTATAAATTGTTTTTTTTCCTACAGAATGAGCACTCTTACTTCACACAGAGTTCCTGGGCTGCCCTTCAAGACATTTCCTTTCCACCGTCCTTCCACAGGTGACTTTCCACACATCAGGCCCCAGCTGACTTGACAGGAACCAGACAGTGTCATTAAAAAAACTGCATCTGCCGTGGGGGTGGGGAGGAATGTTAAGTGTCCTGAGATCTGCCACTTAATGTGACAAGGGCATTTCAACACCTGACACAGAAAAGGGACTTTGGCCTAGAGATGCTGTACTGTGGGCTCAGCTGTGAGCTTTACCTCTAAATGCTCTTCAGTTGTCTTTTGAATCACAACTTTTGGACTCAGGTAGATGAGTGTAAATTGTATTTTTAAATACCCTCAGAGCGGTTCATTTGGTACAAAGCCACTGAAGGAGCCATGGCAGTGAAGATCACAATCATGGCTTATACATAAAACCAGGGCCAGGAATACGAACACAAAACTATACAGCTCCATTGTCACTGCCACCAAGCCTACCTGTCACTTTGAGATGTCTCTAGAGGTAGAGCAAATTCTCTTGGGGCTCCTTATTCCACATGCATCTATGGGGGTTATTTTTGACTCCGTTTTAAATGTTAAAAAATAATTAAATACTTACATTTCCATTTTAGCGTGATAAAGAAGATGAAACTAATATTTGATTTTGGAGATATGAGGCATGCTTTTATAACTTCACGCCTTGTCTACTTTTATTCTTCAATTGGTTGACAGTCAGTCTTTCTAAGCTTTTTATACCCTTTTTTCCCTCTCAAAAATTTGCGTGTATGAGCAGGTTTTAAAACACTGGAAAACACTCTAGAAGTATGCGAGAGACTCTTTTCCCTTTGTGAGTACACAAGTATGCCTCTCCTATTATTCTTTCTGTATGTGATGTTCTCCTTAATTTATCCTGGAAATTAATGTCTTTTGGTGTCATGGGTTTTTTATTAAGGAGGAAAGGGGCTTGAGTCTTCCCATACTCCTATGTTGACGGCACTTCACACCTCTTGTTGGATCTTCATACCATCCACTTGTTGCTATGGTGATCTGTACGGTAGTATAACTACATCAAAAGGGCGTTGCAGTCACACTGCTCATAGATTTATTAAGAAATGTTGATACTCGAACATACCACTCTTTGCAAACATAGTAAGCCGGGACGGTGGCGCAGTGGTCTGTGCATCTGATCATCAGATCAAGGGGGGTGCTGGGAACTCCAGTTCGAAACCCGCTCCTGCCGCCACTGCGTCAGGCCGTTGTGTCCTTGGGCAAGACACTTCACCCGGATTTGCTCCTGTGGGTATTGTCCACAGTACATGTATGATACTAATGTATACTTGTAAAAGCGCCTCGATGACTTCGAGGTGCGAAGATGGACGGTGTGGCACTGTGCAATTATCATCAGATCAAGGGGTGAAACCCACCGCTGCTGCGTCTGTAAAGCCGTTGTGTCCTTGGGCAAGACACTTCACCTGAACTTGCTCCTGTGGGTATTGTCCACAGTGGTGACCATTGCATATGTGTAATGTGTATTTGTAAAGCGCTTTGAGCATCTGGAAAAGCGCTATAATAAATGTAAGGAATTATTAATTATTAAGCATGCTCTATAGGCGTGCAAATATTATACCAGATTAGAAGAGAGTGTGTGAGCAAATTTACTGAGAGTGATTGCCAGTATGTAAATGTTATATTTAGCATGAAGGCTCAGGACTTGACACTCCCTTTGAGAATATAGCTACAGTAAAAGGTATTACTGTAATATACATGCAAATACATGTGATATCATCTTGGTCAACCCGACACAGTCACGCAATCTGCGCAAATATTGATAACAAATTATATGATGCCCAATCTTTTTTATTTTCTAGGAGCGTCCCACCATGTGTCCTTGCTGATATCCTGAATGCAAGCTATGCATGGAGGATAAAGCAAGGTCACTCTAACATCACATGGAATTTTCAATGTGGCTATTCCCCTAAGCCTATCAAGTGAAATGAATTTGTGGCCATGCCTTTGATAAGCAATGTCTACTGTAGATGCAATGTGCATGTTGATGCTGCACAATACCCAATCTTTTATCGAGCTGATGGAAGAACAGAAAACCTCTCAGACTGAGAGCATGATGGTTTTCTTAATTGAACAAAATCATTGCAATGAGCAGATGCAATGGGCAAACTGTTGTCAGCTAACACAGTTCAGGATGATTTAAGGATGTTCTACAACTCAGTCACCATCTGCCTGGCTCTCCTGATTTCTACCTGAATCAGGACTAACCACGCTATCTAAGTAAAATATATACCATTGGTATTCCTTTTGCATACCACATGCTTTGATGACCGTCTCATCTATATCACTGCAGGACAGGAATTGAGTTTCCTTCTGGAAAAGGGACACATGCTGCTCAGTTTCATGTTTGTCAACAACCCCTACAGATTTTGCAATTGCACGCCATACATCAGTGTTAGGCAGGCTACTTGGAAAAATGAGTTTCTGCATGAATTCCCCAGATCCTTAACGTTTTAAATAACTTACAGAACACATTTCAATCATAATCAGACGTGTTACTGACACCTTTAACCACCAGCTGAGTTTGCAGCTATGCTTGTCATGCCCCCAAAGTATTGCAAAGCCTACACTAAAGCAATAGACAGTCACAATTTTCCCATAAGCATGACAAAATAGATACCTTTGACCAGTGGCGAGCCATGACATGTATACCTAGTTTAACCCTTCACATTCCAACAGAAACTGAACAGGTAGATTCTAAGGATTTATTTCTTTGGAAATGTTATTTTAAATTCAATTAAATCAAGTTATTTAGGTAAAACTAATGAAACATTTAACAAAAAAAATATATATTATATAATTACTATAATATATATATAATTTTTTTTTAATGTTTTCAAATATTATTCTTTAGAATATCTTAGGCCCTCACAGAGGGCCTAGAGGGCCCTGACGGCTCGCCACTGCCTTTGACATTTAAACCTGAGTTTCACAGCCCTAAAAACGTGGGGTTATATCGTGAGATTTAATTCCCCCCTAGTGTTTTCTACTGAAGTAGAATTTAATGGGAAAGCTTCTCATGTCATATGCCTTCGAACTGACTAAACGGTCTCTAAAGCTGCAGTTCTGACTCTGTGAAGCAGGAATTGATTTTGAGGGAATATCTTTAACAGGTTTTTTTGCCCTCAGTGTTATCTATTTATTTATTTCAAAGTCTAAGCTAGCAAGACTACTTCAAAGACAGAAAACGGTCTCTTGTGAATGAATTTGGTCTGGAGCATAAATGTGAATCCTACTAGGGTGTGTTTATTGCTGCATCATCAATGTAGCCAAAACACACACAGCCCCGTTTCTAATTACTGAATTATAACTAGTGCCCGCTGAAAACATGCCTTTTCAGAACAGGCATGGTTCTTTGGCCACCAGGATTGCTTTTTCGAGATCTGCTTATACAAACAACTTCAGACTAGACACTGAGAAATTCACCTGCCATGCCATAGTTGAATCTCAATATGATATCCATGTAAGCTAAGCAACTCCATCTGTTGAGGTGAATTATGAGGACGATGACAGTATTGGTTGTAGTAAAAGTAAAATTGTAACCGCTATCACACTTTTGTCTGTTTTTATTGAGATGCACAGCAACAACATATCCATGGAGTTTATTAAAAGGGAACAGAGGCATCTACAGGCCCCTGATCACTGTGTTCTTAGCACACCCATATATGATCAGTCACTGCAGCTCTGCAAGCACATCAGCTCTTATCAAGCTCAGTTTGCACTGGTGGCAGAACTCATGAGGCTTCAGCAGAAAAACAGAATCCCATCTGACTGCTGAGGATGGGACAAACATGCTGCTGGAGTAAACATACTCTAAGAGTGCAGCTCTGGGAGTTTCAACCTGGGGACTTTGATGCTGAAAGCTGAAATGGGAGGTGAACACCAGCATGACGATAAGAGATATGGGATTCAGGAGGCTGCTCAACTCTCCAGAGGCCAGAGACTAATTATTTTTAGCATTAAAAGATCATTAATGGGCCTCATTAATATGCCTGGAGCCAATGGAGCAGCAGCAGGGGGCCCCCAGCTATGAGATGCTTGGCCCCCGGCAGGTCGTGATGGAAGGGGTTCCTAACGTGCAGCGTGGCTTCTGGGTTTCTCTTTCAAGTACCTTTTGTAAACATAACCTTCTAGCAATCTTTAGTGCCTGTTCATACTTGAAATGAACATGTTAAAGGGATACAATGACATATGCAAAGTAGGGCTGCGCATCTTCACTGGTCTCACGATTCGATTACGATTATCCTGTCAACGATTCGATTCAATTCGATATCCCGATGCATCCCGATGCATCACGACTCATACCAATGCGTTGCATCCTCAATTTTCTATATTACTGCACATGGCTTATTTTTCAGCAATGCATACATGCAGTAAATACATATGAACTCTCTTTTTATTATTTAGAAAGTGCTTCAGAAATCAATAACATAAATGTCTTGACATTAATTTATAAACCAAAATAAATGAATTGTATAGGTCTAGCCTCCCTATATCTGTGTGTGATACTGTGTGGACTTGAGTCTGAACACAGCAGACAACAGGAGTATTTACAATAGCATATACAAACTAAAATACTGCATGTGGGTGCACACTTACATTCTCTGTCTTACCGTTACATAAATCCCATGAATGTATGAGATTAAATTAGCTTCATTATATCTCATTGATTAAGTGAATAATAAAGTTTCAATCGGGTCACTATCAGCCTGTCACTCATTATTTTCAGGGAGGGGGCGGGGTTTGGAGGAACGGAGAGGAGACGGTGATCGCGGAAGCTTACACACGTATATATCATCTGAAAATTGGTAGAGGACATTCATACTTTGCAATCCAAGACTTAATTAAACCACCAAAAACCTGACATGATTGTAACGCGATTATTTTTGAAAAACATAAATCCCTGTGCCGCAGCGACACGGAGTGATTCAGAGCGGGTCCTTCTGCTGTTGGTTCTGGACTGGTGTTCTTGTGTTGGTGGAGAAAGCAGACAGCTCCGTGTTTGGTGTTGCTGTGCCGCTGTCACGTCTGTTGCCTGATCTCTGCTTCACGGACCGATTTGATATTAAAGTGACAGAAAAAAAAAACTTTATAGTAAAGCCGCGGCCGGAAAATCAGGAAGCAACGTTACTACGCTATAACCGATTATCTTCCGTCACTGCATCGGTACCGAATCGTCCACGTCCGCATAGCAATGCATCGTAGAAACGATTATTTTCAACACCCCTGATGCAAAGCTTTAAGTACAGGTGTGAATGACCAGAGGCCGGATAGACCCCAAAACTCTGACTTTAGTTTCTTGTGATTATATTCTGTGTACGCGGAAGTATACTCATTGCCATGTGTGTCAATGGCACTATATTGAACATTTTGTTTCTCTTCCACAAGCACCTCTACCCCCTGCTGAACCTCTGCAAACACTGATGTCAGAGAACCAAACTGCTATTGATGCAGCCCTGTCATTGAATGTTGTTTCTTCCCATAGAAAATAATCTGTTCAGTGTTGCATTACAGAAAGATTGTATGCTTGTTTTATAACAAACTGCATGAATGTATAAGTGGAAGGCAATTGCACAAACTCGATACTGTAAAACTAAATATAAATCACACATTTTAAGAGACACATTATCCTTTCTGAAGCCATCCAGGTTTTAAATGTTTATCTACGGAACAAAAAGAGCATATATGAAAGGTAACTACGGTAATAAGTGTGTGATGGATTCTCTGAGTGCCCTTGTAACTATAAATCACATTAAAATGTTCAATTTCCGCTTGATAATGGCTCTGGAAACTGCTAGCCGAGGTTTTGAGGGTTGTGCATGTCACATTATCAACCATACAAAGTGGCATGACTTGTGCTCCTGTCGCTGGGTGTGTGCCGTGTCCCATGGTAAAGGAAAGGGCTCGATGGGAGACAATGCTGCAGCTTGTATTTCATTGTGCCATCTGGGCTATACCTGATTGCCCTCAGTTCATGCACAGTGGCATCCTGCGTTCCCTTTCCTGGACTGATTGATTCGCTGTGGCAGTAGCTTTGTACGTCTGAAGAAATAGGGTACCGCTCAGGTAGGGCGCACTACAGGGTCTTACTTTAGATCTTGCTTTATTTATAAGTGAAACATATCCAGCTGACAGTAACATTTTGATTTCTCGTCTTTCTCTTATGGGAGGTACATAAGTTCTCAGTGACTAATGGGAAATCAAAGTGGGTTATTTTGAGGACTCATTTCCACCCAAAAATGGTGTAGGCAGGTGATTTTCCCTGCTGAGAAACTGCTATTTACTCTGAGTCATACATGTAACATCAACGGAGAAATTGTGAGGTTGCTCACAGAAATCGTTTGCTTCATACAGCTAAAGTATGGAGTTGAGGGAACATGGCAGGGCTTTTACATCCATCAATATAACCAGCACTTAAAGGTGGGGTAGGTAAGTTTGAGAAACCGGCTCGAGATACACTTTTTGTTATATTCCATGGAATGCTCTAAACATCCCGATAGCAATGAATATCTGAAGTGCTTTGACAACAAATCCATACCAAAATGTCATCTGTGGAAGCCTGTAAAAAGCACGACCAATTATTTTAGCTGGCCCGAATAACTGGATGGCCTACCTGCCTGTCAGCCTTCCATCGGGGCACAAACTTATCTCGTGCCCTCATTGGTCATGTGCGCGTTCGTGTGTGTTGGAGGAGGGGCTCTGTAAGGAAGTGGCAGATTTTCTCTGGTTGTGTATTTTCAAATTCTAGCGATCTCGAGACGATTTCTCAAACTTACCTACCCCACCTTTAAGCATTTCTTTAGATGTCTTCTTTTTTTCAAGGCAATTTTTTTCACTGTGCTCCGCTTTCCTCTTGAGGTGACCCTATCATTCATCGTCACTATTATTACCTGCTCTATAGGAGACATATCTGTCCCATCGATCTCTCTCACGGGGAATAAGTGAGACGGTCATGTGATGAAATTCTTTCAGAAATACTTGATGAGAGAGGGAGACACACACACACACACACACACACACACACACACACACACACACACACACACACACACACACACACACACACACACACACACACACACACACACACACACACACACACACACACACACACACACACACACACACACACACACACACACACACACACACACACACACACACACACACACACACACACACACACACACACACACACACACTGTGAAAGGTGCTCATCAAGTCTTCCCTCCCCCTGCTGATCTACTGTAATAAGATAAGAAAAAAGGCAGTTCAATACTCCTTGAGCCTTTTCACAAATTCATCCTACATGTTTTTCTTCTCAGCTTTCTCGGGCTCGGCCTGGTGTAACTCAGGCCACTCCAGGATGCTAGAGGTGGCAGAAACATGCTCTTGCACTCACTTCAAAGTAGTTGGGCGTACAGTCTTCATCTAGACCTCTCTAGACCTTTGTCTGACCTACATTAAGCATCACGAGTGTAATCTACCACCCAGCTACATAAAATCCACTTCGAGCTGAGTTCATGTTTTTCCAAAAATGCTTTAAATTCTGGCCATCTACTTGAACTCAGTGCAGAATCCGTTTTTATAAAGCAAAGGCAAAACCTCAAGTGTGTTGAAAGTGATAATCGCCTACTGCAAAAAAAGTTGAACACTTTAAAAGGATTGATTTACTTATAATGATCATACTTTAACCAATGGTATATTACTAAATTGTACTCATAATTTATTTGATGATGATACAGTATCTCTTTTATTCTGTAGCAAACGGCACACCCGCTTACATTTTCCTCAGAATAAGTAAAAATTGGTCGACTCAGATGCAGATACAAGACAGAGGATGATGATGTGATTCATAGCTCTACAGATAATTACCTCAGGCCTGATTTGTAAAAGGTGTTCATGTAATTAAAGCTTTTGAAGTATCCTATTCGATTATGTGATTTGTAAAGAAAAAAAGAAACAACATGTTCCCTTAGACCAGGGGTCTGCAATCTTTTTGACCAAAAGAGCCATTTTGCTCCTTTTTCCATAACATTTTTTTGTCTGGAGCCGCAAAACATATTTCATAGTTTTTTTATTTTTATATCAGACAAAAACTACAGTTTTTTTGCATTTATTAGGCTATTTATTACATGATATAAAACTGTTAACCTCTAATAAGAAACAAAGAACTCTTATAAGGAGAATTAAAAATAATACACAGGCCTACTTTAAAATAAATGTAACACAGCACTTGGGGAGTCCTCTGCACATTTGAAGGAACAAAAAATATTATTAAAATGGGCCCACTTTGAAATAAATAAAACATATAGCTGCACCCTAAAAAGAGTTAAAGGTAGGGTAGGTAAGAATGGAGAAACCAGCTCGAGTGCGCTAGAATTTGAAAGTACACAACCGGAAAAAATATGCCTCTTCCTACAGACTTTCTTACAGAGTCGCTCCTCCAACACACACGAACGTGCACATGACCAATGAGGGCACGAGATAAGTTTGTGCACAGATGGAAGGCTGACAGGCAGTTAGGCCGTCCAGTTATTTTAGCCGGGCCGGCTCAGATGATTGGTTGTGCTTTTTACAGCGCTACGGCTTCCAGAGATTAATTTTTGTATGTATTTATTGTCAAAGCATTTAATATATTCATTGCTATCGGGACGTTAAGAGCATTCCATGGAATATCACAAAAAGTGTTTCTGAAATAAATTACATACCCCATTGAATTATGACTGAAGATCGTCAGCTGTCTTCCTCTCCCGTGTTGTTCCTCGATACGTAAAGGCTGCACCACCGTTGACAACTTCTCTCTACATATACAACATACCGGTAAACCAGCATCGTTTGCTGTGAAAGCATATACTCTGTCCACACAGAATTAAATCCTGTGTTCCTCCGGGACTTTTCTTTGATTTATCCATAGTTCGCTCATCGAGCCGAGGGTCAGGTTCGGTCAGGTTATTCGCTTCCAAGAAAAGGCGCTCGCGCGGGACCGTAGCAGGATGTGACGCATATTTTAGTTGACCTAATTAAAACCGTTTTGTTTTTTATTTATGTGTCACAGTATCAACTCAAAATACAAGATACGAAACATTTTCAACCATGCAACAAAATATAAATAGTCCTACAAATATTTTTATTTTATTTCCTTCTTATTTTTGTCTAAACTCAAGGGAGCCAGAGCAGAGGGCTTAAAGGGCCGCATGAGGCCCGTGGGCCGCGGGTTGCCGACCCCTGCCTTAGCCCATTCACTCTAACGGCTCCTACACACGGCGGCGTGCGTTGTCGCCTGCCGGCGGGGGGGGGGCCTGACACTCGACCAACAACCAATCACATGAATCTCTCGCCCCAGACACACAAGCATGTGGTTTGATTGGCTAGAGCTTGCACTGGCATATGATTCGATTGGCTGACGGCTCCGTCGAGGCGGCAAAAGTAGAACATTGCTCTACTTTTGCAGCGAGCACAGCGAGAGAAGCTACGCTTTGCTCCCACAATGCAGTTCGGCGAATCGTGACGTCACCCCATTCAAAGTGAATGGGCAGAAGCGTTGAAGCGGCAACGCACGCCGCCGTGTGTAGGCTCCGTAAGGGTCTCTCGGTCAGGTATGATGGGGAAAAGCATCCATCGCTGTCTACCAAAATATTTGTTGATATTTCCACTAAGAACCACCAAATGTTCCAACTCCCACAAGCAGGCTTTAAGACCGATAAGCATGCTGGAAAATGTAAGATTGGGATGCAGCAGTGGAGGGTGGCCTGAAGAGATTGGAGGGGCTGGTTAGCTGCAGATGAGAACGGAGGAAAACAGATGACCCTTGACTGGGAACTGGAGAAAGCTGCAGGCAGGGGAGAGCGCAGACAATTGCTGGAAAAAGTTAGGTTACAGAAACACAGCAGTGGGACCAAGACAAGGGTTGCGTTCCGATTATCCAAAAATCAGCTCCTAAATTCTAACCCTATCTCCTATTCCTTGACCTCTGAGTGAAAGGTCACAGGGTTAAGGGATAGTGGATAGGAGAATTCAAAAGCACTTAGGAGAAGAGACTGCAGTACTTTAGAGAATCCGAATGCACTTTCACTATCCGACGTGTTTATGATGCGCCAGCGGACGTCATTGTGTGCGTCTGCTGCTGTGGGGAAACTATGGAAACTACAGTTTTCTATACAGCGGACTACAACATGGATGTATAATAAGAATGACGGACTCATCTAGAGACTGCACCGTGCTCTGATGCTGTTGCTTTATGCTTTATGAACAACAGAGAAACATATTCTTCATGACCAAAGTTGGAATTTAAATAAAAAACTGAAACTTATGCTCGTCACCCTCTCCCTCCGGTCCACATTAATACAAATGATCCCAACATGTATGATTGTATGAACTATGAAAATATCTTAAAATCAATACAAATGTATTTATTATAAACGTGAGTCTTTAACACCTATCACTGTGTATATCACCATTCAAACATCTTTTAAAAGTTGAACAAACCCCACACAGCTCAGTGAAATGTTGACTTTATTTGATCATTTCAGTAAAAACTAACGTTCATATTTCTCTTTTTGATTATAATACTGATGAACGTTCAAAACAAAGCACTTTGGCAACTTACCACATACGTTTTAAAAAGCTTAATAAGCACCGTAACTTTCATGATATAATTTCTCCGTCATAATCGGTTGTTTCCGTGAACGGCCGACTGTTGTGTGACGGCAAATGCTGCGGCTGCAAGGCATTGTGGGGCAGCATTTTCTCCTCTCCTTTCGGTTAGGGAGGTCCAGTGGTTCCTAAGCTAAAGGTGGTTATAAAGGAAGTTTGAAACCTCCTTTCCTATCATTCTAGAGAATTCCAACGGCACTTATCATGGCTACCACTGAGGGACTTCCGGGTCATTTCACTCCGTTAGGAAGGTTCCTAAACTAAATGGACTATTGGAACGCAACCAAGGATTTCACAAACTGACAAGCGCTGTCGGGAGATCCTGCCGTAAATAGACATGGAACAATAAGCTGGTGAGTAATCATGACACTGCATGGCAGGTGTAATAGTGATCCAAGTATCCTCATGGGGCAGAGGAGCTATAGATGCAAATGTCAATACCACTCTCATGTACATATATGGTTACATGTTCCGTGTGTTAGCTAAGCTTAACATGAAGACTAAATAGTGGGAAACAGCTCTGTTCTTTCCAAAGCTAGACAAATCCGGCAAGCAGCTTCTGTAAAGATATCTTACAATTATGAAAAGACATGAGATTTTTTTGGCAAAGAGTCTTTTTACTGTCAATATATTGTTCTTAAATTCCTGGAATGGTTACAATTGATGATATATCTGAAGGCATACTGATCTAAAAGATTTCACATAGATTTGTTCCAGAAAGGTAAAAAATGCCACTGAACTGGACGGCAGAGCAGAGTACTGAAAGTGTGTAACTTGACAGCAAGTGCATAGGGAACATCCAGATTATAGCATTGTCCAAAACACAGTCTGAGGTCAGGACCACAATCTGTCTTGCAGGCGACTCTGGGCTCCCGGAGGATCAGGGGGGGCCTTGGCCTGCGGATGCCCTAACACTCATATCCACCCTCTGGGTTTGTGCGTGTTGTGGTGAAACCTTCAAAAAATAAACATGCCGCATGCTGTCATTGCATGTCAGCAGTTTAGCAAAGGCAAGAAGGTTTGAAATGTTTTTGCTTCACCATACAGAATTCTGTTTCTGCATTCAGAGAGTATCTGCTTCATTGAACTACCATTCATCTTTAATCAATACTTGGCTTTAATGGCTTTTAATTTGGGTTTCAATTCTCATTAGTATCATTGTCCATGTTTTACTGTATTTCTTCTGTTTTGCTTTTATTTTACATTTTTAATTTTCTTTTTTAAATTGTTTTAAATTTAAATTTCTTAATGCTTTAATTCAAGGGAATTTCATGAGGATCACTGTAGATGTTTTATCTTGTTCTGTATTTATTTTAATATTATTTTAATATTGTTGTTATGTTTTCTGTAAAGAACTTTGGTCTGCTTTGTGCATGAAAGGTGCCATAAAAAAAGTGTATTATTATTATTATTATTATTAATAATTCCCGCTACAACTTTTTTTAAATAATGAAGTTCTCTGCTGCCATTACTACACAAATATATATATATAAAATTGTGTATGAATATAATGTTTTAGATGAAGAAGCATGCTTATTGGTCTTATTACAAAACATATTTCAATACAACACTGGTTGCAAATGAGTGCCAAACAGGAACAGATTTGTCATGTTTTTAACCAATCTGTTTTCAATGGCATGGCCGACTATCAACATGTTGTCATTCCAAAGTCTTTCTTCTGTCTGTATTTTTCCCCCACTATTGTCAAGTCATTATGTGGCACAGTTTGAGGAATAACAGCCTCTGACCCATGTTACACCTATGGGGTCCACCTACAGACTGTACCACTATTATTACCAGACAAAGCCCCTTTGACTGCGATCCTTGCTAGGCATCTGGTCCTCATTATACTGTATGTCTTTGGCTTGTTGGGTCAAAGATGACATGTACCATTACACACAAAAAAACACACAACAAACTACACAGCCAGGAGACATTATTAGCTCCCATTCTAAGTCAACAGCGGTGCCCTTTTTGACCTTTTTTACATGTTAACATTCACTGTCTCGTTTCATGTTTAATTTACAAACGCTTGGAGATGTTTCTTTCCTTTGCCTTCTCTTCTCTTGTCAAAACATTGCACTAGCCTGGCTTAAACCTGTAACCCAATGAGTCATTTAACATAGGACACGTTTAGCCACAAGCCAAGCAGTTGCATCACGTAAGAATTGATTAAAATATCAGTTGCTTTATAATAAATGTATCAGTAGCTCATACGTTCATAAAAAATCCACATTGGACATTACTCTTGATGTGACTACTTGAGGTACGAGGTATTTTCTTTGCAAGCAGAACCTGTATTCTGCCAACCGCAGGGCAGTAGTAGAACCCAACAGAATAATTTTACAGGATGTTTTTTGGATGTTTTAATTAGTTCTCCCTCGTCCATATGTCTGGGCTGGCTAGTGTGAGCGCAAACTTAAACACATGGACATATGATTCCCTGATGGTATGCTTAATGATGTATGTCTCAAAATGCATAGGGCTTTTGCACTGTGGTTTCAGAAAGCCCATACAAATTGGGCATGCTGGTTCTTTATTGGCATTCAAGAGCTCATGTCAAGTTTGACCCACCACCACTGAATGCCAATAATAACAGCATGAACTTTTTACAGAATCAAAAACATGCTTTAGTCTGCATTGTGTTTTAAGCTTTATGAAAAGGGAAAGCAACCAAAGTATCTTATATAGTTATGTGCACTTTTGCTCAGAATGAATTGTCTTTGTTGCCAGCCTGGTGAGCAATTCATATCATTTGTCATTAGTAATCATTTGCTTATTGATTTTAGCCCACAATGTCTGGGCAACATTGTAGAAAATGCATTTCTCCATTGACTTAATGCTAACTGCTGTACATTGTTTAATAATATATACTGATATACTGCAAGTGGCTCTGATGGGGAAATGATCCCAGCAACAGTGGAATTAAATGGAGAGAAACAAAATCAGCTGTCAAAACTGTCAATGGTAAATGTCAGGTCCTTTAAGGTTCTCTGACTGAAACATAAAGGTATTCTATTGGCTCGTGATTTTATACCGTTGTAAAGAGTCATACAGGGACAAACCACTTATGGTAAAAGCAGTCGCCTACAAAGGGACAGACAATGGAGGCAAACGATTGGTTACTTATTGTATCCCTCTTGAAACATATAGTAGATATTTCCATATGCCCTCTCCACTTCGATGAGAAAAGGTTCATCTTCAAATGATATTGAGTTTTGGGAAATACTATTTTCCTCTCTTAAGAAATGTGTCTATCCATTCATGCTAGCAGCCGGACAACATGTGCTATTAGCTAGATGATATCGAAATACTTACATCCTCAGAGACAATAAAAACTTGCAGTTGTTTAGCATTTCACAACAAAATCTTAGTATGCTAACTTTTGAGAAAGGTTTCGCTCTTAACACAACTGAGGCTGATGTCTTTGGTATGCCCCTTAATTAAAAGTTAAGGGAAGTTATTACAACTCATTCTGAAGGGGCATGAATGTTCTTCACACATTTCAATAGCTGATGAGACATTTCACTTTTGTGAGCCCCATGATGGAGATCGCAACTGACATTTTCATCCCAAGAGCCATGCCCGTAGCAAAGTTAAAAACCATTGCTCTTATAAAATTATTTTTAAATATTAAAATAACACACTTTATGCTATTCTGTGAATGCCAATAGATTCCCACCTCTCCTCCCACACAGGACAATTACATATATATTGTACAGGGCAGATGGCAAGAAAATAAGTGTTAGAGAGAAGCCCCAGCACATTGTGCACAGACAGATTAGCTTTATGTTTCATTGTTTGTTGGTCGATTTGATGGTTGTACAACAAGAGATCCCGCTTGAACTGATACATGTGCTGCACTCATGGCATCCGAGTCGTCACCCAACAAACCATATTTCCTTACAGGAATATAAACTGCCACTGTATTGATACTACCACTGGATATGCTAAATATTACCTGATATCCCACGTCGAGGGGAACTGGTGATAGATGTTAGCAGACACTGGTTGTGCTGCATTACACATGCTGGCCTCTGGCACATTAGTAGTCCTCTCACACTACCCGAGGGAGAGCAGTGTGTGTGTCTGTGTGTGACATTCCTCAGAAAAATAAGAGTCAACGACGATGAGGATTAATGAAATGGCCAGAGAGCCCACCCCCAACAAAACCTGGCTCATTTCAGGTAATAGAAACACTTGCTTTTTAATCTTCATGTTTGTTGTCCTTGCTTGTGTGTTGGCACCCCCTCACAAAGTCAGCAGCATCCACTCATGTTGTGCCTAAACAGACCCACAATTGTTATGCGTGGGCTACAATTCCTGTTTCTATTGACATGAAGCTCAGAGCAAGTTCAATCAGGAAGACTGCCTTCTAAATTAAATCTCTGTCTCAGTTGCCCAGCAGCCTCCAATTAGCTAATCAGGGGCGTCAGTCTTTTAGCTAACCAACTGCATTTTGCTCTGATTTCCAACAGCCAATCATCGCTGTGCACACACACTTTAAATCTGTTCTCCTCTCTCTTGCCATCAGCTGTCATTGTAAGTGTAATGGCTGCAACTCTTCTCCAACCCCTCCACCTCCAGGGCCCAGGTTAAGCTTATCAGAAGTGATCCCCTGGGATGGGGGGGTTTCCTATTTTATCCATAAGATACATCATATCACGATGTGATCCAATCCCCAAAGACTGTTCACATTTCTACGAAAAATAAATCTCTCCTGATTGAGATAAAAGTGGAAACTCTTTCATGATTTTCAAAACATATCTTGGAATATCTGTATAATACAGGACTAAACGATGTGAAACAATGTGAGATGAAAGTCACTGTTCCATTGACTGAACCTTGGCTGTACTGTAGCTCATTCACGGTGTTCTCATTTCCTGTGTCTTGATTAACAGCGACAGTTCACAAAGTCACCTTAGCTTCAGGCGGGTTTTCCTCTGGTTCCTTGGCCCAGTTAGTCAGCATTCCTTCGACTAGTGCTTCAAAAGGTGTTTCCCCAGCTTTTCGTGCAAACTGTGATCAAAGACTGATCCCTTCCTATTCAAATCTACATTGCCTCTCATTAGAAATCTGTCATTGTGTCAGATAATGTTTAGACTAGAATACAGTGCTGTTCAGGACGAATGTCTCTACTTTATGATGTGCGGTTAATATCAGATCAAGTATGTTTGGTTCTACTAGGGGACATTGGCAACAAGCTTTGATATATCACCTGTCAAGTTCATATGGTGATCAAATGGTCGGTTGCTTTTCTACATGTAAAAATCCAGCAGTTAAGGAGCAATATTATAATGTATGTGCACCTGCCCACTACGAGTGTATGGTGACATGTCAGATGTAGCCATATGGAGGATAGAGTCTTAAAGCATACAATAATCTCTTGTTAAAAGATGCCTGCAATGCAAAACCACAATATATAATGTCATAGTCTCTCTTAAAATGATTCATATTTAGTGAATGTGTGGTGAATTATGTCTAGTCACTGAATGTATTTAGAATCCTAAATATTTTCTACTAATGGTAATTTTATCTTTCCTTCGCAGCTGCCTTGGCACAATTTCCCCTCGGAGATCAATGAAGTTCAATTTCATCTTCATAAAAACCTTCTTATGGAGTCAAGATGGTTTTATTCTACAGAGTAGGGATGAAGAAGTCTCAATAATACTCATTTGTAAGTCGTGTATAACTTACCTCGCCAGCAGTCATTGCGAACCTGAAAGGGAGGAAACTCACATATACTGAATTTGACGTAAATGAGGAATGTCTAAATAATTGTACTCGGCTTGCTTCATTTCCATCCAGAAACCTCATGGCCATTGTTATAATTCCAAACAGTTCAGTTAATCTCCTTTTGTGTTTATAGCCTATGGATACAGTTTAAAGTGCATCATGGGAAATAAGTATAAAATGAAATTCCCATAAACAGTGTTAGCGTTCCATCTCCAAACCTTTAACTATTATCCTCCGCTCAGATATTGCCTTTGTTTGTATATTGTGTTTTTTTCATCTTTACCTGTTGTCATGGAGATAAAGAAACAACTGAAATAATGTGCAGTGAAGTCATTTTAGAAACACAAACAAAGACATTCTTTACGTCAATGAAATTAAAAATGATTTGAGATAAACAAAGCCCTTATTTAACACTGTTTATCTTAGTCTTTATTTTGTCACAATTGTATGTCAAATATATATACGTCTATATGACATATATTATATGACATATATAATTTCATTTCTTTACAATAGAGAAACAACATAGAGATGACACACTATTTTGGTTTCTAAGTAGAAGCTCCTTTTAAATAGCGGCATTTTTTTCAATACACTGTTTAAGTCAAGCTCCCACTCAAGTCGCGGTTTTTGTTTTCCTTATTGAGTCACATTTATTCACAATGTGTGTTTGTTTGTCTTTGTTTCAAGTCTTTTGCAGTGTCAATATTTTTTCCGTCTGCAGTTTAATCTGTTCGTGTTCGTTTTAAAATCATCGGCCATCTGTTATTGGTCCGTTTGGCCACACAGATGCTGCCACCTCCTAACCATCTTGTGCCACCCGCAAAGGTATACAGTTATTGGAAACAGTGTTGTTGAAGCTTTACAGAGTTAATCCAATCAGCTTGCAGAGGGTTTGGCATAAGCATTTCCAGTTCCTCTGCAGCTGGGTCCTTTGGTGGCCAAGGAGTAGTTTGCGCCTCCGTACACGAGGGACGTCTGACCTTGGCACCGTCCCTGGGTTTCTCTTTGACCTGCTGCCTTCAAACCTCTGGTTCCACCGCCTGTGTGCAGAACTCTGGCTGGATATTGGACACTTTTCCCTTCGGACTCCTGCACAGCTCCGGCCTCGAGAGTGTTTGTGCCACCGCGGTGGACCTCGCTTTGAGACCCTAACATTTTTATGGTGGTGGAATGGCTTTTATGTTTTAATTCCTGCTCTATTTCCAGTGTAATTTCAACGGTTTGTGAGGAGCTGAGATTCTTTTCCGACCCCAGTGTGACCGTGATGGTGGCAGGAGGGCTAACACCGCGGGGGATAACTACAGGATCCAGAACCACAGTCTCACGGGGCGGAGAGGGAGAAGAGCTCTTGGGCATGGCTGTCTTTCCAGCCAGTGCGGGACGCCACTTCAGTAGCCCCCCTTGGTTTCGCTCACTCGTGAACACATTCCCCGCCTCGAGGTCACATGCTTGGAGAGAAGGGATGATTGGCACAGAACGGGTGTGCAGGGATGGTGGAGTGTAGGTTGTTCCCTTATCCAGACGGGTGCTTGGGACTTCGGTCCATCCCTTTCTGGCTGCGAAGTGGGAGAGTGAAGTCCTGCTCAGGAGGGGGCCGACCTTTCCACTCCCAGAATCACACCTTTAGGCAGAGGAGAGAATAGAAATGGCAGGGTCAGATAGAGAGACCAAGTCATTTAAATTGTGACCTTTTCTGCAGAGACACTTATTTCCTAAGGGAGAGACAAGGGTGAGGAATATAAAACAGAGATAAAGCCGCACTTCTTTTGTGCTTTTTCACCATTCCATTTCCCCACCAAATTATTATTTACGTATTGTTCTTTCATAATCTTGTGTAATTATTTATAATCCTCGGCATGAGCAGTCTGTATTGTCTCCGCATGAATGTTTAACTGAAAAATCCCTTCTCTCATGACTGCCTTATCGGAGATTTAAAGCTTTAGCAACACAGCTGCTGGATTCCTGACCCCAGCCTGTGGGAGTTTTTTGGGGAAAAAAAATTGTTTTCTTGAACATGTGTGTTCTAATTTTGGATACATAATCTCACAGAACACACATTGACCCTTTTTCCACCAAAATAGGCTCAAGGTCTTTAAACACTGTGAAAGCCTGCTAGAAGGAGATGTACTTTATTTTTCCTGTTTTTTATTAAGACCCTCTTTAAGACTCTCAAACCAGATTCGGGGATAGGTGGAACAGTGGAAAGAGACCGTTTTATTATATATCTGGCAGTATAATTGCTTTTTTTCCGTTACGATCAGCGAGTATATATTATTTTTGTCTGACTGTGGCATTGAGAGCATATACAGTATATTGAATGTTTTGCACAGTAATAGATAATTGTTCAAATTCCTGCTTATTTTATTTCCTATATATTGATGTGCCTCACATACACTGAACAAAAATATAAACGCAACACTTTTGTTTTTGCTCCCATTTTTCATGAGATGAACTCAAAGATCTAAAACATTTTCTATATACACAAAATAACCATTTCTCTCAAATATTGTTTACAAATCTGAAAAAATCTGTGATAGTGAGCACTTCTCCTTTGCCGAGATAATCCATCCCACCTCACAGGTGTGGCATATCAAGATGCTGATTAGACAGCATGATTATTGCACAGGTGTGCCTTAGAATGGCCACAATAAAAGGCCACTTTGAAACATGCAGTTTTGCTTTATTGGGAGGGTCTGGGGGGGTCCGAAAACTATAGGTTACTAACGTAACCCCAGTTCTCAGAGTAACATGAAGTGAGATGTCTCACTATGGGATGCACCTCAACGCGTACGCAAACAGAAGCATCAATCTCATTACGCCAATCCTGATTGGCTGGTGATCTTGACGACTACGTCAGGGAATCCACCCACCCTTTAAGTAGCTTGCGCTACGACGCAGCGTCATTCAAAAATAAGCACCTCTTCTCGCTTCGCCTTAGCAAGAAGGGCCGTCTGGCGAGACATCTCACTTCATGTTACTCTGAGAACTGGGGTTACGTAAGAAACCTATAGTTCTCATTCATAACACGTTCGATGTCTCACTATGGGATATTGAAACTCCCGTATTGCTAGACATGCTTATCTCGAAAATCACCAAAAACAACCAGAACTTAACAGGTAGAACTCTGTCTCAACACGGGACCCAGCACTGCGCGGGCCACACATGGAGCAGAGACATCTAGCCTGTAAAAGCGGACAAAAGTGAGCGGCGAGGATCAGCTCGCTGCTGCACAAATGTCTTGGATGGAAACACCCTTGAACAAAGCCCAGGATGTAGCCAATCCACGAGTAGAATGAGCACGCAGGCCCGTAACAGTACATTTCAGGCCAGTGCGGAGCTATCAGGATAAGTGTATGGAGTTGTTCTCTCACTCTGGCCAGAGTTAGGGGTATCAGAGCCAGGGGTGGGAACGCGTACAGAAGGACCGGAGGCCAAACGTGCGCGAGCGAGTCCACGCCTAACGGTGCATTTAAATCGCGGAATTGAAAAGAACCGCTGACATTGAGCATTTTCTTTTGATGCGAACAGATCTACCACGGCTCGGCCGTAACGCACCCACAGCTGACTCACAATCATTGGATGTAGAGTCCAGTCTGCATATAGTGGTGCACCTCTGGACAGCAGATCCGCCCCGAGGTTCATCACTCCTGGTACGTGCGTCGCTCTCAGAGAGAGGAGACGTCCGCAGCTCCATAAGATCAGTTTGCGTGCCAGCATGTGTAACTGGAGAGAACACAAACCCCCTTGGCGGTTTATATACGATATTGTGGTCGTGTTGTCTGTCCTCACGAGGACATGATGTCCTCTGAGAAAAGGCAGAAAGCGTTTCAGGGTGAGGAACACCGCTAAAAGCTCCAGATAATTGTGTGACCGTTGGAGGTCTCTGCTCCAGAGACCCCTCACAGGTCGACCTTTGTATATACCCCCCCAGCCCGTCAGACATGCGTCCATGGTGACCACCTTCCGCGATAGGACAGCACCCATAGGCACGCCCCGTACTAGAAAAGTCGGGTGTAGCCAGTAGCGCAGAGCCATTACGCATTTCATAGTGACCATCACTCTCCGCGCGCCATGACGCGCAGGGTCCAATCTGAGGGCAGCTACCCAGCGCTGAAACTCCCTCATGTGTAAGCGTCCCAGTCGTACCACCAGAATGGCTGACGCCATGAGCCCCAGCAACCACAGACATGATCTGAAGAGAACATATTTGCGTGGCTGAAAATGAGCGAGGCAAGCCCTGAAGGCTTTCACTCTCTCTGCTGATAAGCGGGCTGTAAAGGGCACCGAATTTAGACGTAAGCCCAGGAAGAGTACAGTCTGGGCTGGAGACAACATGCTCTTTTCTGTGTTTATTACAAAACCCAGGTCGAGCAGGTGTTTCACGAGGATATTCGTCAGCGTAATAGCCTCTTGCTCCGACTGTGCGAGAAGGAGCCAATCGTCCAGATAAGTTTCCAGGCGAATACCCTGTTGTCTTAACGGGGCTATCGCGGCTTCCGTCCACCGTACAAACACTCGTGGGCTGAGAGACAGACCGAAGGGAAGTACTCTGTACTCGTAACAGACACCCTGAAAGGCAAACCTCAGATATTTCCTGTGTGGGTAATATACTGGGATGTGGAAATACGCATCTTTCAGGTCGACTGATGTGAACCAGTCGTTTTGGCGCACGAGACGCAACAGAGATGTGTGAGTGAGCATTCTGAATTTGTATCTTTTGAGATATTTGTTCAGAGCTCACAAATCTAGTATAGGCCGAATTCTGTTCCCTCCCCGTTTGGGAATGAGGAAATACTTGGAATAAAAGCCGCTCTGACTCTGTTCGGCGGGTATTATCGATATAGCCTTCTTTTCTAGTAGCGAGAAAATCTCTTGCTCTCGAATATGGGCCGACTCTCCCCGGAACTTGCTGTCTTTGATGTTAAGTCCATTTCCCTGATGGCGCGAACTTGAGGATGACGTTCTGGCATCACTCGAGGCGGCGGAAAGATGGGGGCATGGTGGCACCCCGAAAACACATGAGCATCCAACACTGGAACGTGCTCTGGAGCTGGGGAACAGGGAACTTCCAGCTCCTTCATCGAGGAGAGGAGAGGAGGCTGTCAGGCCGCCCGCTTCTTCTTCCTCGCCTGGTGGCTGAAAATCTGGGTCGGCTGCGCTTGAGCGGCAGCTGCCGGGACCGGAAATGTTCTTGGCCAGCTCCCTCTTGCCTCGTACCTGGGCTGGGGACCCGGGACGGGCTGCGCTCTCTGCTGCTTCGGTATTTTGAACCGGGCAGGACGTGAGACAACTTGGGCGAAGGCCTGCCGCGGGACCATTGGAGGTGGCGGCTGGACCCTTCGGGGGAGACAGAGCTGGAGAGCCTCGTCTCCCTTCCTTTTTGACTCGCACCTCAGCTGCATTGAAGCTAGAGCGGAGCCAAATATGCCCTCGGGAACAATAGGCATGTCCAGAACATCCTTTTTTCCCGGTCTGGAAGGTTGGTCAGGTTGAGCCACCTGGCTCTCTCCTGTACCACCATCATTCCCAGCGCTTTGCCCGTGGCTTGGATTGCGCCGCGCTGCACACGGAGGCAAATGTCCGTGATCGCTGCGATCTCGTCCCACACGGCAGGCTCAGGTCTGCTCGACATGTCCTCGCAAAGCTCCGCCTGGTAGGCGGTCAGCAGCGAGGAGACGTTGAGAGCCCTGGCGGACAAAGCTGCGGCTTTATAGGCCCGTTCGGTCATCGCTGACTGGAACCGGTCTGCCTTTGCCGGTAGCATGGGGTTCCTGCTTGGTGTCGAAGCCAGCCTCGGTTGGAGGTGTGCTGCCACCAGCGGTTCCATGGGCGGCATGCGGAGCAGGTCGAGCCTCTCCATACCCTCACAGTCCAGGGAGGAGGCACCCTGGATTGGGGCCTTGTTGCTGAAGGGACGGTCTCTCCACGAGACCGACACCTCGTCCAGCATCTCCGGAAAGACTGGAAGGAGCTGCCTCTTCATCCTCGCTGCTTGGGGCAAGTTCTTCCCCTCGTAGCGAGATCTGGAGGTCTCCTTGGCCACTTCAGGCCATGGGATGTCCAGCCTGGACGCAGCACGTTGACACACGGCCTGCAAGTCCATGCTTAGGACGGGCGAAGCTGGTGTGCTCTCGCGCGGGGGAGCGGACATCGCTCCCGGCTTTGCAGCCGATGAAATGAAGATGTCATCCCCACAGGAGTCAGACAGGAGGAACTCAGAGGTATCCTCTTCGTTCTCCATGTAGTCCAACTCCAGGACATCCTCCGCGGGTGGAACCATGGTGAGGTCCAATTGGGAGCCCCAGCTTGACACAGCGCGGGGCTCCGCTCTCGCGGCTCTTGCCGCCACCGGGTCCCAGCCTGAAACTGCGTGGGGCTCCGGTTCAGCGGCTGTCGCTGTTGTTGAGCCCCAGTCTGACACAGTGCGGGGCTCAATCTCTGCCGCGGACGCCACCATGTCTTGATTGCCGGACGGGGAATCAGTGGAGATGAGGGGGTCCTGTCCCGACAAGCTAGCTTGGCGTGCTAACCGTCGGCGGAGGCTCTTCATGGTGAAGCGGGTACAATGCCCGCACGAGCCGGGGTTATCGATAGCCTCCCGGGCGTGTTCCAGCCCGAGGCAGGACGAGCAGACCTGGTGTGCGTCTGTGCCTGAAATCTTAAACCCGCAGCAGCATAGCCGAGCCTCCGAGTCCCTGACTCCTCTGGTGTGAGGGAGAGAAGGGTCCATCTTCGATCGCCGGGGTGTCGGCGTGGAGTGGACACGCTAGTAACAGGTACGTTACTGAGAAAAAATCCAACCTTGCCGTCAGTCCGAAAGGAAAAAAGGCGACAGTGTAGATTTTATTCTTTAAAGAATCTTAACTGGTGTGTTAATACCTTTTTTTTTATCTCTGTCTCCTCTGGTGTGAGAGAGAAAAGAGAACGTCCTCTTTACCGTGGTGTCGGTGTGGAGGGAAGAACAAACTAGCAACAGGTATGTTACTAGCTTGAAGAAAAAATCAAACTTTACCGTTATTTCGACAGAAAGAACGGCGAGGCAGATTACAATATTAACTGGTGTGTTAATATTGCTCAGTCTTCTTGCAAAGCAAAAAAGTAACCGGCAAGCGCCCGTTGACCGAATGTTAGCTTTGGGTTCAGTCTGTGGACCGTTAAGCTAGCCCGGTTACTGATAAATCGAGATGTGCTCTGATTCCCTGACGTTGACGTCAAGATCACCAGCCAATCAGGATTGGCGTAATGAGATTGATGCTTCTGTTTGCATACGCGTTGAGGCGCTTCCCATAGTGAGACATTGAGTGTTATGAATGAGAACCAAGTCTCCCTTGAAAAAGAGATCATTGATCTCAATGGGATTTTACCTGGATAAATAAAGGTTTTGAAGTCAGTATATGGTGTGAGGGGTAGGGGTAGGGTAATGTTGTGAATCGAGTGGCCTGTGTTTGTCGTCCATAACCCCACCACCACCATGGGCCACTCGATTCACAACATTACCCTAACCCTAACCCTACCCCTACCCCTCACACCAGATACTGACTGGTTTTCGGACCCCACCAGACCCCCCCAATAAACCAAAAATGCACGTTTCAAAGTGGCCTTTTATTGTGGCCATTCTAAGGCACACCTGTGCAATAATCATGCTGTCTAATCAGCATCTTGATATGCCACACCTGTGAGGTGGGATGGATTATCTCGGCAAAGGAGAAGTGCTCACTATCACAGATTTTTTCAGATTTGTGATCAATATTTGAGAGAAATGGTTATTTTGTGTATATAGAAAATGTTTTAGATCTTTGAGTTCATCTCATGAAAAATGGGAGCAAAAACAAAAGTGTTGCGTTTATATTTTTGTTCAGAAAAGAAAAACAAAAAACTTTGGAGAGAGAGAGAGAGAGAGAGAGAGAGAGAGAGGAGAGAGAGAGAGAGAGAGAGGAGAGAGAGAGAGAGAGAGAGAGAGAGAGAGAGAGATGAGAGAGAGAGAGAGAGAGAGAGAGATGAGAGAAGGAGAGAGAGAGAGAGAGAGAGAGAGAGACGAGCGAGCGAGAGACCAGAAATAGGAAATATCATTATTGAAAAAATCTGATCTGGAGAGAACAAATACTGTTACCACTGCAGAGCATGGGGTGCCGGAAATGAAGGCCAATCGTCACTGATATTATTGGGTGTTTTGTCCAGAGGGGGGCTTTTAGGTGAATGTAGCTATATTCATGGGTGTGAGCATCTCAGCAGTATTTGGCATGAAGATGCTACCTGACTTCATGTATCACGAAACATAAGCGTCATGTTCAGTATGAAAGAGCAGAGAACTCCAGAGTCAAGTTGGTAAGTTTGTGTATGAGTTGAGTGTGCACAAGAGTTATTATTGTTACTGAATACTCAATTCATATTTAGAATCACCCCGGCAAAGCCTAAGGAGACAGGCAGTTTTATTGTCAGCCTTCAGAGACTGTTTGTAGCATAACCAAGTTTAAATAATTGAATTACTTTCCCCTCTCCTCCCTTGGTATTAGAAGGGCAAATGCAAGCTGGAGGTAAATCCGGCGGATCAAAAAATATATCCAAAAATAACTCCCATAGCAAATTTGCCTTCAATTCTGTCCTTATCTGCCATGGGTAAATATATGTTTTGACAGTGGATAATGAAACTGACAATCCTCTGCGGGGATGTGTTTCTCTCAAAATAGAAAACATATCCACTTCTTTGTTTGCTGTGTTCTTTCCTCGTTTTAAAACACTTTCCTCCGCACTCTGTGCCTCCATCTTTCCTCCGCTGCACTCTCATCATCTCTGCACAATCTCCCTTCTTTCCTCACTTTCCCCTCTCTCACTCTCCTTTCCACCTCCCATTTCTCATTTCCAGAGATGAGAGTGTGTATCCATGGCAACAAGGGAGAGGTGGGGGCTGGAGGAGGAGGAGGGGGGGCTGTAAGCTTGGTAGCTTGTTGTGTGGATGGTAAGTCGAGAAATACGTCATTTCAACCTCCTGAAGGCCAGAAAAATACACTCGACTGAAGAATCTGCAAGGGAATTATCAATGTCTAATGAGATCCAAAAATAGTTTAACTGTACAAGCGTCTCCCCAAGAAGATCAGGAGCCCTCTTATTTAATCTCTACTCCTAAACACTGTGGTAGGTTAAATTGCCTAAAGCTCACAAACCTCTGTGATTTGGAAAAAAAACAAACAATTCTCATTACTTTCTGTAGTCGTTTGTTTATTTGTTATTCTGTGTTTGTGAAGCTGCTCCTGGAGGATCTCCCCGCATAACCATTTGAAAGAACTGCTGAGCTCCATGGAGCTTTGTTTAAAATGTAAATTATGGAAATAGGTCACATAAAGGGGTTGGCAGCTTGCAGTTTATCTTACAAGCCACTGTAGCGCTCAATCACGATGAGATGTGAAGAGAAACAGCGCTAGACACTTCTAAGTGTGTGTAATGCACGAGGGACACTACTGCTTTAACAACAGACGCTCCTGATAACAGTGCCATCGCTCATTTGCACACACTGACAGCAAATTAGGCTGTTCCTGAGTCATATGCTAAATAGGACGGCCTTACTCAAGCTTAAAGATGCTCTCTCCTGCATCTGTAAAAAAAACTAATCCAATGTTTGTAGTGTTACTTGTTTGAGAGGAAATGCCAGCGGGACTGCTTGACATTATTCATTATTCTACTTAGGGAAACAAGCATTTCAATGAACATTTTCAAGCTGTGATGCATGTTACTTAACAATCAATCTCATTCATCTGTAGGCAAAAAGAAAAGTTTTAACTGAATGTGAAATACTTTTGTTTCCACACGGATCACCTCCATCTTTGAGGACACGGGGTGAACACGGCTCTTTGATCACAAATGTGTCAGAGAAGGATTTCACATCACGCTATCTTTTTGAACCCTAGCCAAAGACTGTACTTTAAAAAATGTGTAAGTTATTTTAAGCCCCCGGATAGCTAACTTTTTAAGAAATGGCTCTGCCAACAGTGCTCCCTGCTTTTAATGCCTCCTGAAACAGCGCCAGTAGACATGCTTCACTTGTGATAGCCATGAAAATAGGGCAGCTCGCTGTCCTTACTCGACATGAGGATGAGCATGTGGAGAACTCAAGATGTCTCAACGCCCGATATTAAGCATTTTCAATTTGCAGCCTTGTTTTAGAAGGCTACATTCACCCAATAGCTCCATATTTATCCTGTAAATGGCAGAAAATGTAATTATTTATTTGATATGCGACCCACGATGCTTCCACATAATGCTCATAATTATCTCAAATCAACCCTTTCTGGACATCTTTTGAACTTATGCATTATCTGGTAATTAGCTTTGGCGCCATTGTTGCGCATTTAACCCTGATAAAGCCCTGCGGATGAAACACATTTTCATTCACACCATCAACCCAATAGCTGGTATACGGAGGGATTACACTCCGACTCATTTCTTGGACTTCCCCGGCTCCATGATACTGTTGAGCGGACCGGATCAAATGTGTTTTCCAAATTAATTGTGACAGTCCCAGTTGAAGGAGGGTGCAGCAGATCTCATTTATTTCCCTTGATCAGATTTCATAAGCCAGTTCTCAGATTTGAACTCTGAGCATTTCAGTCATGAACTCCTTCTCCCCAAATTATCCTCCTGCCACTCAAAGTTATCCCCAGTTAGTCCGGGAGGTCAGTATCACTACACTCAGTGGCTGGTTGTCAGCTTATAGAGGACCAACGTGAATTTCCTCAGGGAGGATACAATATAACAAACATGACAAAACTAACCAAAAGGAAGAAAAAACTTCACCTTCTTATGAACTCAATGTCTGTAGACTCATCCTCCTGCAAGTGTTTGTAAACGTGACCAGCCCCTCTGGATCCATCAATGAGATTGGTCGATATTTTATGTTTTCCTCTGGAAACGGGTGGGGTCCTGAAGTATATATTCTCTCTCCGTTGTCGAGCAGGGCTCAGAGTAAGGGAGCTACTCCTGTAACCAGAATGAAACCAGCAAAGAGGGTGAATATTACAGATTTAACACAGTACTTTAAAAAGTTTCATAAAATCAAACAGCACTCACTAATTCATTTAGTGTATCAAATCTATCTCATCTACTGTGTTCATTGATGTATAATTGACTGGACTGGATGGACGTTGCTGTTTGATGTTGGGTGTTGAGTAGGAAAAAAGCTTCATATTTCACACTTAATTGACTCAGTGCATTCAAGACCTTAGTATTGAAGTCTAAACATTAGAATTGGGTTGTGAAAAGAATAGTAATTTACAAGTAAGCAGTGCAAATGACACAGTGACAATGCTAACATGATGATGATTAGCAGGTATGATTCACTATGTTCATCATTTGAGCCTGTTAGCATAATAACATTTGTTAATTAAAAAGACAAATAAAGCACAGCTTGGGTTCATTGGTGTTAGTTTTGCGGATACTGTGTTTGATCATAAATCAAAGAATTGGGGACATTTTTACCTGTTGATGGGGATACTTTAAAGTGGACCTATCATGCTATATTTTAATAATATATTGTAGGGCCATACCTATATAAAACATGTCTGTGAAGTTTTTTTTTCAAAATACCAAACAGATCATGCATTTTAGCCATGCCTCATTTCGCTCTATTTGCTGTATTCCAGCCCTGTTTTTGCAAGGGCTGATTCTGTGGCAAATGAGCTGCAGCTGACCACGCCCCCCTGCAAAGGAGGGGTGCTGTTACCATGCTGTTACCATGCTGTTACCATGCTGTTACCATGCTGTTACCATGCCACGCAACCTCTCATTCCCCTGATAGGTGGAGAGTTGCCCATATAGGCGGAGCTCCTTGTTTCTGACGTCAGAGATATTTCAAATCTGTATCAGTCTATATCAGATCCGTTGCAGCCCCGTTTTTAGAGATTTGGGTTTCGAGGAAAAGAGAGAGGGTTGTGTTTTCTGACACTCTGTGAGTTCCCTGACACACCGGGGACACATATTCATGTATAAAAGACATACAGAAGTGCATTTTGCATGATAGGTCCCCTTTAAGTCAAAATATCACCAACGTCATTGCAATGAATTCTCTTTTGACATTGAATATCTTTTACCACAAGATACATGTACACTTCATGGTAGCTTTAGGAGAATACTAAGACAATCACGTTAATCATTCATCCTCTGGGGACCCTGAATGACCATGAACAACCGACATCTGCAGAGCCACAAAGCTTGAATGTGCTTCTGGAACAAAACACTTACAGTAAATGTTTCTCTTTGTGACCTGCCTGTTTGATTTCAATACTGTTGATGAAATAAATATGCAAGGGCACATTTCTTCCTTTTTCTACTCTCAACGAGAAAAAAAATCTACATCCTGCTACCCTCTTTAAAGCCTGTGCTTCCTGCCGAGGCACACTGTTTTTAAATTGTTCTGGAGGCAGCAGGTGGTCGACTTCAAAGCACATCCATGCACTTCTGCAGCATTAAAGCCATGACATCAAATGTGAATCAAAGTTATATTTCACTAACAATACATAGCAAGAGAGATACAACTCCCACAGAAGGTGTGGGATTATGAAATACAGACGTATATCATTTTCAGTTTTATTTTTAATACATGTCAGCGTGGCAGCCTTTTTAATTACCTGCTTATGTTTATTTTGTGAACAATAGGTCAGTGGATGTGCAAATATTTTCTAGCTTGTCCTTTACCTGAACTGCCACAATGCTTTTAATTCATGCTGCAAACTAAGCATTCCAGTAGACGACTGGTTATCAATTAAAAGCTTAACGCAACGCTGTGGAAAAATTATTCAGTTAAATCATAATTTCCAAATGTCTGTGTCTGTGGAACAATAAGCATGGCTAATGTCAGATCTAGAGTTTGCCAGCATTAGCGTATGCATCGTCTGATGTTGTAAAAAGTTGATATGAATAAATCTGAATTATGTCATATTTTTTGGCTATTAGTATGCAGATTTTGTTAATTAGGATTAACCGAATGCTGGAAAAATCAAATATATTTTTGTGAATTATATCACCAGGCGGTTGTAATAATTGAAAGTGAAATGTTAAAGGTCTGAAATTAAAAGGCCACGGCTTATCTCCATTCACTACATAAATGTACAGCCTCCTGATGTTAAATGGGTTTTGCTGGACATATACAGCAACAATTCTAATGAGTTATTCTATGTTTGTGCTTCTTTTAGACAGAAGAGACATATGGAGAATGACTATGTGACAAAGTACAACACTTTTCCACAGAACCACATGTCAGCATGTTAAAAATTCATGGTCACTGACTCAATTTGTGCACATTGATTAGCTTACAATGTCCTCATAATCCGATCAAGACAATTATAAACTTGGTGATTTATCAAATTCAACAATAGCACAAATGAAAACATTGATTGAATACTGGCAGTGTGGTGATTATGCATCGACTTGGACGGAGCTATTTCCATCAGATTTAGCTGGCAAGGCAATTTGGAAATATGCTTGAGAACAGACTGAACAGAGAGAAGCGGCACTGGCTAGTTCATTCAGTACTTACCAACATTGGAGATGAAATTGAAGATTTCTTCAACAAGCACTATTCTACATAGAAAGTGTCAATTCATAAATGCACGAAATATGATGCCAGAAAAGTCAGTCATTGATCGTGAAAAAACACCAACATTGCAATGAAATGTTGGTTTACAGACAATGGGCCTCATTCACAAACAGCACTTATGATGATGGCTACCCCCAACAATCTCTAGTACCATGGAATTGTGCAAATGCAGCCAATGTTCAGTGCTGAAAATCCTAAACTGAAAAACTTATTGTGGGCACTATCTCTCTCTTACAGCAATATCAACACTCTCTCAATCACAAACATCTACACAAATGTATTTCCTTGTATAGGGGTGTAAGCTGATTACTAATAGTGGGCAATTGCATGTCAAATTAAAATAAATCTGATTTAGTGACATTCAGTTTATGCAGTCGTAAAACTACATTGGCAATGTCACGTGTCATGAATTGGAGGTTATTTTGCATGTGGACTTATTTTGTGTGCAAATTAAGAACATTTCTGTACGTTTTAATAAGAGAGGCCTATTTGTACAACTAATCTAAATGACTTTTAACACTTTTAGCTCCACCATGGCGACAAACATACCCGCACAACTATTATTCCCATTGGAGTTAGAAGTTCTTTCTGCATCATAATTTAAAACATGTTAGCCTGCTATGATAAGCGTTAAGCTCAAAGCGCACACATGACTAAGTGCATCCCAACAGACTCTTATTCCTTTTGGTTTCAGACCAGGTGTCTGTGTCTATATGTTATATGATGTCTTAATTGTCTATCCCAGTCCGACACATATACTGTGCATCCATGCATGTGAATCAATCTGCACATGCTCATACCAACTCCCGGGATACACAAGTAACATTTTGCAGCAATATTGATGGGCCCTATTGACATGCACTATAGGGCATTTCTCCTGATAGCTCAAAATATGGTCCTCTTTTCTCAGGTCAATAGCTGAAAGCATCTCAACATCATCCATCACCGTCTAGTTCTCCCCTGCCTCGTCCGGCTCTGAGAACAAGCTGAACAGATGATTGACTGTCAGCTGCTCTCCGTGAAGCACCTGCAGGACACTGTGGAGATTAAAAAGCCACCACCCTCTCTTCAGCCACACATGACAACCTTTTGGACACAGTAGCAGCCCATTAAAACAGAGAACAACTGCCACATCAGTGGAGGCTTCACTGAAGTTGTCAACTATAGACATCTGAAATCCCCTTCTGCCTGCACACACAAGCACACCCGCCTCTCTCTGCAAACATCACTGCCTCTAATCATATCCTGTACTGTATGTTCTCCCGACATAGTTCTGAAAGCTTATATAACACACCCAGCATGTAATAAGACGTTAAATACATGTGTGGAGCCTTTCGTTCTCTGAAAAGTTGCAGCTCTGAACCACAGATGCTTCCAATGCTGCCTAAAATAGAAATATTAGAGGAGAGATCGACATTTACCAGCAATCAATTAGCGATTTACCAAAAATGAGTGGAATTGGTGCGAAGGGAAATACATTTTTGAGTAATGACATCTTGCACGTTGTGTGACTGAATGTCATTAACTTTCAAATTGTGCCTGCACACATATCATCAAAGCAAATTAAGCTTTTCTGTAAACATTCCAGATATGTTTAGGCCCATTGAAGCACGCTCTAAAACATCCCTGTGTTCTTCTGAGGATTTAAAATGACAGAAATTGATTCTCACTGCTGTGATCACAACCGTACATACAAAATGTTGTCAATTCTGTTGACTTTTGCTGTAATTTAAAGAAAATGTGTCTGATCAATGTTTAACTCTGCAAATTCAAATGCACTTCTCTTCCGTCTCCTCTTGCCTTTCAGTCTGCAAGAAGTCAATTCCGAATTTGCCTGAGCACACATTTCATGACTCATTTTCTCTACCCGCCATGTCAATAAAGACATCCTCTTTTCCAACTATATTGAAAGAATCTAATATAAATGTAATTAAGCAAGCTAAACCAATAATCCTCCTATAAAACGTGTGATTCTGTTATGCACACAGACAAAGCTTGCAATGTATCCAAGATGTATATTAATAGGGTGGCTCATGATTATAATCACCATAAATCACCAATTTTACAAATGATCTGTTTATAATGTACTCGGTATTTTCTCCCGTGTGATAATTTCATTTCTCACTTGGCTGCCTCTTGTATCTGGATTTAGTGAGAGATATGAAACAGGAAATAAGAGGATGTCACATGTCACCTGAAGCGTTTCCCTTTAGACAGCGCTCTGCTGAGAAGAGGGGGGGCTGCTGTCGATGTGCCCGGTGCCACGCTGCTGCCCTTAATGGACGATCCATGAGAACTGCATCCCTGCAAAAATGAAGACGAATAGTACATCAGCAGGTAATAAAACATGGTAATTGTAGCTTCAGGATGTATCTTCAAAATGATCGTTGAACTATGTGACAGACATTTTGTTTCTTTATTGTAGTTGCATTCATTTGTTATCGTGACCGCAATCAACAACAAGACAGTCAGGTGTAAGTGAACTGATTATGTAAGTCAACAAAGAATATAAGCCGTGCGTATAATACATAATGTGGCTTAACAGCGAGTCCCCACTCAGATTTGAGTCCCCAGTCAGGATATTCTCCCCCCTCAGTGAGGCAGAGTGTCTTTAATTACACTTTACATTTTAAACTGCAGATTAAGAGGGGATGCTTGGTGAATAAACTCCAGCATGGCCCTCATTGCACTCCTGCCACACTAAAGAATTAATCCCACACAAGATTACATTAATGGTGTCCTAAAGAATTCCCCCCCTCAATTCTTTCCGTTTCTTATGATCAAAATGAACACCATTATCTCACAACAGGCCCCAGATAGCGCTCTGGCACAGCAACCCTGAGAGACCTCCTCTGAGAGTCATGAGATAATTCAGTTTTCCAGTTACAGTATTTCCTGTGCTGCCCTTTCTTTCTCTCTGATTTGACATCATTAAAGCAACTGCATGTGACTTAGAGCCAGTTCAGGGGTTCCATGCGTGATAAGCCTCTTTTTCTCCCATATACCCCTGACTCCCAGAGGGAGCTGTTACTGCTGTTGACAAGTTGTGCAAGAAAATGGGATCATTTTTTGGCCACCCTCTCATATACCCTGCAGGTGGAGAACGCCTCACTTTCTGTAACAATTACCGTGGCAAACTTTCCCAGAGGATGATATCTATGTCCGGGGATAAAATAAATAGCTTGTGGCAGACAATGGCAGACCTGTGTGGCATAACCCATTTCAATTGTTCCCTCCTATCTCACTTTTGCCTTGTTTTATGCCACTTGTGAAAGCCTTGGATAACCACAATGCGACGGAGATTTATTTCAAGGAGAACCAAGAAAAAAGAAAAAAAAAGAGCCTGAAAGAAACAGAGAAAAATCTATCAATATGGTGACTATCAACGACATAAGAAGAATGTTAAACCAATGCATTGAGAACAGCATTGATCCTCCTTGGATTACCATCAACCATTTTCAAGTCCTGAACCCGGCAACATGGGATATTTGACCATTCTTCATGAAGGACATTCCTTGGGCACAAACCAGCAGCAGATGCAGTTTAGTGCTCCAACCGAGCAACGTGTAAATGTGACTAACACTGACAGCTAACACAGTTTCTGTTCTACCTGACCGAAATGTTAATCGGCTGTTCTAGAATTGTACATTGCCGACATTCACATTAGCATTATCTTTGTTGACAGCGTTATTAATTATCATGCTGCAGCGGCCTGTCCTTTTATTAACGGATCTACCTACAGAAGCTTTCATATCGTCCCCCCCGCTGTCACAACTGGCTAATGTGGTTAATCTCTCATGGCATTGTGCCTTCAGGTTGTCTTTTTAAAGCAACCTTTTCAAGAGGCATAGTTTCATGCACACTCACTTCAGCTCATTCACATTTGATACTCTCATATTTAAAACACTATTCAAAAGGATGTTTATAAAACCTTTCACTTAAATAGATAAAATAACATAAATGTATTCTGATAACATATTCACAAATAACATAAAAAAAGCCTTTGGTTTCTAGGAATGTGTGCTTTCCTGGTGTACTGCAAGTCATGTCTTGTAGAAAGATGACCTCAGAGTGTAAAACTGACTTTGGTCTTAACAGAACAAAGCCTTGTGGAACCCAAGAGCTTTGATTAAAATATTCTAATGTCCTATTTCTGTGGATTTTGGTACACAACGCTTTTTTCTATGGCCCTTACCGTTCTCTGGGCACATAAAGTATTCATAAAGCCTTACATCATTCCTGAGGGTGACCCAGTCTCTTTTTAGAGTGAGGCTAGTTAGTAAGTTCGAGCTTCCGGCTGAAGGGAATTGAGTTCTTCTCGACTTGTCCTTCCAGCATGTGTGCCCCTATTCCTTCATGTTGGTGCATGTCTGTTTCGCTGCAGTGTGTCTCATCGGGGCATACCCTATGTCTTTTTATTTGACACTTCTATGCCACAGAGTTGTTGATAACACAACTCTCAGTCGAATGTGAGTTGTTTAACTATCCAATTTTCCTTAAAAGTTCCTATAGATGACTCATATATAAAGCGGTTTGCATGGCTGTTGCACTTAAGTGCAGGAGCGTGTGCAATTAACATGCTATTTAAGTTTGGATGTACAGATGGAGGGAACATATGTTGCACAGGAATACTCCCAGATGTGTAAATACCTGTAGGTATTTGTGCTGACAGATGGAAGAGAATCATATGTTAAAATGCGGCACGAGGTGGGGCATGTGAGAAGTCAGACGTTAATGTATAGGTTAAGGTTAGAAAACTGTCAAAATAACTATACTTTCACGGGAAGACTAGGGGTAGAGGAATATGAGAATTTGGCGAGGGATATGGTCAAATATCTGGAACAAACTACCCGAAACCTGCAACTCTTACTACTTTTAAATCCAGGCTGAAGACTTTCTTTTTTCCGCAACTTTTAATTGAACTATTCATATCTTCCACTGCACTGTAACTTGTATTCATGTACCTGTGTTATTCATGTTTTATTATCTTTGGTTTTTAATGTTTCTACTGTGTTTTATGCTCTTAATGTCTTTCATTTTTGTAAATCACTTTGAATTGCCTTATGTTGAAAAGTGTTATATAAATAAACTTGCCTTGCCTATAGTTCATGGCTGTTGTAGAGTAAACACAATAGATAGATTAAAGTGCAGGTGCCCATGTGTCTATTTTAAAAAGGGTGCCGTATGTTTCTTAACCCGAGTTGGTTTAGACTCTGCTGCAGGAGGCATTGTGTAACAATGATGTCAGCATATAGGTTTATGCGTTCTCTGCACACCTAGAGGAAACGGTCTTAGTTTACAGCGCTTTAGCTCAGGGAGTGCACACATTTTTCGGGAGGTTAAAGATACTCGAGTAGCTCATCAGTTTATCATAGAGGGGTGTGGAAGACACTCAAATGGTCTTTAGTTTCATCCTCCCCTCTGCACCTTCCTCGACAGAGCCAGCCTGTTGGTCACGGCTCACCGAGCTCATCCTCATACTTACAGCCTCAGAAGAAAACCACTGTGTTCTGATGGAGGGTAGTTATGCAGCAAATGTTTTGAGCCTCTTTGTACACTGTGCTCTGTTCTTCTCTGTAGAGTTTTTTTTCCTTGTACAATTTGTCAGTCTAAATGACCCTTTAAAGAAAAACCCAGAGAACTTGTAGGACTGCACCACCCACCACGGCACATGGTTGAGAGTGGGTGGAGAAAATCAGTGGTGTGGGGTCGCTGTGTCAAATCTGTGAAAAAATGGGTTTCACTTGTTAATCTGTCCTCGGTCTGTGCAGCCCCTCCTGGGTGGTTCTAGCGAGTGATCATTATTCTATTATAGCTTGTGTTTCCGTGTTTTGGTGTTATCACTGTCTTTTAGTTTTGTCTTCCATCTGGCTTCCTCCGTGTGTCCAGCTCTGAAAGCATGTTCTGGCTGGATATGGGGTTTCAATGCATGCTGAGCCCTTATACAATCCTGTCACCATATTCTCACAGCCGTGGTGTTAATATAATAGCCTGCTATTGTGCAATGGGACAATAGCCACGCGTCTGACTGAAATACACTAAACTTGGCGCAGATGTGCTGAGGCTGGTTTTGTGTCAGTGGAGGGTTTCCGTATATCTGTGCAGAAGTGAAATCATGTGCATGTCTTATTATGAAAGCATTTCTACTTGTCATCAGTTACCCAACTTTAAAATCAAATGGTGTACGACCTTTTAGCTGTCACCTGCTCAAAGCCATAATTTGCAGTGTCACCCTGATAGCATTATATCTAGTATATAGGGCTGCTTGTTTGGGTGGGTGACAGTAGACTCTGTTGAATTATTTAACAGTGTCCGTAAGACTACATTTGGCAACTCATAAATGTCAGAACAAGGCCAAACCTGAATGAGGACAGCAACAGTGTCTAAGGTAAACGTGACCGTTATCAAATGGGACCACCCTCTGTTCTGAATCCAGTAAAGTTATCTCCCTGCCTACACACATACATATTTAAGTGAGAGTCATGCAAATTGCAGAAGATGTGAAGTATTTATTTATGTTCTTGCAATTTGTGAGGGTCAGTAACATCTGGAGATTTCCACATCTTTGCAGAGCAGGTTTACATTAGCATAGGCATATGGTAGCAAAGCAGTGGTGCGTATAACTTCCTCAAACAATGAGAGGGATGCACACTGAATCTCAAAAACAACAGCATCTGAGGAAGAAGAAAAAAACCATTCACGTAATATGTGAGCATTTCCCCTCACACCCAACAAAGAGGGTGCATTCAGGGAAGTGCTAATGCGTTATGGCGATTGCTCTCTTTTGATGAGATCTTTATAAGTGCGTTAGGCTGTAATTAGCTTGGGATTCTGAGAAGAGATCAGCATTATCAGAGCCATCTACATCCTCCACCTGCTCTGCTGTGAGAGTCTGGGTCAGTTCTCTCTGCTGCAGCGGTGGCTTTTAATTAATTTCAAGACACTTTTTCTTTCTAGACCATGCCATTCATTTATTTCCCTTCACCAGGGTGTGACTTGGTGGTTTTTTCATTACGAGGAACAGCTGTTCAAATCAAATCGTTCTGATCTCTCTTCAAATGTTTGATTCTTCATTAATCAATAATTTAATCAGACAATTTAGTTTTTCTTATCATTTTCTGAGCGGAGGTGACAATTACATTTGGCACAAACCTCTACATCCTGCAGACATTTTTTAACCTCTGTTACAAAAGGTTTTTCCATTTGCTAATTTCACAACCAAGTATATGCACCACAAATACAGTTTTAGCACTCCCAGTCGTAAAATACCAGCAGCAGTGTGTCACTTAAGAGCATTTGCCTACTATAGAACACTGGTGCTGTGCTTACATGTCGAATTCAGGGACCGTGACAGAACTTCCAATCTACAGTTTTTCACAGTAATGACAAGCAGATTTTCCTGTATATACCACGTGATGCATTCATTTGAACTATGAATTCTTTTTATGCTGTGTATGTAATTTATTATATGTCTTGTCTTTTATCTGGACCCTGAGTCTGTAATAAAGTTGTCATTCATTCGAACCTCTAATTCCCCACTGTCTCTTAGCCCGTCAGACACGACTGTAAACTTAAAGGCTTGAGCCAGTAGAGAGATTATTAAGAAGCCCCTCATACATCAACCTGTCAAGCACTCTAAACTGTTTTTAGAGAAGTACTATACATATTAAAATGATCATAATGATGATAACGACATGACCAGGAAGTACATCAATATCAGGTAAAGACTCACCTTCTGGAGTTGAAGGCTGTACTGGTGCCTGGGAGCAGATTTGGACATGAGGCCAGAGGCGTTGACACTGCAGTCCCTCAGGCTGCGGCTATCGGAGAAATGAGCCTGGAGTTTTTCCCTGTGTCTTCTGCGGACCAAAACACGAGCAGTGAGAAAGAGGGAATCGTGAAGAATACAGAATAGGCTACAATTAAAATGACCATGGCGGTGAACTACACTATTAGCAGTTTGCTGAGTTCAATGTGTTTCCTGCCTTTTCTTAAATGATTACACACTCGGATAACAGCTTTTGCTTCAATCATTGATTCTTATGACCCACTTGACCCGCTCTTTAAACACATATGTGACAACAATAGGTGATTATATTTATTGAACTGATGGTTTTTCATTTCTGACACATCAATTGCTGTTTGTGTGTGAAAACAGCCACATAATAACTCACACACACATAACATACCTTAGGGCGATACTACAACGATCTAACAACATGTGTCAAATACTGTTAATGTATGACGGCCTTGAAAGGTTAAGGAGACGGAGTGGCGTTGAACTTGCAACTCAGATGTGGAATTTTTTTTTCCCGGGAGCTGTAACAGTAAAGGTTTGATGGTTTAAAAGCGCTGGTTACGGAAATAGCATTAGGAGAGAAGATGTCTTGCACAAGTGAAAATGTAATTAAGTCAATGTACCATGAAACGTCCATTACATGCCTTTGTGATAATATTCTGAGAAAAGAACAAAAGCAAGACTGAGATTTTCCAGAAATACCTCCAGAGACTCAAGAGTTTCAAATTTCACTTTGAAGAGGGAGACTACGAGAAACAGTTATGGCTGGATGTGTTATTATATAATGCATACATAATGGAAAGTTGTGAAATGAACATGTCAAATCAATGGAGCCTGTTAGGTGTTAATGTATCCATTTAATACTGAAGTCTTAATTAAGCAGACTGTCTTGCTTCATACAGGAGATAACTGACATGTTTTCACCCGTACATTATAATTGCCTGCAGTCCATTCCATGATTAGAAATAAAGGAATTCTTATGAAAAAAAAAATGGGACACGAAAAACTAAATTGGCACCCTATAAACAAGACAGTGTTTTTTTTAATCTTGTGATTAAACTTTGATTGAATAACAAGAAGAAAATAATTGATGCTAAAAACTCTAAAAATTTCCATTAAATGATCATTCTTAAATACTGGGTTGCTAAAGTATACTTTATCTGCAAATGAGGCTGTAGGCTTAATTCGTCCAGATTTAAAAGAAGCTCATATTAAGAAAAGAAACATAGAAAATGGATGTTGTTGTTGGTTACTAACTACTTAAAAACAGTATCTAACAGAGAAAGCTGTGAAGTAACAATTTGCTGGTTTTTCATGATCATTTCAAGTACCTTCAATCCACCATAATTTAATATATAAGCTTAATACACTATTATGTATTTAGTACAGTAGTTATTACTAAGCTAATTTCATAGTCTAATCCATGAAAATCAGCAACTGATGGTGGATATTTCACCCACTATGTAGTTCTATGTATTCCCCATTATGTATCCAAATGATAACCATTCATGAACTTGGCTTTGATTTTCATATCTTTTTATTGTTTGAAAATGTACAAGTTACTTTTTTTATCTCTTTCTCTTCTGTATTAAACACTATCAAGGAAGCACTACTGGTTAATCTTCTCAGTGGAGTACTGATGCAATACGCCTGAGGGGCAGAATACACTTACGTTTATTGCATGGAAAGCTACACTGTCACCAGACATTCAGGGAAAATAGATTAAATTCAACAACGACTATGTGTTTGGATAATTTCCAGTACATTTATTCTACTGCTGAGCCAGAACTCTCTGGTCATGCTGTCCGAAAGTCGCTTCTTAGAGCACTCCGGTACTGAAATGAAACCCATTTTTGTTCATCAAGACCAATTTAATCAACACTACATTAACTTCCTTTTTACGCCGCCATTACTTTTACTTTGTCTACATTGGTTTTCTTTATTTTTCGTTGCAGTGAGTAATTGACTTTGACAGGCTGGCTGGCGTTCGTGCTGCCTGGTACCCCTCTCACCCAGTCGGGAACGTACGCACGCGCTTAGTGTCTAATGGCTTTTTGAACATGGTCTAGCTCTTGCCCGATCTGTGTATTTCGTTTTGTGAGGAGCATTTTGTGACACACCTGCTCGCTGAAACCGCTTTCTGAATAAATCTTACATGAGTATGTGTCCCAAATGCATCCTACACAATTTGGATTTGATGCCCTGCTAAAACGTCCTCTAGCTGACTCACACTTAGAATTTCATCGGGCTCCATGCCATGATAGTAAAGTGCTCTTTCTGCACAGCCGGGGGCACACTCTACTAATGTGGTGCTGGCTTGCATCACTCACTTGTTGCGGCGGTAGAGAGCCATACATGCCACTCCAAGAAGACAGATCCCTGAGGCAATGCTGAAGATGGACAGCACCTGCCTCTGGTAAGTGTCACCACTCTCTGCAGAAGGAAAAAAAACACAGTTCAGGCCATTGAATTTGTCCTTTGACACAAAAAATATAGGCTGTGATTGATCAGGGAGAAAGAAACAGATCAAGAATCAACATACTGAGCTCACACAAATGGCAGATGGACGCTCAAAGACTGCCACATACACACAGATCCACCCACAATCTGTATTAGCATAAAGCGACCGATGCTGCTGTCAGTAAATGTCAGTGTTTGAGCATGGGATAGGGACAAGGCAGACACAGGCAGGGCTCAGTGACATGTGCTAACTGAAGTGTGATAATCATTTCGTTCAGACAAAACCCAGCAGGCAACCCCGATGGACTGTCTGCACAGCAGGGGCCACCCCGTGCATGTTTGGCGCGCGTACATGAACTGTATGTGTGTCAGCATTTCGGAGACTGATGGCGACAGGGAATTAGCAGCAAATGAGCGCTCCCGGAGCTTCTTGTCAGACCCTTGTACATCAGCAGCAGAGGCTTAAGGTCACAGGCAGCTGGGACAAGTAGCAGTTGATCCCAGCAGATATCAGTCTGACAGAGCAGATGAATTGTGGTTCTGCACAACTTGAGGCACTGCATTCAATTACATCGTTTAGTGGTCAAAATAATCTCTATGTCCCGCTGAAATTCATGACCTCATCACTGTAACACTGAAATCTGTAGGTGAAGATTGGTTTCTGTTTGTAGGCAATCATAGTGGAGCAACCTGTGCATGAAGGCAGGTACACAATCTTTGTGAAGGCCAAAAAAGACGGAACTCGCCGAAATGCTCATGATCTATTGGATATCGGTTTTGATTTGGTTTTAGCAGAAATCATATGTGAACTGTGTGTAAACTGGCTACTCGTGAAAAAAAAACTGGGTACAGACGTCATCTTTCAACTCCATCCTCGGGTCTCAAGTTGTTTGAACATTAACATTTAGGACGTATGGAGTAGGACGTTTTGACCCGGACGTCTGGCGGCGACACGGAAACTTCAGAAAAATCTCGGAAGTTCCCCAAACAAGCCGAGATAGCAACATTTGATTTGCGAAACTCTTCAAAAGATCTTGCTTGATTCCCTTCCTAGCAATCAATTTGGTTTCACAAATCAAGGGTTACTATCTAGACCCGAGCGATGCCTGCAGGGGCTAAACTGTCGCAGAAGGGTGGAGACTTTGTTCATGACCTTCAATGCAACCTTCTGTGACATTACTCATTCAATCATAAACAATAACCCCCCCCCTGTGTCTGATCTTGACAACACCTTGACAACTGCAGGGTGAAGTGCAGAAAACATCCCCACAACCTGTTCATGACCTTTTAAGGGCTTGTCTGTGGCTTTTGATGCTGTCAACAGAGAACTGTCCAGGGAGGTCTTCTTCATCCTTGCTTGTCTACCCTTGTTTATCCACTTCGTCAAATTCTATTTTTAAGGGACATTTGGAGAGCTTCCTGTGTTCAAAGCAGACACTGGAGTGCAACCAAGTGCGCAAAGTCTTTCCTCTTATCTTTCCATTTTCTTCCTCTGCATTACAGAACATCAATGCTGCATCAACACATTCAAGGGGGTAGTATGGTGTAACTGAGGTCAAAACGGAGAGAAAACCTTTTTAATATTAGAATACTTCTGGCAAGATAGCATCTGAAAACATCCTGGAGATACAATATGTTGAGAAATATATGTACACATCAAAAGTTCTAACTGCCCACTCAGCTCTTGTGGAAAGGAGCCAGGATGGGTTGAACATTTAAGAAATTGTGCAAGCGAGGCCGTGACCCTCTATTGCTTAGTTTACATATTAGCTTTAGACATATTTGTATTTTATATATATATATTTTATAAAGATTGACAATAAAGTTGACTTTGACTTACACTGGCAAACTGTGTGGTTATGTGAATAATATTGGGTTGAAAGTAATACTTTTTGAAAATGTGGCTATTTTTGTTGGCAATTTGTGTTGTTATTAACTCATTTAGTTCATTGGTGTTCTGAATTATACACCAATATTAATATTTCAAGGATAATATGTAAACATCTAAATGTTTTCATCTGAGATGTTTATAAAATAGTTGTGATAGATCATTTTCCAGCAGAGAAACACACTTTTATCAAACATGAAAGTCATTTTAAGTTTTTTTTTTTTTTAAGTTAGTTTATTTTCTACAATTCACATTTTTAAGTAAATAAAACCACAAACGAGTCGATGTAGTTGAAGTTAAATAGTATATGAATGCACTCAAACATCCTCATATATATCTGAGGCATTGAATGATTTATGTTTTCAAATATAATAAGCCCTTTTGGCCCATAACATCAGCACATCTGGTAGGCTCTAATGTACATAATAGGACATAACGCTTCCCATATTTGACACTTATATTATAATACTCCTAAGTGGTGGAGCTGTCAACAAGTTCCTGATTTGCAGATTCTTGTCCCTCTGTAATTTGTCATAAAGGGACCGCAGTGAATGTCCTTAAGCTGCACTTTACACATGAACGACAGCAGTTGCCCTGTTCACAAGCAATGTGTCACTTAGCCGTGCCCCTGTAAACCCTGCAGCCTCTAACCATCAGTGAAATAACCTCTTGACGTTTCCATCTTTGAAAGATATAGGAAATATCTTCCCCTGCTGCAGCATCATCTGTGCTCATCCGAGGCACCACCTGAGACGAGCCTCTGCCTTTTTTTAGAAAGATGAAATAGGCCTTTTTTGGAAATCTGAACATAAAAACAGCTGTCTACAAAGCTGTGCTGAATGTCTGTGAGGACAAACCAACATGCAGTCTGTGCATAAAACCATTAAAGGCCTTTCATGCCTGATGTCTACAAGGCATTCTTGAATTTAGATGCAAGAGGGTGTAGGGAGACGGAACGAACTGAACAGCCTCAGCTATATCGGCTAAGCCATGTCATATTGACACGAGGACAACACAATCCCATATGGCCACCTATTCTATAGCAACCACTCACATCACCATAAAGAACTGCTATAATGAGGAGCATGCTAAAGTATCCATGACAAAATGGGGTGTTTGGCCTGAAATACACAAGGGCACACTACTCTAGAACATCAAAAGACAAGATCCTATTTTTTGCACTCAATCCCACTCCAAACAGAGCTTTGCTATTTTCTCACTGACTGTTTCAAACTATCCTATTTTAGACTTAGAAAAATGTTGACTATAACAGGTTCGAAGAGTCCCATTGCTAAAGCAGAAAAAAGAATGGAACACAATGACTAAGCACACACATAGCTTTTAAACACCAACAAAACTGCCTGGCCTTCTGTCTGTCATCCGTCTAGGTATCAATCGATCAGTCCTGTTCTCATGTTATCAATTGCATCCACCCACCTGCAGCAGCATTGTGGACTCATTTAGTCCCCAAGATTAAAATCACTGAACTGAGTAATGCTGTGCGCAGGGCAGGCTTCTTTCTTTCAAAGCACCTTCCATTTCCTGGAGCAAGTGTGTGACGTGGCGGGCGGTGTATGAAGCTGCGTTAATGGAAAACTTCTCCGCATGCAAATGTTTGTTATCATGTACACACAAAAGGAAGCCAGAGAGCGTGGAAAAGACCGAAAAGATAAAGTGGAAAACGGTACGAGGGCGTTGGATGCTTTGTGTGGGGGGGGGGATTATATATTCCCTCTGGAGAAAGAACAGTGCCATTATTAGAGATAGGGGATAAAGATGTGTTAACCCCCTTGAGGGTTAAAATGTATCTGAAGGAATATTGAATTACAAAGGGGTTAAACAGTATTTCCATTATTCAATTTAGAGAATTACTCAGAATGTGTATAGGCTTTAGATAACTTGGACAATTAATTATTCTAAACAGATATAGAATTGACTGCTAAACACACAATCATACATGAACTGCCGCTGTGTGTCTTATTTGCTCCCCCTTCGTTACATCACTCGTCTCTAACCGCACTGTTCTCATTCAGACAGAATACACCTAATTCACCAGCACGGTGTTTCCATGGCGACTGGCCCGCATTAATTTCCCAAGGTGAGTGGCCTTGTTGTGCTGGATTGTGTGTTTTGTATGTGGTGTTTTACAGACGTACGGCACATTAACAATTGAGTACTCCACATAGACAGTGTAAAGTTGTCTTACCCATGAACTCAATCCCAAGTTCATCCGCTGTTCCATTCAAGGCCAGGCAGCATGAGGAAAAGGGAGGGGGAGAGAGAGAAAGATGGGAGAATAAAACAGTTACAACATGATGCGCCTGTGTCTTGCTCATAATCCACCTTAGGGAGGGACACATGCTGCAACTAGAACATAAAGTTGGTTTGACGGTTTGCTCTGACATGTCTCTCCCTTGTGCAGCAGGTAATGAGCCAGCCAGCCCCAGAAGCTCGGTATGCTTCTCTGTGATACACTCTTAGCCTACAATGGCTTTGAAAACAACACAGATAAAGGGGATGAGAGGAGTAGAGGAAGGATCATGAAAGTCAAATAAAAAAAAAAAAGACATATCATATAGCTTTTTGTCACCGTCGTTGCCTAGCAAAAGGCGGTTGTATTGATTCACGCCTGAGGCATGGCAGTAATTGTGCTACTCTGTCTCCAAGCATAGCTTCTCAATATTCACAAGCTGGTTGCTTTAAGATGCGCCGCGCCAACACACACGTTCACATGCGTCACACCCATAGGCATACAGTGCTTTCCACTGTGTGTGTATGTCTTTGTCTCGCACATACACCCCCTCTCACACTCGCAGACACACACAGAGCCTTTCTTCATGCAGTTAAGTCTTTCTTCCCAATCCCAGTGCTGGAGAAACAGATAAAAAGGAGCCCTCGTGTTCCTTCCATCCTGACAGTGCCCCTTTTTCATGTCACTGTAATGTAATCTCATTTAAATTAAAATGAAACCCTCACTAGTAATTGCTTTTCTGACAGAGGTGGTCTGAGTTTTAAATAGAATGTGGCTTGCCAAGCTCCTGACAGATTATGTAGTGGGCACTCTCCAAAAAAAGAGGCTAACACAGAAGAAAACAAATTAACATCTGTTCACGGATGCATTTTGATTGTACCAAGGGAAAATCTGTCAGTGCTGTGGCTTTGTGAGTTGGGGGGAAATAAAAACACCCCAGAGATTGGAGTGGGGTTCAAATAAAACACAAATAAACATTTGGATGAATGGATTATAATCACTTTACAAGCTAATCTCCCTATATATTAAGTGGTGTGAAGGACAAAGACAGTTGAACAAATACACTTAATGAAAATAGGATATTTATTTCAAAGCCAAGATTTGAATGTACTCTATGGCTGCCTCACAGTCTCTGGCTGTGGTTACAACAAGCCTGCATACCATGTGTGAAAACCCTAAATAAATTATTCCATTAACAAATGAATTAACATTTGTATTCAAATAGAAACTAGGTGTCATCATGTTTTACTGAATATAATGTCGGTTCATAATCTCCATATTCATCCCCTGCAGTCTCGAGGGTTATTTAACACATGTCAGCATTTATTACACGCGAGTCATAACCGAGTCTGAAAACAATTCATATATGAAAGATTCAAAACAGTGAAGAGGCAGTCAACTCTGGCCCGGGGACATTATTCGTATTGCCATGAGGAATTAAAAGATATAACTGCATGATTAGAATAAGGTCCACACAAGGCGCTTACTTGGCAGGGCCCAAGAAGTGAATGCAGTATTTCATTGATGTTGCCTGATCTGTATTCTCCATTCAAGCCTTTCTCTGTCTCCAACATTTTCCCACTCTAAATCGCCCTGACTGCCACATCCTGTGCAGATGATGTCATTGCAATACCGATACACATCCCTTGCTCTGGCATCGCCTCGTCTGGAGACATTTGCCAATCATAATACATGCAGGCTCCCAATCCGTCGCACTGGCAACTCAAAGCACCCCCGAGAATCACTTACGCTCTAGTGGGAGCCTTGAGAGAAAGCTTGGAGAATACCTGTGCATCATGTCAGATGCTCTTGGCTCGATTAAGAGGCAGAAATCTGGCGGGTGGGAGAGACAATGGCAACAGTGAATCAAATCCTTAATCCCCTCCTTCATTTGGGTGAGCAACACTGGGGAGCCAATATGTGTGTGTGTGTGTGAGTGTGTGAGAGCTCAATATCCTGTGTCGCTACTTACAGCAGACATTATATCTACCGGAGATATATAGTTCAAATTAGAGGCTTGACTTCTCCCTCTTTGTAAGTCAGCTGGGTAAAACTAAATGCCGGCTCAACTCCCTCCCGCTCCATCTCCTCTGGAGTCTCAGATTTGCAACTTGCTCCACTGAACACCATTAATGGCATGTTCCAAACTCTTTCGAAGTATAAGGAGGAACCCATTCCATTTTTAACCAGATATAGAATAAAATGCAGCCTTCTACACTTTCATGTCTACAATGAAATACCTCGCCGCCATCCCCACTGTGCACCAACGACTCAGACCCCAGCTCTTTTTTTCCACCTCATTTCCGAGTTCACAGCGGTGTAGCCGGAGTACCTGACAGGGAGTCTCTTTGTCCTTTTGTCCCCGGGCTTTTGAGATGGGCGCGACTTCTCTTTTCTACCTCTGTAAAGATGTGTGTATGACGGAGTGGCACTGTGTGGACGGCTCTTTGGAGAAGCTGCTTTGCGGGGCAGTCAATACCCAGACCAAGCATGAGAGCGAATGGTTGATTTTTGACTGTGACGTGCACACGAATTGATTTCAGAGAAGAAGAAAAGAAAAGGTTAAAAGAGCATAGTTTGCGTGGCAGATAAAAAACATTCATTAATTTCTCATGTTTGAGTTCTGTCTAAAGCTTAACATCTTTGCAAACCATTGCTCATACACACACTGAGACACACACACACACACACACACACACACACACACACACACACACGCACACACACACACACACGTTGAGTTTCACTGGAACTCATCCACTTGTAGTTATTGTAAGTGTGCATGTATGTGTGTGTGTGTATGTTATTATATGATTTGGTTTTAGCAAGCAGGATAATCCTCAAAACCCTTGGTAATCTGGGTACATTTTTTATCAACAGAGATCAAAATAGGCTTCATTCCTCTCTCAAAACTTGCAGGGCACATTTATCTCTGTTGGTGGTTAAATGATTGTGGACAAAACACAGCTCTCTGAGGCGAACAGGTGCGTGCATGCAGTGCTCTCACAAGGCACTTTGTTTACTGCCTTGTATTATTCATTTTGTTTTCTTGATAGAAGATGTCGGGGGTGTGTTCCTGGCACACAATGCTACTGACAATGTCAAAAAATTTTTCTGAACATTAACATTTTTTATAGATATCTGCTCTTCACTTATCCCTCAACTTCATTTATCTAGCAATTTATTCTTATTAATAACGATATACTCTTAAGATGAATGAGTTGTATTAATAATTACTATTACATGCACACAACTTGAACCAACAGAAAGAGAACACCCAGCTTGCAAGCTGGTCCTTCAGTAAAACTACCGGGCTTTTGCATTACAAAAAGGAAAACAAGTGAAAGAAGAACAACTTGACCTTTTACAGAGAAAAAGTACATGTTAGATTTGTCTTTGGCCTCCAAGCTACCGAGTCCTTCAGTTATATAAAAACAAAAGCTAATAACCATAATTGAAGATTGCAGAAGGTCTATTTGTGATTTCCATGGGATTTTAATATTCAGGAAAGGTCTGGACTAAGGCTGCACTTGACGACATATCATAGTGTTTATACTATATAGTGAAGCTGGGAGAGCTTCCTGGAGCACCCAAGTAAGGCAATCTTTTTCAAAATGTCTTAATTTACGATAGAACATAACACAATAACTTTGTTCAGGTCAATGGATAATGTTAAACAAACAAGCCTTTAGAAAAGGTTGAATAAAAAACGACTCTCGTTCATTCGTTTACACCTTTTAGACATTGGACCAGTGACCCGGGGCTGCTCATAGATATGGCTTTGTTCTAAGGGGTCAAGATGAATTTTGGGATTTGTTGCCTGTGGATACAACACATGAGCAGTAGCAAGAGCAGCAACACTGCCACTATGGCTTTGCAGCTTAGAGTTAACGCTTCCTCTGGGAGATTCCTACTCTTAATGTGTTTTTGCTTCACGCTCATCAAACTGTTTTAGGCTTCGCCGTCCCTGAAAGGTCTATTGTATGTTTAATCCACTGACAAAATCCATCCACTTCCCTTCTTCCATCCTGGATGTTGCAATGGGGATATACAGTAGTTACCCTATTATACACGTTCTATAAATGTCTTGTAATGGATTTGTTTCTTTGGGTATCTATGTTTGGGCAAAACATAATATGATTCAGCTTATCTCAAAAGGCAATATCAAATATCTTCCGTTCTGGACACGCATGAAAATGGATGCCTGCCGATAGAAGATAGAATACATCCAGAGAAGTGGCTGCCATGAGGGAGAGGAAACGTGCTCTGTGTCGACGGCCTGTGACCCCATTACTGGCCTCTCAGTGGGTCTGGTGGCATCACGCAGGAGGAAGTAGGAGGTAAGTTTCCTCTCTGACTCGGTGCGGAGGAGTCAAGTCACTCCATAAAACACTGCGAATTTGTAAAGCCACCGTCTCATGGGAAAGGCTCTGGGCCTCTAATTTCTCTTCCTTGTACCTCTGACTTTTGCTTTATTTTTTAACCACACTACACAGCTGTCATGGGAATTTAAAGACTCCAGGGTAAGTGTTTCTCATGAGTAATAGGAAACTGAAAACTTCCCTTCCTTGTAACTACTAGACTAAATCAAGATTAAAGACTGCAGTAAATGATGCAGTTTTTATGCACATGGTGTAATACTAATATCTGCTAGAACTGTTCTTAATCATCCAATAAAGAAAGCAAGTCTTGTGACGCACATACCAACAGTGTCTTGTAACCAAATAATATTCTTTATTTCTATAATAAAACATTTAAAATGATAACTATTTATTTGAGTGTAACCACCTGCTATGAAAAATGGACTGAAAATGGAAATATAAAATATTTCTTATTCTGGAATTCTAAGAGTATTATCACCTCATAAAGCTTCGTAGCTCATGCTAGCATTTTCTTTAAGTATCAAACAAGCACAAGTGGCTGTAAAAAAACGAATTGGCCAAATAATTGTAAATCTATGTCGGTTTTTTATGCTTGTATCTTTTGAAAATGCTATACTCTTAACTTTTGAATGATCACAATATCATTAAATGGAAGATTTATATATGTATATTTTTTTATTTTTGGGCTGTTTTATGCCTACATAAATGAGTTGACATTAGGGAACTGAGAGGAAACAAGGGAGAGTGATTGGTTGAACATGCAACAAAGTTCCCCTGGTGTTTGAACAGGGTATTTTGTTTTAATGCTTGGGACCTTAACCCCTATTTTCCAGAGATTTGCTCGCAGGCATGCAACATGTTCTTGTTATATCATGTCACAGATCGATATACTTTAGAATAATAAAATAGAAAGAAAAGCGTACTTGGGTCTGACAAGATAGCATCTGTCTTGGGAACAAACTGGTCACAGCGTAGTCCATGGTAGCCCTCCTTACACCTGCGAGAGGGGGAGGGAAAAGAACAAGATTAGAAGTTAGACAAACCAAGCAAAAATTACCAAAGTACAGAATGAAGAGACTTTCAGATAAGCAAAGTTGAGAGGAGGAGAACCTAGAATGGGACTGAACGGAGGGTACAAAGTGGAGTGCTAGCCGAGGACCGAGGTGGTAGAGGGAGATACACAGAGACCGTCGAGAGGGGTGGGGTGAGAAGAAAGAGAAAGGAAGGAGAAGATAGTTAGGCAGGCCTATAAGCAGCGCCTGCAGCCTCACTGATAGCACATGACTGACAGGAATGCCAGGTCCCAGTGGAAGAAACGGGGTTCTGGGATGGGAAGTACTTGGCGTGATGAAAACCACGGAAGATCTACAATGGAAGGGAAGCTGCCATAGCTGGAAGATTCATATAAACAACATCTTGGCACGGTCCAGATATTTGCTTTCATCACCAACTAAACATCCCCACACTGAGGAGGCCTGCAGATCCCTCAGCAACTCTCATAAATATATCCACCCAAATTAGGAAATCTGCAATATCGCAGCAATACCCCCATCTTTATACATGTATAAATCTTGTTAATGACTCGGGATTTTTCCCAGTCCTGTGTGTACTGTCAGAATACAAAATGTCTTTGTACAAAAAGTTGCTCCAAAAATCAGGTCAGAAATACAAAGTTTTGGAGTTGCTCCTCTGCACTCAGCCCTAGTTTGGCACCATCCTCAACAGTTTCTGTTTCAAAGAGGACTTAGGCATTTTTTATTCCTGTCTTCAATAGTGGCCATACTGTGAGAACATTCAGTGGGCTGATCCATCCCTCTGCTCTTTCACGGCTTAGGGGTGACAACTGGGGGATTTGCTTTGATGTGACTGTTTCAACATTAACTTGTTCATGAGTGAGCGATATGTTAGACTTGTCAATATTTTCTCCATTGCATCAGTCGATGACATATTGCAGGTAAACTGCAGGGATTTACGCTCGCACAATATCCGTCAATATCTGTCCGTCGCGTTTCCATCAGTGTCACCGATCCCACATACACCGTAATGTTTAAGATGAGTGACAGGCAGAAGCAGACCATTCGGTCACACTCAGCTCAGCTCGACCTGATAGCCCGAAGAACAATACAGACTATCAACAACAACTGAGCCATGTAAAACAAACCGAGCAGCTGTGGAGATCAAAAGTTGGAGGTAAGGGATGTGATAAGAGTGACAAATGTGATAGACTGTCACCATTCTTTGTCTTATATCTCAAGCTGCAGCTTCCATTTGTGCAGTGTGTCTCAGCCCAATATGTGCCACTTCTTATCCCTCCTCCTTTGGCTATAATGCAGTATGGAGTTGATGCGCAATTGATGAAAATAAGTCGGATACAGAACGGTATGTGGACCTCTTATATCACGCTGGCTCAAAGCTGAGAGTAGTGCTAATGCCCAGCATCTGCTTTTTTCACTGGGTGTCCATTTTCTTTCTGTTTGCGGCTTGTTTGTCGATTTCGTGGCTCAAAAGGAAAATGTTAGGTTGCACCGTGCAATTGTGGTACTTGTTTGGCATAACATTGCATCCCAACCAAAAGAGACCACTTATTTGCACAAGATTGAGACATCATTTGCTTTGGTGTAACCTGCTTTGACTGCATTTTTGGATACTTGAAACCCTAGAAACCATCTGTGAACACATTGGTAGCTGCTTTTCCGGCAACTTCTTAGCAAGCAGATGCCAATTTCCACATCCGGCAGCCAAAGAGCAATATGATGATGAACTGGACTCGTGTTCCAAGCCAACTGGTGAATGTGATTCTGATATTAATTGTAATCATAGTTGTGATTTTACTTTTCATCAGTAGGCAATTTTAGGAAAGATAATGGAGGGATACCATCACTGTTGTCAGAAAAATGACCAAAATGGATGCCCCTTTTTAACCTAAAAGTTCCAACTCTATCCCTTAGTCGTAGAAGGGAATGTGCCGAGGTGTTGTTTAGTTGCATGTTTGTCCCCCTGACTCATTGATCCTTTATTTGACTGAGGTTCATGCATGTTAGAATCTATGGCCCCAACCATGGCTCTTATATTCCTCCTAGCTGTTTATTGATAAATCCATGGCGCTGTCCGAGGGGCTGAAGTAGCAGTGAGATTTATAATTGTGACTTTTTCTCTCAGTAGCCCCTTTTAGGGGGAAAAACTAAAGAAACCAATAGTGTACAGAGTAAAGTTGCATGCCAGAAAACCAATATAATGACTTAAACAGTACAGTGGGTTCTTCACTACGAGTGATGCCTTTCTCTCCCTGCCCACATGGCCATTTGAATCTCCCTTGAAAAAGAGATCTATGATTTCAATGGGACCAATCTGGTTAAATAAAGGTTTGAAATGAAATGACATTTTTAATAAGAAAAGATAGTGATAACAGTTGCTTTAAAAGGCATATAATGAAAACATCAAAGAAAGATTTCATGGTTGTGCTGAAAAGTGACTTTGCAAAGCATTTAAAATCTCAGTTCCTTTCATGGTGATCAGCAGTGCTGTAAAGCTGCAGGGCATGATCGTTGAAACGATCATTTTGTGTTATGTAGCAGTAAAAACCTCTCTAACTGCACCTTTAAATGGTGTGTGAAATATCTCCTTGAAATAAACCCTTTAAATCTTAAACTTCAAACACTTTATGTTATTTCATTTCCAAAGTAATAAGCAAAACCAACAGAAACCTGTATTTCTCCGCTCAGGCAAGATAACAAGAGCACTAAGAACTAGATTGTCTCCCGTCCCTCCCACATCCAGACTTGCATTAATAAATCAGACTGAAAAATAGGACAAATTCAGTGGCCTGTAACTCTGTTTTACACGCACATAAAAACACATACACCATGTTATTTTGTTGTGTTGACCTATAGAGAAGTTAACAGTGCTACTAACAGAGCAATCAGTCTGACTACTTCTGCATCCTGGAGATATTTTGGGAAACGCTCCTGAGTAATACAGATATGTTGGGCGTCAAATTGAAGCATTCATTGTTGGCAAAACGTACGTCATTGTAATTCAGATGATACCTCGCGTATTCATGTATTCAGAGCCTGGCTCTTAATAGCTGTGCAATTGTGTGCCAGGAGGACTGATTTGATTAATAATTTGCATGATACAGTGAAGTAGAATAAAAATGTGTGAGAAGAATAGAATCAAATGGATACGTAATACAAGCACCCACCAAAAAAAAAGAAAAAGACATAGGCCAATATGGTTAACGTGATCAGATATGGAGGCTTTGAGAAAACTGGGAATCTAAATATCCATTTCAAAATCATCATTATTTACCAAGGTAATAAATCAGACTCAGATTTCACATGGAAATTGAACATGTGTCAACAACATGACATTCAATGCATAAATACCAATGCAAATGAATAACGCAATTATATCAGATTAATTAGTAAAACCACAAATATAAATACTAGTTTATGATGAAGGTGGTGTCCTGGGAGAATCTGGACTTTGCACACATCTATTCTGATTCTTACATTCAATGTCAAGCTTTTGTTGGCTTTCAAATGCATATCACGGGAAACAGGGAATCTAGAAATCCTATTTCTTTGTTTTTGTCATCAAGCCAGTCAGATTTAAACAGCCAATCATGTACGGTAAAAAAGGGAGGAGCACAAGGCACCCTCTCAGATCTCAAGGGTAAATCGTGCCTCCCCTCACATTGCTGGGCTCTGTCGCCCTACATCGCACCTTTTATCCTCCTTTTTAGCATTCTGAAACACGAACCCAGAGGCAAAATGCCTGTCTAGCTATCTGTTTACGTCTGGGCTTGCTTTCTGTTTGTCTGTATCTCCATCCCTCTCCCCCCTCCTGCCGTCTTTGTAGCACTGTGAAACAAGATCAGCACCCCTCAATGAGATGCAAACAATGCTTTGTAAATGTGTTTGAGTGAACATAGCGTCGGAAAGGATGATAAACAATGTTAGATAATGACACACTTTGAGTACGTGTGTTGAGTGTCTATCTTCCAATGAGAGAAATGGAGGAAGAAAAGCTTGTATTAATTTATGTGCGTGTTTGGTGAGTTCCCTCATTGATGTAATTATTCTAAATATAACCCAGATGTGTGTGGGAATCAGGGCACATGCGACAGTCTCCGTACAGATGTGTGTTTACATTTAGCAGCAGCTGTGTGTGAGCAGAAGCTATAGACTTGGAGCTGCAGAATTACCCCTACTTTTTCAGAACTGCCTCTGACTACCCAGCGGCCTTTGACACATGTTTAAGTCACAGAGAAAACACATCTCTGATGTCTGGAGGATGATGGAGGGGAGGGCAGCTCTGCCTCATTACTCATCACCACCCTGCCTGTTAATTAGCGTGACTACAAATGGAGAAAAGTGTGAGTGCAAGGGGAGGGACGGGTTTTTCAAGGAGGAAAGAAGGAACGAGAATGTGATCATGTCAACCTAACTTTTCATTTAATATCTAACGCCCACGCACATTAGCTTCCACATGTCCTATAAATAAGTCCATATGAGCTATTGCTACTGTGGTAGTAGTGAAGTAGTGTGTTGTGAGAATTGCTTCAAGAGTTTGAGCATTCGGCAGACTACAAATCAACTAATAAAGCTAGAAATCTAGGTGTAGTGATGGACTCAGACCTGAATTTCAACAGTCACATCTAAACAGTTATTACGTCTGCATACTATCACGTGAAGAACATACATAGGATTAAAAAACGAATGTCACAACAGGATTTAGAAAAGCTTGTCCATGCTTTTATTTGCAGTAGACTCGACTACTGCAATAGTGTATTCACAGGGCTGACAAAATCCATCAGAAAGCTGCAGCTGATTCTGAATGCTGCTGCTCGAGTCCTCACTAACATTAAAAGAGTGGATCACATCAGTCCGGTTCTGAAATCTTTACACTGGCTTCCAGTCGGCCAAAGAATTGATTTTAAAGTACTATTGCTCGTTTTTAAATCACTAAATGGTTTAGGACCAAAGTATATTAATGATCTCCTGCATAATTATGAACCATCAAGGTGTCTCAGGTCTTCTGGAACGGGTTTGCTCTCTGTTACGTTAAGAGTCAGAACTAAACATGGAAAAGCAGCGTTTAGCTATTATGCCCCGACACTCTGGAACACACTGCCCGAAACCTGCACGTCTGCAGAAACTCTTACTATTTTCAAATCGAGACTGAAAACATATATGTTTGCCGCTGCTTTTAATTTAACTGCTTTTAGCTGTTCATATTCGCACTGCAGAATACAGAATGGTTTAACAGGTTAATTTCTTATCTTTGCTTTTTAAATGCTTGTTGTAAAATGCCATTATATAATGTGTTGCTGCTGTATTTATTCTTAAATGTCTTTTATTTTATGTTGTAAAGCACTTTGAATTGACGCGTGCTGAAAGGTGCTATATAAATAAACTTGCCTTTAAACTGACTATATTCCGAACTACTGTAAGAAGAAGATAATTATTCTATTATAATGGAGTCGAATAGTTTTCGAGTAGCTTTGATAAGAACATTTGGTACCCTGTAGAGTTCAACATTATTATAATGAAACCTAAAAAGAAAGGGGAGAGCCCAATAACTTCCACACTCTCGATACAAAAAGCTTTCCGACAGCACGTCTTGATTTATCTGGCCTATATGACTAGGCTTCATAACCGAAGCTGGCTATCCCTGAACTGCAGGACATTGCTATAAACAGCTTGTTAGCTCAGCTTGCCAAAATGTAATAAATACTTTTTTATCCAGGCATAAAACGACTGACTTAGAAATACTACTAAAACTATGTGGAAGAGAAACCGCATGCCACTTAAACTTGGCACTCCATGTAATGTAAACATGATGATTGAGAAGTTAACAGAAAGTATGCACAAATCATTTGAAACGCAGATAATGTTGGACCGGATCCATTTTCCCTTCATCACCTGACTTCTTGGAAATGACTTTCTTCAGTCTCACTATCAAAGGCAATCATTATTTGGCAACGGGGTTCTTGCCACACTCAATAGACACATTCTTCACACCGCACCACGCCTTTTGAATCACCGCCACATCTCATATTGCAAAGCAACTGGTGCAGTTGATGATGTTAAGTATTACTGAATTGGGCGTTACCCCCATATTCCATAACTTGACCTAAAAGTCATGATAAAATCAAGATTTGCATATATGTAAGCACAGATGAACTATGGTATAAAGTTAATTGTTAAATATTGAAAAAAAAATCGTTCCCTGTGTGTGGAAGGTATGGTATTTTAATTTTCTCATTTTTGAGAAAGCACCTGCTGCAGTCCATGATATCCACCTATTTTCCTCCATTTTATAAATACGGCATAAGAAAAAGGCTGAGGGCATGCAGTTGATTTAAGCTGCATTCTCTTTCTACCGCAGCCTAATTTTCACCACTGGGAAGGTTGGGATGTCTAACTGAAATCCATTTTTTATGAGCAGAAAAAAAATGTAGACCTCCAGTGATCTAATTTCTTTTATAATAAGAAGCACGCACATAAACATATCACACCCATCGCACATACACACACGCTTTCACTCCCACACATGCATCTCTGCTCACTCTCAATATCAAAGAGTAATCAGAGGCTGACACTTCTCTCATTGTGATTGATGGTGCACGAGGGAAGAATAGGCTATGAGTTGGCTGATACGAGGCCAAATAGCCTACAATAAAGACAGTCTTCTGCCGTTATCGTACACACCATACATATCTCTATCTGTCTTTTGCAGCAGTGCAGCCGGGAAGGTACTGCGGACATGAATTATACCTTGAGCGACTGTGATGGATGTCTACTACTGCGTGAGAGCTGTTTACTTACAAGAGTGATATGCGGCTGCCTGAAAGTGAATGTGTTCAAAACTGTAATGCTACACCGAGAAGAGGGTAGAAAAAGGTAAAGCTAGAAGGAATCTGTCGAAGAGCTATTTCTCTTTCTATGAAAATAATAGAGAACGCGTGGATACACACATAATACGTGCCTAGCAGTTCAATAATTAGCATCATAAATTGAGGTAGACTTAATTACTTTGATGACCAAACAGAGCATTAATAAAGCCATTTCATTTGCTGGGGACATGAAAAGCGTGATGTATGATAAATACAGCTCTATAACACTGATTAAAATCTACATTGTCAGTCAAGCAACTGTTTGTCTCAGATATTGCACTTGCTAACTCAACTACAGTTAATTACAGCTTTATTAGGGTTGTGACTAATGAGGCACTTTACTGTTAAACACTTTGAGAATAAAGTGAAGTAAGGTTATACTGCCCTCGTTCCTTTTATAAGGTTTCACAGCTTTTTGGATATTATCCTGGAAACGTCTTGCCAGTGAATAGTAATTACAGCACATTGCATTTTCTTGAGCTGCACCCTGGCATAATAGCTGCTGCAATTTCCCCATTATGCTGCAGAGATCATTACATTTTCATCAGCTAAGACAGTAAACAAGGCTGCTGCAGCTGATTCTTTCATCAAGATAAACACACACTTACACAGCCTCACATCAACAGAGATGGCAAAAGTAAACACATCCTTTACTCAAGTAGAAGTACAGATACTCGTGTTTAAAAATACTCTGGTAAAAGTAGAATTACTGACTAAACCTCTTTACTCAAGTAAAAGTAAAGAAGTATGGGCTTCGAAATGTACTTAAGTAAAAAGTACCCATAACTACCATCTGTTTTAAAGAGTACCTGACCTCCCTTTATATTAATAGAACAATCATGTCATTGTTAGCTAATGAATGTTTCCATGCTGAACAACGGCAACGTTTTAATTGGTCCGTCTTGTTTAGAGAAGACCAGGAAATGATGGATACACGGATCGTGTTAAAATCAATAGGCACGCAATGACTCTTAATAATAATGATCACGCCACCAAACACATTCAAACTAAAGGAACCAGCCTGTTTGGAAAAAGTAAGAAGTAGAAAGTACAGGTATTTGTGTTTAAGGTCACCTATTATGCAAAATCGACTTTGTCATGTCTTTCATACATCAACATGTACGCCAAGTGAAAAGCCTTGGCGTCATCCTGGACAGTACCCTTTCGTTTGCACCCCACATAAAAAACATCACCCGGACTGCCTTCTTCCATATCCGCAACATTTCCAGACTCCGCTCATCGCTTTCACAATCCAGCACCGAAATCCTGGTTAATGCATTTGTCACATCCCGGATTGACTACTGTAATGCTATCCTCTCTGGCCTACCCACAAAACTACTCAACAGACTCCAAATCATTCAAAACTCGGCTGCCCGGATCATTACCTGTACCAAATCGTCTGACCACATCACCCCAATCCTCATCCAACTTCACTGGCTCCCTGTCCAGCACCGGATTGACTACAAAAACCTTCTGCTTACATACAAAGCCCTCAACAACCTCACCCCCACCTATCTCTCAAACCTCCTCCAGGAATACAGCCCCTCCCGCTCCCTGCGCTCATCCTCAGCCGGACTCCTGACTGTCCCCACCTACCGCCTTAGCACCATGGGAGCCAGGGCTTTTAGCTGCACCGCGCCCAGGCTATGGAACTCTCTGCCTCCTCACATCAAACAGTCTGACTCCATCACGACATTCAAATCCCACCTCAAAACCCACCTGTTTAAACTGGCCTACTCACTCTAAAACACATTCAACCTGCTATCACAGACCCTCCTCTCACTCCGTCACTCCACACTCTTGTCTGGCTTTTCTTATGCTTTTATGCTGCTGTATTGCCTTGTCGGTTCGATAAATTGTGTTCCGTTTTTGTTTTAGCTGTTTTAACTTTTAAATGCACTGTAAGGCGACCTTGGGTGTCCTGAAAGGCGCCTCGAAATAAAATGTATTATTATTATTATTATAACATGTGTCCCCTCTGTGTAAAGAGATTCTGAAAGGTTCAGGAAAAAAGATTTGCTCACTTTTTGTTCTGATCCATTTATATAAAAACCTGTCTGAAAATGAGCTGATCAGATTTTGGCCACGTTATGATGTCATAACGATTTTTTGGCTTGTGTAACCATTAGCCAATCACCAACCAAGGTAACCCCCCCACCTTATCACCTGAATCTCCTCCTAGAGCACCATTGTGTTCTTTTTAACCAAATATCTCTCAGAGGGGCGTGGGGAGGGGTTCCATATTTTCATCTGAAGTAACAGACAGAGAATCAGCACTTTTGAAACAGGGCTGAAACAGAGGGGATTATGGGATGCTGCAATGATCTGTTTGGTATTTCCAGCAAAACACTTCAGAGACATGTTTTATATATATCTGAGACCTATAATATATTGATGAAAAACAGCATAATAGGGGACCTTTAAATAAAGTAACTCAACTACTTCCCAACTCCGACTATCAAATGTCATCTGGAGTAACTAGCAAAAAACAAATACAATATTTCCCGCGCATGGCACAAGAGAGCAACACATCACACAATGTTCTGGTCTGGTGCTGCCTATCTGTACTCATTAAGTTCTTGGAGGATCAAGACGTCCCAGTTCGTATGCCACGCACATCAGCTGGGTTGGATTGGATCTGGGAGCTGGCAGTGTATCACGCAGGAGTGAACGCTACATCATGACGTTGCTCCCAAGCTGCGAGTCTGTAACAGGTGCTGTTTCAAAGGACTAGAGATAACAGAGGGGAAAGAAAAGGGGTGAGAGGAGACGGACACGTGAGAGAGGGGGGGGGGGGATCCTGCTGAAGGCAATGTATTCCTCTTCATCTTCAGAGATTTCTTTACGCTTTCTTTCCCCGGGCGTGTGTATGTGGTCGCACAATTGCAAAAATATACTGGCAGTTCTATTATGTTTTGAAGAAAATAAGATTTTAAGCTCTTGAACAATAAAGATGAATTTTTTACCGGCAGTCAGTATAGGTTAAATATTCATAAGATTTGCAATTTCAAAGCTGAATAACCCTATTGTGGGGTGTTTGTGTAATATTAACCTCAGCAAGCAACCTTATGGCTTCCCCTCCATCTAATGTTTAATACTTTAGCTTAAGTACGTTCATACTGGACAAACAAACGAAGACATGTTCTTAATGTGTTATCTGTAAATATAAGCACAGAGCTAGTTTAACATACGGGGAGATAATGTTAACATCAATCACCTCTGTTTGTGGTGATCATCTGGTGTGTTTGCAGAGGACTCGCGAAACATCAATTCATTTGGATCTTGTAAGAGTGCCATCAACAGCTCTTGTTCCGCAGAGTGAGAGACATTTAGATAACCAGCTAATACTGCAGCTGGGTTGTTATTGGCACCATGTTTCTGTTAACAAATATGAGTCATGCCCCATAGTCATGAGTGATATCTCCAGGGGCTACCATAAAAATAAGAATCTTTTAATGGCAAGTTTAGTTTTGGATTCCCACATTTGAGCTGTAATCACTCTAATCAAAATGCAGTTGTTATACCGTTTATTGTTATGCTTCTGTGTTTCAAAAGATGAATTCATCCACATATATGAGCCACTTACTCAACCCATTCTACTTGGAATTTTAAAAGTAATGTCATTTAGAAAATAGCCATTTAGAAACCCTCACACATCTCCTGCAGTTTATTTTTAGCCTCATTATGTTGTATTGGTAATTCAAGGTCACAAAGACTGAGTTACTGATATACAAATTATTATTTGTAATCTAATAATGACTTGTCTGAGTAAAAGGTATTTCCCAGATTGATGATAGTTGGATGAGAGATAACTGCCCAAACACTTTGACTAAGATCATCCAAGCAGTCTTGAAGCTTTTGAAAGTCATCTAAACAATATCTTCCTGAATCACCGGAGACATTTCTAAGACTTTTATTATTCATTAGAGCTCTCCTCCTTTTTTTAAGCGACTGCCAGCGCCAGACAGAGACAACACAAACTGTTGGCTTCCTCTACGATGATGCAGTACATTAAAAATTTAGAAAGGGGTGTTTGAACTGTACCTTGAGAGAACATAATGTGATTATTAAACAGTAATAAAGAAAGATGGCAAGTGAGTGGGGATAAAAAAGAAACCCACAAGAGCCTCTGCTTGTCAACGAAGTGTTTAAAAGCGTATCTTCTTTGAAATCATCTACATGCCCCTTTAGGACCGGTGCCAATGAAAAAGTAATTACGTTTAACTGTGTTACTTGGAACCGTGACAATACATAGAAAATACCGTCCTGAGATGAGCCCTGGCCTGTGAGTAATTGAGTTTAAGGTGGGGTTTTTTCGCGAACAGTCTGCTAAAAATGATAGCAGGTGTGGCTGATGACATCACCACTACAGGGCCATAGTGACATGAACAATTCACTGGTAATGGGTACGTGGGGATGTAACATCATCCTCTTGTCTGCACATTGTATTAATGGAGGCGTATGTCCTTGAGTAATTTAGATCTCTTGCATGTTACATAAAGGAAACATGACTTTAGTGCACTTACATGTTGAATGGAATTAAAATATAGAGTAAAAGATAACTTGTGTACATGCATTTGCTCTACATGCCTTGAAATATTCATAATGGTCATATCAGCTGAGCAGAGTTATTTTAGAAGGTAATTCGTACAAAGTTTAAAAAGACTGAATCAATTGTCCTTTGTGTAAGCATGTGACGGTGTTCATTACTTGCTTATGAAATCTTTACCACCCTAACCGCCTTTATTAATCTCTATTTCCCTGCATTTTCCTTTAAGATAAACGGTAATGATACTGCGGAAAGATAACTGAGAAAAAGCATCCTTCATCTAAACAAATGGCTCAGTTTGTAAATAAGCACAGCATTAAATGTAGACTTCTCATGAATATCATAATGCTTGCTGTAGACTAGCAATTTAATCTTAAAGGAGATGCCATTGCCATTCAAACATGATTATACGTGATTATAGGATGAGCGACTGTGGGGAGGGAAACTAAATTCTCTTGACACAAAGTATAAACATTTCTGGAAACACCGTCATTATCTGTCACCTCAGGAGCAAAGAAACATCAGCCTCCGCCACATTATCTTATTTTAGAGTTTACTTTATGTGAGACTCTCAGCAACCTATGGCTGCTTCAGCTTTCTGATCTGTCTTCCCACAACTATAAGTGCTTCCTCTCTGTTTCTCGTCCGTGTAAATTACAGGAAATGTTTCTGGGTTTCCTGTTGTTGGTCGGACAAAACAAAGAAGAGAAATGAGAAGATGTGCTCGGCGTTTCTCACTATTTGACAAAACAACAACACAATCCCTCAAGAAAAGAAGTCAGTCGTATCACAACGTGGCAATTGTTAAATCATATAACAAATAGCCAAATAGTTTACTGAAATATATTTTGTGCTAAACAAATAAAATAATATATATGTTTTTATTAAATCATGTTTAATGTTAAACAGAGAATGATAAGCAATTAGATGTTTTATCTTGTTCTGTATTTATTTTAATATTGTTATGTTTTCTGTAAAGCACTTTGGGCTGCTTTGTGCATGAAAGGTGCTATACAAATACAGTTCATTATTATTATTATTATTATTATTATTATTATTATTAATTGAAATTATGAAGGAATTGGCCACAATTGAACTGCATATTAGTGTGTACTTTGTATGATTTTTACATTAGAACACTGACACTGCTAATGCCCTCAAGAGCTGCAAGTAAATACTACTATCATGAGCGCAGGATTAGGTTTTCTCCACAAACATCAATGATATTAGTCATGCCCATTTCCCCGCTTCTCGTCTTGCCCTACATAGTACACATTTGGCTCTGGTTCTTCTGCATCTGGGGGATCATTCTGCTCTCCGATGCATAACAGAGTGCAAAAGCCACAGCGCCACGTGGCTGCAGGTGTTAACACTGATCTGCACTCATATCAGGAGCTCATCAAGGAGGTGGAGTTGGGTTAACTTCCTGTCTGCCAATCGCTGAGATTTTTTCCCCAAGCCAACCCACGGACACAACAGTTTTTTTTTTGGGAGTTTTTCCTCCCAAAAAAGAGGACAGTGTTGCATTTTCTGCCCAACATTTTGGATGCTGCTGACATCTGCCTCTACGACCTTAATCCTGCCTGCTACATTCAGCATGATTGAGTTAGAAACATTGCTAATGGACTCCAAAGGACCCACAGAACACACATACACACAAAACTACATATACACAATCACATGCACACACATTATAATAATAATAAAGCTTTATTTATACACATCACAAGTTAAAAACAAACAACAAGAAATTCCCCTCAGATTATTTGTCAAGAACTGAGTCGATGCAACAATATAAAATATAAAACAAAGTGAACGTATAGGTACAACAGAAAGAAAAAGAAAAAGATTAAGACCTATAATCAATCAATCAATCAATCAATCAATCAATCAATCAATCAATCAATGTTTATTTATATAGCCCATAACATAATAAAACAATATAAAAGTAGGTAAATAATAAAGACTAAAAGAACATTTAAAGTGGGGGGTTACTCTTAAAAAGCTCATCTAAAAAGATGTGTCTTTAGCTGTCGTTTAAACATATTCACCGAGTTGGCCTGATATGTCCTGGTAGGGTACATTAACACACAACTACATACACCCAAACACAGTCACAGCCAAGCTATGTCTGCACATGTCTTGAAGCCACACACTGTCTTGAAGCCACACACTGTGTTAAAGCTACATTATCAGCTGTAAAAGATGGATTAGGGTCCTCTACAACCACTCTCACACTGAGGCACAATGTAACAAGGTAAGTGTGTGCTCGAGGAGAGAGGGCACATCTTTAAGTGACTGATGCACACTGCTTCTGTGCCTCCTGTGTGTCAAATATGGTATGTTTACTCCTGCCAGCTACCCACAAGTGAGAGGTTTAGCGCAGTGTGCTCTGATAGACACGACTGGAACAGCTTAAACTGCTCTCTAACAGAACCCAAACAAGAGTCTGGGGACAAAAAGAAGATTGCTCCCATTGTGATCAATCTGACCGCCTTAGCCAACCAGCCTTGAATAGATGGTCACATTTCTTTACCCTGCAGGCAGGCGCCACTATGCAATACCCTGTCAAACACAATGAATGACATCTTAGCCCAGCTTGAAATCAAATTGTACATATTGTCTTTGTAATTATGTCTATACAATACCTGCCAGTGTAATGCTGGCATAATGCACCCTAAATGCTTCCAATCATAAGTGGGTGTATGTATGGAACACACTTTTCAGAAGAACTAGATTTATTTTGTTGGTATATTGCACCTGGCACTGCTAACGCTCATACTGATGGGTACAAATGGATATGTCAAACTCAAAATGATTGATAGCTGTGACCATATAGCGAGAGTTGTGGTTATCACAAAGTGAGACCCTTCGGGGGCGTCACAGAAGGTAGAAGAGCCTGAGCAACGAGAACATCACGATTTTAAAAAGCCACACGGATGTAGAAGACAACAAGGAAAATGGATATATAACCTATTAAAGAGCCACTGCATATTTGACATGGTAAGTTAGCTAGAGAGAATTTGTATTGGTGCTGTGGTAATGTTTACAAATGTCATGAGGGTCAGTATAATCAGACAGTTTAGACACATATTTTTGCATTTCTTACTGTATGTGTGAGTATTAATCTGTGTTGCATCTACTGGATGTTGGTAACGAGTTAAAAACATTAAGAACACAATCCTTATCTGTTTTTTTTATAATTTGACATTTAATTTTACACACAGCCTTAAATAACACATGTTATTCGGTAATAACCAAACCGCAGAAAGAAATATATACTGTATATAGTGGACATTTTGTTAACATGCATCTCCTTTTACTCTTTTGAGCTACTCTATCAATCCCTGATGTACCGTACAGAGGACATCCTGGCCTTTCCAGTGATATGTCATTGGTTAAAATTGCATGCTGGGAAGTTCCTCTTTCTTTTCATCCAAAATGGCTGACATACCAAAAACAAAATGTTGTAGAAGCAGGAGGACAAGTCAAATATTGTTGAATAATTGTAATTTTTACCATGAAAATCATATATGTTCTTGTTTATTAACATGTGAGGAACTATAGAATTAGTTCTGAAAGCAATTAAATAATTCAAGTTTTCAAATAACAGGCTTTTATAAATGTCCATTCTAGTGGACGTCAGGACCATCTTCATGGACTTTATGACTCAATATTGTTGCAGGAGACGGAACTGAATCAGACATTTTCTGTACCAGATAGTTAAGGGAGATTCAGATTTGGAGCTCTCAGATGATGAGAGAGATGAGGCTTTCACACCTGGGATAGAAGAGGGTCAAGAAGAAGGGGGGGAAAGATGCAGGAGGCTCCATGAGCTGGAAAGACATAGCCAGAACCCCCTCCATTAACCACATCACTCCTGTTCTTCAGCAGCTTCACTAGCTCCCCGTCAAATCCCGTATCGTTTTTAAGATTCTGCTCCTCGCCTTTAAGGCCATCCATACCCTCACTCCTCTGTACCTCTCCGACCTCCTGCACATCAACACACCCATCCGCACACTCAGATCTTCTGCTTCCCTCAGCCTCACTGCACCGCCCTTCCGTTTAACCACCGTGGGGTCTAGAGCCTTCAGCCGCTCTGCACCCCGCCTCTGGAACTCCCTTCCACCTGACATCCGCAACACTGACTCTCTCCCCATTTTCAAATCACGCCTCAAAACACATCTCTTCACACTCGCATATCCACCCTGATCATTATCCATCACACATCATCTGTTCTTATTGATTTGGTTATTTGATTGATTTATTTACTGCATTGTCTTGTTTATGACTCTTATGCTGGTGTTATGTATTGTGTATCTTGTTTTTTATGTGTTTGTACGGCGACCTTGAGAGCCTTGAAAGGCGCCTATATAAAATAAATGAGTTATTATTATTATTATTATAGCACGTATGTCTTATTGTTGTTTTTATTTTAAGTGGAGCCATGAAAAATGAGAATTGCCTTTGAATGCAAGCTTTGTTTCTATGAGCATGGTCAAATGGAGAACACACCCATAAAACTAGTCAAGATGACCCTACAGCCCGTGCCGACTGGAGTCAATGAGCTACTTTTCCCACTACGTTGACTACAAAGTCTTTGAAGATCTGGAAAGATTCACCAAAAACCAAACTAGTTTTTTAGTGACCAAATAAACAGCAATGTTCAGATCAATTACTTATTCATGTTTTAAATAAAGGTGAATGTATTATTGTATTAATATCACTCTATAACCATAATACGTTACATAGTCTATCTGATCATTTTGACTGTCTTCTCCAACTAATATGGTCCCGACGTCCTCTACAGTGGACATACTGTAACATTTTAAAATAAAAATAAAAAAAGCCTAAATTGCAAGATGTTTTTTTAACCCTAAATAGGTAGGAAATCACAAAAAAAAGGACATTGGAAGACACTTTTTTCCTCGGGTCCCACACATTTCCTTCATGTTTTTATCCATTTAAGTATGTACCTGCACTTAAGTTAAATCACTGTGGTCATACTGCAGGAACACATTTGCACAATTTCCACACAAAAAAGGAACAATGTATGCCCAGAAATCCCTAATTTAACAACTTGAATATGCTAACCATTTTCCAGCTATAATGTTGATCTTATTGTATTCAATTGTAACTAGAATCTGCCCAGTCAGTAAATTAGCAACCACAGAATGTATTCAAAAGGCGTGGTTCATGACACATAAATATCAGCTGTCAAACTGATGTCATGTAAACATCTCAATTTGATTGTCAGAAAAAGACATGGTTTGGAGTTTCAAATCCTATTTTTAATACCAGATCCTCTTAAACTAGTTATTAGCTTCGATATGACCTAATATGCAGTCAAACAGTCAATTTGACCAATACACGTCACTCCTTTGACACACACACCCATCTGAACCCTAACATCCATCTGGAACACAAAACTAATCTAGTCCTGAGGCAGTGAGAAAACAAACCCCCCCCTAAAAGATTTAAGGAATGGATTTCACATTTAAAAATGAAAAATGAGGCTGCAGGACGGACTTATAGCTGCAATGTTAATTGGAAGAGAATTGAGCTGGAGAAATAACCTCACAGACTCACTGCAGATGTCCATATAGATGTTCCTGTGTGGACAGTGATCTATATTTACTATGCACTCTGTAAATACACCAATATTTTATGATTTACCTATCGGTGAGTTTTTCATGTGAGTTAAGGCAATGTTTTTGCTCCTGGACAGCTATGAATTGGTATTGATTCAATTCTAATTCAGTTCCCCTCGTTTCGCTGTTATTGCCAGCAGAAGCCGAGATGTACCGCCTGTCAGGGCAAATGTAGCTCGAGCACAGGAATAGATGACCTCTGTTGATTTAATTACCCTTGATCCCATGCAGCTTGGTCACTGTGGTCTTTCTGACTGGCTGGAATACACTTTATTTACATGAATTAGTTGAGAAATGGTATATTTAACTGTACACTATAAATAGAAATGCTACACATGACTGCACTTAGCACGCGTTTCACAGCTGACCTCATCTTAAAAGGAGTGCAACATACTGTAAAGATATCAAGATGATTCTGTCCTCATTTGTATCAATGCCCAGAAGCACAAACAAACCAAACACAAATCTGCCTCAGTCCGACGTAAGCATAACGTTGCTGTCCTCAGCGCATACAACACTTCCGCATTTAGCCTAAGATTAAACACAGTATGTCTCTTCACGTCACACTGCAGCACCACAGCTAAAAGAATGAACATGAAAGTGATGGGCAAAATAAACGAAAACGAAAGGCGGGTGAGTCTAGGAATTATGGGACGGAAAGCGTAGACGCGGAGTGCATCAACGTCAGTCAGGCTCCATCCCCAATGATGGCGGCTAATTAGATGTTCCCATGCTCAACAAATCATGCTAATGGGAGAAACATTTCGCAACTCAATAGCCAGCTGACATGTACTGATAGCATTGTCACCCGAGTCAGCTGTGCTGTCTGCTAACAGGATTCGAATGGAGAATTATGGGGATATTATACATGCATGTTATGTTTAACATGCAACGATACAGTAGGTACTGTGGAGGGAAAATGTTGCCATCATTAGAAATGGAGATATGAAAGTTTGAAAGAACGATGTCGAATAGAAATGTACATATTTGACAATGCTACAATATAAGGGTTATGGCCTCTCTTTTCTATTCTAGATAACGTTTAGATTCTAAAGATTATTATGTAATCAATATCCTTTTTTCCCCACAATAGGCATTTTCATCAGTGGACCAGCCACAGTGAGGTAGCTGTTAGATAAAACAAACCTGACAACTACAGGCTGTGCACATCCAACTTCTCAGCAACGTCACCGTCTTTAATTTGTCCAGCTGTTGTTTGCAGATGACATCAGATTGTGGTTTCAATTATATTTGAATAACTTCTTTAATAAGACAAGCTGAGTTTGTTTGGCTGAAGTGTAATCAGACACATTAGTTGCTCGTCTGTTGTTTATCTTTGAAAGCTGCTGCTCAAGGAGTGTTTGCTGTATTAAACTGATATCCTATCACGAAAATCATGTAGGACTGAATCTAAATAAAGACTTTAATAACTGTAGTTGCCCTGCTTGAATAAAAGGACTTCCTGTTCTAGGCGTTGGTGTGGGACACTGAAATGTAATAATGTTATTGCTTTATTTGGCTGAGAAACTAAACTTTTTCCTTAAAAAACTTCAAATCCGGCAGAATCAAAGTGCAAAGACAACAATGCGTCTCATTGTTATCTGCCTTTCAGTGTAGTCAGTGAACTGCTGGTTTGATTGTTGTGCTGCTTGAATGTCAGACATGACACCCACATCAAACTTCTTTTTGAATCCTTTGCAGCAGCAAACAAATATATCACATGCAAAAAAACTTATTTAGAGAATAAATAAGGACATGTATTTTTATTATAAATCATCTACCTATTAATCTGTCTCTTCATTCCAATCCTCCCAGATCATAATCAGCCTTGTTTGTCCCTGAGTCTGTATAGCGAGTTTTAAATGTTGTCAAGGATTTCTGCTGTAACGCCTTTTATAACCATGATATGTTGGATGCACCCCATGCTGTGGCTTACAGTCTTCCAACCAATCACAAACGCTGCATTTTAGAGTGTTAAAAATGTTCAATTGTATTCGTTTTGGCATACACTGGATTCTCCTTTGGAATCCAACAAGCAGGAATTCACAGCAGATACTTGGCCCGCTCTTTATGGTAACAATAATGAGGACAAATAAAAAGAACAAAGACACTGAAACGTTGAAATTCAAAGGGAGGAGGGAGGATATCTTCTTCATGTGTTCAACCACATATTTCACAGTGCACCTTGAAGAAAAAAGCTATTAATAATTTTTCACCTGTCAATATAAAGCACATATTTTCTCCTTCAACTGGTTCATCTGGCATGTGAGTGCTGCTGTTGCTGCTAATTACTTTCTTACACGCTGCTGATTAGCTTTGCCTTGATCCCAAAGCTCCTACTGTGTGTGTGTGTGTGTGTGTGTGTGTGTGTGTGTGTGTGTGTGTGTGTGTGTGTGTGTGTGTGTGTGTTTCCACATATTTGCAAGGAACCTAATCACTTATGTTGCCACTAAAATAACAGCACGTCTGCAAAATCAATTTGATTGCTCCCAGTAAATACCCATTTTTAATGAAGAAAAATCAAGGTTTGTTTTCAGCTATGAATGCAGCAATCCTCTCTGCTGGACCATGTGTCATTTCAGGATGACTGATCACATCCGCTGAATTAGCAAGTGGTGGCTCAAGATCCCACACTCCATCGTTCCTCTTTGAAATGGAGATGATGATACTATTACAGCTTGGAGTGATCAAGGATAACCTTCAGTGTTTTATCTCTACAGATCCAGCCGTTCGTCCACCTCTCTGGCAAGAACACATTCACCTCGAACAGAGCACTGCCAGATGTCTGAGCTTATTAACCCCCACACCATCTCAAGAGGAGACATTTCTGTGGTTACACACAAGTATTTTTCTCATACATTTCTAAGTAAATCTGCTTTAGTGATGTTTAAATGTAAGAGTAGAGTCAAGCCGATTACAACGTCCTTGTAGGCTAACTTGTTTTCTTGGAGGAAGGCCATACAATAAAGTACTTATAGTAAACTCACTGACATATTTGTCGAAAAATCAAATGTTGATCAAAGCCCTGAAAAGATAGCTGCGTTTCAGATCTGTGGTGGTTTGGGCAGCAGCTGCTGCATTCGCTAAATGGGCGCAACATGAAGACTCTATTGTTGCCTTTTCATTTTGTGCTTTCATATTTTCTCTTTCATATTGAAATCTACAGGAGGTGAAAGCTATGCAGCCACTTTAGAATCATTGAGGCATAACCATTGTGTTTTGTCGAAATTGACTTTACTTACCCTGTTTTTTGAGGTTCAACAGATTCCACTAGTAAAACAAACTATGAATGCACACCTAACTAGGTTATTTTCATTAAATATAGTGTAGTGATGCATAAGCACATCTGTCACCATCAGTCCCAGATATATATGACACCTATTTTATATAAAAACTTCTATAAAATGTTGTAATTTCAAAATAATATCCAGTTAAATATGGTCAGGAATCGACAGGGCATCTAACATTACATTAGACCTGAGGAATGAGCTGAATGAGGAAGAATTCCAAAACAAGCCACGATGGAAAAGAGGATGTCATTGAACGCATGGTTATCTCTGAGAGTATTCAACCATGCCATTCCTTGGATGACAGCCACAGTTAAACAGGTAAGCAAAATGACAAAGAATTATGTTTATCAAGGCAATTATCTGAACCGAACTGCGCCGGTGAATGTATTCCACTCTTGACTTCTCTCCGTTGAAAGCAGCAGGAGCTTTCTCACTCCCTCCTTCTTATCGCGCTGTCAAGCCAGCTTGCATGCTCCCACACTGCGCTTGCCAGCAGAAAGGGCACTGCTCGTTAATGCCAGTGAGCTGGAAATGAGTCACAGCACCTTGTCACATGGCTGATCTGTACCCTGACGGCGCCCTCTGCTCAGGAACTAAAGAACATGGTTTTTCCCGCTCGTTGACATTCACTTCTGCTATCATGACTGCTGTACCCGTCAAATGGAGGGAAAAGAGCAAATGTGCACATTGAGTAAGATGTGGTAAATTGAACTGCAGGCCTTACTAGATCTTCTTCTGGTTATTGGGCTTGATATTTATTTGATGTATTTCGGTCTATTCTATGAATATATTGAACTTTAAAATCATGGCATCATTAAGATCTCAAAGATATATTAGACACCTTAAAAAAAGATTGATTTCCCCTCAACCGAACGTATTTCTACGACACTGTATTGCCAATATGTAAGCTCTGTTGCCTTAATATGTGTGATAATAACATCAAAACAAGGTGTGCCCGCTACAGACACCGGGGAGTCGTGCAGAACAACTTCGATTGTGCGTTGGTGTGCGGGGATTATATAAACATGCATTCTCTCACAGTTGATTTGCTTCAAACAGCTATGTGATTTCAAGTGGGAAATATATGATATAATGAGGCTATGTGCCACAGTTTTCCTGTTTTTTGTGAAGATGATTGAGATCGCTTTCTAAGTGACTCGGAACTGTCACATCAGTATTATAGAAGTATCAGGCTGTGAGAATAAAAAAAGCTAGGCTACTCTAGGATACTGCAATTTCATACTAATTAGTTGGAAAATGAATGCTAATGAATAAAGAGCTACTTGCACAGTTATACATTGTATCAGCAATTTGTGATTCTTTGTCCAGATCAGAAGTGGTAAGAACGTAGTCATTAGGTCTTTTGGCATGCCCACTTCTCTCCAGTCAAACTGATTTCTTTATACTTCATTGTTTTTTTATTCAGAATTGAGATAAGTACTTAACTTCAGCTGAGTCAATGCACCAAAGCTGTTGTTGTCACAGTCTGCTTTCTCACTCACCTATTTTCTGCATTATCATTCCTTAGTCACCTGGTAGTCACACCCTGTCTCTCTCTCACTCTGTTACACCCATCAGCTCCATTAGTATTTAGGCCCACTTCACCTTCACCTCAGTGCCAGATCGTACTTCGCAGCATGCTTGTCTTTCCCGCACTACTCCTCAGATTGCTCTCCCGGTTTCGACCCTGCCTGTCCCTGACCAGCCTGCCTCGCCTGCTCCCTGACCCGTTCTGTGCCTACGACTCCCGTCCTGCTGTCTCCTGGAACCCTCGCCTGTCCCCGACCAGCCCTTTGCCTACTATCTGCCGTGTTGTCTCCTACCAGCCTATAGACTCTAATAAAGCTGGTTACCGACTATCTCTGGTTTCCCGTGTTCTGCATTTTGGTCCTCAGCTCGTTTGTGACAGAACGATCTGGCCAGAAATGGACCAAGCAAACACCGGGTCTCCTAGAGACCGCTTTGAGAGGGTTGAGGATGCCATCCAAAGACAGGAGGTCACAATAGCTACCTTAGCTACCGAGACCCACCAGGCAACCTCAACCCAGGGACAAACGCTGGCTTACCTTACCTCCCAGATGCAACAGATGGCCGCCACCGTACAACAGCTAGCCGCTACCATGGCTGCTACCGTCCCTCCGCCCGCAGCTCCGAGGCTCGCTCCAGCCCCTGGGTCGACGGGATACGCTCCGGAGCCTCGTGTGGGAACGCCGGAACGCTACGCTGGTGAGCCGGAGGGATGCAGGCCTTTTCTCACAAACTGTTCCATATTGTTTTCACTGCAGCCACAGACCTTCGCCTCCGAGGCGGCTCGTGTAGCTTTCACCGTTAATCATCTGACGGGGAGAGCACGTTTATGGGGAACTGCTGAGTGAGAGCAGCAGACACCAGCCTGCGCCTCGTTTGCTGCCTTTTCCGCGGAGATGCGGAAGGTGTTCGGTCCCGTTCGTCTGGGTCCCGACGCTGCTGGAGGCCTGCTGAGTTTGTGCCAGGGTTCCGGCACGGTGGTGGATTACGCTATTGACTTCCGCACCAGTAGCCGTCGCAGCAGCTGGAATGAGCCGGCGCAGTGTGACGCATATCTGAGAGGATTAGCGGATTATATGAGAGATGAGCTGGTTTCCTATGATCTCCCTGCTTCCTTGGATGGGTTGATAGAGCTCACCTCTCGGATTGACGGACGAATCCAGACTCGGAGAGGAGAGCAACAGACGCGAGCGGCGGGCCGCTGCTCGCGACAACAACTTCCGGTTTCCGGGAGATTTCGACTTCCGGGTTCGGCGGAGAGTTCCCACTCCTACTCTGACTCACGGTACGAGGTCGAGCCCATGCAAGTGGGTCGTACCAGTCTTACCTCTGAGGAGAGGGAAGTACGTCGAGGAGGTAAAAGACAGAGCTCATCAGTAATGGGGAGTATACTGGTGGGCCAAACCTCTGAGCTGATTCCCAATCTAAGACCCTTGTGCCATGCTCGACTCCTCCTGACAGGCAAATCTCAGGCTCTGACTGTTTTTATCGACTCCGGATCAGATGTTAGCATCATTGACGAGGAGCTCGCACGACAGCTGGGCATCCAACAGGTTCGGCTGCTCCAGCCGGTACCGGCTAATGCTTTGGATGGTCACCTGCTGGGAACAGTGACACACCAGACGACACCGGTCCGTATGCTCATGTCGGGGAACCACCATGAGACAATCCGGTTTCATGTGCTACGGTCCCCCCAAATCCCTCTGATTTTGGGTTATCCGTGGCTCCGCCGCCACAACCCGAACATTGACTGGGCAACTGGGTCCATCCTAGGTTGGAGTTCTTCCTGTCATCAGGTTTGTCTCAAGCAGGCCGCCGCACCTCAACTATCTGTGGATATGAACCTGGTTCCGGATGTCACAGGGGTTCCGGCGGAGTATTTGGACTTTAAGGAGGTGTTTAGCAAGGCTAAGGCGACATCTCTCCCACCTCATCGGCCCTATGACTGCGCCATTGAGCTACATCCAGGCGCAGTCCCACCCAAGGCCCGGTTGTACTCGCTTTCGGCACCGGAGAGGAAGGCCATGGAGACCTACGTCAATGACTCTCTGGCTGCGGGAATTATTCGTCCTTCCACATCACCCGCAGGAGCAGGGTTTTTTTTTGTGGCGAAGAAGGACAAGACCCTGAGACCCTGCATTGACTATCGGGGTCTGAACGACGTCACGGTGAAGAATCGTTATCCCTTGCCACTCATCTCGTCAGCATTTGAGTTACTACAGGGGGCTACAATCTTCACTAAGCTGGATCTAAGAAACGCTTATCACCTGGTACGAATCCGGGAGGGGGACGAATGGAAGACCGCCTTCAACACCTCTTCGGGACATTACGAGTACCTGGTGATGCCATTTGGACTTACCAACGCCCCTGCAGTTTTCCAGGCGTTGGTGAACGACGTACTCCGAGACATGTTGGATCGTTATGTTTTTGTCTATCTGGACGACATCTTGATTTTTTCTAAGAACCTCAAGGAGCACGTCCATCATGTCCAGACAGTCCTCCAGAGACTTCTGGAGAACTCACTGTTCGTCAAGACGGAGAAGTGCGAGTTTCACACTTCTTCGGTCGCCTTTCTTGGCTACATCGTGGGTCAAGGAAGTGTGGAGATGGATCCTTCTAAGGTCTCAGCAGTTACCTCGTGGCGGGTCCCTGATTCCCGGAAGGAGCTGCAGCGTTTCCTGGGATTCGCCAACTTTTACAGACGGTTCATCCGTGGCTACAGCACCGTGGCCGCCCCGCTCACCGCCCTGACCTCATCCAAGGTGACGTTCCGATGGTCCCCTGCAGCCGAGGAGGCTTTTCAGGACCTCAAGGGCCGGTTTACGTCAGCTCCTATCCTTCAAGTACCAGACACCGCTGGTCAGTTGGTGGTGGAGGTGGATGCTTCTGACGTAGGGGTGGGGGCCATCCTGTCGCAACGTTCTGGTGAGAACCAGAAGCTCCACCCCTGTGCTTTCTTTTCGAGGAGATTGAGTCCGGCGGAGAGAAACTATGACGTGGGGAATCGAGAGCTTCTAGCAGTCAAGTTGGCGTTGGAGGAGTGGCGACACTGGCTTGAGGGGACAGAACAACCATTTCAGGTATGGACCGACCATAAGAACCTGGAATACATCAGGTCGGCACAAAGACTGAATTCTCGGCAAGCCAGGTGGTCGTTATTTTTCACCCGGTTTAATTTTTTTCTCTCCTACCGCCCGGGCTCCCGCAACGTGAAGGCCGACGCTTTGTCCCGGCAGTTCGGGAGGGAGGGAGACACCCGGGGTATTCCGGACACCATTCTTCCTGCTCCTCGAGTGATCGGCGTCCTCGCTTGGGAGATTGAGGAGAGGGTTAAGACCGCTTTGGTGGACCAACCCGGTCCTAGTTCTTGTCCTCTTAACCGCTTGTTTGTGCCTCAGGTTTTGAGGGCTGAGGTGCTTCAGTGGGCTCATAGCTCCAGACTTTCCTGCCACCCTGGAATTCAACGTACCAAGGGGATGGTCCTACAACGGTTCTGGTGGGCCACGCTGGAGGCTGACACCCGGGAGTTTGTGAACGCCTGTCCTGTGTGCAATCGGCACAAACCATCTCACCAAGCGCCAGCTGGCCTCCTTCATCCATTACCGGTCCCACGTCGCCCTTGGTCACATATTTCATTGGACTTTGTGACTGGTCTACCACCGTCCCACGGACATACTGCCATCTTGACGGTGGTAGATCGGTTTAGTAAGATGGCTCATTTCATACCCCTGCCTAAGATCCCGTCAGCTAAGGAGACGGCAGAACTGATTCTGCTCCACGTGTTTCGCATTCACGGACTGGCGACTGATGTGGTTTCCGACCGGGGGCCCCAATTCACCTCTGTGTTTTGGAGGGAGTTTTGTGAGCTCATCGGGGCGACGGTTAGTCTCACCTCCGGTTTCCACCCACAGGCCAATGGCCAGTCCGAACGGAAGAATCAGGAGATGGAGACCACTCTCCGCTGCATGGCTTCCGATCATCCCACGACCTGGTCAAAACAACTCCTGTGGGTGGAGTATGCCCACAACACCCTCATCAGTTCCGCTACTGGTCTTTCCCCTTTTCAGTGTGCATACGGTTTTCAACCCCCATTGTTCTCTGCATTGGAGAAGGAGGTTACCTGTCCGTCTGTCCAGGCTTTCATCCGACGTTGTCGGAGGACTTGGAGGCAGGCTCGTACAACTCTGCTTCAGTCTGCTAACCGGTACGCCACATCAGCGAACCGCCGACGAACCAAGGCACCTGTGTACCAGGTAGGCCAGAGGGTGTGGCTTTCCACCCAGAACATTCCCCTTCGGGTGGAGTCTAAGAAGTTAGCGCCCAGGTTTATTGGACCCTTCGAGATTGTCAAGGTCATTAATCCTGCAGCAGTTCGACTGAGTTTGCCCCGGAACATGAAAATCCATCCCACCTTCCACGTCTCTAGGATTAAACCTGTCCGGGAGAGCCCTATGGTTTCCGCCGCCCCTCCACCACCACCCCCTAGGATGATCGATGGGGGCCCTACCTACACCCTTCGTCGTTTACTCCGTTCCCGTCTCAGAGGAAGAGGGGTTCAATATTTGGTGGACTGGGAGGGCTATGGTCCTGAGGAGAGGCAGTGGGTCCCGGCTCGTCATATCCTCAACCCTCAGCTCATCCGAGACTTCCACCTGCGTTACCCGGAGCAGCCGTCTAGGACCCACGCTCGACCAGGCGTTAAGCCAGGGAGTACTCGTCCGCTACGGACCAGAGGCTTCGTCGAGGGGGAGTCGTCATCGGGCGAGGAGGACGAGGATTTCCAGGAGGGAGAGGCCGAGAGAGCAGTCTCAGACGAGTACTAACCTTTCCCATACCTCCACCTTCCACCCGGTATCTGTAGGTTTTTTTTCTTGGGTCTCTTTTGTTGTTTTTTTTTAGTATTGTTTAGACGTCTGGAGCCGTCCATTAAGGGGGGGGGTTCTGTCACAGTCTGCTTTCTCACTCACCTATTTTCTGCATTATCATTCCTTAGTCACCTGGTAGTCACACCCTGTCTCTCTCTCACTCTGTTACACCCATCAGCTCCATTAGTATTTAGGCCCACTTCACCTTCACCTCAGTGCCAGATCGTACTTCGCAGCATGCTTGTCTTTCCCGCACTACTCCTCAGATTGCTCTCCCGGTTTCGACCCTGCCTGTCCCTGACCAGCCTGCCTCGCCTGCTCCCTGACCCGTTCTGTGCCTACGACTCCCGTCCTGCTGTCTCCTGGAACCCTCGCCTGTCCCCGACCAGCCCTTTGCCTACTATCTGCCGTGTTGTCTCCTACCAGCCTATAGACTCTAATAAAGCTGGTTACCGACTATCTCTGGTTTCCCGTGTTCTGCATTTTGGTCCTCAGCTCGTTTGTGACAGTTGTTAAGCACCACTCGAGCAGATATGTATCCGAGTGGAGATTACCCAAAAGTAGCTGACATCACTGATGTTCAGACCTCAACAAAATGTATTTTCTGTTGTGCGGTGTCTGCTGTGGGGAATAGGTGGCCTAAATACAAAGTGACAGCGTCCTAAAGCTGAGCATTTCATTCTTTTTTCATAAGCCGTTAAAAGTATTATTATGTAATTGTTAAGAGAATGTGTTCATAGTCGGCGTCATTTAGTGACTGATGCTGTGTCACATGATATGCCAGAGAGAGGGTCATGGGAGACTTTAAAGACACATATTAAATGTGTTTAACATGCATTCAAAATAAAAGCATACATATTCCACTTTTGAAAAAGAGGGTCTTGAGCCACAAGATGCTGTTGGTGCTTTGATCTAAATGCTATTGTCAGCATGCTAACACACTCACATTGTTAATGCTATTAAGCTAATGGAAAAACCATAATCATTAGAATGTATTAGACATACTCATCAGTTACACATTTCTTGGCAATCCAACAATATATTTGACTTTAAACCACACAATTCAACATCACAGTTTGAACTATAGGGGAAAGGCAGCCAATCACCAACCTCCAATGGATTTTGTCTTCCCTAGTGTCATGCTAGCAGCAGCATCGATGAAAATCCTGACAACAACAGCAAAGTTGAAAACATGATTTTCAAAGATCCTTGGCGGTCCATCTAGCCTGAGACTTAGAGTAGGTACAATAAGCCCAGCACAGTTTCCATTTTTCAGAGTTGACTTTGTCTGTGATCTCTCCCTCTCCTTTATCTTTGAAATCACCTTACTACATGCAGCAGATGAAATATGGAATACACAGTGGGCTTGCTGGAAGTGAATTGCTAAGAAGAACACTACTCTTTTCCTCACTGGAGTAGTTTATTCTTCTGGGCCAAGAAATATATTTTTTTATATTTGTTGAGATATAATGCTTGTAACTGTAAAAGGTAGCAATCCTCTGGTCATAAGTGACTTAAATAAACATACTTTTTTAACTTGACTGATTGTAAACATTTACACAGTGAATTGCGTCACCTTTTCTAAGAGAAGTGGAACAGGATCAAAATGAGTCTGCAAGCACTGAGAAACCGATTCGAAAGCTTTGATCAGTTTCCTTTACTTAAACAAATCGAAATCTTTTTTAAGGATAGGACAAGGAAAATAAGTAATCTGTCATGCAAAGTCTTTCAAATGGATTTTACATAGTGAATATTCTCAAAGCGGCAGGTCTAATGAAGTTGTGTGTGCTCTGCCAGGACTAATGGAATGATTGAAGGACGAAGGCTTTGAAATCTAAAAAGGGCTTTTGTTGGAAACTAATTTGGTGTTCATGGTCAAAGTTGGTTTCTTGCCTTTAAATCACAATGTTTTTCCCTTTGAAATCTGTAGCAAAAAATATTGGTATGAATAACTGGTGTGCACAAAGCTATTACATTTAGAGTACGTTGCATTGAAACGCATAGGCTGTGGCATAGAGTATAGTGAATGACTCTGCTTCGAGTGCTGCTGTCAGGAAAATTAAAGCCATCACATGTGTGGTAGTGCCTGGTAGTCTGAGCCTTTTCAGTGATTCATTCGTTTTCTGTCAGGACCTCTAAATGAGTCAACCATTTTCTGCGTCTGAGTTTTGCCATCGCAGGAGCTGCACCTGTATGTTCCAAATCCAGTCACTTAAACATCTCTGTGTTGCCCAGACATCCTTTCTTTTAAAGTGCTGTGCACCTTAAGGTAAAATGTAGAGTGCAAACTACAAATTAGTTTTATATAATTGTATGATTTTATAAAAGAAAACCTTGAATGGAAAGTGGGGAGGTATGTTATGATTCATTCAAATTCTAAACCCAATTATATAGCCAAACCATAACCACTACTACAGTCAACTAACACTGGGTGTGACCCTAGATAACAACCTGTCCTTCACTGCAAACATCGCTGCTACAACCCGTTGCTGCAGATATACGCTGTACAACATCAGGAAGATTCGTCCCCAGCTGACCCAGAAAGCCACCCAGGTTCTGGTCGAGGCTCTCGTCACCTCACGCCTAGACTATTGCACCTCCCTCCTGGCTGGTCTACCTGCATGTGCCATCCGACCTCTGCAGCTCATCCAGAATGCAGCGGCTCGTCTGGTCTTCAACCTTCCAAAATGTTCCCACACCACTCCGCTCCTCCGCTCCCTTCACTGGCTCCCGGTAACTGCTAGAATCCACTTCAAGACACTGGTACTTGCATACCATGCTGCGAATGGATCTGGCCCTTCCTACATCCAGGACATGGTTAAACTATACACCCCAGCGCGTGCACTCCGCTCTGCATCAGCCAAACGACTCGCTGCAACCTCGCTGCGAGGTGGACCCAAGTTCCCATCAGCAAAAACACGTGGGTTTGCTATCCTGGCTCCAAGATGGTGGAATGAGCTCCCCATTGACATCAGGACAGCAGAAAGCCTGCACATCTTTCGGCGCAGACTGAAAACTCATCTCTTTCGACTCCACTTCGAGCGATAGAATTACTAACAAAGCACTTATATACTAATAAAGGACTGGCTTATCTATAGCCAGTTGAGTAGCACTTGAAATGTTTGGCTCTATGATACCTGATGTACTTATATGATTCTGTTTTCTTCTGGGCTGTGTTTTCCTGGTCGTATGTACTTATTGTAAGTCGCTTTGGACAAAAGCGTCAGCTAAATGCAATGTAATGTAATGTAAAAATGCTTTGCTCACGCTGGTTTTTGAGGCACAAAAGGAATTTCGTGTATTCACGTCTTCCACCAATACTATATATTTTCCAATCTGTACAACTTCAGTCAATCTCAAAGTGTGAACCAGTTTCACTTATTATTAGGTTTCCAGCCAAGAGTTCAGGCAACTGAGAAAGGAGAGAAATAGCTTTAGGTGAAATAAAAGATCTTGTAACCATGGTGTTATTACAAAACAAACACGGCACAACACTCTTCATGCACTCTCTGCTCATGCTGGCCAAAGCGTGCTGACCAAACAAGCCAAATCTTACTTATTAAATATGTCTACCGTGTATTGTTGTCAGCTCAAAAACACTTACTAGGCTGAAATGATTAATTTGATGTTGGAAGAAGTAAACAACAAAGTCACCAACAATACACACCACACACATCATTAAATTCTGGGTTGCTAATAGATAGCCTGCACCAATGTTTACAAAGCTAACACGTAATCCCAGAGGAACGTAAACCTGTCTTCACTGTCCGAGAGGAACAACGCCTAATTGGTCAGTGAACAAAAATAGATCTGGGTTGAGTGATGAAAGCAGGTACCATTCTTTAACTGTGCCACTGTAAAAAATATAGGCTAGTTATTTGATATCATTTTATCTTTACTTCAGAGATTTAGAAAGGATTAACTGCAAAGATAATCTTAAGGTGCAAAAGCCTAACTATGAACACATGGTAATTTAATGGGTCAGTGGTAATTAGCCAATGATTGCAGAGTTAATCAATTATTCAATTCCATTCTGTTTTCCATGACTTAATTATACTATTCATTCAACAAAACTGATTGTATTACATAATTCAATTTCACCATTTAGTATCTTATGAAATGTGTTTTCAGGAGACCAAAGACACTTATATTACACATTTGCATTTTCAAGCCTACATGCTATGTTTGGTATGAACAATGTCATAAAAAGACAAAATGTAACAAAATGCTAGGTATGTTTGTGGTATTATGACAGGGACTATGCTGATGAAACTCAACTGGAATTGTGTAGCTATTATGTAAGATCAAAATCAGAGAGAAATGAGCAGTTTAAGTGTTTGATCAACACTACATGTCAGGAAATACAAATTAGCTTCGAGCAAATTAGTAATGTTAAGTTTTCAGAGCTGCTTATGATCAGATTAATACATGCGAACCGGCGATCCCTCTGGCATGGTTTGAAACCTAGGGATTGGTGGCATGAAAGTAGATTAAACCTCAGTTAAACAGCAAGGGGATTATTATTCATAGGTTAACTTACTCAATGTACTGCAAGCGCATAATGCTCATACTTTCAGCTAATTCAGACGACCCAAAATATTCTCCTATACGCAGGAGAATAACATAGTTAAAACAAACTAGGCTACCACTACACTGCCAAAAAGAAAACTAAGAAGCCAGATGTTCCTACAATAATCGTTTGCGTTTGAATTACAACTGCACAAATCCTCACAAAAAAAGAAATGCTATCATTTTACCTTGGCACTTTATATTAGCTTAGGCACTTATTTAGGTTTGCATATGTATTAATGACAAGTGAGTGTGTCCCCTCAAAAACACTATGAAAACCTTTGATATCTTCACTGATTTTAATTACAGAATAATATGTATATATATGAACAGTTCAACATGTGACAGCCTAACTCCTTGTGTTTTAAGTGTGATGGTTTAACAAGCCTGTAGACCGTATCCTGGTTGTGTTGTATGAGACCACATAGAGTGAAAAGTAGCCTGATTGATGACATTTCACCTGTGTTTAATGAGCCCATAAGGCGAACACAGACATAGCCAATGAATCACTACTAAGAATCCAAGGTAGCCTTGTGTGTTTTGATTGAAAATAATAAGGGCAGCTGTCTTGATGTGTGTGTTGGACTTCAGAACACACCTTGCTCATTCTCATTCCCATTAGAGACAAAATCTCCATGCAACATTGCTTGAGAAATCAGTCAATCATGCTTAAACTACATTCACTTCTTGGGTAATTTCAGCCATGAACGCCAAGCTGCATCAATCAACATTGTTCTAAGACCGATGGGTCAAATAAGCTCCCATGTGTACTGCCTAATGAGAGGCAAATTATGAAAAAATCTAAAATGATCACCCAATTCTGCAATGTCCTATAGCCATACAAAACGTTTTAGCATCTTTAGCTTGTGTTTTGGTTTTAAGACCTACAACTATACAACCCAGTCTCATGGCATTTCGTGTTCACCAACACCATTTTTAATCTATTGATTCGTGTTCACCAACACGATTTCCCCCTTTTTTTTGTGTTGCACAGCACGATTTTAAAAGCAATGTATTTCTACTGGTAATGTGTTTCGTGCCTGCAGCACGTCTTTTTCTCCGGTCGGGTCGTGGAAGACCGGAAGCTGTGTGGTTCATAAAAACATGTTCTTACTCAATATCAAGCCACAATTATTGCTTTTATTTTAAATCGTATAATTTCGGACTTTTGTAAATGGGGCTCAGAGCCTCAGGATACTGAAATCTGTATTTTTTAAATCTTTTTTTCCTTCTAATTTGTTATTCTTTTCAAAATAACACACTGTTATTTACTCACCAATAACACACAATTATCCTTGCTTTTATTTATTGGTTTGATTCCATAATCTCGGGCTTTTTTGGCGTCCGTCAGGAACTGAATTTCAAAATAAAAATAACCGGAAACAGACGTAGGCCTATAAGGGACATTTCGAGCATCATTGCGATTATCAACATTTCTGAGTTTAGGATGGCCAAGACACCACACTACCCATAATCCCCAGCTATCGTTTAGGACTACAGTCCCCGTGATTAATCTTCAAGCTCTGGGATTGGATGTTGGAGTGGCAGTGCGCCAAGGTTACGCCGAGCGTCAAACAGCTGTTTGAAATGGAACGAAACCACGCCAGACTTTTCCAAAACTGGAATTGAACGCCCCCCCCAGAACTACACAGGCTGGCTATTGTGTTTCGCAAAATGTTCTATGGGACGTCTCTACTGAACGTTTTCGTTTTTCCCACAATTAGAAGTTGCCAGTATTAAACACATTGGTGTTATCAAATGTAAAACATATAATTAATACATGGGTGAAAATCGCTTATGTCCATAATGCGCAGCATTAATATATACCCACATGACAGCTCATTTGTCACAAACGAGCTGAGGACCAAAATGCAGAACACGGGAAACCAGAGATAGTCGGTAACCAGCTTTATTAGAGGCAGTAGGCTGGTAGGAGACAACACGGCAGATAGTAGGCAAAGGGCTGGTCGGGGACAGCCGAGGGTTCCAGGAGACAGCAGGACGGGAGTCGTAGGCACAGAACGGGTCAGGGAGCAGGCGAGGCAGGCTGGTCAGGGACAGGCAGGGTCGAAACCGGGAGAGCAATCTGAGGAGTAGTGCGGGAAAGACAAGCATGCTGCGAAGTACGATCTGGCACTGAGGTGAAGGTGAAGTGGGCCTAAATACTAATGGAGCTGATGGGTGTAACAGAGTGAGAGAGAGAGACAGGGTGTGACTACCAGGTGACTACGGAATGATAATGCAGAAAATAGGTGAGTGAGAAAGCAGACTGTGACATCATTGTTACTTTGTAATTCTACTCCACTACAATTCAGAGGTTAACCTGGTATTTTTACTCCACTACATTTATTTGAGTTACTTTGCAGATTCTGATGAATGATGTGAAAAATAAACAACCCTTAAATCAGACTTTAGTTACACCTGAGTAGAATTCAGGTAAGGTGATTGTCAAGTGCCAACAATCAGGAGAGATATTTGATAGTTGGTGCTTGAGAAGACTAAACATGTATCTGCAATTGACATGAATGGAAACGAGTAATAAAGTATATTCATTACTCGTTATTCTCTACTAATAGTTAATTAAAGACTGTATATTATGGCTATTTTGCACATCCCTTTCAAGATTTTCTAAGGTTTATTGACATATCATATACACAACTACGGTGTAGTTATGCAATGAATGAAAAACTTGGATCACAGGTTCCTCAACAACGCATTACAAGACATCTATCAATATGTGTGTACCTCCACCATTAAACTGTCATATTCTGCACATTTCTTATTCTATCTACATACATGAGAGTATAATTAATGTGTATAATATTAGTTAAAATAAGTGCTTCAACATAGTTAAGGAAAGCAATATATTAGACGTTAAGTACTTTGTCAGGCTTAATATTTATCTGTAGATAGATACCCCCAAAGTTTTTTTCTTATTTAAAAGAAGACCTTAATCTTAAGTATTATTTAATGTTTAAATAAAGGTTAATTTGTTTCTGTTTTGCACCTCCTCCTATTAATATCTTTGTACATCCTGCACTAAACAGTTTTATTGTAGAGATCACGTAGAGATTTTTTATATTCTATATTTCTATCACAGACCTTCTACTTTCCCCCTATGAAAGTATGTACTCTTAATATTTTTTTAATCAAATATAACACATAAAAACAATAATTCAATAACGTGCTTTAACCACTAGGCGGTGCACACAAGGTACACACAGCCATAATAACTTTGTATTAGGACACTTATGTATGTACAACATCTGAAGATGTGTAGTTTTATTCATGCTTTCACATAATGTTACAGCATATTGCTATACTATTTCAGACTCAGTATTTACATTTTTACATTCAAAGAAAATCAGTAATATCTTTAAAAACTACAAGTCCTTTTATATCAGCTGTGCACCGTCAGGGCCGTATCCAGGATTTCCTAAATACCGAGGTCCAAACATGCTAGGGGAGTTCTGGGGATACCCCACGAGATTTTGGGATTTTCATGATCTACTTAGGTGCTTGGTCCTGTGGGGGGGTCACACATTAGATAATATATTGATTTTGTTACGGTGTGTGAAGCAGGCAGGACCCAAATGCAGATTAAAGTGAAAATTCCTTTATTTCAAGGCTAGGTGATAAACAAAGACAAACCAGAACACTCACCGACGAACTAGTCATGACACAAGACGAACCGACAAAGACAGACAGAAAAACCAGAACTTAAATACACACAAGACTAATCACACAAACAAGACACAGGTGAGGAGGGAGGAGAAAACACAGGGACACCAGGTCGGGGACACAATCGGGTAAATTAGACACACCTGGGAATCTAACGACAGGGAACCACAGACAGAACTAAACAAGACACAACGCAGACAGAAACAGGCAAGACAGGAGGTGAAGACCTTTCAAAATAAAACAAGACAAGACAAAATACAATACAGACAGATCGTGACAGATTTCAAACCATGTCAGTGGGCTGACAATGTCAGCATCAATTATTTTTGAAAGTGTAATGCATAAGAATCAGTTGATTGTTACTATTAATGATCTGGACATGCAGAAGAGGCTAAAATGATCACAACACATTGTCAACATTCATTTTCCATGTCTCTCTCCTTTCCATAACCTGCAGCCTCTCTTCCATCTTCTTGAGTCTCTCTGTCTTCTTCCTGTTCATTACTCTCTCTGTCCTCTCCTCTTTCTCTTTGTTCAATCTCTCCCTCGTTGTTCACTTTTTGCTCCTCCTCACTTGTCGCTCCTGCCAGTGAATTAAAAGCAATTCAGCCATTTAGTTAATTTCACTTGTTTGTTTGTTTTATTTAAATCTGTTTTGTTTGATTCTCAAAAGAGAACAAAGATGTAAGCAAATTGTGTTTTATAAAATTGTATGTTATGACATCATAACTGCAATAGATGTATGTTGTTTTACAATTATGCCTATTGTAAATGAACACTATTGTTATAGATATATAGATAGATAGATAGATAGATAGATAGATAGATAGATGGATGGATGGATAGATAGTTAGATAGATGGGGTGATTAAGCCTACATTCTTTTGTGTGACTGTGCCTGCAGTTCCTCCCTGATTTCCATCACTTTCTCTCTCTCTGTCCTGTCTCTTCCTTACCTGAGCTTCGATTGACGTAGTCTTTTCATTATATCTGAGTCAGTGTAAAAAGAAAACAATACAATGTTTTATCTTCAATGTTTTACTCAAATTGAAATGAAAGAAAAGCATTACAACGTTTGTTAAAAGGTAATCCTTCTGACATTGGATGAATGTAATTAACTTTAGCTCTCTAGCAAGTTTATTCACGCAATTTAAACCAAAGTATAGCCTATAGCTGCAATATAAGTTAGTATGAATGTTGTCGGACGTCCACCGGCTAACGTAGAGCGTTCACACAGGATCTGCTGGTCATCAAGGGCGCCAGAAGTGGGGGGGCCAGGGGGCCATTGGCCCCCCCATTTTTCAGCCCTGCCCCACATTTTCGCAGCGGCAGATGCCGCGGCGGCGGAACACTGTACAAATCCCGTTTCAATAATTCCCCTCTACTCCAAAGTCGCATCTAAAACGCGATCTGATCTAGCTGTGTATATTTTGTTATTTTTTATTGTTATATTCAATCTCACTAGCTACAGGCATTTTTGAAGCTTGTAAAGGGAAGATGACTGCTGGCCTCTCACTCGCCACTCTGCTGTTCCTCAGCGCCACTCCCCCTCCCTCACGCTGAAATTATGAATGTAAGGCATGCAGTAGCAATCATAGATAACACGGCAGGGTCCGTTACAGCTTGTTTTTATCTGATTTCAAATAAACAAAGTCTTGGCTTTCAGAATATTAAACTTGTTTCGGCAAATTCAGATGTTAAATACAACTTTGAAGCTTGTGACGGCATAATTACAAGCAGAGAACGGAGTAACTTAACGTCACAGCAGGCATAACAACAGCCGGTGTTTCTCGTGAGTGTTTTCCCCGGGAAACAAACACAATACACACAAATGCCAAAAATACACAAACACACACGTATACACGCGGCGCGGAACACTGTACAAATCCCGTTTCAATAATTCCCCTCTACTCTAAAGTCGCATCTAAAACGCGATCTGATCTAGCTGTGTATATTTTGTTATTTTGTACTGTTATATATTCAATCTCACCAGCTACACACATTTGTTAAGCTTGTAAAGGGAAGACCACAGCTCGCCTCTCACTCGCTACTCTGTTCTTCCACAGCGCCGCTCCCCCTCCCTCCGGCTGAAATTATGAATGTAAGAGTATAGTAATCATAGATAACACGGCAGGGTCCGTTACAGTTTGTTTTTATCTGATTTCAAATAAACAAAGTTTTGGCTTTCAGAATATTAAACTTGTTTCTGCAAATCCAGATGATAAATACAACTTTGAAGCTTGTAACGGCATAATTACAAGCGGAGAACGGAGTCACAACGTCACAGTCGTGACGTTTGACAGTCTTGACAGTTGAACTTGACAGTTTCTCATGAGTGTTTTCCCCGGGAAACAAACACAAACACAAAATACACAAACACACACGCATACACACGCACACTCGCGGGCTTCCCCCAGACCAGTAATCCAAACGAAAATATCTTCCCTCCGTAGTATTTTGATAATTTGCTCCGCTAATAATCAATCACATCGATCCAGAGAAGAGGACACTTTGAAGGCTTTTTTCTCAAAATGATGACTCAACAGTCAGTATATAATGTGACATATTTTGCTTAATATTTGGAGTACAAAAACAATCCTGTTATCATCAGAAAGCTAGGAATCAAAATGTGTCTTCGGGTCAATGCGACTGATTCCGATTGAGCAGGTCACATTGCATTAGGTAAAATAAAGCAGGCAGACAGAACAGGAAGAATATGTACATTTGATTTTAACCCAATCAAATAGGACATTGTCAGAACCAGCGCAGAAGAAAACGAAATACAGTCAATCTAAACTTAAATGTAACAACTGGAAGGTCACATCCCTGACATCCACATCTCCGGAGCCTGGACCTTCTTCAACCATAGAAACAGGCTGGTTCCGACTGCATGGAGGTTTGTTGTCGGGACATTGAGGCGGGTAAAGCTGAACAGCTAACTGTCGGAAAAAAGGAGACTGCTAGATTATTTGGGCAAAGAGAAGGTACTTCAACGCAGAATGGTACAAAAACAGAGTGGTTAATTATTTGCAAAACCACTAAACGATAGTGATAAATTGCAATGTTAACAACCTCATGATAACCTCATATTTTTCTAACTTAGGATCACCTGTGTTTAGTCTAGAAAAAGGTAAATGTGTGCATTTTATTATAAAGTTGTGTATTACAGACTGTTGCGAAAACTAAGAAGCTTATAAACATCAGGTTTAAAACTAAAAGAGCTTTACAAAAAATTAACACAATTAAAGATGTTTGGAGTTTTATTTGAGTTATTCATTTACATTTTTGTCAAAGAGAAGCTGATTTGAAACCGTTACATACAGTTACGGCACTTATTGTTTCTGCCGGAGAGAGAGGAGTTTGTCCCAAAGCTTGCTGCTGTATTTACTCCGTCCATCTGACAGGAGGATTCTCATGTGTTTCTCCACGGAGTTCACTCCGTCACGGAGTTCACTGCGTCACGGAGGGGTAGGGTGTAGGGCGTGGTTTGGGATTGGGCCATACACACGCACTTTTTTGGCACCTCCACTTCTAAAATGAATCTGGCGCGCCTGCTGGTCATATGATGTCCTAATGAACAGAAACACAAGCAGCCCGCTGGACTCAGATCTCTAGATACCTCATCACTCCTTCACTGCTCCTGTTCAAGTCCGGGCTGCGGTGGTTTGTTGACACCAGTTGATACATGTCATCTTCTTCTGTTTGCTTTAATCAAGGCTACGTAGTTATGCAGCGCCCCCATCGTCAGTAAATGGAAGTACTACAAAGAATCCTGTTTAGTGCAATTATTTCACAACTTTTGTTACACAGCTCGAAAAATATTACCGAGGTCCGGACCTCGGTGACCTCAATGGTGGATACGGCCATGTGCACCGTTATGGTGTAAATATAACCTATCTATGAATTAGATCAAATGTAAAAGTCAGCCGAATTAGTGTTGATACTGCAAGGAGACGTATTGTGTGAAGAGAAATTGAAGATGTTGTTTAATTGTTGATATATTTATGATCCACGTCAAGTATTCAGTTTCGGCGGCATTTCTTCAGTTTTTCCAAAGGTCTTCTCATCAGGGCTCTATAAATAAAGAACTACGGCAGATCTGTAATATGTAATGCAGCCGAACCGTGTATTACAATGCCGTTATGTGATGACTTTCAAAGAGAAAAGCAAGAGCACTCGGAATTAAGTATTATTTTATTCTTTTAAAATGTTTTCCGGATTTCATATAATATCAACACCAAATCCCAGCATGCATTGCGGCTAAAACATTCAAACAGCGAGCTTAAACCATAGCTGAGGATCTTGGGTAATCGCTCGAAATGCCTACGTCTGTTTCCGGTTATTTTTATTTTGAAATTCAGTTCCTGACGGACGCCCAAAAAAAAAACAAGATTAGGGAATTAAACCAATAAATAAAAGCAAGGATAATTGTGTGTTATTGGTGAGTAAATAACAGTGTGTTATTTTGAAAAGAATAACAAAAAGATTTAAAAAATACAGATTTCAGTATTCTGAGGCTCTGAGCCCCATTTATTTTCCTTACAGACTGCAACAAAAGTCCGAAATTATACGATTTAAAATAAAAGCAATAATTGTGGCTTTATATTGAGTAAGAACATGTTTTTATGAACCACACAGCTTCCCGTCTTCCACGACCCGACCGGAGAAAAAGACGTGCTGCAGGCACGAAACACATTACCAGTAGAAATACATTGCTTTTAAAATCGTGCTGTGCAACACGAAAAAAAGGGGAAAATCGTGTTGGTGAACACGAATCAATAGATTAAAAATCGTGTTGGTGAACACGAAATGCCATGAGATTGGGTTGAACTATACAGCAGGCAGCTGTTTTCCTGAGAAATGTTTCTGCCCAGCACTAAACAGACAGCTTTAGTCATTTTTACAATAGCTTGACGAAGGTGGCAAGTAGATGTTGAACATAATAGCTAGCAAGCTAAAGAGCCGGATAGAGAAGAGATGGTGATCAAAATAGAGCTTTAAGTACACACGACCCCTCCTGGAATCAATGCTTTTCTAAGTCTGCCAGTTGTATAAACACAGTACTTCACTTTCATGTTATATGTTTATTTTAGCCATTATATAAGAAATGTCTGTGTGTTGTTCAGCTTCTTGTTGTGTTCTGCTTCCAGCTCGTTTCCAAATGCTCAAAATCACCCTAAATCTGAAAAGTAAAGACAGCAAAGAAGTCGGAAAAGGGCCTACAGCGATGAGTTCTAGCATTGATATCAGCTCAAATGAGGTGTGCATTATTAAGTCAAGGATTCATCAGTATGCCCCGGGTATGAAATTCTCCTTCGTCTCTTAGGCACTAAAGAAAGAGCATTGTCACATCCTGATTGGCCAAGAGGGGGAATGCGCCAAGCTGCTCTCAATTTTTTATTTGCAGCCAGTCTCTACACCATGCACAACAGGTGATCTGATAACCCTGCAATCAACTCAGTGGAATCATGACATTTAGCTAAAATGAATTGGGAAAAGGGAAATGTTAGTACCAAAGAATGGTGTTTGTCATGGCCTTTAATATACAGCATACATTTTAAAAGTAGTGATGGCGAGATGAAGCCTTATGAAGCTTTGAAGCTTTCCAGCCAATTGGTTCGCAAAAGGGTTCATCTCATGAGGCTTCATCATGGGCTTCATCTGAACACAAACCCCCCTGTTGGTCAAAGTGTGTAAAACAGGCAGATTGGACATCTCAACAGTGTGCTCTATCTCATACCGAGTTCCCAATGAGTAAAGCCTTAGAATAACTCTAAACAACGAACATTAAATCATATTTTCATGTTAACAATATTGTATTTATTCCAGTTTAATGATTGTGATTGAAAAGCCTAAGGAGGCTGGTAAACATTGCAAAGAGGAATTTGTATTCCTTAATAATATTCATATACTTAACCACGTTGTAGCCTGAGAAAGGCTAAACCATATCAAAGAATACATTTATTAACTACATTATATCATTTAGCTGTAGCTTTTATAAACAACAAAAAAGACGTATTGTTCAGTCGTTGAACCAGGGACCCTGCGGTCAAGAGTCAACTGCTTTCCAGCTGAGCCACAGCACACACACTAAAGCTCCCTGAAAACACTGCAACATATGTATTCCTGTATTTATTGATGTTTTTATTCCTACATTTATTTATGCTTGTATCTATTTATACTTATGACATGTTCCGACCTCTATATAAGTGAGGGTCTGAGCTCTCTTGATTCCATCGTGTCACCGGGCCCGGGTACAGGAGGGGTAATATGGTTCTTATTATACATCCATGGGTAATATGAGCGTTGTGGTTCAACGGTTCAACCGATCTAAATCGCTTCGTGAAGCAGTCACGTGGTATCGACAGGCAGCGAGGCTTCGTTTGTCATCGATGAAGTCACTGGCCCAAAACGATACAAGCCTCGATACATGCTTCACAAAAAGCTTCGGGGATTACTCGACACACGCTCCGAAGCCTCGGCGCAATACGTAACATCACTATTTAAAAGATAAAATCTTCCGTTCCTCTCAAAAATTCTTGAGAAAGCAGTCGCAAAACAGTAGTGTGATTACTTAAAAAACAATGATTTATTTGAAGATTTTCAGTCTGGCTTTAGAACACATCATAGCACAGAGACAGCTCTGGTTAAAGTCACAAATGACATTCTAATAGCCTCTGACAAGGGACTTATAAAAGAATAATCTAGATGCTTCAGTTATGAACAATTACAGGCCCATATCAAACCTGCCATTTCTAGGTAAAATCATTGAAAAAGTTGTTTTTCAACAGCTGAGTAATTTTTTGCATTTAAATGACTGTTTCGATGTGTTCCAGTCAGGCTTTCGTCCAAACCACAGTACTGAGACTGCTCTTGTAAAGGTCTTTAATGACATCCACTTAAACACAGACAGTGGCAGAACTTCAGTGTTAGTATTATTAGATCTCAGTGCTGCATTTGACACTGTTGACCACAGCATATTACTAGACCGACTGGAAAACTGGGTGGGACTTTCGGAAACCGTCCTAAATTGGTTTGAATCCTACTTAAAGGACAGAAACAACTTTGTTTCTATTGGTAAATACACATCTGAGTTGACAAATATGACATGTGGGGTTCCTCAAGGCTCCATCCTGGGGCCGCTTCTCTTTAACATCTACATGCTACCACTGGCTCAGATAATGAAAAACAACAAAATAAGTTACCATAGCTATGCAGATGACACACAAATTTACGTAACAGTTTCAACAGGAGACTATGCTCCAATTCAAACACTGAGTAAGTGCATTGAACAAATCAATGACTGGATGTGTCAGAACTTTCTCCAATTAAACAAAGATAAAACTGAGGTAATGGTTTTTGGAGCCAAGGCAGAACGTATAAAAGTTAGCGCTGAGCTTCAGTCTGCAATGTTCAAAACAACAGATAAAGCCAGAAATCTAGGTGTAGTCATGGACTCTGACCTGAGTTTCAACAGCCACATTAAAACAGTTACTAAATCAGCCTACTATCACCTGAAGAACATATCTAGGATTAAAAGACTAATGTCGCAGCAGGATTTGGAAAAACTTGTCCATGCTTTTATCTTCAGTAGACTCGACTACTGCAATGGTGTCTTCACAGGTCTCACTAAAAAGTCTATTCGGAAGCTGCAGCTGATTCAGAACGCCACTGCTCGAGTCCTCACTAACACTAAGAAAGTGGATCACATCACTCCTGTTCTGAAGTCTTTACACTGGCTTCCTATGTGTCAAAGAATAGATTTCAAAATACTGCTGCTGGTTTATAAAGCTTTGAATGGTTTAGGCCCAAAATACATTTCTGATCTACTGCTAAATTATGAACCATCCAGATCTCTCAGGTCTTCAGGGACTGGTCAGCTTTCTGTCCCCAGAGTCAGAACTAAACATGGAGAAGCAGCGTTCAGTTATTATGCTCCAAATATCTGGAACAAACTCCCAGAAACCTGCAGGTCCGCTGCAACTCTGACTACTTTTAAATCCAGACTAAAGACTTTTCTTTTTGTCGCTGCTTTTAATTGAACTATTCATATCTTAGACTGCACTGTAACTTTTATCCATGTATTTTTTCTTTTAGTGTTTATCCATGTATTTCTTCTTTTAATGTTTATTTTATTAGCTTTTCTTTTTAATGACTGATTTTAAATGCCATTTTCTTAATGTCTTTCATTTGTTGTAAAGCACTTTGAATTGCCTTGTGTTGAAAAGTGCTCTATAAATAAACTTGCCTTGCCTTGCCTTGCCTTGTCTCTATTCTTGTTTTGCTCGATCTCAGTGCTGCATTTGATACTATCGATCATGATATCTTATTGCAAAGACTAGAGAACTTAGTTGGCATACAGGGAACTGCTTTAGGCTGGTTTAGGTCCTATCTATCTGAACGCTCTCAGTTTGTACATGTCAATGATGAATCCTCCACGCAAACCAAAGTTAGCCATGGAGTGCCACAGGGTTCAGTGCTCGGACCTACTTTGTTTACATTATATATGCTTCCGTTAGGCAATATTATAAGGAATCATTCTGTACATTTTCATTGTTATGCGGATAATACTCAACTATATTTATCAATCAAGCCTGATGAAATTAATCATCTAAATAAAATTCAAGACTGCCTCAAGGACTTAAAAACGTGGATAACCTTAAACTTTTTGATGTTAAACACGACCAAAACTGAAGTTATTGTACTTGGCCCGAAGAATCTACGAAACAAATTATCTAAAGATATACTAACTATGGATGGCATTAATTTGGCCTCCAGTGAGACTGTAAGGAATCTTGGTGTTATATTTGATCAGGATTTATCCTTTAACGCCCACATAATATCAATTTCAAGGACCGCCTACTTCCATCTACGTAACATTGCAAAAATCAGGCATATCTTGCCTCAAAACGATGCATAGAAACTAGTCCATGCATTTGTTACTTCAAGGCTGGATTATTGTAACTCTTTATTATCAGGGTGTACCAAGAAGTCAGTCAAGTCGCTTCAGCTGATTCAAAATGCTGCAGCTCGTGTACTAACCAGAGTTAGGAAAAGGGACCACATTCCTCCTGTTCTGGCTGCCTTACACTGGCTCCCTATAGAACACAGGATAGAATTTTAAATTCTTCTTCTCGCCTACAAAGCCCTTAATGGGCAGGCGCCATCTTACCTTAAATAACTCATTATACCCTACTGTCCTACTAGGGCATTGCGTTCCAAGAATGCAGGGTTGTTGGTTGTTCCTAGAGTCTCTAAAAGTACAATGGGAGCCAGAGCCTTTTCTTATCAAGCTCCACATTTGTGGAATCAGCTTCCAGTTTGTGTTCGGGCGGCAGACACCCTATCCGTTTTTAAGAGTGCGCTTAAGACCTTCCTTTTTGATAAAGCTTATAGTTAGGGCTGATTAGATCCAGCCCCTAGTTTTGCTGATATAGGCTTAGTTTGTCGGGGGACATCTTACTTCTTCCTTCTCTCTGTCTATACCTGTGTACTCCCATGTTCCGATTAACCCAGCTTCCCCAAATGTCTTTCTTTTTGGTGTCTATATACGCTGGGATCCGGAGTCATGGATGATCCTGCGGTCCTGTGTCCTGCATCGCGAGCCCTGGATCTTGAGTCGTGGCTGTGGTCCTGGATCATAGGTCCTGGATGGATATCCTCGTGGATTCATCTTCCTATTATACACACATGCATTTCCAAACATTTGGACTACCTATGTTGCAAATGTATTATCTTTTCAATTTACACACGGCATCTATTGCACGTCTGTCCGTCCTGGGAGAGGGATCCCTCCTCTGTTGCTCTCCCTGAAGTTTCTCCCATTTTTCCCTTTAAACTGTGGGTTTTCTTCGGAAGTTTCTCCTTGTACGATGTGAGGGTCTAAGGACAGAGGGTGTCATATTGTCATACTGATATTTTGTACAAACTGTGAAGTCCACTGAGACAAATGTAACATTTGTGATATTGGGCTATATAAATAAACATTGATTGATTGATTGATTGAAACCCAATGAGGATGTACAACAGTCTTCAATTTTGTTATGTTAATATTGGAAATGAAGACATAAACATTCCAGTTTATTAATGACAATTGAGAGATCCTTAAAGCTCCAATACAACAGTATCCTAACTTGAAAAATATGTGACCTATTAAGTAAAGCTGATTATCTTGCATTGCAACTCGATGATCCAGATCTCGTATCTCTATTCAGGGGCCATGCAAAACTGAAATATTATTATGCAAATTTAGCGTTGCTTTCAACACCGAGTGAACTGATTGCCTTTGCACCTGACTTAGTCGAGTAGTTTGCATTCTGGCCATGTCAGACCAGTGGAGAGGTACAAACAATTCTTGCATAAAAAGTAATTTATGAGAACAAGAGAAATTTCAAGTTAGCATAACAGGTTATATTGCTTAAATGCAAAAACATTTCAAAACAATTTGAGACACAAAAATAAAAAGTTGGACATAATCAGTTTTGGCAATGTGAAGAAACCGGAGAGGTGTAAAGCTTTAAACAACAATCAGGACTCCTGGATATAGGCTGGAGGATTGGAAGGGAAATTAATGAGATAAGAGGAAACCTTATTAAAAACAACACCATTGGAGAGTGTCAAGGGATTGTGTGGTATCTCTGCAAAATATTTGTTCCACTTCTTCAGGTCAAACTTCAGGTAAAAAAATGTGTTTTACCCAGACAGAGTGATAGCTATGTGATGTCCCATATTTTGGAGCGTTGGTTGATTAAGCTAATTTCGTCTCGCTCTATAAGCATCAAGATAATTCCTCTTAAGCTGCAGTCGACACAAATGCCCCGTTCTATCAACTAAATGTTCAGACGGTGTCCCAGGTAGCTCTTATCAGCACTCTAGCACATCCTCTTGCAAGCCTCCACGATGGATGCAAAGCCCTCAGCACCTCACACCCCACATGGCACATTGCCCACAGTGTCAGTGGGCATCCAACCCAGAGAGTAAACAAGCAGAAGCCAAAAAACAATCGTTTGTCCAACTGACCTATTAACGGATAAAAAGGGGTCGGATTAATGTTACATGGTTAACGATATGAGAACAAAATGTTTTACCCTTTCCATACTGTATAAACTCAACACTATAACTACTGCAGAAAAAACAGTGATGTCTAGTTTGAAAGAAAAGAGGAATAATGTGTTATAGTGTCACTTAAATCAATAGCAAGTTCAATAGCACTAAACTAAAGGGATGGATTATTTTTGGAAGTATTTACATTACATTCTGTGTATATAAGCACATTGCAACTCTCACAATCACAACATATATAACGTTTTCTTAATAAAAGCATCTTCCAATTCCTGTACATTTACACAGATATAAAATCATGAATTTGAGTTATCTTATCTATCCCAACTTTATGATAGGAAGTAGCACCAAAAGTGGGGGAAACATGTTTCTGACTCGCGGTACAGGTTCCCCTCGAGGCTGCGTTCTTTCACCTCTGTTCTTGTCCCTGTACACCCACAGCTGCACCTCATGTTTCCAGTCCGTCAAGCTCCTGAAGTCCATGGACCACATCCTATGATTTGGCCTACAGGTGGAAGAGTGACCATCTGGTTACCGGGTGCTGTCAAAACAACTTAGAGCTAAATTGTTTGAAGACGGTGGAGATGTTTGTGGATTTAAGGATTCACCCTGTGTGACTCCCAGGTTGCCACAGTGGACTCCTTCCGCTTCTTGGGCTCCATCATTACCCAGGACCTCAAGTTGTAGCCGAAACATTAGCGACCTCATGAAAACATCACTGCAGGGGATGTACTTCCTGCAGCAGCTGAAGAAGTTCAACCTGCCAAAGGCACTGACGCTACTCTGCCACCATCGAGTCTATCCTCACCTCCTCCACCACCATCTGGTAAGCCTCTGCCACCGCCAAGAATAAGTGGAGGCTGCAGAAAATAATTTGCTCTGTGGAGAAGGTGATTGGCTGCAATTTGCCGTCCCTCCAGTAACTGTCCGCCCGCAGGGCCCTGAGACGGCCAGGAAAGATTGTGGCTGACCCCTTCCACCATGGACCAAAACCTGGCACCACAGATTGTTCCTATCTGCAGGGGCTACATCAAAAAGACCCAGGACATACTGACTCTGACTGTTATCAACATCAACACTTCAGGTTACATGAGGAGCTTAGAGGCGGCTCCGCTGCGGTGTGAACAGGAAAAAACTGTGCTTTTCAGGCTCTAGCTCCAAACTGGCCCTGGAACCGCGTTGGTGTGAAAGCGCCTTAGTCATTGAAGCTAAGCAAAGTATAGCTGTGGACCGGGGCGTCAGAAAACCTACTTTAGCCAACTGAGAGCAAATAAAACAACAACAATCTAGAATATTTGCTGCTCTGAGACAGCCCTCTCTGACGTGGAATTGAAGCCATTATTTATGTTCTTTCAAAAGCTACCAGACTCCATTGACAAAAACAGTAATTTGAACTCTGGAGTTTCTGACATATCACTGTCTAGATCAGTTATTTAGTTTGCCTTATTGTGTGACTTTGGTTCATTTGAATTCACCAACAACAAACAAACAAACCAACCCATTTAGTAGCTATAGACAAGCAGCTGACGGCTCTGTGAGGTAAGATTGTTGTCTGGTTGCTTTGGTGAGAGCATGGATAGATATAACAGCGTCAGTCCCCTACCAATGCCATATTTAATAGTGTAAGGCTCGATTCAAAAAACGTACATGGTCCAGATGTTTTAGGACAAATTACAACCATTTCAAATAATTCTATATCATTTTTGACGAGTTTCTAAGATATATGTCTTCAGTAAAATCACATGACATGGGGTTAAGTGGCAGAGACGGGGCATGGACAGTATTGAATGGTGGACAACAGATTGTGGGTTTGATTCTTCTCATGGGATTTGTTGACAAAAGCAAAAAATAAATGACGCCAGGATAATCCTTTAAGCCCTGATATTATGAAACCGTAATGCATAAATCATGAAATTATTAATGGAGCAAGCGGCAAAAAAAGGAATAATTATTAAACACACGATTGACCAATTGATTTATAATTCATCAATCTTAACATGTCAACCAAACCACATGAAATAGGCACATCAGAAATGTCTGGTCACGTAATGACTCCATGCGATGTGTGTCTAAAGGCCTAAATTCTAGCTTTAATGTGGATCTCGCTTTGCATGGCTTAATTGTATGCATACAAGTGACTTTGTGCATGTTTATCACTGTGTGCTAATGTGTCCAGGCCCTTCATGACTGATCTCTTCCTTTTACACAACCTCCTTTTCACTGGCAGACAACCTGCTAATGAATAATTTACGCTCCTGCTAACGTCCTCAGATTAGACAGAGAAAATTGTTTCGGGAACACATGAATGTTTAAAGACGAGTCACTGAACCTCTGTGGCGTCTGGAGGGGCCTCACTGGTGTCATTAATTTGTGCCCAAACTGCTATCAGAGGACTGAAGCGACAGCATGAGGATCCATGCAAATTCAGCAGGAAACAAAAAAAAAACGCTTTGACTTGGGGCGGGATTCATTTGTTTCTGTGCTGATGCCTTTCCAGACTGATACAAATGAGTGAGAGGCTTTACATTTCAGAGCAAAATGCCAGGCTGCTGTCATCCTTGGGGGGGAGGGGTGGGTAGGCGGTGGCATTTTAAGCCGACTCTTAGCATTGTTGGCAGTGTATCTGCATGCTTTGGCAATATTGCCTCGAAGCTCTGCATACAATGATTCACTGTGCGTGTCCCCGCTGCGCACAAACACAAACTCTTATCCAGCCTCAGTCCTATGCAAGGTATTTACGTCAGAAATAAGAAATAAATGAGAAAACAAACGTGGATTTCACATATTATTTATTTTGTCTGTTAGGATATTGGTTGCCTTTTATTGGGAAATTAGGGGTCAAACTAAAGAGATGTTTTGCTTGAAACGGGAAACTTTCATGTTTACTTAAAAGAAACAGTGAGCTGTACATTTCTCAAGAGAATATGTCCCATTTAAGTGCTTTGCCATTACATTTACAGCTCCATAACACACCACTGCTGAATCATTTTTCTTAGAGTTTTTACTTTGCTACCAACATGGTTAACTATTTAAAATCCATGCACAGCATTACCTTACCTAATAGCCAATTATTAGCTGGAGCAAGCCTTCCTTTTTTTACCACAGTGGAGCCATGAAGGTTTAAAGTAACATTTACCAATCACTGGCAAAGCTTCAGTTTCATCATTCTTTCCAAATATTTGAGCTTTTAGGGATTTCCTTTTGAAATCTGGAGAAAGGGCGCAGGAATACGATTTGTTTTCTTCAATTTTCTTACCACAAAGCACCTCAGCCTACATCAGGGCCCCATTTCTTGGAAGGATCCTAAAGCTAAAGTGATGCTAAATCCCTGCACATCTTCTCCGTTTTTCAGGGTGTTCTAAGGAGTGCTTACTACCCCCTCACAGAAAGTTAGGGATATCTTTAAAAATGCAGGAAGACAATGTAATTATGTTTTAGAAACGTTCTATTCATTGCTCATTCTTTTAAATATTTGAGTTTGCTGATGCTTTGAGGCTTTCTATCTGTACCTGGGAATATTAGTCTCCTGGCTGAAATACTGCTTTCCTCTATGTTTTGTTTGCCATGTATTTTCTGTTTTACTCTCTATACATAAGTGTTTTTTTTTCCAGGTACTGTAACCTTAACCCTGCTCGAGAGCATTCATATAAAAGCTCTTAAAAAAACATTCTCGACATTGAAATACTCTTATCCTCACAGACAAACCTGTATTTATCTAATGTAGTGGCAAAGGGCACCACTGCTCAGGTGTGAGTGTTCCTCATTCACACCCACTGTGTTTCCTTTGATATGACACAATTGAAACTCTATGAAAATTGTTTTCCTATTAATAATTATTGGTCAGCTTTTTGTTTTTACTCTTTTTCTCTGAGGTTCTGCATTTTCTCTCCATGTAAATAATATCCTGTTCTGGAAAATCATCATACTTATTATTGCAAGTCTTAAGAGGAAATTCAAAATGCTTTATACAAGAAAGTTACAAGATTCCAACTCATAACTAAATTGTTATGCTATAATATAAATAATATATATAATATAATAGATAGATGAACTCAGACGATTGCTAACAAACATCAGGTAGGATTTTCTGTGAAATGGCAAGATGGGTGGGAAGGGGGAAGGACCGGGTGGCATGGGAAAGGGATTCTTTGTCTTTTGGTATTATTGTCTATAATAATATGTGTATATAAGTCCAACAACACCACCAGCATAGTTAAGAAGGCTCACCAGCGTCTCTTCTTCCTGAGGAGACTAAAGAAAGATCACCCCTCTCCTCAGATTCTGGTGAACTTTTATCGCTGCGCCATTGAGAGCATCCTGACCAGCTGTATCACAGCCTGGTATGGGAACTGCACAATGCTCAACAGGAAGGCATTGCAGAGGGTGACGAAAATCGCCCAGCGCATAATCGGTGTCCCACTCCCTGCCATCGAGGACATCCAGGGGATACGGTGTTTGCAGAGGGCTCACAACATCTTCAAAGACACCTCTCATCCTGCAAAGTATCTGTTCGTCCTCCTACCCTCGGGGAGGCGCCTCAGGAGCCTCCGGTCAAAGGCCAGCAGGTTCAGGGTCAGCTTCTTCCCCAGGGCTGTTACCCTGCTGAACTCTGCCCGCTGATAGACTCAAGCCCAGACCCACCACCCACCTGTTTATATATTTTACTGTCAATGCCGTTTACACTGTATATATTCATCTGTTTATAGCCTAATTATAATTATTCTATTTATAATAATTCCATGTATAATTATTCTCATTATGTAGACTCCTGCACTTCTGGTCAGATGCCTAAACTTACATTTCGTCACTAGTACATGTACTACGTAATGACAATACAGTTGAATCTGAATCTGAATAAGGCAACAACAAAAGGTTGGTCACAAAAAAGATTCCAACTCACAATGATAACAAAAAGCTTTTATTGTTCATCTTTTCTTTTGACAATGCACCAGTGATTTTTTACAGTGTAACTGCTACAACTCGGTTTAGTTTGAAGGTTTTGTTATATTCAATAGTAAATATATAAGGCACTGATGTTGTTGTTGTGTAATTATTTAAAGGTTGTGGTAATGTAGTAAAGCTTTGCCCCACTTTGTGTAAAATCATATTAAATTCTCTGATACAACACTGTGTTCTGTGTTGTTTTCTAATCCAGTCAATAATGAAAAGTCATTCCATCTGACCACGGACGCCTCCAAACAAGTAAGTTATTCTCTATATTACATTTGGTTCCAGTTAAAATATTCATTATGAGTGAACAATCCGATGACGGTTTTCTGGCTTTGGTTTCGCAAACAAAAGTCAACTACGGTTAATAATTGAAATGGCAACTTCTCTGCAAAACACAATCACTGGGTGGGCGGTGCATATAAATGAAAGCACAGTTGTTTGTGATTACGTTCCACAGCTTCAAACTCACATTTAAAATATTTAACAAGTCAATAATATATTGTAATTATCTGTAAAACTGCTGTATTTCAGCTTTTTCCCCCCGCATATTTTGAGGCGAGGTTTCACAGCATGATCATTACAAACAAGAACTCTTATAGGCACAAACATGGGGCTCATGCTAACCAGCAAACACTCTTTTGCTGTTAATATCCAGGTCAAGGATGATATTCCATTTCGGAACACTTGAAATTTGGATATAAAATGTTTGTAAATCTTATTTAAAAAGGGGTAAAAGCAAACCACGATTACAGCATTTACTATTTCCCATGCTAAATTGCCACTTAATCAAAAGTATAATCTGATTTGCTGCTCGGAAAATCATTTCTTTAAACCTCTGCAGACATTCAGTTATGTTTAGCCTTCATTTATGAAATAGACAGTAAACGTGGTATGAAATGAAAATTCAAAATAGCACATGAGTAAACAATTGGGGTCACAATGCAGGATCCCATTACTTAAAAAAAGCACTTTGACAAATGTGAATTCTTAATCAAATCATAATTTGTACTTTTATAAATGAAGAGTATTAATGATAGCATAAATCTAGCCTTCTACAACTATCAATCAGACACTTAGACAAAGCCAGTGGTTTATAATTCAGAAACGATTCGAGAAATAAATGGATGAGATCCTATATCTTAAAGTGACACTTAAACTGCAATAATCATTTCAGGGCGATAGTTTACTCATCACTGGAGTAATGGGCATGAGTTATTCATGGTTCTGTTGCTCCTGATATTGAGTTTATTTATTCTGGTGTTCATTGCATTTATAGCGCTGCAGATGTTAAAAGGCATCGTTTACTCAAAAGACATCACTCATCTAGCAAGATATAATGGTTGCCTAGACAACATAAAGCATTATGCCAGTCCGAATGTCGAACGACCTTCAATCATCAGTTACATGTTTGATTATTGAGTGAATATTTGATAATAGGAGACATTAAGAAAGAGACAGAAGATTAATACTACTGGTTATCTGTGCGTGCTTCATTGACTTTATACAAATATTTCGCAAAACCGGCCTCCTGCTTTGTTTGCTGTCAAGTCTCACCTCAGATCAACAAGGATTTATGAATGGTTATAGATTAATAGAAAATAATAGTTTTCCTATGATGAGTGTATACCAATATTCTTTGTGAGCAAAAGCAAAGAGATAATCTAACAGTCATGTTTGCAGACTGCAAAGACGGCAACAACATATCAATACATTTACATAATTGGATTGGATTGACTTGGTAATATCTAAAGTTCTATCTCGAAGCAGATTTTAGCATATCTTTATACTAAACCTTATATGTTCAACCTATACATATGTATACTAAATGCAATTCAAGCCTGTGTTGATGTATAAGAACAACTAACTTCGGTTGGAAACCTCATATCTTGCATTTAAAATGTAAAATGATCAACTGTACATTTTAAAGAAATAAGTTTTGCAAGTCTTTTTTGAAATGTAAGACTATTTGATATAGCATTTATTTTTGAGGCTGCATTTGTTCATAATTTTAGACCAAAGTTAAGTGTAAATGAGCCTGCAGTCAACAGTGTGCATCATGCCTCAGTACCAGGTTGTAAAGTGCAGAGAGGACCATCTGCTTCCCCCTAGATGGTCCAAAAACATGTTTTGATGGTCACAGAGAAGGCCAACAAGCTTTCAGCCGGAGGGGGTAAATAAGATTAAAGTGCTATTTTCTTCATTTTAAAAACATAAAGTGGAACAGAAGTGGAACAAAGAAAAGTAATTTTCAAGATGAGATGTTTCAGCCGTCTCATGGGGGTGGCATTTGGCTTCTAGTTGCAGCATAAGGCAAATTACACAGTAATACTGCTAAACAAAGGTCTTTATTTAGCGATAGATGTTTAACAGTAATCAAACTTAATTATTTCGTATGAATCATTGCAACTTAAAAATAACTGCGATGCCATTATCAACCTATTGCGAGACGACCATGCGACCTTGCTCAAAAGGGACAATAATGCAGTGGGGTACCTTCCTGAAACTCAACACATCTTTCAGGTGACACGTATAGAATACTCTTACGCCTCAAAAAAAAACTTCCAGGTGCAGTCTGCACGCCATGGTACATTAACAGCAGAGTGTCCTGTCGTTCCCATACGCAGGTTGAGGCTCAGCGAGGCAGACTATAGGACAAGGACAAGTGGGTTTCAGGAGGTAGCCTCCTGCCAGATTGCATAACAAAGGAGGATGAACTCTGGAAAGGATGTTAGGTGAGCACATATGAATATTTTGTCCAGCACGTGTGGAAGATTTTTTTGTCTTAAAGATAACCCTCAAGCACACCTTTGTAGTACCTGTGATCCATCTCACATCATTACCAGTAAAACAGAAATAGGCGCAGCATCACTGTCGCCGCGATGTGTCAGCGAGTAATTCTTCTCAGTTGTACTACAAAGGGCTCCCATCACAAATGTGACTTTGAAACTACTGATTTTTGGGTCAATTTTCGATACACTCTACTCCACTTAAATACTTCCTCAGAGCAGATTAGGATCACAATCTCACTTCCTGTCCTAAATACAATGGGATGACAACCCCTGCTTCTGACAAGAGAGAAAAGCTGGGCTGTTATATCTCTTGCTTTAAGAAACTAGCAGTGCATTTTCAATAAGTTTGACCCAGGTCAGATTTAGCTAAGCATAGCCTCATTTTCCGGCTTCCATTCACAGAGAAGAAAACCCTGCTGAATAACCTCACAATAGATGAGGATAATTAGGATGACTGGAAGTGTTTTCACTAGACTGTGGCAACCCTGCAGCTCTTTTCAATATGTCTTTTCTCTCTCAGTCACGCAATGATACACCCACTGACACATCTAGACACATAACTATCTGATTTTGCATGCAGTAACACTCTAGTGTCAATATCAGAGATGAATGTTGCCATGCTGTCACAGTGATTAATATTCTGCATTGTCTACTTCAATCCAGGAACAATGCAGATATGATATGTGTCGAGGAGAGCGGGGAGAAGTGATAAAGGCACAGATCGAAAAGGCACACAACCATATTTACAACCATAACAGCTGCTAGCAGGTCAATTGTTGACATGTACAACTGATCATATCATCAATATTTTATCTACAGAATCAGTTATCTAAAATCGCTCCTGAACCGTAAGCTGAACAGCATTCAATACGGAAAAATGCCCAATTTGATCCAAATGGTTCTCAGTGTTTGCTGCATTTAGTCTGAGCACAGTGTCGGGAGGTGGGCCCATTGAGCTATCCGTTTGGTTGCTCATTTGGTGATCTGAAATATTATTCATTGGTTTTAGTGGCCACAGTGAGCGGTGTCAACCTCTCCACGTCACACACATTTTATAGGAAGAATCAAGGAGCTCTCTGTGGCCAATTCAAACTCCCCTGCATCGTATTGATCCGTCACTGACATGGCTGTAATGCAGGACACTGGTGCTAATGGAGGGTGATAAAGTAACTATAAAACCTCTGCAACCGGCCAGTGCATCACTGTAAAGACTGGTAACAGCAAAACAAGAGCCGCAGAGGCAAGACGAATAACAAATAGGATTTCTTAGATTTTGTTATACTTTCTCTATAAACACAAAGAGACCTTTATATGGATTTTTGTGAGGATGACAACAAGAAAGCATCTCACCACAGAGAGAAATGTAAATCGTCCAATCTGCAGATCTGTTATGGTCTTCTGAGACTGCAAACTCAATGTAATGGTTGCTTTCCACTTGAGCCTTAAAATATGCATATGCTGAGAGCTTGGCAAGGTAACAAATAGTTGGCCTTTTTGTTTGTTTACCATTTCTCAGGGGAATTTTCTGAAATGCTGAATAAAGATAATTGCCTTTTTTGTTACTTCTAACCTTTCACATTCGGATGCATGTAACCTGCTGCAATACAATTGTGAGCCAAAGGATATGTGATTTCCCCCATTAGATTTCTGTAATCTGTTCCCTTTGGAGTAAACCCACTGTTAAGTGTGGCAAGCAGGCCCAGCAGTATTAAACTCTGATATGAAATGTTCTTTTGTCTATACCTGATCTTATTGCTGTGGGGGCTCATTCACTGCCAACCATCAAACATGTGAAATAGTAGTGTGATTATTATTGATTGCCACAGAGGAAGTCAAACGTCTAATTTACTCCCTCCTGCAGGGACGAGGCTCGCTCAAGGACACCTCAGTTCTGTTTCGTCCAGTTGAACGATCACCTCTGACCCTCTGGCTATCTTATATAAATGTCAACACATATTTACTGCTTATATGATCATGGCAGTGGGAGAGAGCCATGAGAGGAAAAACAAGGTGGGAAACTCACAAGAGGCAGATAGAGAAATAGTCAATATGGAAACAGCATAGGCCAAAATATACTGACTTTCCACGAATGGGTCAAGCTAAAAAAAATCCTATAATTCACCTCAACAATATGTTTCATTAGACCCTTCTTTAAAACCAACGCCTTCAGGCTGCTTTTTATGTAACACAGATGCTTTGGAACAGTTTTTAAAGGCTGAATAGTGCTAATCATGACAAAATAAACTGATCCTAATGTGCCAAATTAGCTGCATGCCCTTGCTTTTAAACCCAACAACATGTATAGAAACATATTCACAAAGGTGACACAACAACTTGAGCTCAGGGATAATTACGCCACCTCAGCACGTAAACACACGTGTCGGGAGACTCATTAGCTTAATACAAACAGCTACAAATGTTTTTTTTAAACGGAATTAAATAAGGGAGAGTAAGCTAAGAAACATTTTGGAGACAGAGAAATGTAATAATAAGGTTATTATTTCAAACAGGAAGTAGTGAGTTGTATCAAAGTGTATGTTTTAGCCAACAACATCAGAAAACAATAATTGCTTAGGTATTCTGAAGATACATAAGCTTGTCTTGTTGTGAGCAGAGTTTCATTTTACAAGAGCTTTCATTTGTTTGAGGTTACCTCAAATTATTCAAAGGTTCTAGCCAGTCAAACACAAACCATTGCTGTCCTTGAAGCATAGTTCCAAACATTTCATCACGTTGAGTGAAGCTTGACAAAAACACTGCCATCAATGGTTGGATAGAGTTACAGCAGATGGTAGAGAGAGCTTTGATACAAGCCTCACACACTTCCAGTAGCTCCCGTGAGGGGAAGACATCTGATTGTTCAGTATGCATAATAAACGTTATAAATAAGTACTGTATAGGCCGGTACGATAGGCTTGTTGACAGCGCATTGGAGTAGGAAAGACAGATATGGCTCGTGAACATTTTGAAAGCAATTCATATGCAAACTATAGAAGAAATGAACAGTTTATTCAAGTTTTATTTGACCTAAATCTAATCACTTTTCAATGTATTGTAGGAGTCAGCTGTAAGAGGAAAAACTCTACTGTACTTGAGCATAGAAATAATATATGTATTCTTAAATTGTCTGCTATACCCTCCTTTTCTGCAGCACTATCGATAGTGCTCATTTCTCCTAGACTTTCTGCAGTGTTAAATGGATGGCTTATATAGATTTCTAGTAAGATGGCGTGGTGCATTTTATTTTTCCTCTAAACTGTTCTGTCAGGCTCTTTTATAGCACTGTAGCATTCAATATAGTATCTATTTTTTGCTCCATTTAACTCCCAAGATGCTCAGGTTCAAAATGTCATGCTTTACCCTGTCACAACTGGCAAAATAGCCAGTGGCTTCTATACATCCTTATCCATCCTACTGTCATCTCCTCAACTTGACACCATTCTCTGTGATCGGGCTACACTAAGTGCTAATGTCTATCTGCTCCTGCACCTCCTTTGACCTTCTCTGTTAACTTCTTCTAGACTTCCCTGTCAATCCGCCTGCCTCTTTGCTGTCCGAAACCTTTCAAATTTGAGCAAACACGATTTCAGGTTGCTGGAAGAAAGTGGCTCAAGTCTCCCTTGTCTGATGACCTCCACACCTTCTTATCGGTATTTATTTCAGCTGCAACTCAACCCTTCTCGTCTAATTCCAATCCTGTGCTTCTTAACTCGGTAAATAATTCTCTCTGTATCTCTGTTCACCCTCATCCTCAGGGTTCTGTCACCTGCTTTGACGTGAAGTTAGACAATATTCGAAGGATCTTTCTCTTAACTATACCCACCGACGTTGTCCTCAATTCTCCCCACTACTTCCTCTGCTGACCTCACTGACTTTGGTTTAACTTATCTATCTCCTTTCTCCACAGATGAGGTCCGGAAACTGATACACAGTCCTGCCACTTTTCCTGATTGCTATCATCAGCACCTCTCTGACAGCAGAGCGATTACAATCTGCCTTTAAGTCAGGTGAAGTGCTACTGTGGGAGCACTTCATACATGTAACAGCACAAGTGGACAAGATTCCAAATAAATGTTGCTTAGGGTGTTTAAAAAAGCAACTGTTTGATAATATGTTCATACAAATCACAATACAGTGATCATATAGTTGTTCGGCTGTTCCCTAGTGGCCAACAAAAAACCCACAACAGTTAATGCCACTTAAATATTTCTTCAGTTAAGCATGGGTGAATTGAGTTGAACATAATAGAACTAAAGTTGAATAGTCGATCCACTGTGATAAATAGCACTTTAATGAAGCATATAGTTAAATGTACTTTGTGTTTTGATTTATCGCATTACATTGTAATGGGTTTCTTATTTTGGATAATGCTCGACAACAACATCAAAGCCTCAGGAATGGAGTGGAATCCATTCTCCGAAATAATCACACCCGACCCTTTGATCACTGTAAGCTTGGTAAAGGTTATACTTATTGCATGTGGGTTGCATTAGATTGCATTATATGTTTCAGGTGTGCTTCTGTCCAACCCCCATGTCTTAACAGACCCCCTGCTGAGCAATACTCATAACTTCAATCATGAATGTATTTATATTAAGTACAGTATATCTGCAGATACAATGGTAGTGTTAGCAAACACTTGGACTATTGGCAAGTTGAGGTGAAATGTTCCCATCAGTGAAACACCTTAGAGAGTGAGAGAGAGAGAAACACTGCTTATATAAGACATGGTAAGCAAATCATACACCCGTCCAAGCAGAAGTCTACAGGGATTGTCAGTGCCCTACGGTAACCATGACCGAACCATAACCAAACAACTCCAACAGTGAACACCAGGAGCTACTGGTGCTAGTTTGTCAGGCTGCGGGGGAGAACTGCATGCTCAAACACAAAAACATCTCATTCTTTATCTTGGAGACACGAATGAATGATTGTACAAGGGTATTACAAATGATCTTAATTTACTAAGGAATTAAACAGAGGCCACGGAGCTGTGTTCAACTCAATCATACTTATCATTTAGAAATACTCACTCACAGTGACAAATGTGTTAAATATACAGACATAAATATGCGTAACCGAGGCAGATGCATACAACATACAATCCGTTTTACAACACCTTATATACTCTCTAGGTGTGCAGCCAAACAGTAGTAGATGCCCGGCCTGTAATCATATTATAACATGCAATACTCCTACTTGCTGCAGTGGGAAAAAATGAATGTTCACAAATGTGTTTTTTATGATGTTATCCATTTAAGATTTTGAACACTGACATGACTCACCCAGAGGAAAATAAGAGTTTCCATTCTTACTAAAACATATAAAGCAGTTATATCACACAGCAACACCTCTCTGATGTACGGCTTAGCACTTGTCATGTGGAATGGCTATTTTGGCTGTGTGAGAACACAATGTGTCAGCCAAAATAAATAAGCATTTTGTCGATATTTCCAATAGCTTTTGTGCCTTTTGTACGTCAGTTGACATTGTGATACATTTTCCACTTTACTCTTGTTTCCCTTATTCCTTTGCTTCCTGACTCATCTCCTCTCAGAGACAGACTATGCTTTCATATGTTTTTTTTCTTCTGCTGAAGGTTTAATGTCTAAAAAAGTCTTATTTGTTGGGGAAATGAATTTCCTTCATTGCATGACACTCACTTCTCCCTGTGTATTTAAGCATCCAATAAATGTACCACTGAACATTTCTTTGTGCAACCCTGTATGACAAAGAATATCCTTAACTCTTGAATATATATATATATATTCAATAATATTTATGATGGTCAATGAGACTGCAGTTATTTGCATATATGAAAGTGCACATAGCCTACACACATTTGCATGCTTATCACTTCTTTTCACCAAATAATATACTTATTTCCATCATTTTATGTAAATTCGAATTGCAGTCATATTACCAATCACATGCTGTTATCCAATTTAAACTGTTCTTTCTTCTAAATTAAATGTGAGGTCCCTTCAGCGGCCACCTGCAGTTATTGCTAATTAGTTTATTGTCTTTGGATATTTTCTCATAATTTAGTTCAGTGGTACATTTATTGGATGCTTAAATACATGTGTTTAAATGTAAGTAAGAGAACGGAGGGTTATTTGTTCCTCATTTCCAAAAGTCTTAAGTGTGAATTTCAAGACATGACGAAAAGTACAAGCCATGACAAAAAGTACAAGCCATGACAGTCTCATGTGCATGAAAGAGGAGACGTAACAAATGTAAAACAAGCTCTAGCAAGTGATGCCAGAGTAAGTGTCAGTGTGCATATAACCATGGAAACTGTATGTGTGCACTTCAATATGCAATACTGGGACCATCTGTAGAGGGAAGTGGAAGATACTCCGCATGGCGCTACATAAAAGAGACTGGCTGAGGAGGTGGGAGTTAAGGTGGGCTGTATGCTGTGCTGAATAAATGGAGTCTGGACTTAAACACTCAGACAATGTCTGGTTCCTCAACAATGGTGGGAAGCTTGTTCAGATAGTTGGGTTCCCATTGTTACAACGTTTTTGTTCCCAAGCTGTTTGTTCTTTTCAATGCAGGCTTCTTAATCCTGCAAGTCCATAATCAATATGTTCATTTGCAGAAAGTCAGTGAACAGACAGACTAAGAGAGACTGGATTATGTTTTTCTCTGGTTTGTGTGGATGGCTGTTCAACCACAACTTAAATGAAGATATAAATATACTTTTTGGGTGATAAGAAGTGGGTGCAGATGGAAAGCGTTCAACCTTTGGGTAATGAAGGTTAGTCTGTAAAGAGAACTGTGAACGCTCTAAATCTGTATCATTATCATAGCCACACATTTATTTGTTATTCCACATTTCTCAACATAAAAATGCAATTATAAAGCCAGGGCTAATGTCAATTAGGAAATATTGCAATTTATTTTATGAGAAAATCTGAATTAGAAACAGTTTTATCGCCAAGTAGGTTAGCAAAATGTCTACAGCCAGAGTATGTGACATTGGTGAAAGTCAAATCATCTTTCTCATTCCCTAAGTTCTCACTCTTCAAATGCTCAAAAATGTGTGCCCTTTCATTCACTGCAGCTATGGAAGCGAACAGACGTACACATTTGGCACTGTGAGCTTGAAAGTGACAGCAGTGCCCAGGAGTGACAGCATTGAAACTGGGACCAGAAATGTTAGGAGGAAATCAGAACGTTTTTTTTGTTCCAATTCTCATATATTCGATGCCACAAATGTAAAATCTACATAGATGTGTTCACCAATTTGTTTCTCTTTCATGATATTTTGCAGCAAAGGACAATGAGTTGTTTTTAAACCTGAAATTCTATCAAATGAACTTTCTGACTCAGAGATAGTCAGCAGATACCGTCACCATGGAAACCTTTATTGCACCTGGACACACACAGCTGATTGAAAAAAGCGAATTAGTGCTGTTTGACACACACTCAAAGATGCAGTACTTTTCTTACTTTTTCAAGCAGTTTTTTCTTCTGGCAGTATTCATACTTTCAGCTCGAAACTCCATTCACAACTTACACTCTCTTAAATAATAACTTTTAAATCAGCAATTCAGTTTCAACAAACCTCACACATAAAGCCCCAACTGAAGGTCAGTTTTACAACATTTAATCTTCACACCATTTCTTCTGAAATTGCCTTCTGTAGTTCATTGGATGTTTAAAACCATCTTCAGTAAGATGACAAAGAATATTGTAATTGCATAATAGAACAGAACGATCTGTTCTAAAGTTATTTATTTGAATCTGGACACCATGTTTAAAAATAATTTATGAGGTCATCTATTAGCAAAACTAGCAGAAGAACAGAAGGCGACATACCAAAAAACAGAGGAATACAAAGACCAACAGCATCACAGGACACACTTGAATCAGAGAAAACAAGGACTAATGCAGGGTGCTGGTCGAAATAGCAGGTCATTTGTTACTTTCATTAGAGCTGTCTCAGTGCTACTGTACCCTGCAGGCGGAAGCAGATTCCAGGAGGCGATAGATACGGCGCAAGTAAGTGGGTTCAAGATAGCAAATTGGTCTGTCATTTCTCAAGCTTCAGTGTTGCTGATGAGCCCCTTTAATAGTGGTTTGTAAACTGCGACTTTGTCAATTTCAAACAAAAAAGAGAAAAGAGTACTATTAATAATGTTAATTAGGAGGGTTGTGCCCAACTGTGGGGGGTTGTTCTTCTTCTAACACGATTTTTCAAATGGAATTGAATAATGTTTCATATTAGATTTTAAAAGTCTGTTCGTACTTTAACCTTGTCAAATGAAAGCATGTTATTATAACGCGTAAGTAGGTCTTAACAAGTAATACAAATCTCCTCAATAGGACATAATTCAAGGGGCCAACTAATTCAGACACTGACCTTTGTATTGGAAAAACACCATTATTGAACTACTGTAAGGTTTTATGAGACATTCCTTTGGCAGAAAGTTCTGAAACCTCTTCATTTATTTCTTTTGAAAACTATCTTTTTAAAGAGATGTTCAAAGGGGATTTGAAATACTTCACTATTAAATGATCATTTGAAAGAAATGGCACATTGATCAACCTTATTATTGATTTATAATTTCATAAGAAGCCAAAAAAGCCAAGGTAAAGTACCAGCATGCGTGACATTTATGTTAGAAACAATACAAAAGTTGCAGTTAAGTGATTCATACAGGTTTTGATAGACTTTAATTAAGAAATAGTTAAATCGACTCTCAATATTAAATGTATTTCTATTGTTATGGGCCAAAACCTTGACATGCATTTATCTATAAAGACTCTAAAAAGCATTTGATTACCACATTTGCATTTGACTTGCTGCATTCCCTCCCCAGTCTCTAACTCTTTCCTTCAATACAGCTTTCAAAAGGCAAACAAGCCAACAAGAAAAACCAGCAAAACAAGTTTGCTAGAACTACTCAAACGTCTGTAGCTATTGTTTTCACTAATTCCCAGTGGTTCTCATCAACACCCCCATATATTCTGTGTATAGCATATCATATAACAACAGCTGCTCCTTGTACGACCTAATGGTGTGCTATACTTGAGAAGCTCCAAATGGTAGAAAGTAGGGGTGTAACGGTTCACAGAAGTCACAGTTCGGTTCATACCTCGGTTTGGGGGTCATGGTTCGGTACGGGTTCGTACAAGGAAAAGCAAAAGAAAAGTCCCAAATGCATAATTTTTTTTGCTGTTATTTTTAACAGTAGTGCAAGTTTTGGTATGAAAATAAGGAACTCTAACATTTGGAATCATTAACTGTATTACACAGTTAAAAACAAACCACAAACAGTAACACACACACACACACACACACACACACTCGGATGGCCATATTATTTATAATGGCTGATGTCAAACAAAAAGGTTAAATAAGCTGTACAACTAAAAAGAATGTCTTAAACATATTAAAATAAATGATAAGAAAAGAAAATATGTACCTTTAGGAGCATTGTCTAACATGTGCAATTAACTTGTGAGTGTGTGAGGCCAAGGTTCAAGAACTGGTTCAAGATGGCGCCAGTGTGTGTGGCCTGCCGTCTGCCGATGCTTACGCTGTGTGTTTTTGTACTGTTTTTGTCATGTTTAATGCAAAATGTCAACTCTCTACTGGTGTACGATCGCCAAACACTGCTGGACCTTCGGTTTTCTGCCATTATTCCAGCAAAGTCTACTCGTGGTGGAGATAAAACGCTGCCTCCGTTTTTAACGGGGGGAGCAGTTTACCTGTGCCGCACCCCGGCTCCACCTACCCGCTGTAAACGCCACCGCCGCCGGGGAAAACGCAGTGGTCGACTGGTGAGAACGAAGGCTTCTTCAGCTCATCTTTTCTCTCATACTGAGTATGAGCCTCGTCTCTCTTTTTCGAGGCGCTTCCTGGACCCTGTCGACGCCTGGCTGGTACCTGTCGTCGACCCGGATGAGGCATTCCTGCACCGCGGGACCTGCTCCCCTCGTCCCCGCTGCCGTGGGGTTAATCCGCATAACCTGAGGTCTCTGTGTCGGGCTCCCCGGACCTCTAACGCCGCCAATCTGCCGGCCCCTGCCAGGTTTGGCCTGGTCAATGCAAGATCGCTAACAAACAAGACTTTTGTCCTAAAGGATTTCTTCACTTCCAAGGGCTTGGATTTCCTCTTCGTAACTGAGACATGGCTCAGTATTGGTGAGTCCAGTGCGTTTACCGAACTTGTACCGCAGCATTGCTGTTATTTTAACTCTCCGCGGACGTCAGGCCGAGGTGGAGGTATAGCAACTGTTTTTAAGAGTGACTATAAATGCCAGCAGCTTTCACTGACATTCTCACCCGGCAGCTTTGAACTGAGCGTGTTCGAGCTTGGTCGCTCTCACACAGTGCTGTGTGCTGTGGTCTATAGACCTCCCAAATACAATAAGGGATTTTTAAACGATTTCTCGGACTTCTTGGCTGAAATTATGCCAAAATATGATCGTGTTCTTATTGTTGGGGATTTTAATATTCATGTGTGTTGCCCCGACAAAGCTATGGCAAAGGACTTTTTAGACCTTGTTGATTCCTTTAATCTTGTGCAGTCTGTGTCTGGCCCAACGCAGGAACGCGGACACACACTTGATCTTGTTTTATCTTATGGTTTGCCTGTTCTTAACCTGGAGATTTGTGACGCCTTTTTCTCTGATCATATGCCTGTATTATTTGATGTGAGTCTTGCTTGTGAAACGGTTAAACCGCGCGCTGCTCCTCGGCGCGCTCGTATGATTAACCCCTCCACTGCTGGTCAGTTCTCTGTCGCCTTTAAACAGAACTGTGTGAATCGGGAACCTATGTCACCTGAAACGGATGAGCTTAGCTCATGGTTTCACTCTACTTGCAAAGCTGCCATAGACATTGTTGCTCCTTTAAAAACCAGGCAACCTAAAACTAAATCTGAGCCTTGGTTAAATGACACGACTCGGGCTGTCCGACAGGATTGCCGTAGAGCTGAGCGTAAATGGAAAAAGGACAAACTGCAAGTTTCATTTGAAATGTTGAGGGAGTGTTGGCGTTTCTATCAGATCACTGTGAAAGAGGCAAAAAGCAAACTTTTATCTGACATCTTTCTGTCAAATCGTCATAAGCCACGTGTTCTGTTCCAGACTATTGATTTGGTCCTTAATGCCCCCCAGAATAGCTTTATAGAGACCTCTACCGCGGTCTGTGAAGATTTTCTTCACTTTTTCATTAATAAGGTAAATTCCACTAGAGCTCAAATCTCTGCGCCTGCAATTGACCCCTCAGTTCCTGCACCGTGTTCTGCTGTCTTTAATCAGTTTGAGCATGTAGCTCTGTCTTTTGTACAGGAGATTGTCTCCAAGTTAAAGCCCTCTGGTTCTCCAAATGACCCTGTCGCGCCTCGACTTTTTAAAGAGGTTTTCCCCACTGTTGGACCATCTGTGCTGGCAGTTTTAAACAGCAGCCTGCTCTCAGGGAAGGTCCCCGAAAACCTGAAGCATGCAGTAGTGCAACCTCGTATTAAAAAACCCAGCCTGGATCCCACAGTTCTGGCTAATTTTAGGCCCATTTCCAAAATGCCTTTTATGTCAAAGATCCTGGAGAAGATTGTCTACAGTCAAATTATGTTTTTTCTGGAAGAGAACAACATACTGGAGGTTTTCCAATCTGGTTTTAAAACTATGCACAGCACTGAAACAGCGCTTTTAAGAGTCTTTAATGACATCCTTTTATCTACTGACTCTGGGGACTGCGTTGTGCTCCTACTTATTGACTTAACTGCTGCTTTCGATACAGTCGACCATGATATCCTGATCTCCCGCTTGGAGAAGTGGGTGGGCATTGAGGGAAAAGCCCTGGAATGGTTTAGGTCATATTTGAAGGACAGAACTTTCTCTGTCAGCCTTGGTGACTCCGAGTCATCCTCTGCTCCACTCCTGTATGGGGTCCCACAGGGCTCAGTATTAGGCCCCCTGCTATTCTCCCTCTATTTGCTCCCTCTTGGGTCCATTTTTAGAAAGCACGGCATCGCATTCCACTGCTATGCTGACGATAGCCAGATTTATGTCCCTCTAACAAAGAAGGGTGGTTACTTAATTAGCCCACTGATAAAGTGCCTAGATGACGTAAAGGCCTGGATGGCGTGCAATTTCCTTAAACTCAATGAAGGAAAAACAGAAGTAATGGTTTTTGGTAGCACCACTGACACCACTTCTGTAGACCTGGGTTCCTTGCATCAGTACACCAAGCCCACCGTTACAAACCTTGGTATTAAAATGGACCGTGAACTCAAACTTGAGAGTCAGATTAAGTCGGTGGTAAAAACGAGCTTTTATCACCTGAGGCAGCTAGCCAAAGTAAAACCTTTTCTCTCCAGACAGCAGTTTGAGACAGTAATCCATGCCTTTGTTACCACCCGGCTGGACTACTGTAACTCTATTTACATGGGGGTCAGTGGGTCCTCCCTCGCACGACTGCAGCGGGTGCAAAATGCAGCAGCAAGGCTCTTAACAGGCACACGGAAGTATGACCACATTTCCCCTGTTTTAGCTTCTCTCCACTGGCTGCCAATTTATTTTAGGATCCATTTTAAAATTCTTTTATTTACTTTTAAATCCCTATATGGCATGACGCCACCATACCTTACTGAGCTGCTACAGCATTACACGCCGAACCGCCCTCTCAGGTCAGCGGACCAACTGCTCCTGAATGTGCCTAAAACCAGGTCAAAGCTCAGAGGGGACCGTTGCTTCTCTGTAGCAGCTCCCAAATTGTGGAACGCTCTGCCCCTGGAGATCAGACAGGCCTCCACACTGCCTGCTTTTAAATCGCTTCTTAAAACCCACCTCTTCTCCTTAGCGTTTTAACATTTGGCGTTTTAACATCTTTCAGTGTTGCTTTTTTGCTTTTAAATTGTTTTTTGTTTTTACTTGTACTTGTTTTATGGTGTGTGAGCTGAGCTGTGTTACTTCTTTGTATGCTTTGTTTTATCTATTTGCCTGTACAGCACTTTGGTCTGGAGGTTTAAAGTGCTTTATAAATAAAGTTGTATTGTATTGTATTGTATTATGCCTGAATAAAGGTACTCAAGCTTTACTCTATTTTCAAGTTTTTCTTCAAAAAGATGAATTTGTCTACGTCAGGGGTCGGCACCGTAACCAGTGGCACACTAGGAATAAGTGGAATAAGTGTGCAAAAATATTTAAATTGTATTTTCGGATCCTGAACGAGACCGCTGCCAGAGCGCGTCTCCCCGTTACCCGCAGAAGGAAGCCATGCACGCAGCGCAGCCCCGCTCTCTTTAACTCCAGGTGACTTTCTGCCGCTTTCCTCCGTGGTGCTGATCGTTTCACCACAGAGGAAAGCACTTCACTAATTGCAGTAGACTACCCATAAGGAGCTGTACAAATGACGCAGTTTTTGCGTGGCTGTGTATTTAGTTGAAAGCCCAGTGGCGATCTGCTCATCTCTCATCGAAATAATATGCTACAATGGGGCGGACTGGCCATCTGTGTGTTGAACTTTCCTGTCGGCTCCCAAACCGTAGTCGAGAAGGGCAGAAGCAACGAGCTTCAGGTTCAATAACCCACTTTACGAGCTCTTCTTGGGAGGCCGTTGCATTTATTTAGCTGTTCTTCTGTTTCACAAAATACATCACAGACCTCTGTTTTTCTGCTGCCTCGTTTCACTTCCAGAAACATACACACGTTCCCTCACTGTCGCTCTACCATCCACAAACACGTATGCACAAGCCACACCCCTCTCTCAAATCAAATCAAATCAAATTTTATTTATAAAGCACATTTAAAAGCGATTTTTGGTCGAGCCAAAGTGCTGTACATGCATTAAAAACACATATAATCACAATAAAAGACAATAATTTACAACAGATATAAAACAAACACAGGGAATAGTGAGGAGTCGTGCTCCGCTCTCTTAAAGGGACAGCGATCTCATCTCACTCTGCGTGACCCTAATATCATAACATGTGTGCTCTGGAGAATCACAGAACGGACGATCGTCCTTATCATTATGCCGTTTAAACCAATTATTTAAATGTGTTTGTCAAATTCGACATCATGTAAGTTGCGCTGACAGGTCCACACACTGCTTCCTCGCAGAGAGGCGTCAAGCTCCTCACCCCCCCCCCCCACTTGATAATTCTCGATCGTTGGCACGCTGATAACATTTTTTTTTTAAAATGGCACTTCATATCAAAAAGGTTGCCGACCCCTGGTCTACGTTGTCAGTAGTGAGGGCAGATCTGTTGGTGGTAACTATGTCACCTGCCGTCGAGAAAACCCTCTCGCTGGGGACTGAGACATGATTGAGCATGTTTGATGTGTTAATGGACGTACATTAGTGTCCGTGACGTCACCCATAGGATTCTGCAGAGTTGCCGAGAAGCCCTTAGTAGGCAGTCGGCCACTAACGGCTTGACAGCGAAGTCAGAGTTCAACTCCCGCCTGCTCCAGCCTGATCCAAATAAGGGCAAAGAGGCGGAGCCGAGGCGGGACCTGCTGCCTCCGAACTGGAAGTAAACAGAGCTAGCTCAGGCTAAGAAGCTAAGCTAACATGAAATACATGCATACCAATTTACTGCTAACAGTGTAGTTCCCCTATATAAACGTTACATTCATAATCAAATGAGACAATCTGCAAGAGAATTAGCTATATTTTGTTATTCTTAATGCTTGTCATTCACATGTTAAGAAAATAAGTACCGATACATAGCAGAACAATTGTGGCGATGTTCAGCTTAATAAGCCTTATTCAACATAATTTATGAGCTAATACTACAGCAGGCGAACCAAGTCTGCGTTTCGCTGCATTCCTTGATCTCCAGTTATAACGACGGACTCCACCGCCCGGACCTAACGGAGCCGCAGTGGGCTAGCTCCGGGACGCCGGCTGGAGCTAGCCCCCTGCAGCTCCGTTAGCTCCGGCGGGCGGCCACCACTGGGATAATTGGGTCTCCTATTAACATTTGCTCCCGTTTAGCATTATGGGCGTCATAGCCATAGACTATACAAGTCAAGGGTCAAGTACAGTACTATAACTGACTAATAGTGATGGGTCGTTCACGAACGATTCGTTCTTTTTGAACGAATCGTTGAAGTGAACGAGATGAACTGATTCCTCCCACAAAACGATTCGTTTGTTTGAGTCGCCGCCTTCCGCCAAAAGCTGTTCGCGAATGACGAACTTAAAGAACTGGCGGAAAAAGTTCAGAACTGTTTCCTACTGTTCTTTTATCTTATATCCCTTTCTTTCAAGAGGAGGGTCCCGTTAGGGCCCCTCCGAAATACTGGATGAAAACAATTCACTCACAGATTCATAATCATGAAGGTGGAATCTAACTATATTCATAATAATATGTATTGCATCCATGGGTAGAAACATGTTTTTTTCTGCTGTAAAGTTGGGCATTTTAACATGGGGGTCTATGGAAATTGCTCCTTTCTGCAGCCAGTCCCTAGCGGCCCATGTGTGAACTGCAGTGTGTGGCACTTCCGTATTGGCGTCCTGGCTGTTCCCCAGAGTTTGCCGCTTGGTTACCACTAGCATACCGCAACGCTGTCGAACAACGCCGACACACCGTCCTCGTCCGATCCACAACTCGCACCCCATCATTGTTGTAGTCCACAGGGAACCCGAAATGTTCCCACACACCTGATTTAAAAGAAGCAGGTGGGTCTTCTAGCTCCTGTGTGTTGTGTGAACTCGCCATAGCTACTAACTTTTTTTCATCATGTATTGTGTTCGTTTTGTTCTTGTTCTTCATTTGTTATTTACGGGCAGCTGGCTTTTAGGCGCAATACCGCCCCCTGGATTATATATACTGTAATACTGCCCTGAGTGACAGACTTTTTTCCCACTCGTAAAAAAAGGCGTATTCGCCGTGTGACTCCATGTGCCGAACCGTGACGTCTGAACCGTGACGGTACGGGACGAATACGGATACCGTTACACCCCTAGTAGAAAGCCAAATAAACGAAAGACGGGGGTTGAGCAAGTTAAAGAGACAGAGAACTTTTAAAAATCGAAATGCTTGTCAGGACCTATATTCATCGGGTTGTAGGATTTCAACGCTAAGGTCATTAGTTTATGGATATGATACAGGCAGAACATAAAAGCTCTGGTACTATTGTCTCCCTATCCACTAATTACACAATTGCTTGGACAACAGCGACAATCATAAATATTAAGATAAACCTTTATTTATTCGTAGGGAGATTAAGGAATAAACTATTGCTTTCAATTAATTATTAACAGAGATTAATGACTGAATTAGGCTGAAGCAGGAATGTTTTCTGGGGTGAATCACAGTTTTGTCAATATGCATTGCAAAGCTGTTAAATGGAAGAAACCCATTTTTGAATCTATTTCACAAACTGGCCTGTGAGCTGAGCTTCAAGGCAGCTCAGGCTACTTTGTGTTTCTCCTTGATTCTGCCAAGTCACTCAACCTAAAAAGGGCTGCTTTTGTGTCCCCAGTCTTACAATGACTTTCTAGTTGTAGAAGTAATTTTACACTGACATTAAATTGTTAAATACAGAAGGGCACTCACCAAATCCTAAGGAGGCCTGTGTACTCCATCAGGAGAGGTGGAATGACTTCTGAAACCCCATCCTCCTACACCTCCGATATCAGATTAGAGATAGCTGTGATTGACTATTTCCTGTAACATCCCGAAACTGATGATCCCAAATTCGCAACGACTTCACAAGGTTTGCAGAGTAGAGAAAAGAACCAAGATTTCAACTTCTCTCCAGCTCTGTTTGAAGAGATACACAATTCCAGGAGACACTGTGCTGAAGTGTCAACCCTTTACCTCCAGATAAATTATACACAGTCTTCTCTTTCTCTATGACAACCGACTTTCGACCCTGCCTTTGAGTGTGGTCGTTTGGAACAAAATAAACAGGAAGTACAAACTAGTTCTGATTATCCCGGTCCTCAGTGGGCCACTTCCACCAGATTTATCCAGCCCAACAATCAAATAGGAAATCCCCATTAGAGCTCGGTTGGGAGTGACAGTTAGGACAGATTATCTGTATAGTGTGAAGTCTTTACAGATTTATCCATCCATCTTAATCACTCTAATTCACTTGTGGACTGTTCTGAGCCACCCTGATATTGTGAGATCTGTTTGGTATCAGTGACTGCATGAGTCCTTTGAGGGGATGAATGCTTCTCACCTGCCATGGCGAATTCTGTTTCGTAGGTTTTCCTTTTATCACTGCATATTGTACATCAATATGCATATTAATGCATATGCGATCAAACGGGGGTGTTGTGAGATTAGAGGCCTTGACGTAAGTGACAAGAGGATCATCACAGCTACATGGCTGTGTGTCTGATACGCTGCTTTTCCTAATCGTCTATAAGACAGGGAAACAAAAACTCAGACAAGTGTGATTTCAGACATTTTCAAAATGTCTACGGATTTGCAAAGTTTTCTCATGGGGCCTGAAGTATTTGAGAGGAACTGCTGTTCTCAATCTACCATGACGTTGAGCTCTCTCTCTGTACCAATGCTCTGGAACCATAACTCATTTGATCTGTTGCCACACAGTTACTATAATTGTTTTGTTTTAAAAGAAAACTTTTATCAAAGTTGTTAACTGCTGCGAAATGGATTAGTATTCCATATTTCTCCACACAGTCTATGGATTTGTTTGTCAGCGGAAGATAATTGGATCATTGATCTGGTCATTCGTCCCCTTTATCTGGACAACAAGCTCAAGCCCACGCTTCAAACTTAATATATTTATGGATTATCAACAACAGTAACAACATCTAAAGATCTACCTTACTCTTCGTGACAAGTTACTATTCACTTTATAAATCTTTCACTAACATTCTGCACACTGAGGGCATATTGGTCACAAAAACATTTTGCTAATATTAATCAAGAAAGTGAGACACATTTGTAGACAAATGAGCAAAGTTTGACCATTTCCCACTGAATCGCACTGTGGCTAAAATAGTTAAAAACACTCAAACTTCCCCAAACACAACACAAGCACATAAATTCACTCACTTCAAGTATTCAGCAAGAGTTATAGGGGGTGGGTGCACGCTCATTTACACACATTTGCATGTCATTAGCACTTCAAACCTGCAAACTTGAAAGGCTTTTCCTTCTCAAGAAACACTCTAATCTCTCTCTCTCTGCCTCCCTCTGTTTCTGCGTGTCGTGCTCTTTCTCAGGTCTCTGCTCTCTCACACAAGCAGTGATTAAGGAAGCTCAGGACATCAATTAGGAAGTTTAACCTTCTGTTCAGACTTATGACAGCTTATCTATCTATGATGTGTTTGGGGAGTCAGTGTGATGTCACTGCTTGTGCCGCAATCTTGACGAAATGCCCCAATTGACTAAAACATTTGCACAAATAAAGGGAGACCTTGAAACGAATGATACTGTAGTAGAGATTTCTAGTTATTTGATTCTCAACTAGAACACGTCTAAAGCTTTCTAGTAATTTTAACCATAAGTAGAAACAAAGGTAATTACTGTACATGTATTGATTATAGTGTGACTTTAAATATTGAATTTCAAGTCAATAGAATATTATTAAAGTTAGTAATCTAAAAGTTCCAGATCCCATTCACCTGATTTTCAAAACAATCTGTGTGTGTATGTGTGTGTGTGTGTGTGTGTGTGTTTGTGTGTGTGTGTGTGTGTGTGTGTGTCAGATACAACACTATATGCCACATTTGAGTTAATTATATCCAGCAAGCCCAAGCAACTCTTCTTATTTCTTTCAGCAATGTTGATACAAAAAATATAATTTAACCATTCAATTCAAAACAAACAAACAGCCTCAACTCTGGACACCATTAAACATCGAGGCAGACCTACTGCTGTTTTGATTAATTATGCAGCTTATACACTTCTGTTAAGTTTGATACTGGCTGTAAAAACAAGTATTAATAAGTTGCAACATGTAAAATCCTTGCTGCTCTGCATTGCCCTTCATTTTCCTGAAAGATCATAATATTATACCGACTTTGGTTTTTGACACAATGACAACATCTAATTAGAGATGGCAGGAACTTTCATAAACTGAGTTCTACTGAGATTAATAGAAACAGCAGTGACAAGCAGTAGACTGGTAAACTTGCAGGAATACCAACAAAGCTTCAACGCCATCAACAACCCGAAACCCCAAAGGCATTTCAAAACATGTAATCACTGTCATGCTTTCCTGTAAAATATTCGTATCCTGTTAGGAAGAGGCAGACTTTGACAACACTTCTCCATTTCCTGTCCCAAGTTTAGACAGCTTCTTCAACTGAAGATAACTTCTTGGTGCTGACAAAAAGAGAATATAGCAGAGAGTAGTGACAGGCATCAAGGGCTTTCTGAGACAACAGCCTCAAACACAGAAGTGTGATTCCTCATATTTTGGTTTATTAATTACAGATTTAACTTGCTTTTTAGTCAACAGTAAGTACTTTCAAGTATTTCATTAATCTTTTATCAACATTTTCCCTCTGTTTTATTTTTGATGCGTAATACGGCAATCACAGTCAGTTTGTGGCTTTTATCTAAAAAGGGTTTATTTAAAAGGGAAAATATAACTGGGAAAAATATTTGATGTACATGTTGAGAGTATCAAGACATCTGTATTTGTTTTTGAGATAACATGACATGAGAGCCAGTGACAGGGACACTATTGTCTGTCTACATTTATCTCAAAGAACATTTTGGGACACATCCAGTTGGACAGTGACAGATACTGCAGTATTTCCATAGCAATGGAAGTAGGGGTTGTGGCTCACTGCACATACTAAATTAAGCAGAAGTAACACAATCACAGATAAAACTAAAAACATACTGACAGATAACCAGTGAAGGGGCAGTCCCACAGAGGCCAGGGCAATTCCTCAGCTTATTATTGACGTTGTTCAGAGGTCAGGCAGAGCATGGAGCTACAATGTCCATCTCCAAAGAGATCCTTTGTAACAGGTAAAACAGGGATTCATTTGGATCAATTTATGAGGCTGAACATGTTCCTGCTCTAAACAAGTCATATTCAAATAAAATAATACAGTTCTCTAATGCAATGTTAAAGGTACTAATAGTGTAAGCTATACATATAATATTAATAATGTACATTTGTTTGTTTGTCTTTTATTTCTACGGTTCCCTTTTTCATGTTTTTATTTTTAAGGTTGTTTAAATATGTACAATGAATGCTCTTAAGTCGCCAAGATTAGCAATTGACCTTCCACTTAAATTGTGATGAAAGTGGAGATGCAAATAAGCCAAGCAGACATAATTATTTAAAGTTTTTCCATATCATTATATCAGGGCTAACTTGCAACAAAAAAAAAACGACTCTGCTAGACATTACATTACATTACATTGCATTTAGCTGACGCTTTTATCCAAAGCGACTTACAATAAGTACATTCGACCAGGAAGACACAACCTTGAAGAAAACAGAATCATATAAGTACATCAGGTATCATAGAGCCAAATATTTCAAGTGCTACTCAACTGGCTATAGCTAAGCCAGTCCTTTATTAGTATATAAGTGCCTTGTTAGTAATTCTATCGCTCGAAGTGGAGTCGAAAGAGATGAGTTTTCAGTCTGCGCCGGAAGATGTGCAGGCTTTCTGCTGTCCTGATGTCAATGGGGAGCTCATTCCACCATTTTGGAGCCAGGATAGCAAACCCACGTGTTTTTGCTGATGGGAACTTTTACAAATCATTTACAACAAATGCACAAATATATAAAGCTGATCAAATTCACTGTCGCCAGCTGAAATGAGCCTACATTTGCCTAAGTGTCTGAAGTCAATGACACCTTGTTTAAATAAAATACTATGAATTGTGATGAATATGCCGCTGTTATCTTTGCAAACGGCTTAAAGTATGGAAAGTATGGAAAGTGTGGAAAGCGTGACAGGCAACAAAGGGGGAGAGGATTTAGAAAACAGTCAATGAATTGCTGCTGCCCTTTGTTTTTCTCACCTTATGAACTGTTTTTCTAATTTTGACATCCCTTATGCGGCAATGCAGGATAAAAGATCACTCTTTACGTGCCTTGCCATAAACTCACCACTGCGCCTGTCGGGTGCTCTGTCCTGACACATACATTGTACAGCTTTTACAAAAGGGCTTCCTGCATGCCAATTGCAACTGAGGCTTACGCATTGATAAGATGGTTTAGCTTCACACTGGGCGCACACATGACACACTGATGTGCACACATGACAGCTGATGTGGTTTAGCTTCACTCTGATCAGATATGTGTGAATCTGTCCTGTCTCCTGGTTCAAATGTAATTTTGTTAAGTTATCACATGGCTTCTAAGAAGAAAAATATTACATTTGTTGTTCTTACAATAGAGATGATCCATTTAAAAAGGGATGGTGCCCATTTTGTCTTCACGCCATTGACACAATGTGTACATCCAGCCAAGTATATAAGGGATGTTGCAGTACTGCTATGTGGTGCATGGTTATTTTCATAACGTGTGACCATAACTTGTAATTTTTATAAATGTGTTAAATGAGAAAATGGTAAAAGAAAGTGTATATTTATGTGATAAGGCTGAACAAACTATGTCAGCATATCAACAGTTTATTATATCATTTAATTATTGAAATAAGCCTTCAAAGAGTCCATCGCTAAGAACTCTAATTAGTGAGGTTTATCTGTAAAAGGTTGTTTCACAATAATTCAACGGTCTTGCTCAGGTAAAGATAAGAGAAACCACATTATTCCTTGTTTAATTTAAAATTAGCTTTAATGTTTGAGACTGCCCTTTCTATCGTAGCTTTTTTAATCAGCATGTATCGGTATTGACAAATGAATATTTATCCCCAGTTTGCTTGTTGTTTCCCCCGAGAACATGGATTAAACCAGAACGCAGCTTGGTAATTAATTTCAGTCTGAGACAGGTTGAGGTGGAACGATGGGATTTCTTTCTGCCGCTCTCCGTCTCCTTTAATTTGCTACTTTACTTAATTCAATTCAAATACAATTCAGGAGCATTTTATCAATAACATGGACGGTTCTCCCGGTGCAATACAAAACTAAACCCTCTTGTGAAAACACGACGAGCAGAAAGAAGATATCAGGAAAAATATAGAATCACGTCAGATATTGGATGATGAAATATGACCCGGGTTAAGCATACTGCATCCATTCCTTCTATTGTTTTCAATCTTTTTTTCCAGTGGTGTCTTCTTTCCTTATTTCGCTAAATCCCCTGACTTGTATTTCCCAACTAACTGATCTGTTTATCTTATTTTACACCTTTCTGAGGATATCATGTGCAAGCTGCAGCTCAGACAAAGCCGGTGAAGATGCTAGAAAGAAGAACCAAGTCTGAGGCTCATTATTTTTCATGTACTCTACTATGGGCAGTTGGATATGATTATACAGTTATCCATGGAACAACAAACCATGTTAATATAATTTGCCTATAAGCACACACAGAAGTATAACCACCTTCCAATATTGCCCAATATAGCAAACTCCTAAAAGCTTTTCCTTTCTCATGAAGTTTCTACCTGTAATGATTAAATAAATGCAGCTCCCTCTGGTGGAGTGCAGCCGACAATCCTTAGCACAGTTATAGCAAATGTTTCAAAGTCTACGCTGAACACAAACCATCTGATACCCCTGTGATACATGTAGGAGGAAGCTACATCCTTATCCTCCTTTGTTTCCCTGTTAACACAATAGAATTATCACCTTGCACCTCTCCCTCTTCTATATGGTCCTCTCGTCCTGACAGTAACAGGCACAGTAGGTAGTCCTTTAGAACATCTCCAGACATCCCATCTGCAGACATCCCATCTGCATGTGTTGGGTACAGCAATATAACAGCATTTTCTGTGCACAAACATGATATGGACTGTCTTCTGTGTCCACTGTTGAAAATCATTTAGACTGAGCGTCAGTAATGAGAAGCAGCTGTTATCGTTCACCAGCTGGGCTTAGAAGGAAATGACAAGTAAAGTGCTGCGGGGAACTAACTGGGGCGGTACTCCTTCCTTCAAATCGTATGCAATGTCTTCGTGGTGAGTACATTCATCCAAAGGCTCTGTCATTACTATACTGAAGTCTCAGCGTGCATTTGCATTTAAGAGGAGAGAGTATGTCTCTCATTCTGTGTGTTCTCCTTACGCTCTGCACAGTTCTCTCCATAATTGTGTCAATATATGGAAAAATACGATTAGTTCCACTCTCAGGTGGTTACGGACTAAAATATATCAACGGTGTTAATCAGATGGGTCATTTAAACTGAAAGGAATATTTGCCAAATTTGTTCTGGTTTCATAATCAGCAGCAGCGTGGGAACACAAATAAACTACTTATTTCTTTGGTGAAATCAAAATGAAATTAGAGTTCTCACTCTCTCTGCGAGGACACATTTCTATAATGAAATTGCAGCTATTGAGCTTATCTTTCCTTTTTGCTTGTGGAAACTGCCTCTATGTTCAGGTGTCTGGATGAGCATTTTCTTCTGCAGTAATTGAATGACGATTCAGAGCCAGCTTCACTAGGATTTATGAAGAAGGCTGAATATGACAACAACACTGAGCCTGCTTCCAATTGCCACTCAAGAGCACTACAACCAAAATAATTCCCTGCACTCAGACAATCAAAACTCGTACGCCAACCTGTGATTCACATCATGAACCAGAGCAAGGTAAAGAGTGCCTCATCAAAGATGGTAAACCCTAACCCTGTCAACATAGATACTGCACCAATGGTTTCATCAATTACGGACACTACTATACCTTGTAATACCGTAACAAGGATGTATTGTAAGCTGATATGTAAAACAGTACAACATAAACCGACGCCTTGCGAAAGCTCTAATTGTCTACGGGTTTTCTTGACAACACGTCGGTTCTATGCTCATTATGTAGTAGTAGCTTGACAAACAAGGCTGTCTTAATTAGCTTCAACGTAATCTGCATGACAAGCCTGCAGAATGTAGAATATGATATTTAAAGAACCGAGACAGAAATGTGGGTGAATAAATTAGTGATGTGATTTTAATAGTATGCATGTTTTGCATAGTAGCTACTGTATAGGAAAATGTTAGAACTTGGATTAGAAACCAATGTGCCAAATGTACTCAGTTCAAAGGCAATATGATTGGCCTGTCATTGGATGTAGCCAACAGGTAAGTCTTCCCCCATGTTTATAATTGTGTTGCGGTTATACAGGAGCTGGGTGGGGTAGCGGGGGACATGGCCCATTGGCTTTAAGCCTCGAGAACGTCCTCCCTAGCTGGATGGATCAGCAGAGGAACGACAGCATCGTGGATTAGTGCAGCCTGTCAAGGTCTGACGGTGCAGTGACAATTTAATCGCTGAACAGGCTCCCCAAATAAAATGGAAGACGAGAGGAAGAAAAATAGGAAGGGAAAGTTAAGAGGCTGTGGTCTTCATTTATATGATTCATATTGTCATATCAGATTCTGTTAATACTGCTGTCAACGTCTCTTGGGTCTTAGGGAAAAAACAACATAAACAGGCTCATAGAGACAGAGACTAAAGCACTCTCCGCCTATCCTTAAGCTCAACGCTACAGCAACAGCCAATAGAAATAGCTCTTTCCCTCATGGGGAGCCGGGAATTGCTGTGTCTTTTATTTATTTATTTTGTGATAGTTCATGTGCTCTCTCATCAGGGTAGATGAACATGTCCCCTAAGGCGTTTGGATTCACACACACATTGTAAGTGTGTTGGTTATGAAATACTGGTTTCACAAGTTATCTATCTGCACAGATTGCTTTTGGAGGAACAGACGAAAAACAGAATCGATGTTCATTTAAGTAATGATCTAATATCTTATGTCAGCATAGCTGTGGATGAAGCAATGAAATGTGCAAATTGTGTTTTGAATTATTCACAACGGCATGTCATTCATACCATTAGGTGGCAATTATTTTAATGTCTGATAAATCAATACAGCAAAAATATAATGCAAATGATAATTGCTGTTAGAGCATTTGAATGGAACCGGCGTAGCAGAAGCTCTAAAAGTTAGTCAACACATATTTGTTCTGCTTCTGGCCTCTCTAATGAGGGAAGAAGTTACCATGGTAATAGTAGACACGAGCTACCTTGAGCTTTGCCAGCCTTTCAATGCAGACACAAGCACAAAGACAGTGACTCAAAGGCACACATACAGCACAGTTATCCACCCTCTATGCTGAGAGAATACATCCAAACCATTAAAGAAGCACAGATATCTAAAGGCTTGGTCAAACATAAATAAACCATTGGGTGAGTCTGACTTCTTCTTCTACTGTATAATTAGCCTTATCAAAGGCAGCGTCACATCTCTTTTGACGATTTAATCACTGCCTCTATTGTCATTGAGAGGTTAGGATCTACACTACAGCAAATGGAGGTCAGACCCATATGACTTCCTTTGACTTATTTAACTCAACCTATAATTAATGCCAGATTGGCACGGATAACATAAGTCTCCATTTCATCAAAAACACCCTTTGTTACATGATCATTACATCCACATGTAAAACTTTCTTCAGGTTTAAAACTTTTTAAATGAATCCAATTTCATGTGCAGGCCCCTGAATCCTAGATACTTGCAATATCACCAGATAGAACAAAGGTGGACAAATATCTAACCAGTTGACTTTAAGATGGTACACTGCCTTGTGAAAACTATTTCATAAAATACCTCCTCTTTAATTCTTATATAGCTCGCTTCTCAGCTTTACCCGGAATAGTAATTTGTGTTGTTATTATTATGGATTTACCCATAAATCAGAATGAAAAATATTCAAAGCCCATAAAAATGGATTACTGTGTATGGAAATGTTTTTACTGATACACACAAAGCACGGTCCAATCCATGTTCTTCCCTTAATGTGTCTCTTTGGCAGGGTGGCATCAAGCTGTTTTAAAAAGCTAACTTGCAGCAGCTTTACATCATCTGTGCAACACAGGCAAGCCTCTTTGTAGTGTGCTGTTGACACAATGCCCATACAAGTTAGGAACCATTCTGTTAAAAAGAGGGATGTATTTCAAAGAAGGCCATTTTCCCTACTTATTTCTGCATGACATATATTTTCCATTTTAGGAAGAAAAACAAGATTTTGCAGCATAGGATGATGTAATAGCAGAAGCAATATCTGTTTGATAAAACTGACGTTCTGTGGATAAGTTATTTTGAATAAATTGAATAAATAAAGAATTGTGAAGAGGATCCACATTATGCAATCCATATACAACAATGAAGAATGGACATGTTGGCGGTATCGCGTTCCCTGTGTAAATCACCCACTGCTTCTTAATGACTGAATGATAAACCGTTGTTGTGTGTCACCAAAACGCAACACAATGCTGCATGTGGCGGCCAAAGCTGCAGTGCACCATCATTCCGAGATATTCTCCAACATCCTCCAAGCGTGGCTAACCGCATGCTTCTGGTTTGCTGAGTACATGTTAAAACGATTCCGCTGAGCCCCTCACTACAAAATCAAACCCTGCATCCCCGACTGAGGTCCAATATTTGTTCAACTAATAATTGTATTGAAAGGCAGCAAGAGCTTTACATGAGGAAGGGCGTATTATCAATGAGAATTGAGCTGAATAAAGGGCCTCCATGTAGTGATCAATTAACACACGGTTATTTCCATAAAATATCATCGAGCCTCCAGGTCCTATTTCCTTGGGGTCTATGAGGACTCTAATTGGCTCTGGCAAGCTCCACTTCACTGAATTACTCACGCACCCTCCTGTAATTCACAGACCTCACACACAGAGCAAACCAATGCATTACTCTTTGCACCACCAACTAACCTCCTAATAACTCCACATGGAACCATTTGCATTATTATAGACAAAAGTAAACAAACAAACAAACATACTGTGCTTATTTGCTACGAAATTAGATGTGCTTAAGTGAAAGGAAAGGAACAATTTCAGTAACTAAGCCTTAATGCAGCATCAATATTAATAATTACAATTATTCGTGTTTGTTTGTCCATCCAGGTGAAAGTAAACAATTGGAAAACAAACCTTGAGAGGGTTAAGCATCTAAGAGGCAGTGGTGGCAATGTCGATCACAAGGTGGCCCCAGCTTAAATAATACACTGCTTTACAAGTGTTTTTCAAAGTGGGGGCCCGACCCCCCGCGGGGCCACCAGGGGGTGCCAGGGGGGTCACGCAAAGTTGGAGGGAAAAGGGAATCTTTTTTTTTTTACAGTTACATTTAAAAAAAAATTGTTTAGATGTTATTAATAACTGCATATCTATCAATCTATGTGTCCTCCTTTGATGCCAATCTTTTAATATTTTTTATTTATTAATATTTAATTGTATTGTTTTTAAATCTCACGACTGCCCGTCAAGCCAATCAGAATCGAGCTGCTGCTACTGAGAGTGAAACTGAGTATAGAGAGGCGAAGTCACGCCCATCTACTTCCGGCCCATGGGACCCCGGAAACGAAAAATAATACATTGAATTCAATGGAGAGAGAAAACGTATCTTTTGATCCCGTTTGAATTGTGCCACGAACTACACATATGATGTTTGTCAATCTTAAACAATCATTTCCATGTAAAAAAAGTCACATTTTGTCGTACAACTGTTGAAATATAAGACTATGAAAAATACGCGACTACAAAGACTACAAATCCCAAATCCCATTCTGGGTCGCGTAAGTGATGTCATAGGCGATAATGCTCCAAGTTGCTCCAAGTGGTTGGTTCACTTTTACAAGATGCCTGTGTGCTTTGTACCAGGTTGTAATCACACAAGTGATCATACCACTTGCTCGTTCTATCGCTTCCCGTCTGATGAAAGGACCAGGAGTCGCTGGATCAGACATATCAGGTAATATCATAGGTAATATACATGATGTGCATGGAACATAGTCAAGTTAGCTACCTAGCTAGTAGCGATGAGTAGCGAGCACGTTAGTTAGCATTACATTACTTAGCCTTGTCAGTTTTAGTAGCCTTACCATGAAGTTATTATTTTATTACATGAAGTAAACCAAAATATTAAACAGTAAGAGTAGTCATGATGGTAAGTATTTTGTGAACCATTTGAAGAGTAGCCTACTGCTCCCTCCACCGGGTGCTAAGGAAGCAGTTCAGGGAGAGTGGAAGGCAGGCAGGGGTGATAATTGTGATGACAGTGACAGTGACAGTGAGGGGGAGTCAATCTGTTTGTTGGAAAGACAGTCGTTGTGTGCTTACTGAGAGAAAATTGTTAGAAGAGATAATTATTCAAAGTGTTGTTACTTTAAAGTGTTGTTACTGACCTTTTTCTCTTTTTTTCCCCTTACCTCACCTGTAACTGCTGAGACGTTGAGGAACATGCACACTGACCTGCTCTGGCAACCTGATTTCCACTGTACGTAATAGTATTTAGTTATGGTATATTATTTATATACATCAAAAGGCACAATGCACCCCCCAGAGACACACATGTATTGAGTGTGATATTTTGCATAGGTCATGTGAAATCATCTTTACATACTAGAAAACTGTAGGAGCGGCAACTTGTTTTGAAATTAAATTTTTAATATTCGATAATAAAGTTGATCTGTTTTCTTCTTCTCTCTTCCCAGCTCCATCCATCACCGCTCTGTTCCTGCAGGTCTTGCTTGCTAATCAATGCTCATATTTTTTTACACAATTACAAATAAAGTCAATGTATTGTATGACATGAAGTTGTGCTTCATTCTGAGTCAATCATAAAATCATTCTGCCTTCAACTGCACAATGACTGTGGACTGCACCGACATCCATGTAGCTGCCCCCCCCCAGTAAGATGAACCAAGCAAAGAGGGTCACCATCATGCCCAAGGACATCCAGCTGAGAGAGGGCTTAGACTGACCTGAGACCAGCACACCCAAACACAACAGCTCTTTTAAGAGCCACACAGTTTCAAAGAGTTGCAATCCTACGTTATTATAATGATTAAACTGGTTCATGTATCACTTAGTTTACTGAACCGTGATGAATGAGAGAAATTAGTGAGGTAGTGGTTTACTGAAGTTACAAAGACATTAATATATGAGTAACAGGTCAGTGTAAACACACGCTTCTGTCAATTATAGATCAAACTATTTATATAAAAAATATGTAATAAAGTTCTCAAACAAGTATTCGGTATATTCCTTGATAGCTTTTGGAGAAGGTTGTTTTTAAGTTTACTAAAATCTATCGTTTCAACTGTTTCACTTTATAAAAAGGGAACAGGTGAGTAGAGCATCATTGAGTTTCTTATTCTGTCAGTAAATTATCCAAATGAAATGTTTTTCATTATTTTAGTCAACCCTAAACAAATTGATTGTACCTTTTAATAATGACCTTACATGGTCGGCAAAGTTAAATTAACTTCAGAAAATCAAATCTGTTCTGAGAAAAAACGAATAAATGTTTAAAGATTCAGGAACTAGCCATCCCACTGAAAAACAGTCTAGAGATTCAAAGGCGTAGTTGTAGTTCAGTCCAACATTTCATTTGGATTCATTTCTCCAACAGTCACTATTTTCATAAAGAATATATATATTTTTCAAAGTCAACTTTATTGTCAATCTTACTCAGTTTGTGTTTATAGACAGAGATCAAAAAGACGTTTCCAACAATCCCAAATACGAAAAATAAAATTATATAATTTACAGATATGTATACAAATATATATATCCTATATACACCATCATGTATAATGAATGATGTAGAAGGAAGTGTGGTAGATAACAAGTAAATAGAGTTACATACAGATCCATGTTACTGCAAAAGATGGAATAACTAAGAAGCACGCAGTATAATAATAATTACATGCAACAATTAAATAACTGCTCAGCATCTCCACCACAATCTGCTGTGTCCTGTTTTCCTCCCCTCTGCATAACACCCCATCACACATAGGAAACACAACGCAGAGTCCGAGGGTGTTAAGAGTATGTTTATTTAAATGTCCTCCTCTCTACTGGCCAACACAGGGAGCATGCTGGGTGTAGAAGTTCTCCAGGAGGAGGAGATTGCCATGCCATGCAGGGTCTTTGGGGATGATGATCGCCTCCTTCGTGGTCCACACAACAAAGTAGCAGAGACTCCGGTCTGTGATGTGCAGCTGCCCTTGGACCTGGTGCCAGTATGGGTGATTGACCCACCCTCCTCACGGAGACAGAAGGATGGTAACTGGACTGCCTCCGCGATGGTCATGTTCCTCTGGCTGTGTGGACACTTCACCTCCAGCAGGGCAGATGGCTGCACAAGTCCATCGGGTGATGCTCCCAAAACATCGACTCACTCACAAAGAGACCAGACTCAAACACTCTCACTTGATAGGCCTCCACAAAAGCCTTCACCCCTTCGGTCTCGTTTACAACCCCCCAGTTGGCAGTTAGCGATGTCTCTGGCCAGTGGGTTGTATGTCTCCTCTCGCTGTTGGTAAAGTTGAGACACCGGCTGGACTACTTTTTAAGTGCCAGGCTTCCTCCACTGGCACTCAACATCTGTGGAGCTGATCTGCCACATGGCAAATATTGCCAATGCTGCAGCGTGGCTGCATTTGTACATCCCCTGTGCACAATCACAGACAGCGCTCTGCATCGCGCCATCGTCTCCCATGCAGATCTGTACAAATAAAGTAAGTACCATTTGTTAGCATGCTATAATAGATTGAATGAGCAATAATACAAGGATGGTCCGGATCTGGGGGGGAAGGTTTATTTTTCCATAGTGTTGTCCTCTTGTCTGATTGTTGTATTGGTTGTGATTGTACATTGTACTTTTCTAAATGTGTATGAATACATTTTGAAAAACATTTGATCAACAATAAAAAAGGATTTGGTCAGGATCTAGACTCAGTGTGTAGTTTATTAATTAATCAATGCTCTCTACATTAGGAACACATACCAGTGTACCAGAGGGAGTCACACACAGCTGTGCCGAGATAACCAAAACCCTTGAATCTACACACAGCAGATAAACTCAAATGACACAACGAGATGTAAAAGGAGATGACACATACAGTATAGTCGATATAAAACTGTCCGCTTCAATCTGAAGAGCAACTCAAACAAAACACGGGAGTGTACCTTGTTCTTGTGAACACTAATGTTATCCACAGCATCCACAGAGACCACAAAGTTCTTAAGGAGAAAACTAGTTACTAAAACAAAACACGTTAGTGTACCTTGTTAGCTAATGTTAGCTAGCTGACATTAACGTTACACATTGCACACATATTACTCACCGAAACCTTGTAAAGCCGGTCCCGCTGCTCTTACAGAACCGACTAACTCCCCTTTCGTGTATGTACAGCTCTCAACATGCCCAGACTTGGAGTGATGTTCACCTCGTTTTATACTTTTCGCCTCGTTCTGAAAGAAGCAGGTGGAATTTGCTAACGTGACGGCCGTCTTTGTGATGGTGACGCGTATTGTGCGAGACCAGAGACCTGTAGTTCACTGAGCGGTTTCACACAAACAAATGTGTAACTTCACAGTTTTACGACACATTTTTATTTTTTTGACTTGCAAAATGTTCTTTTAAATTGACAAACATCATATGTGTCATTCGTGGCACAATTCAGACGGGATCAAAAGATAACCTTTCTCTCTCCATTGACTTCAATGTATATTTTCCCGCTTCCGGGGTCCCATGGAGGCTCTCGGAAGGGGAGGGACTTCGCCTCTCTATCTGCTCAGCTTTTGGAGCAAGTGACAGCTAGTGAATATTTCGCTCTGCAGCTGGATGAGAGCACGGATGTAGCAAATATTGATGTTTATATATATGAATATAAATATGGTTATCGTTAATATTACTGTTGAATATTATATATAATATTATTAAGGCCTAAGTAGCTTTCAAAAATGCTAAAAATATATGTTAATTGTTCATATTACTGTTCAAAATTATATAATATTATAAAGACAGAAATCACTTTAAAAATGCTTTAAAAATATGTTTACTGTTGATATTACTGTTTAATATTGTGCTAAGAATGTTTATAACAGAAGACACAATCAATGTAATTAATGACAAACAAAAGGTAAATACAAACATTGTTTAGAAGAATAACTGATTATTAATTATTAATACAAATATATATATTAAGAAAATGTATTAAGCTGTATGATTAATTTGTCATATTTTCCATCCTAATGTACTCATCATTTAAAAAATTGCAACAGGGGGGTCCCCGCCACAGGATAATGCTATATGGGGGCCCTTGGCATGGCAAAGTTTGGGAACCCCTGATCTACACAACTGAGACCATTCACAACATGAACATTGTGCTTTGCTGAATAAGATATGAAACTTCCTGTTTAGACCAGAAACTATTCTTTTGAAATGTTTACTGAGGCTACAAGTAGGGTCATTTTCTCATAGCCTTCTATGCAACCAGACTTCTTCTTGCAACAAGTGGTGTCGTCCCCTGCTGGCGAATGAAGAACGCTCGTTTAAATGCAGTCACCTGGGGAAAGCCACTGCCATTTTCTATTTTTCTTCAAATTATAAATATATTTGTATATCCTTTTCAAACTCTTTGCAGGTGATATGTTGGACACTTTTATCTTGAATTCCTCATCTGGAGAAAAGCTGTTTTAACTCCTTTTCATAACTAAATACACTTGTGGCTATGTGTTGTGACTAGCATGCACCATTACGCATGAGGAGTGACAGTTGTGGAGCTACTGTATCCTCCATGGCTCTGTCAGGCATTGGCAGGTCCACCAGCACAAAGTGTCCCCACAGTCTGCGGATGGTTCTATTTGTTTCTTCATGTACTGAATACTTTCAACGGGTAAGAGTTCTCGTAGGATCACACAGGAACACGTGTTATCTCTTCCAATAATAATTGTATTTAAGGTGCCTTTGGGAAGAAGCTTTGGTGAAAGGTTTTATTTAACACTAACCATCATACAACTCTCTGAATGCTGAGGTTTTGAACACAGAAATAGAACATCTGGTGACATGATTAGGTATGACGGCCAGCTCCTGATAATGTATTCCTCCACCTTTGGCAATTTCATAGAAAATGTGCATTCTGCTTGTGTGCACTTAGTCAGCCTGACATCTCGCAGCCAAAGGAAAGTGTGACATCATTTCAGTCTCTCTTTTGCTATCACAAACCTGTTTCTCCTCCTCCTGAAGGCAGATTTGATATTGATCTGCATCTTCGCAGGACTAATATACTATTGAGATTTAAAATGTGTCATGATTTGTGCTGTGCTTTGACAACAGAATGTATAACTGTATTTCTATGAAATGAACATACATTGCATTGATAGAGCATTGCTAATCAATTCGAAATGTAATCATACTTTACCACTAATGGAGACTTTGGGGAGCATCGAGGCAATAACTGTCATGTAGTTAAATATTATAAACATTTGTAATTTCGCCTCATCTACATATATATACTGTATGAAAGTGTATTCACAAATACTTTTACAGGGAATAAACTAACATCAATGTATTAATGTAAAGGCTGTTATAAAAGTTGCGCATCTTAAAGAAAATAATTGTTCGATAATTTGATATTCTAATACATCTGGCATGCCACTGAATGAGTATTATATGGATCAAGAGATGTTCCACTTATCAAACAAATACATATTTGGGAACTTGGCAGGGCTCTCAGTAATGGATTTCTACTCTGGTTATCAGTGGAATTATAAAAAGTGAGCCTCCTTGTTCATTTTCTGTATCAAGTGTATAAGAACCCACAGCACTGATGTGGAAGTAGGTCTTAAACTCACATTTGCATGTTTATTTTGGGAGCCTTATTAGCATTGCCAAACATGAATATCCGGCAGGGGGGTAAAGGAGGAGGAGAGCGAAGGAAATGTTTCATAACAAAATAAATTGATTCCCAAGTTCAAAACTGTGTTCTCACTCAATGATTCAAGTGTTTAATGATTGTTCTGACATCTTTACTTATATAAAGTTGGAAAACATCCAACCATCTTTTATGGTCTTTACACAGTGGCCTGGAGGAGAGAATGACGTCAATGGAGGCAGCGATCATTAGCAATGTCCTTTGCCATGCTGTCGAACAGTCTAAAGATCTGCAGCTACTGTCAAGAGAACGCAGATCTGACATTGCCTTGAGGGATGATAGACCAACGCCAGTATCTCCACCGAAAACCTCGTTCTAAATCATCTGTCATAGGTTTTTTCAAGTTACAAAATGTTCCCTGTGAGTTATATCCAGAAATGTGTCATGACAATATCAAGCTTTATCACCGAGCCCAGTATCACTAAAAGGACAGAAGAAAACAGCATAGTATGAATATAGAAATGCCACAGCAGAAACCCTACAGCTATTTGCAGCTCATTGATTTTCTCTTTCTGTCCTTATGGGTGAATCCCCACGGAAAACCGTTGAAAGGCATTTTCATCCAGACCTCAAACAAACTGACTGTACGCTACTTGCTCAGCATGAAAAGGCGAAAATAGGAAGTAAACAAAAGGCTGGTGAGTAGATTGCAACAATGAACAAGCCAGAAAGGATTTATTTAGGAGTTGGGTGAAAAAATGTGATGAAAAAAACTCCAGAATCATGGACTGAAATTCCAATGATGGATAGAAAAAGATGTTCATTTGTTGAAATTGTTTGAACACATTTCTAATTACTCAGTAGTTCGAACGTGAAAATAGTAAATACAAAGAAGAATAATAAATAGCTTATCAATCGAAGAAGGTCGACTGTATCTCACATAAATAAATAAACTGCTTTAACCATAGAGTACTGCGAGTATGTTTTGGGGCCTCTTTGCCCTCTTTTGGGTAGAAATCTTTTAATGCAGCTTTAACGTAGACTGTTGGTTACATTTAATTGTTTTTTAATTACTTGATGCCAGTAATCTTTGAAAATCCTAAGGACATTTTGAGTTCCACTTGGCAGCGACACGTGAAACAAGTCAGTCCAAAATCAGCATTGCGGTCATTTAAATAATAATATATATTCAGACTTACTGCGTAGACTTCTCTCATAAATTAAAAACACCTTACCTTTCAACAATGTACTAAACCTGTAATCATTCTTTACGCAAAAGGTACTCGGCTCAAGAGAAACTGACAGACAGCACTTCTAGGTTAGGCCCCTCAGTTTTTCCTGAGTCTTACGGTACATGCACTCATTCAAATGTCGCTAATAGCCCAGAGTTGGGTTGGCTTTAAACGTTTTTTGTCTGAAGGTTGGAACGATTAAACTGTATGGGTTCTTCCCATTTGTCAAAGAAACATTTTACACAATCAATTAAATTGAAAAGATTTGCTGAAAACTTGCTTGACAGATGGAGATTTAGGCCCCTTTCATTTCAGGTAGGTGTGCTAATGAGCTGTGTTTCAATTCAGCACTATTCAGCACAACTCTTCCCTCAGAGAAAAAAATCATATCATGTATTTTTAAAGTGATGTATTTTTAAAGGGATGTATCTGAGTGGAGCAGGCGGTGAGAGGCAGCAGACATCCAGGAATATACAAAGAAAAAGGAGGAACAGTCCAAGGAGGAACTTCCAATGACTATTAAACACCACATCCAGTGTGTGCACATGTTGTAAATGATATCACATTACATGTCACTTGTTAGACGCTTTTATCGAAAGCGACTTACATACTCAATACTGTGGGCAATCCCCACAGGAGCAATTTGGGGTGAAGTGTCTTGCCCAGGGACACAACAACATGCTGACTGCAGTGGGGTTTGAACCTGTGCTCCTTTGATCCGAACACCAACACTCTATACACTGCGCCACACGCCTCCACGTAAATATGTAATGTACACACAATCACATATACATTAGTAATAAGGATGCTCTCCTAGCATACTGCTTGATGAGGTAGTGTGTGCACTCCTAGTAAAAACACGATCCAGAGTAGTTTGATGGCTAATTGATAGCTTACTGAAAATATTACTGACATTCTGGGTGTTTGCAGTTTATTTATTTATTTGGTTTGTTATTTTATCTTTTTCTTGAATATCATTTAGTTAAGTATTTGTGTGTAAATAATTTAGTTTTTGGGAGAAGGGGTGGGATTAAATAAGTGTAAACTTCTTCCTACCCCTTTTCAGACGTGTAATTAAGTAGAGTAATATTTTTGTAAATCAATTTGACACTGCTTATTTTTATATTGCATAATAATTATTTGTATTATTGTTTAAGACATTTGAAATAAATCTAAATCAAATCAAATACAAAATTCTGCTAAAATAAGATATGTAAGAACTATGTTATACCACTTACTCTATGCTCTCTTAATAAATTCCTCCTTTTCTTTTCCTTCTCCCGTAAATCGCTTTGTATTTGTTGTTTTGAGTGCTATATAAACAAAGTGTGCTTGCTCTACGAAGAAAACAATCAGCTGGGAGAGAAAGGAATCTGTAGATAGTAACATACAAAGAAAAAAAAATAGTAACATACAAAGCCATTAAAAAGGATTGGATGTGTGTTTTCAATAAATTGATAACATTTATGTTATGCCTGCCACATTAGGTGTTGTGTCAAAGTCCTTTTAGGTTATATTTAGAGGAGTTAGGGTTAGTGTTGGGGTACGGGTTGGGTTAGGGTTATCTTTTTCATTCTTTTCAAACAACGGCTTTAGTGAAACTAAAGAAGAATGAATAAATCAGTTGCTTTTAAGTAAGATCAAAGGAGGATCTTGGAAGAATCATTCCACCTATCATTGAAATGCATCTCATGCCGGAGAAAAAGACTGCTGTCATTATTAGTTTAGTCGGATCAGATTAAAGACAGAGTTGGATGACATTTGCTCCCCATGGGGTTCTTCTTTTATCTGCAACAGACTTTCAGTCAGATTTTGATGATATCGAGAGAATCAGCTGCATCTACTGTGGGCAAGGCATCTGTATCTTTGGTGTAGTTCAGGTGCTTTTGCACAACATGTTCCTCGTGTTTCATCAATCTAAAAACAAACTGTGAGGCTGGGGAAAAAAGTAGCTTGAATGAAAATGACCCCAAGGTTGCTGATTGAAGGGGAAGGGCAAAGAGAGGAAACGTCAATGCTGAGCGAGAAACCAAATACCATACACACACACACACACCCACACACACACACACACACACACACACACACACACACACACACACACACACACACACACACACACACACACCCACACACACACACACACACACACACACACACACACACACACACACACACACACACACACACACACACACACACACACACACACACACTCACCTGCAGTGTCTGTGAACCCCAGCCACGGTTTCAATGATGGAGCACTCTCCCTCGTTTAGACAAAAGGCCAGGTCCTTGTCTTCCACACATGGCTTGAATACCTCCGAACGTAGACTGGGAAGAGTGGGGGCCACTGCTGTAGACAGAAAAAGACAGATGCAGATTTAGTTACTAATATAACTGAAAAAGTAAAACAAGAAGGGTTATTTCTTTCATGTTTTCAACTTATATCCTATCTAATTCTCACAGGATCAGATCCTATTTCTTTGATGCGCCTCTGCACATGGAGTGCCAATATGTATCTGAGAGTAGCTTTACCTCCACAATTATTTATTTTGGACTTAAATGACAACCTCTGGTCAGATTGGAAGATCATACTTTACACGTTGTTTTACATTCAAAAAAGCCCTAGGAAACAACATCCTTTTCTGACTTAATAAAATAAGCAGTTTTGGTTTTAAGGTTTCAGACTCTGCCCTGATGCAACAGGGATAGTAATAGTGTCACACCAATTATTGAACGCAATAACATGCTCGTGTACTATTATTGTTTTCAGTTCTGCATTTGTTGCTTTTACATATTTTTTTTTTCAAACATATGTACCACATCGTTTCTATTTTGCTGTTTGTTTCAAATAAAGCAGTCCAACCACAATTCCTTAGTGAATCTCCTGACCTGCTGCTTTCTGTAAACACAGTTTCAAAACACAGAAATACATTAGAGCTGTAAGGAAGAGAGAGGATAATATGCTACACCGCACGCAGAGAGATGGGCTCGGGGATGTAGCTTTAATTCTCCTCCTGCAGTCTGACCCTGAGCCGCTCTCACATAAAGAGCATGGCTGCCGTGCCATGTACAAGCACTGCAATGCAGGGTTCTCCACCCTGTGAAATATGCACAGCTGTCAGGCATGTTGTCACTGTGACATATAAATAATGTGAGCTAGCATGTGCAACCACCATCTGTATGCAGATATTCATTCATGCACAAGTAGACACATGTTGGCACACACACAGTCACACACACTCTCACACACGTACAGTTACATGGAAATTGTCACTCAGAAGCTCTTTCACTCCATCATGTAGTCAAGCATTGAAAATTAGATTGACTGGTATTACGCTCAATGCCTTGCCAATACAATTGGATTACACATCGGACCCTGCTTTCATCCATTTATATGTCGCACACAGAAACCAATAAAATGCACACACATGGACAAGCCATATTCTTCTGAATGTCATTACTTCCTAATTATATCGTCTTTGTACGTGAGTCGACACACTCCTGCCAGCCAGTAGCCTCTTTAACCCGACCCTTTTTTGACCAACCGCGTGTGTTGGAGAAATAAAAAGTCGGGAATCCATTTGTTGTGCCCCAGTGTCCAGTTCAATCTATGTTTTGTTTACGGCCATTGATCGGTAAATCCGGGGGGCTCTTCATATAAGGCCCGAGAGATGATGAGAGATTAGAGGAACACAAAAAGAGATATGTGGTGTTCCTGGGACTCTTCTCTTACAGAGCAAACACTTTGGAAGCCATCATTTAATCCACTTACTGTAGTGGTTCATATTTTATCGTCAGAAGCACGAGGAGTCTCTTTCTGTTTTATACCTATGTAGGGGATGTTTAAGATGTAAGAAAGGCAACGCATTCTCGCTCTCCGAATGCTAATTAGAATAATTGTTGGCTCACTTCTGATACATCAGTCCCAAGGGTGTGCTGCATATCAAAGTAGGTTGTGAACCCAGGCTGACTCTCACTTTCTCGGCTTAAAGGACACACATATTGTATTATTAATTCCAGAGATTCCCAGAGTGTAAGGCTAAAAAGGTTATCTATTCCAAGATGCAACTTTCATAATAGAAAATAGAACGCAAATTCCCCCTGTGGTACCCATGTCACGGGTGATAATTACCAAGGTGCTTAAAGTTGCTTGTATCTATTATGCAGACAGCTACAGTGAGCGTATGTAAGAAATAACACGTTTGATATAAAGGGACAACGCCCTCTATGTTTTGCCTCCTTTTTCACTGACAAAATTCAGAAAATCAGACAAGCAGTCAGTGCCTCTGCATCAGGTACAGCAAATGTGTTGTCCCTATGTCCACCTAATATCAATGCAAACACCATGACACAATTCCATCAGATTAATGATAAAAACTTAGAGGACATTATTCAACTTCTGAAATCCTCCTCCTGCTGCCTTGATATTATTCCAACAGGATTTTTCAAAGATGTTTTTAGTTGCATGGCCTCAGATCTACTTCATATAGTAAACAAATCTCTTCACTCAGATATTTTTCCACAGGCCCTGAAAACTGCAGTCATTAAACCGCTCTTAAAAAAGAATAATCTAGATGCTTCAGTAATTAACAATTACAGGCCCATTTCTAGGTAAAATCATTGAAAAAGTTGTTTTTCAACAGTTGAGTAATTTATTGCATTTAAATAGTTGTTTCAATGTGTTCCAGTCAGGCTTTTCGTCCAAACCACAGCACTCTTGAGACTGCTCTTGTAAAGGTCTTCAATGACATCCACTTAAACACAGACAGTGGCAGAACTTCAGTGTTAGTATTATTAGATCTCAGTGCTGCGTTTGACACTGTTGACCACAAAATATTACTCGACCGACGAGAAAACTAGGTGGGACTTTCGAAAACTGTTCTAAATTGGTTTGAATCCTACTTAAAGGACAGAAAAAACTTTCTATAGTTAAATACATACACATCTGAGTTGACAAATATGACATGTGGGGTACCTCAAGGCTCCATCTTGGGGCCTCTTCCCTTTAACATCTACATGCTACCACTGGCTCAGATAATGAAAAACAACAACATAAGTTACCATTGCTATGCGGATGACACACACATTTACGTAACAATTTCACCAGGAGACTATGCTCCAATTCAAACACTGAGTAAGTGCATTGAACAAATCAATGACTGGATGTGTCAGAACTTTCTCCAATTAAACAAAGATAAAATGTAATGTTCAAAACAACAGATAAAGCCAGAAATCTAGGTGTAGTCATGGACTCTGACCTGAGTTTCAACAGTCACATTAAAACAGTTACTAAATCAGCCTACTATCACCTAAAGAATATATCTAGGATTAAAAGACTAATGTCACAGCAGGATTTGGAAAAACTCGTCCATGCTTTTATCTTCAGTAGACTGGACTACTGCAATGGTGTCTTCACAGGTCTCACTACAAAATCTATTAGAAAGCTAACACTAAGAAAGTGGATCACATCACTCCTGTTCTGAAGTCTTTACACTGGCTTCCTGTGTGTCAAAGAATAGATTTCAAAATACTGCTGCCGGTTTATAAAGCTTTGAATGGTTTAGGCCCAAAATACATTTCTGACCTTCTGCTAAATTATGAACCATCCAGATCTCTCAGGTCTTCAGGGACTGGTCAGCTTTCTGTCCCCAGAGTCAGAACTAAACATGGTAAAGCAGCAATTAGTTATTATGATCCAAATATCTGGAACAAACTCCCTGAAAACTGCAGGTCCGCTGCAACTCTGACTACTTTTAAATCCAGACTAAAGACTTTTCTTTTTCCCGCTGCTTTTAATTGAGCTATTCACATCTTAAACTGCACTGTAACTTTTATCCATGTATTTTTTTCTTTTAATGTTTATTTTTATTATCTTCTCTTTTTAATGACTGATTTTAAATGCCATTTTCTTAATGTCTTTCGTTTTTTGTAAAGCACTTTCAATTGCCTTGTGTTGAAAGGTGCTATATAAATAAACTTGCCTTGCCTTGCCTTGCCTATGTTAGGTCAGTGGTTTAGGTACATGAGGCAGAGATTTTGTGACAAAAGAGGAAATAGATTTTGTGCTGTAAGCCTAACCATTGATTCATTTACATTAGAAAAGCCAAGGTCAGTCAGATACCAAACATCCTTTTTAGTTTCTGCGTCTCAAGCGTATCTCCTTAAATGCTTTGGAAACTGTATTTTTTCACCTGTCACCTTATCTTATTCTAAATATACAGTGAAGAGGGCTTTTGTTGATCCATTATTACAGTCTATCCCTTTCTGTAAAAACAAAAAAGTGCTGCAATCCTTTCATTTGTCTCATGTTGTTGACAGAGCAAAGGGGGAGAATGTGAACTACACAAGGTCACAGTGGTACCTATGACACAGCACTTTGGGAATCGGTGATGATGTATGACGCGTTCATATATTCCTTTCACCGGGGACAAAGCTCCGAGCCACATTACAGCAGCACCTATTGTATATCGGCTCTGTCTATTTTTCAGACAATGAGTGTGCCAGTATCACACCGGAGAGGGGGAGGCTAACATGAGTGCTATTAAATGAAATACATCATGGCATGCTTTATGTGCTAAGGATTTCTAGAATAGCTGGTATTTGAAATCCCCACTGTGGTTTTTAATATTGCATGCATAATACATTTAACCTTTAAACATGTAAAAGTACATGCAAACATTCTGGCACTCTATTTTAATAAAACATTATCAAATCCTTATGCTGGTACTCTGCAAACAAAGGCTATACCTTTCCTCGCCAGGTGCAAGGTCTTCAAACAAACACACATTTTGAACTGATTACATTTCAGAAAAATACAGAAGAAAACTCTCTTCAGTTCTAAAGGATTACCTCTACTCTTTTAGCCCTGTTGGCCACATCAAAAAACAAGCCATCTTCAAGTATGTTTGGCCTTGAGCAATACAGGCTGTCAATTTCATATAGGTTCCCGCTTCATCACTGTGACAGGTAAAAAATGTTTAAAAAAATCTGCAGCACAGCAAACACAACTCGGGCACTTTTGAACGAGAACCTGTAAAACAAGAAAACCTCTCGAAAAGCTACGTTCTTTAAACATTCGACTGTCAGAAGTAGAGCAAGTTAATAAAGCAATTAGTCTGCCTCCTGAAAGTGTCAGAGCAGAATGCTGATAATGTGTGTTTGTATGTTTTGATGTGATATTTTCTTGTCATTTCTTGATTCTCAAGTGACTAACCCTAAAAAGATCAATGTGAATCCTGCAGTGGATCCAAGCAGGCGAACCAATTAAAGCTATACAGGCTAGCAAAGCAGTGCAGAAAGCATTCCACATTTTATTAGAGCAACATTAGTCTTCATCTTCATTATTGAGGTAATAGCTGATAAATGATGTGTCTCTTGCTTTAGGTATTACTAAGACATAGTGTCATGAGGAGTTATGACGAACACACAAGCTCCCATAACATTCATTTATTTTTTAATGAACCCTTTCACAGAATAAACCTTTGCATTGCATGCCTTTAGGAAACTTTATGACACTCTAACTCTTAGATAACTGTGAAAATAAAAGCATGTTGAAAATGTGCTAATAAATGGCAGCTGCAGTGGGAGCATGATTCATCCTGGACTCTTTTAAATCATTTTCACGTCTCTCACCCTCCCAGCTGCACAAAGGTAATCCAGATTTCCCAATCTAACTTTCAAGGAATCTATTGGCTGGGGATCACAGATTCAGATGATGCTTGAGAGATCAGAGTTATCTGAGAGGAATACTGAGGCTGAGACTCCTTCCTAGTCACTACCGTTATATAGCTTTCAATCAATATCTTCAAGAACTCAAACAGCTTAAACTAAATATGGGATTTACATTTTTTTCGGACCAAACCTTCTCTTCTATAAAAATAAATATAAAAATGAAGTCACTTCTTTTGTATGATACACATTAAAAAACCCATGTTCTTCTCTAACTAACCCTAAAATACAGCCATCCAAAGTGCTCTATAAGTGGGCCAGCATCTGCACAGCGCAGCATGGATCTGAACATTTATATTTGGTCAACACTGAGACATTTTCAGTGTTGCATTGTGTTAACTATACCTGACCTTGTCACAGTTCTGTCTAAGTTTGGGTGTTTTCACTGTTTCTCTGTCATGTTTTCCTCCTGTCGTTAGTGTCCCTGTGTGTTCTCCTCCCTCCTCACCTGTGTCTCGTTAGCTAATTGTGTTCACCTGTGGCTCTTGTGTTTTTCTCCTCCCTCCTCACCCGTGTCTCGTTTACCGATTGTGTTCACCTGTGTCTGGTAATTAGCCCTCCCTGTATTTAGTCTTGTCTCGTGCTGTGTTCAGTGTCGGTGCTTCTTTTGTTGGTGACGGACTCCACCGGTGAGTGTTCTGTGTTTTTCTGTATTCGTTCCATTTTAGCCTTGAAATAAAGGTTTATCAAAGTTATCTGCGCTTGGGTCCTGCTTCCTTCACTCAACCGTGACAGAAAGCACCGACCAGAGATGGACCCAGCAGATGACCCATTTGAGGTGGAATTACAGCATTTTTCATTTGCTTTGGCTTGCTGCTATGATTGGTGGAGGGGAGCGTCCAGTGTTCGGCAGAAGGAGGCCGCTCTGGTAGAGGCGCACCGGTTGGCTATGGAGAAACCGGACTTGGTGAAGTTCTTACCTGACTGGATGTTGAACTTCATCTGGGCGTGTGATTTCCAGCCTGCGGACTATAAACGTCTCGGTGTGTTCCGTCTGGAGTCAACCAGTGCTTCCGCCCCAGTTCCTGCTCCTGTCCAAGAGGCGTTTTCTGGAACTCGGCTGGCTTTTGGAGGTCCACGGAGCCTTCAGGCGGCTTCTAGGAGAAGGAGTCGCAAGTCCAGGCTAGCAATCCGAGCCCCAAGAGTCATGGTTCCGGCTACAGAACCGGCCCACACAGCCATAGTTCCGGCCCCAGTACAGGCCCCAGCAGCCATGGTTCCAGCCCCAGTTCTGGCCCCAGCAGCCATGGTTCCAGCCTTAGCTCTGGCCCCAGCTGTCCTAGTCCCTTCTCTAGTCCCTTCTCAAGTCCCTCCTCGAGTCACTTCTCAAGTCCCCTCTCAGGTCCCCTCTCGAGTTCCCTCTCGAGTCTTTTCTCGAGTCCCCTCTCAAGTCAACTCCCCAGTGTCCTCTCGAGTCACCTCCCAAGTCAACTCTCCAGTGTCCTCTCGAGTCACCTCTCAAGTTTCCCCTCAGGTCTCCTCCCGAGTTCCCTCTCAAGTCCCCTCTCTAGTCCCCTCTCGAGTTCCCTCTCGAGTCACCTCTCAAGTTTCCCCTCAGGTCTCCTCTCGAGTTCCCTCTCAAGTCCCCTCTCAGGTCCCCTCTCAGGTCCCCTCTCGAGTTACCTCTCGAGTTCCTTCTCGAGTCCACTCTCCAGTTTCCTCTCAAGTTCCCTCTCAAGCCCTCTCTCGAGTCCCCACTCAAGCCCCTACTCATGTCCAGTTGGAGGTCCCGCAGACTAGTCTTCTGCCGGGGGTCCTGCCAACCCCATGTCCTGTACCGTTGGAGGTTCCGCTGGGGGTCCTGCCAACCTCATGTCCTGTCCAGTTGGAGGTCCCGCAGACTAGTCTTCTGCCGGGGGTCCTGCCAACCCCATGTCCCGTCCAGTTGGAGGTCCCGCAGACTAGCCCTCTGCCGGGGGTCCTGCCAACCCCATGTCTTGTCCCGTTGGAGGCCCCGCCGACTACTCTCCTGCCGGGGTTCCTGCCAACCCTTTGTCCGGTCTCGTTGGAGGCCCCGCCGACTACTCTCCTGCCGGGGGTCCTGCCAACCCTGTGTCCTGTCCCGTTGGAGGCCCCGCCGACTACTCTCCTGCCGGGGGTCCTGCCAACCCTGTGTCCTGTCCCGTTGGAGGCCCCGCCGACTACTCTCCTGCCGGGGGTCCTGCCAACCCTATGTCCTGTTCCGTTGGAGGCCCCGCCGACTACTCTCCTGCCGGGGGTCCTGCCAACCCTATGTCCTGTTCCGTTGGAGGCCCCGCCGACTACTCTCCTGCCGGGGGTCCTGCCAACCCTGTGTCCTGTCCCGTTGGAGGCCCCGCCGACTACTCTCCTGCCGGGGGTCCTGCCAACCCTATGTCCTGTCCCGTTGGAGGCCCCGCCGACTACTCTCCTGCCGGGGGTCCTGCCAACCCTATGTCCTGTCCCGTTGGAGGCCCCGCCGACTACTCTCCTGCCGGGGGTCCTGCCAACCCCATGTCCTGTCCCGTTGGAGGCCCCGCCGACTACTCTCCTGCCGGGGTTCCTGCCAACCCCATGTCCTGTCCCGTTGGAGGTCCCGCCGACTACTCTCCTGCCGGGGGTCCTGCCAACCCTATGTCCTGTTCCGTTGGAGGTCCCGCCGTCTACTCTCCTGCCGGGGGTACTGCCAACCCTGTGTCCTGTGCCGTTGGAGGTCCCGCCGTCTACTCTCCTGCCGGGGGTACTGCCAACCTTTTGTCCTGTCTCGTCGGAGGTCCCGCCAACCGCTCTCCTGCTGGGGGTCCTGCCAACTCCTGGTCCTCTTCCGTGGGGGATCCTGCCGAAGCCTGTCCCGCCGGCTCCGGTTCCTGTCCGGCCGACACCGGGTCCTGCCCGGCCTCCGGAGCTGTCTGGTCTTCGCCCTCGATCCCGACCCTCTGTGAGCCGCGGTCTTCGTCCGCGGGCCCGGCCCCCTGACTCTTCCTGCCGCTGCCCTCGTCCTCGAGCCCGGCCCCCTGACTCTTCCTGCCGCTGCCCTCGTCCTCGAGCCCGGCCCCCTGACTCTTCCTGCCGCTGCCTTCGCCCTCATGCTCGGCCCCCTGAGTTCGCCCGCTGTGGCCTACGCCCCACCATGGACTCTGCCTTGCCCCCAGGCCGTCCGCCCGAGTCCCCCTTCTCGGCTTCTGCCGTGCCCCCGGGCCGTCCGCCCGAGATCCCTTCCTGGTCCCCTACTGGGCTCCTGGGCGATCAGCTTAGTCCCGTCCTCCGGACCCCCTCCACCCACCCTGGTGGCCTAGGGATACGTCCCTCCTCCGGACCCCCTCCACCCACCCTGCTGGATTATTTTTGTGTTGGGGTTTAGGGACGTCTGGAATCCGTCCCTTGAGGGGGGGGTTCTGTCACAGTTCTGTCTAAGTTTGGGTGTTTTCACTGTTTCTCTGTCATGTTTTCCTCCTGTCGTTAGTGTCCCTGTGTGTTCTCCTCCCTCCTCACCTGTGTCTCGTTAGCTAATTGTGTTCACCTGTGGCTCTTGTGTTTTTCTCCTCCCTCCTCACCTGTGTCTCGTTTACCGATTGTGTTCACCTGTGTCTGGTAATTAGCCCTCCCTGTATTTAGTCTTGTCTCGTGCTGTGTTCAGTGTCGGTGCTTCTTTTGTTGGTGACGGACTCCACCGGTGAGTGTTCTGTGTTTTTCTGTATTCGTTCCATTTTAGCCTTGAAATAAAGGTTTATCAAAGTTATCTGCGCTTGGGTCCTGCTTCCTTCACTCAACCGTGACAGACCTCCTCTGTTAACTATACATTATTCTCAAACAAATCCATACAATCAAAACAAATCCATAAAAAAGAGCATACATTTTAACACATATGCCTTGATGTATCCATAAAGTAGGCTGTAACTGTTTTTACGGCAGGTAGGATTATCACGTATTTATTACCTGTGATTATCTTAAAGGGAAAAAATGGTGAACAATTTGTTACTGTTATTTTAAACGGTATATGTAACCTCAGTTTACCATGCACACGTTTACCATTAGCCCTAAATATTGATCACTTTGAACAGACAATTATAGCACCAGGGAAAACTGTTTAAATTTGAATTTTTTTTCCCAAGAAAGCTCTTATGTAATTGTCCTGTGGAGGCTTCCATACAAAATCCTGTACAGTATGTGCTCTAAACTTATTGCAGACAGTGCATCATAAGCACAGACAACACAACTCCAGAGACAATTCCATTTACAACTGTAGCATTTTCCATCTATGGCTTCCTTCTAATGTGCTCATTAGTGTTCTTTGCTGAGTCTTATCCCTCCGGAGACTGTGGTCGGGAGAGTACTGCCTGTGTTTACTGCTGCACACATCAAAGAGGGCCTACTAGGTAAAGGGGAAAGTCCTGAGAGAGCCTGCTGATTGCTTACCCATCATGCACCGCTGTCTTTTGGGCAGAACCATATTCAGATGCATACAGTGCAGTACTGTAGGTAAGGACAGCATATTGGCCCTGAAGCAGCACTGCATCTGATAAGCCATTGGAATTTACCGGACCTTATTGGAAGGAGGATAAATGCTCCACGCCCACCATGTTTCAAAACATACACTTACAGCAAAAATAAGTTTTAGAGCAAACTCCATCCTGCTCTCACTGTACGAAAAATGTCCATATCATTTGGCTTTTTCATGCCAACTCAATTCAAGTTCAATTCAAGCATTATTTTAAAGCAAAACACAATGTTTGCCTCCTAAATGTGTTTTGTCAAGCAAACAATAGCACTGCCGATGCTAGTCATGTCTGATTGTGTGCCATGGCAAAGCTCACTGACCTTTTCAGGTCGGTGATTGAATTCAATATAGAAAATACACCAACATGCAACACATGTATACTGAATACAAATATATACTCTATGTAAATACTGCTTTCAAAAGCAAATTCTGTTTTTGATTTGAAGCACTGTGAGACCCTAAGATCGCATATTTTCTTTTTTAAACTCATGGAATTCATTTATTCCACCTACGTCCAGATACATGGCAAAACATACTTTATGTTTGATCAGTGGCGAACCGTCAGGGCCTTCAAGGTATTCAGAGAATACCCTGGAACAAACAACAATTCTATTTAATTATATAAATAAAATGTAATAAAATGTATATAAAATGAATAAATGAGAATCGTATCTGTGTTGTTGATCTGTAATATTACAGTGTTACGTGGATTTGTTTGTCCTTCTCGGTCCATGCACTACGCATTTCAGTGGTTTTGTGTGAGGAAAAAAAGCAACCAATCAGATTTTGTTCTTGGTCTCTGGGTAGAATATCCTTCGACCAAGGTATTCTACGTCCTTGATAGAATGCCCTGGCCGTTGCACTGAATGAGAGTGTACCTTTGGATTGACAGTTTGATCGTCCAATCATATATTCATTTGTAGCCAATGGGCGTATTCTTTCAGAGTTTCCCTCGGTTCCAGGGTAGGCTACTCTAGAAGGCCCGCTAGTTAACTGGCTCGAGACCGAGGACTCTAGATGAATGCCACGAAGCAATTCATATGCCGTTTTATTGTTTTTAACGTTGAAATGGCAAGTGCAACAGGTGAAGATGATGTTATTGCGGAATTGTTGTGAGTACCCTTTTCAAGACGTCAATTCAGTGAAGAGACGGACATTATAACGGCGGGGGGGGGGGGGCGCGCGGCGGGTGTGTGTGTTTCTACAGAAGGTCCAGTTGTGATAGAAACGGTTCGCCACTGTGTTTGATATACTGGTTGCTAAAGCTTCAGAAAGACAAACAGCACTTTGAACAGCATACTGTACATAGATGAATATATAAACTGAAAATAAAACATTGAACTACTGAGCATGTATGAAAGACCTTGAAAGATAAAGCTATGGAAAACAAATAACGGAGAATATAAAGACGTATTTAGCCATGAATATCCAATACCTAGAAAAAGCCATGGTCAATATGTGTAGACCTATAGTGGCATAGCTCTGTTGAGTCAGTCAAACACAAACATGCCCATATATACTGTTCAGCATTCTATGTCCTGCATAATCATCAATACGACAAGCCTTTGGAGACCTTCTGTCCCTGACATGACACAAACAAATAGTAGTTGACCCGTGAGACTATTGGTTAAAAGACAGGCGCTGGCTGTAAGCAGGGTTAAAGAGCACACGGCCTTGGTCGCCATGACAGCCCAGTGATAGGTATCCGTTGGGACATTTGTCACGGCTACTCGTTCTTCACTCTAGTCCAACCTTAAAGCCCTGCGTTGTGACATATACTGTATATATTGTACAGGGTAGTATACAAGGTTTGACCTATGGGTAAGCAGTTGCAGAGTAGTGTTGGCAATATTTTAAAACTTTCCAGCCAGTCAGCCCAACAATCAGCAATTGCCAATATATTTACCACAAGTGTAATTGTGTGTGTGCTTTGCTCAGCGGCAGCTTTCACCAGCTCTTCTGGGGTCAGAACATTGAATTAGGAATGTAAAATGACAAAAACAATATAAAAAAACACAACTGATTGGCTGAGAACAATACCAATTTTAGTTGCAATTTCACTCATTATATTTTCATACATTCATCCAATTGCCCAAACTTATTGCAACCCTATTACATGTTTGCTAAGGGAAGAGGAATACACATAATTTAATTCTATTTTTCATTGCAGTTTCGAATTTAGGAGTACAAAGAACTGTTTTTCTTGGTAACTAAGACACCTTTGAGTCTAGTCAATATCTAGCAGCACCATTATTGGACGAAGTAAAAAAGGTCTTTGAATGTGTTCACAGTGACAGGTCCAAAGCAGTGGGTTAACAAATAGACCTCATAAGACATCAAACACACATTTAACCTTAAGTGAACAAAACACCCCTTAATGAAAAGTTGTATAACCTAGGGACCCTTTGTCAGCTAAATCTTGATTACAGTTTGGGCAATCATACCGTACACACACAAGTACAGCCATCCTCTGCTGTTCCAAACCCCTCCTTCTCCCAAACAGATCATAAAGTGACCAGGACATTTCTCTCCACAACCCGCGCAGCATAGTGCATTTCTTCTTCAGCCAAGAGACCGCATTGGAAGTCTGAATCGCCTGTACTGCGCTCTACAAGAAGACTTAGCTTTCTTGTTATCTAAAGAGGAATATACCTCTGTTGGAGGTCTGCACTTTAAGCGACAACCTGTATCGGATAGATGGGGCTGTGTAAACCTCAGGGAAGCAGGGATTCACCTAGGAGAGAGTATGCCGTTTTGGATGGAACGATTCCTTAAGAAAAGCTCATAAATCATCAGTCTTTGCAGGGGGGGAAAAATACCTTTAAAGTGGACATATCATGCTATATTTGAAACATATATTGTAGGGCCATACCTATACAAAACGTGTCTGTGAAGTTTTTTTTTCAAAATACCAAACAGTTCACCCATTGTAGCCATGCCTCATATTGCTCAAACCCCTCTTTTGCAGCCCAGTTAGAGAATCGCGGATTTTGGGTCCTTAGCTTGAAAAAAAAAAAGAGAAGAGGAGGCGGAGCTAATGCCGGATCAGAATTCTACCGGAGATAGAAGTTAAATTCTGCTGTGATAAAACGCCATCCTGTTTAAACCATGTCAAGGATTATTTCTGAAATAGTATGGAGCTCAAATGCTTTTTCTCTTGCGGGTTTATCACAAGGTGAGTTCCTTTCTTTATTTCCTGCTTTTTAAACACATGTGCTCTTCAGTACAGGTTAGCTCTGAGTGTTAGCGAGGCTTTCTAATGTAAACAAAGACGAGATTACATCCAAAACACGTCAGGCATTGTTTCTGATAGCAACTTTCTGTGGGTCCGCTGCCGATTTGACGTCAGTTCGGATGGAATCTGTATCCGTTCGATGTACACCAGTTTTTAAAAGAGGAAAAGAGAGAGGGTTTTATTTTCTGACGCTGCGTGAGTTCCCCGACACACCGGGGACACATATGTATGTATAAAAGACATCGCAAAGTGCATTTTGCATGATAGGTCCCCTTTAAGCTTTCTGAAGAACATTGAAATCAAAATTTGAATTAAACGTGATGCATTTACATTATTGACTTCATTGCTTGATTACCCCTCTTTTGTATTATTATGTTTCTATTCTGCTTGATAGACATTGGACCTATAGCTATTAAAGCTAGAAATGAAGAATATAAAAAGTACTTTATAGAAAACACAAGGAACACAGAGGGGTGCGTGAGATTGATTGAATTTCTCTGAAATGATAATGATTAAAATTGTCAGTGCAGGGAGCTATAGCTATGTGTATTTCTGAAGGTGCCTTGAGGGCTTTCGGAAGATAATTTGCCTCTTAAATAGTACATCTCTCTGACTCAGTCGTGGTTACAGAGTCACAATGCCAACTGACTTCAGATGTTGATCATAACAGTGGCACTGTGACACAAAGCAGCTGTGACTCCACTTTATTTGATGCATATCTTCCTTTAGCAGTTTCATGGCCATCAAGGTCAAAAAGTAATCTGTCAAATGTTATTGACTTCCCGTTTAAGACTCACATCTGTAATGAGGTCGAAAAGGATGCCAAACACAGAACAATATTGTCAGATGCAATTTCTCCCTGCTAATTTATCTTTGCAACCCATATGCAGTAATATAAGACTAGACAGATAATTTATCCTGAATCATTGATTGCAATTTGTGGTGTAATTATTATAATATGCCACCAGGAGGGACACAATTATGTTACTGCTTGTGATCTCAGACATGAGAGAAAGACTGTGTTGTGCCTATAATTGCAATGTTTTTTTCTGCATTTCTTGAATTTGCGAGAGATATCTAAGTTATTTTGGATGACTGTTATTGAGATGTCACAGCGGTGTGTGTTATACATTACATTAGCTGAACCAATATGATGTCAGAGAAGCTATGAACATACAGTACATGCAGTCACTCGGGGGGAACCTCATAAAAGCTGTTAAGAATGGGATGAGAGCCTCTACCTCATTCAAAATGTACTTTGCTGCCATTATCCACATTACTTACAGAACAAATAACAGAATAACCAGCAGCTGGAGAAATACACTTGATCCTGTCAAATGCATATTTAATGAGGGAGGTCGCCTTAGTGCTATAGCCACAGCAATGACATCAAATTTTAATTTCCATTCCAGGGCAGGAAAACGCAAGAATTCAGACAGAAAATGCAATGCCTTGCTAGAGTTTTTATTTAATTTTATATAGAATTTATTGAAGCTACCTGTGGTGTTGCTTGAGGAAAACCTAAGTAATTAATAATTGATCACTGTTTACAAACATGACCCCATGAAAGAGGCTGTGAAACTAATGAAAAACACACATTGCACGCACATCGATGTGCAGGAAGGCATGAAAGTAGCCCACATGGTGAGAAAGGCCGACAAAAATACATGCAGTGTGCGTGAGGTCTGATGTATTTAGGCATTTTGACAAAACACATTTGATTCATTCTGAACAAATATGGTTGATGTTTTGGCTGGGTTTTAGAGAAAGTATAATACAGCCTTGAACAGAATACATCTTGACTGATTGATATAAATGTCTTTTATCTTACCCATTAAAAAACCTAAACATAATTACTTTAAGTTGTTCTCACAAAACTCTCATTTACAGATATGATTATGATCTGTAATCGGTGTGTGCATGGCTGTGAGTATGTGCACAGCGGGTGTCCGCACACATATTCTATTTATTTCCATGAAAGTCTTTTGTTCCTAACAATTTATTAACAATACTAACAAACCATGATCAAACATGGCATAATTTGGCTGTGTCTGTTAATGTGCATCTAACTGTTACAACACACGTGTCTTGGCAGTGCTCATCTCCATCTGCGTATTTTACTTCTTTATTTAAGACTATATTTAAAAAGATGGCATAAAAATGTAATCCTGGGGGTTCTAGAGGATTATGCTGTGCCAGCAGAATCTGGCAGAGTGACTGAGAGGTGCAGTCGGACAAGTACCTGATGTAACATCTTCACAGAGATGACAGTTGATGCTCGAAATGTTTGTGTTACATGCTGATGAGCTGAGATGCAACGTTATCGTGGCTATGATCACCACACAGCTGTGTTAAAATACTTCACTTGAAAAAAAGTGTTTTTTCATTTTCCCTATACGGCTATTCTCCATGCCCCTCTTCCCGACAAACATATTTGAATTGGAAATGACTCAAAATACTGTTTTATGCAGCACTCGTCTCTAGATGCGGTTTTGCACATGCAAATAGATGAAATAGTTATAAAAGAGGGAAAGAAACAGCAGAGAAGTTGGGAGGCCTGATTTGCCACAATATGCAGCAATACAGATTGAAAGGCCAAGTTATTGATGCTGGATTTTTTCTTTCGTTCTGCCTCTGTCACTGTCTTTTTGTTTAATCCAACAAGAGGCAGGCAATTATTCACACCTGAGAGGACAACAGGAGAGGAAAGACAGTATGCAAAGTGTGGGCGCTTTGACAAGAATGACAACCGAACGCCATTGGAGATGTTATATTTTTTTAAAGGGGCAGCAGTCTCTCTTTTTCCTCCTCGGCCTTATCGCCATATTCCGACCTTTACCTGCCACTCTCCATCTTCCTCAAGGGAACTCCTGCAGAAATGCAACATCAACATGCCTCCCCAGGAGTGGAGCAATTCACCGACGTGGACCTGCGGCTTCTTGTCAGCACAGTTGATTAAAATTCCTGGGACCAAGAATGCAGGGTGTGATGTACGACGAGCAGGTGGTGTGGGTTTAATATGCATGAGCGGACAGCTCCTGCATCTGCAGATTGGCAGTCACAGAGCTTTCCTGTCTGGTCCCTAGGCAGCTCTCTTGGCATATGGAGTTACTGAGGGCATACATGAGCATAGCAGGGGAGCCGGTCCTAGCATTCACTGATACAATTTACTCTTTTGTGACTCCTGAGATCAATAAGATGGTTGCTAGCTCCTTTCGGTGTCTTTGGTCTGCCTAAATGAGCCAAGATGAAGGTAGAGGAGAGCATTTTACTGCTGTATTTTTTATTGATTTTACACAAACAGCAGGCAACATCAAAAGAGAGAAGGATTAGCGGAGCCAGTGTAAAAATTGGCTGAGATGGGGTTTAGGACTTTAGGCTTACTGGAGGAAAGATGTGATTAGCCCATGCCCCATCTGAGCAGATGATTCTAGTGATATGAAAAACAAGAAAAGGTGGTCTTAGCTAGTTGTGCCTTGCACTGTGTTTGACACATAAACTGTGACTTGGAAAGTTTTTGGGCTGTGCTTTTCAGACAGCTGCTTAGAGTCAGACTCACAGGGTTTGTGTGGGCGCATTGCAAAGTGGAATTCATCAGTCGTTTTTTTATTTTCCCAATCCTGTTTGGTGATTTATTGTGCGGCAGATCCAAGGGCAATCCAGCAGTTCATTGTAACGTTGGCGTCAAATTTGTCCACTGTTTGTCCCATCTGCCGTCCAAATGCAGGTCAACAGGAGACTCAACAAGCCCCATCCATGTGCCGCTATCTTTTGTATTACGTAATTTAGTGGAGCCGCACTCTATTTGACCTTTAAAAATCCCTGAATCAGACAAACAGCTGTTTCATTTAGGAGTTAGCTAAAATGTTCAAATTAATAAGATTCATCCATTTTTGAAGAGAATAGTATTTTGTGGGATTCAGACTATTATAGACTGGCTGTTAACCATCTAACTCAAATGCTATCCAGCGACAACAAACCAAGCTGGATTATAAAGTGGATTATGTAGACAGTTGGGCACAGGGTAGCTGCAGTGACGGCACATGTTATGTTGAACACTGATGTGCGCCATGTATATGGGATATACTGTATCCACTATACTGTATATCGAATTTTAATCCACATTAAGTACAACACCTGCACTTTTGAAAGGACATCCATAACATTCATCTGCAATTTACTAATTATCTAATATATCATATTCCAATTACTTGTATATAGACTGTCCTTGCACTATTTATATTCTATTTTATTTATAGTACTTGCACTATTTTAACTATATTGTCTGTTTTATTATGTTGCACCGTTGGAGGAGCCTGTGACCTAATATTTTCATTGACATATCGACACTGTAGCTATGTACAAATGACAATAAAAGCCTTGAATCCTTGAACCTTCTTGGAGTCATTTAGAGTCAGATCTGTAAACACAATGAATGTGCTAATTGGATTACATTAATGATAACTAGCTTGGAAAAACACACTAGGGGACAAAAATTAATCCCAATTCTAAATCCCTAAATGGCATGTCGTGGACAGAGCAAAGCCCTGATGAGTATAGCTTTCCTTTAAACAAAACCGATTTCCTTGTCACCCCTTTACCGCTCAATACACCCATTCATATCTTGGAGGTGCCTCCGTCTCTCTCTCTCTCTCTTACCCACATACGCAGCAAATTCGCCCTGGCATTATCACCCCAAAACGAAATAACATAGTTGGAAACAGGCAGCTACAAACTCCCCCAAACACCCGCTGCTCTAGATGGAGTAGTTGGAACAGGATTACATGCCTTTCAGACTGCTCACTCACAGCATAAAGACACAGCTCTGATCCAATCATGGTGACACATGCAGAAACTGGAGAAAGGTTGTGGCTTTGCCTCCCTTTGTGACAAGCTTTTCATCAGGAGTACTTGACAAAAAGACGAGACATGTGACAATCTGAAAGGGATTTACTAAATAACGACAAGTAGGAGGGGACAATGAGTTTGCGAGAGGTATTAAGGTTAAGTCGCAAGCTGTATTTGTACATATGGACCTAAAGGCTTTACCCTGAAGCAAGCTGCCAACATATCCTGCGGGTTGTCTCCAAGTGCAGAGAAATGTCGAACTGGCACTGACAATGCACTGGGACTGGCACCGTTGGCCCTGATGCTGGATCAGTAAAATCCTGTTCAGCCCTCTCCTGGCCTTTAGGGAGAGTCTGCCATCCAATTCGAGCCAAATCATGCCCTGTTTAACACTGCACCACCTGCTATGTCCCTCTGCATGTGTGTGTTGGTGAGAAATAGAGAGATGAGTGTGTTGAAGTCTCAGCAGAGAAAAGTGTGGTCAATACAAATATACTTCAGCACATGCACAAGAGCTGAAAAAAGACTACACTTATTACTTTTCTTTATTTGCACCATATGTACAGTACAAGTAATGTTAATTGGATAGCTTCAGAATTATGGATGGATTTTAATGCAGCATGAGGTGATTAACCTGATGATGACCTGTCACATACTGTAAGAGCTATTCAAATCCCTGTAAAACATAAACACCCCTCAAGAATGTTCTTCTCCTCGATGGCCTCCATCAAAGCGCATATGAAAACATTAAACCTGACGGCCAAAGATGTTGTGCGTGAATGATAGTTGTGTTTTCAGAAAGTGGTTCTCTGCGGTGCATAGCATTTTCTAACAGACATATTAATCAAAGAAGTTTCGCTCAGAGCCATTTGGGGATGAATATGGAGTCTCCCCATTCCTCCACACAACAACATTGCCTTCGCTTGATGTGTCACATTCAATGAATGCCACAGGCAAATATATTTTTAGCGACTGGATGCTTGTCTCAAAATTACTGCAAAAGTACTTTCTCTTGAGGAAACAAAGGTAAATAATTCTGTTTTCATGGATGGTGTGAAATGCTGTTTTTAGTTTTTGCGTCACTGTTGAATTTGGCACATTAGGGGCGGGAGATACTGTAGGTTGCTCAAAGCTTAGAGCAGAAAATTCCCAAGCTGAAGCACGAGATAAAGTGCTTTGAATAGCAAACAAACACTGTTTGCTTTAGTTGAAAGTGGCTGGGGATGAATCCATGAAGGGAATGATGGTGAATTGTTTCCTACATTCACAGTCAACTAATCCATGATTACGTAAAAGAAAACATTTTCATCATAGAAAAGTTTTAAAAAGATTAGCTCTACGATGTGCAGCCATCATTTATCTGTCATATTTTGAAATTGATAATGTAAAATCCACATTATTCAGGATAAAGCTCAGCCTGAAATGTGCAATCTCACATTGACAAATAGGAAGGCAGCAGAGCTTACAAATGCCGTATACATCCAGTTATACCACAACAGCAGCAGCATTATAGCCCTCAATGCAACACAAAGTGGCAGTTCACTGATCTTTCCCAAGTGCCTCCAGACCAAAAACACAACTATTGTCACAGAAAAAGTCCCATTCAGAAACAAAGCTCCCCTAAAGCTGTCAAAACTGATGTTGACTTCACTTAATGGTTAATGTTTTCCACAGTCTGGCTCTGTGACCAGCTGCCTTTAGACTGAGTTGTGGACTTTTTCTGTTTGCTGTTTTTCCATTTGTTTTCCTGGGCTGCCTTTGCCTCCTATACACATCCTCACACCTCCTCTGAATCAGTCTCATTAGTTTCTTTTCCCAGCAAAGCTCATTTCCTGTTCTGCAATGTATTCCCCCTGCAAACAGCTTCCTGCCTCTTCTCCTATTAATCACCTCCTTCCGCTCACCTGAGTTTCTCCACCCTTCTTGTGAAGTTCTTCTTTACCCCTGCCTGCACCGAAACGTACATTTAAGTTGTTTCCTTTTGAGGCTCCTGTTGCCTGCAGTCTACTTCGTTTTGCTCCACCTGTTCCACTCTTCATGACAATGTGGCCTTGTGACTTGACAGAATAACTGCACTTCTGTGACCCTCCAACAAGCCTGCAGTCTTTACCATGGGGTGTTTTTATAAGACATTGGGAGATTATGTCAGAACATCAGCTTGTCATGTTTACTTTCTTCATTCCAATAGATGGAAAGGTCAAGTACGACACTGCCATTTTCACAATGTGGGTATGGGTACACACCAATCTGACACATTTACAAAGATGCCACTGATGTTTTATTTACTGCATCACTGCCGGTGAACAGTGTGAAGCATGACATTGAATGTCAAAAACAAGTTGACTGTAGTTGACGACACCCAAAAGAATAGTTTTCCCATGTCTTGTATATCCATTTTGTGAAAGTAGATATTCAGTTCTAGACAGGTCCATGTAAAAAAAAAAATACACATTTGAGCAGAATGACATCTCCAGGCTCTTACGGAGCAGTTATCAGGTGTTGTATGTCAATCCTCATACTTCACTGCTCCATATCTTGATGGAGGTCGTTTTTAGTGGCATTTTGACATTTGAAGAGTATAAAGGAGCGTGAACAGGGTTTACATTTAGTGAGCGTCAAGGGATTAGTGTCTTGTTTTGATATGACAAATGTCTGCTGATGGACACAATGGATGCGTGAATCGCAAATCCTACGACCCATTGGCCACCAGCATGTGATAGAAATATTGGTTCTAGATGTCATGGAAGCTTAGTTGCTTGGGTTTATCTTGATCCTTATTTGAAAAAGTGTGTCACGTGTGTCTTATCGATAATATAATTGGTCCATAGTAGAAAGTCATAAGGGAGACAGGATGAGTGTAAGCTTGGGTTGGGTTTTACTAATCAACTTTCCTTTGAACATACTGCAATGGATTGCATACACACTTACATAAACAAGCTATACTGTAGAAAAATACTCTGAATATGTAAAAAAAATTGAAATTCATTTGATGCTGTCCAAAGACATTCTCTTAGTGCCAACCAATGCTGCCAACCATGACAGCCATCCACTGCAAGGCAGAAGTAAGACAGGAGCTAGTGGAGGATTTCTAACAATGCCACTGACACATGTCACCACAAAGCATCAGAAACGGGTGATGGTACACATAAATAACAAACTGGTCAAACTGACTGGACTGATAACACGGACGCATTACAACACCGAGAGCAGCGAAGAGGCTTGGGCTTTTCAGTGTGTATACAATGCTGGATTCTGTCAATCAGAGGCCTCTGTGCCTCGTTCTTTGCAGTTGTGAACTCAGCATGATGCACACAATTGGCTATAAACATTTGCCAAAGTGTGGGAATAAGCTTTGACATACTGTCTGTAGGATTACTGAACTGTAAAGAAAGGCAGAGCATGAGTAAAAGCTCCATTCTGAAAACAGTCTAGCTATGTTGAAGCACTGTAGCATCCGCATTCAATATACATCACAGAGCCTATTAAGTGCTAATTCGTGTTGACAGCAATAAGATGGTTCCAACCCAAACTATCTCAGATTCAGCCAATTAAAAGGCTGGTATGACAGGATGCTTTCATTGCCCTTGAACTATTCAGGATTTATTTTTCTGACCAATTTATTTGTATCTGCTGGCACATACGTATTATCTGGCTAGCAGGAGCGCATTTAAAAATAATATGTTTTGGCATATTTTGAATTTATGTACATATTTTTCTTATTTCCCTAACCTCAGAAAAAAACATGTTGTGTACACAGGATTTAAACTGTACTTCTTCCACTACATATCGTGTGCACAGTGTTATGGCATCGACATTTGCTCTGTGCTGTGTTACAGTTCACATGATGGTCATAATTATCATTTTGATGTTCATTGTACACATATTTAATGAAAGGACAGACGTCAGATTCCCATTATGGTTTACAACGAAGAACAGACATTTAGTGTAGCCTCGCAACTGAGACATTGTACTCTTCTTGACTGGGTTGAAACAACCTTTGTATCAAATTACTCTCACTACATTACTATTGTCACTATAATTACAATTATCTTCTGTCCTTTTATAAAATGTATAAAGTCATAATTTCATGTAATTTAGCCGAGTCTGGATTGACATATGAACATATTATCTGAAGCAAAATAAATGCAGCCTTTACAACATTGGAACCATGTCACAGAGCTAATAAAAGACTGAGGGTTGCACCATGAGGAGCCCTACAGCAGATACTGTAAATGACATGTATTAAGAAGGTGGCTGACCAATCAGTTAATTATAAATGTCTTCAGGCGTGAACGCAGATGCATCATCCTTATTACAGTAGATTACTAGATAATTAATGTAAGACCTGGAGATAAAGCATCTATATGCCTGGCAGGAATTCTGCACATGGTGTGGAATAAATGTCAGTATGACTGGTGCACAAAGGTGAAAATAGTTGTGAGTCATCGGTCCGCTGGCGGAAATTACATGCAGGCGAGCATCTTTCTCTGGTGTAAAGCAGCATCAGTTGTTGCCGCACACAAACTGAACTAAACATTATTATATTTTGCATTTCTGTATTTTCAGGTATTACTTAACACATAACTTGCGGCTCATCTATGGTTTTATTTATGTTTGTATGACACAATATGTAACTAGATGCTTATAGTTACTAGTTTTATTGGCCCTGATATTTTTCCCACTCTCAAGGTATATTTTCCAGCAAGCTGCGACTGAAACTAAATGCCTCCCGGACAAGCTCACAGTCTACAGTCTGCAGCGTCACTCACACAATGCTCTCAGAGGATGTACATTACTTTGACCACCAACTGGTTTTGAAATACCCATGGCTAATGTATGTACACTGTTGAGCTGTAGAAATCTGCCAATGCAAACGGAAAGGTGCGGCAACAGCAGTGAATCAACATAATGTTGTTTTCATGTTGCTTATGGCTGTTGTTGTAATTCAACACATATCTGTCAGAGCTGCACGCTGTTTCTAAATCACAAAGAATACACCCTTCAGTAAGGCTGTGTGTAGCTTTAAGTGAACCAGAACCCTGTGCGTACACACACACACACAGCAGCCAGGCCCTCTGCAGCCATCAATTCATAGCAGTGAAGTGCAGCCTGCCCCTCTCCCTCTTCCCCTGTACCAGAATTAATTTCTCCCCAGAGCTGATAGGCTACGCTCTACTGCAGCCAATCCATATAATTAGGCCGTCAGCAATGTAAACCCCTGGCTCAGACTTCAAGTCCATTTCACTTTCAGCTCCAGACATGACAATGGCTTCATCAAATGTGAGCGTTTCACTCATTCATTTGATAAATAACTATTTCTTCGCCCTCGATATGGCTTCTCACTACAAACAACTGGGTAATGTTTCCGTTCTGTTACACTAGTTCCTCTTTCAGTGCTAAAGGGCTATATTTTCTTCTTCTATTGCATAACAGGCTAGATGTGTCCTTCTTTTGGGTTTTGCATTTCCTTGCTCATTACTAATAAATAACTAGCAAGTGTTTTAATGGCCATCTAATACTGGCGGATGCAGAGACCAAGGTGTCCGCCCTCACTTCTTGTCTCCCTCCCCCCGCAACAGTTTTTCCTCCATAAGCCAATTATGTGAGGTTCTGACGGCTGATCTCACTCCATATGGCGACAGCTCTGATAATCGCTACCTCCCAGAGAACTGCTGCATGACAGCCTGCATGTCAAAATCACCCTGAAAACGGTGAGGCGTGGAAAAGGGGAGGGCGGCTAATGAATTGGATGTGTGTCTGGGTATGTGTATGTGTGTGTTTTGGGGTGGGGGCGGACGGCTAGGAGAAAGAAAAAAATAAGCCTGTGAAAACAAAGTCAATGAGGCTTGAAGGAGGCTTCCCTCTCCTGTGTTTGGTGGAGGTAGTTACCAATCCCGGGGGACGAGCAGGAAACGACAGCCTCAAGGCGGGGGCTGGTTGGAACAACATAACGGCTGTAACAGGATTCTACGAGACTGGGTCTGGTTTTATTTGTTGACGAGGCAACCCTTGACAACACAGTCCTCCAATCCTCTGCCCGCAGGTTGGAGTATTCATCAACTTGTCGTATGCATTTGCATTCCCCACAAGTCAGATTGGATCCTCTTGAATTGAAAAAGACCTCTGGGAGGAGGTGTCAAGAGGGCATGTTGTACACAACACCACAATACCTAGGTTCGAAGCTATTACAATCACAATGACTTGTTTTGTGCATTGACTGATTACCACTGAGGGAGAGGGAAATAGCCTGAATCAGCCTGAATCCCCTTGTAACATATATTTACTCAGAGAAATGTATGATAATAGCTAAGGGATTCTTAGCGGACAAAAGGGACAGCGACGCATCCATGATCTGGAAATACTCTATCTTTAGATCAGATGCAGAATGATGCCTAATCAAAGGTAAACGTTCGGATTGGCTGCAGATGAACAGAAAGCCATTGAGTCATTGGTATAATGTAGCTGCTTCTAAAGGTAAATGTCTCATATAGGCTGTATTTAAAGAGATTACTCTCCTGCACTCACATTTCTCCAGATTAACTTTACTAAATCAAGAAATAATTATCCATACGAACTATAAGATAAGATAAGACTTTATTCATCCCGAAGGAAATTGTTGTGCCAGAGTAACAAAATACAATAAACACAATAAACACAGCAGCAAAACTGTACACTAAAAGTGCAGCAACTATCACCTCATTATCATTATATCATGTTAGTGCAGATAACAGGAAGCTGATTGGTTGGTTGTTGGCTATGTTTAGGAGTTATGTGTTTCTTACCCACGTATACAAAAGCATGATTAATTTTCCTTCCAATCATCATTACTGTTTTGATAAGCCTAACCTTTAGAGGCAGGGGAAAAGACAAGCTTAATTACATCTCCTGGCACACAAGGGTAACATTTAAATTCGGCTTTCAAAATGTATAGGTCATTTATGGAAGGAGTTCTTTTTACAATACTGGAAGATACTAAGTATGCTTTAGGAATTAAATGTGTCTTTAGCAGAGCTGAAGAATGTACATGTGGGCAGCAGTCAGTGGATCAATATCACATGCATTAAGTTAGGTCCATTTAAATCATTGGTTTGTTTTAACCCAAATACAATAAACATAGTCCTGAAGCAATGCTACGAGGCAAGAGAAGGCAAAATGAACTAATACATGTTATTGTGCAGTTTAAGTATTTACGGCAGAGGATAAAGCAAAGAAAATTGGTTAATGGCGGACAAAAAAAAAAAAAAAAGTGTAATAATAATTTTAAAAAAGGCATGCCTTAAAATGGCTGAATACATTGTCGGTCTTAGCAATCATTTAAGTGTATTTTTCAAAAACATGCTTATTTATGATAACTATTGCCGATATTCATTATGGTAAATTGAAAACCGAATTATATTATGTAATTTCCTAATTTAACTTGTGTATTTATAGTTGCTGTTAAAAGGAGTGCTGAACACATGCTCACAGGGACCTTCTACCTTTCCCCGTTGCTTGTGGCACTTTCCATCTTTACGTTGTTTGAACATGAATAATCATGACATTCTTTCTGAACCATGTCCAACGTAACCTTTCTGACTCCCTGAGTGAAGACAGCTTGAAAAAGAAAAACCCAAGAGCTGCTCACTGATGTGAACATTTTGATAAGGTAAGCAAAAAGTACATGATACTGTTTAGTCAGCAAGCACAGAGGGTTGAAGCCTGACTGAGTCACTATGGCTCATGTCAGAAGGCCTGCGCCACCTCACACGACACACACGCCTAAGGTCAGTGTCACGGCCCTGCCAAGTGTTGACCTTTGATCAGTTAGTGGAGTGCTACAAATGCCCAAAAGTCTCTCTGGGTGTATCTCACAGCAGGACAAGGAAGGGACAACGAAAAGAGCCTTTTTACTATCCCATCAAGACTTTCCCTGCCTTAAGCTTTGTCAACATACAGCAACTAAAGAAAAGCATACATGTGCCAAATCTTTGAAATTAGTGCACATCTCTTATGGAGGAAAAGTTTGAGCATAACCTTGTGTGTAACATACTGAAATTCAGAGAGCTATAATTTTGGCCACAGTCTTATCAGAAACTATGCATTTCAAAAACAATTGCTTTGATGTCTTTGAGCTACTGTGAATTGTTCAAAAGTAAAAATGATTCAAGATGCAAGATTATGGGGGCTTCAGTGGAGATAAACCTTTTCGTAAATTGTATTTAGCTTTAAAACAGATAAGTTTCCGTCTCTGTGCTCCAGTGCTGTTGTGCTTCAACCACTTTGTTGGAAAAAAGCCCTTGTCTCTACCATAGACTGTATGGTCTCTATACAAAGGGACTGCTGGCAGGAAACTGAGATGTATCTATTTCACCTCAGATGCTGTTTGAATTCCCATTGCACATAATAAGGCCAGCTGATATCCTGTCTTCCCCATGGGCAGATAAATAGGATTTTCACCAACAAATCGTCAAAGTCATTTTTTGCAATGACTGGACTTCTATCTGAAGCCTTGTGTTTTTTTAAAAAGATTAACCTTTATTATGTCACTACAAAAAGCAGAAAATGCATGCATCTCCGGCTCTAATGAGCATTAGAATATTTGGCAGAGGGCGCTGAATATCATGAACTGATTTATGTCAGGGGGAAAAAAAGGTCAACAACAATTATCAGGGAATAAAGCATCACTTCAATTAAATCTGAAAGAGCCTGCTTGTATTAAGTACTACAGTTCAGCGTGCCAAGTAGTCAATACAATAACCAGACCTCACTCATCTCTCATGCTTATTATTGTGTGGCTTCAAAGTGTGTCCGTGTTGAGCTTTTTCTGTGTACTGCTGCTGACTAGACAACATCAAGCCCAGCTCTCCTATCAGAAGCCTGTCTCGACCAATCAAAATGTGTCGTTGTTTACACTAAAGTGGTGAAGGAAGCAAAAGTCAGCAATTCCAGCTGTGAGAGTTATTTTTAGACTAGGGAAAAAAGAGCCGAAAGACGCATGTGATATTACATTTCCGACTGCTACAGGGGGTGAGGAGTGGCGGGGATGAGAAAAGGAGGGGGAGGAGAGATATTGATGCGGAAGAGAGGAGCAAGGAAGAGAAAAAATGGAGAGAGAAGAAGAGGAGATGAGAGTGAGAGAGAGACAGTCACACTTGGTTTGCCTCATCTCTGGGCGTATCATCTGGCTTGCAGGGGGAAAATTACTGTACCAGTCCCCCAAGGGCCAGAGTGACTTCCTTAACCACTTTAATAAACTGGAAGAGTGTGATTGCCCAGACAGTGCTGCTGTCAGCGTGTTAATTAGACACAGTGCTTTATCAGAGCTGGCCACTCATGAACCGACCAAGCATATTACCATAAATGGTTTACTACCCCCTTGCACCGAAAAGCAAACTTAAAGCATATAATCCAAATCCTTTGTCATTTGGCTAAATGATGTTACTCGCTGCATGACAAAGTGTGAGAAACCGTGCAGTACATCCTAATATACAGTAGCTCATCTCAGTTGTCAATTTATTAAACAATAAATGAACATGCATTATTCACATTTGTTTGGGAATTCAAATGAAGTATACTCTTTGAAAAATCCCATATTTTTTCATTTCTCATTTCCAAACCTGCCCTCTTCCTCATTATCCGCAGGATCCCAATTACTCACTTTCCAACTCTGTTTACTGGGTGCTGCTGTTTTTTCGCCTAAAATGTTGTTGTTTTTTACACCCCTTATCTGCTTATCAGCATGTGTTGTATCCTCAAATGACCACCTTTCTATTTTAAAACTGTAATTTAGATTTGTATAAACTGTAAACCAGATCAGATGTTAATTATCACAGGTTGAATTCACGTAAAGAGAGTGTAAGGTAACACACGAACAGCACGGATAAAAATAAATAAAAAAACCTATAGTGAATGAGAAAACTCTTTTATAAATATACATGGAATATGTCTAAACATGAGTGGAAGCATCTCTGCAGAATGCTTGCTTTAAGGTTAGATCTGTAAGATGCTAAGCCTTTAATTAATGTAAGCCTGTATATGTGCCTATAGGGAAACAGTACTCTATCAAATTAGATGAAATAAAGAAGATTATTCAATGTAGTCAGCTCTATTTTATTTGTTTTCGTTATCAGTCCCAAAAAATCCCTAAGTTGTTTGGACATTTTTACACTTTCAGACACTTAACAAAACATCATACATGGATTCAGAGCTTGCAGCTACTTCCTATTGCAGCGGATATATCCAGCCTAAGAATATACAATGGAGGGGGGGTGATATAATAATCACCTCACATAATCACATGAAGCTAGGCTATTGAATAATTCACGAGTGCTGAGTGTGTGTCATCAACTCAGCATTTTGCTTGAGGAAACTGTGGGCAAGTCTGAGAGGGATACTATTGTTCCCCTTTCATCTCTGGTGTGTTACTCTGCACTTGCTATATTTAAAATTCACATTTTCATAATGAGAGGAGAAGAAAAGGGTTTCAATTCAAATCTGCATGTCACTGACATTGCAAGAAAGGTAAACTAAATAAATACTTTTTTTCAAATATATCAGAGAGAACTTACATCACAATTTATGGTCTCCATTTTTTTCATTTGATGTACAGGTTTTACATTCTTTATTCATATTTTCTATATGGTAGTTTTATGCAGACTCTGCCATTCATATTCCCTTGACAGGAACAGAACAAATGATACATGCATGTTATTAAGCCTAATTTGATTATACTGATATAAAAACTATTACATCTGCAGTTTAGTGTTTGTTTTCTTCTAGTGACGACTATGGCTGCTTCACATAAGAAGTGTTCCACTGGCAAACCAAGGGGTCATTTTATCGGAAAGACATGACAGGACACACATGTATGTGTAACCACGGTAAGCACTAACGGCAATTGTTCAAACAGCATGATGCCAGACTTCCTTATTCAAACATTTGTGGCTTCACTATAAACTGTTCATCAGTTATGTTGTATTTTTGATGAAGTAGTGGAGAAAACTTTGGGACATGTAGCATTAAATCTGCTGTTACCACAGTAACCACGGCTGTCGCCAAGTCAGGACTCAAATTGGAAACGGTTTATAACTGAAGCAGAACATATTAGTGATGCTACAAATATTAATAAGACAAGTGACACTTTTGTGGCTTTTTGAAGCAGTCACTTAAGCGTACTAGCAGGTTTTCTGCTTACATATTAATGAATGTTTGTGGTTTTGTAATTGCTCAACAAGATTAGAGATTTTGATTCCAACCATTGGGCTTTTTTGAGAAACAGTCCGCAAATTGTAGGATGGAGGAGAGAAAACATACAGACATTTGCGGTGGTGAAAAATTGGCCTGGGAATTGAAAGGGGAAATGAATCCCACTGAAGAGGGGAGTGTAGGTAGAGGGGGTGGGTGCGCAGGGCATGTCTTAATCTATTTCCAGAAGCATTCGCCAGACTCCTTACCCCTTGAGCCCATTATTTCCCATGTTGTGGGTGAAAATGAAAGATAACAGGTCACAAGAAAGAAACCTGATTGTGTAGGAAGGGAAATGAGCATCTACCCTATCCTCAACTGAAGTATGCTACAATAAACACGCTGTTTGCAAAATAGGACATTTTAAGAGGACAGAAATGAATATACAATAAATCTGGACCGTGATGACTTGGAAATGAGTTCCATTTCAAATTGAGCTGCCAGAGAACGTGGCTGTGACAGACACAGCATTCAAAGCCTGCCATCCATCTTCTTTATATTTCCCCTGATATATCAGGCGTGAGTTTTCAGGTTCTGCTTACCTTTTCTCTCAGCTACAAAAATATGAAACAGTATATCCCAGTTGGGGGTCAACATAAACACTTGAAAAAAATGCAGAACAGCAAAATGTTAAACTGAAGCAATACAACAATGACTAATGGAACCGACAAGGCCAAGAGATAGCAGACTTGTCAACAATGGAGAAATAACTGTTGTGGTTGGAGAGGAATAATGTGCATGTGGTTGTCAGTCAAGACAAGCTGCTGTGTATTTCCTTGCCCATTCAATAGACCTACCTAGAGTGTTGATACTATTTATCTCTGGAGATTTCTATTTGTTTACATCTGATAGGAAACAAACACATTTAAATTCTATGTCCAGAAAACTTGGAGGTCTTTATCCATTTCACTTTGCTTGAGATGTTTTTGTTCCAAAATGATATGTTTGCTTAGATATTGTCTAAGAGGATTAAACTGTAGAATATTCACTGAAATGCCAAGTGTGTCTTTCTTGTAAGTGTTGGTCAGGAGTCAGGACTGGTGGGTCACACCAGGTACCTGCACTCAATTAACCCTTCTTTGAATCTGGCCCTGCTTCAGTAAATGCGGGTAAATGAGTTATGGAGATAAAAGAAGTCGTTTGATTAAGTGTGAAGCAGCAACAGAAATGCCTGGAGAGGAAAAGTTGTTGAATCACTCCCGAGTACTTGAGATTTCCTCTTTTAGTGGTGTGTTTTATGTCATTGGTGTTGGTCAAAAGACAGACAGAACCAGAAGCAAATCTCCTTTGTCCTTGGTTCTGTCTGTGACAGTGCATGCTGCAGTTAATTACAGATAGTAGCTGTCTGGATATGTAGCTTTTTCATTGTCTAATGATGATGAAACCATTGCTGAGGTGATTGTCTTTCTAGTCGAGAATTGAAAAATGGCTGTGTTCTTTATATACGAGTTAAACAAGCTTACCCAATGGCATGCCTTATGTAAGAGAGCAGAGCAGATAATCTACTTTGACAGAGTGCACACAGGGGTTAAACTCATCTGGAAGTCATGCCTGGGACATGTGGGAAGGATTGTTTCATTGGTTTAATAGCATGAACTACACAGTCCCGACTTCATACAATACATTTGTCTGCAAGACACACATTTCTCTATATCTCACTCATGATAAGTATTTGGGGTCCCGGGCTGTGATGACTTAAGCTAATTAATTAAGTGTGATGGCACCAATACTCATAAATATGGTATCTAAAGAATGAATATGACAGTCTGATTTCATGGTTGGCCTTATATAATTCCAACACATTCACAGTCTCGATTGCTTTAGGCACACAGTTTGATGGCAGACTCTTGTTAATTGAGTCACATGACTTTTTCTTCCTTAATCTATGCAAAAAACGTCCTTCACGATGTAATCAAACAATCATGCGGTAATCAAAATGCATGCAAATGGAAAGACAACGCTTTGTCTTTACAGCCCTTAAACAAACTCAATGTTGCTCAATGCCCCATGAAACGATAGCCCACACTTCAATACTTAATCAGTCATAAACATTAATTGTGGCATCTAGCATTTGACATAAACCGTAATTGAGCAGAGAAATTAGTTTACGCTGAGGGGCTGGGAGAGAAGGTTACGAAGACTCCGTTTCAGATTTTGCTCTCACAACCATGATGTACGGATCAAGAGGCTTTTACATCAGCATCACTGTTTTCTTTGATTTGGTGAGTGACGGAATCAACAGTGGCACGTCACATCATCCAGGCCGGTTGCCCTGCATGGAGGCGGAGGTTTCTGCCCTTTCAAATCTGAAAGTGTCTCTCCTCAGCACTCCCACACTGCTCTCAAGTGAGATCCCTGTTTGTGGGTACGCAAATGAGACAGGATGTCACCCTGGTTGGTAATGACATTGACAGGAGCAGCCAGTCACCCAGATGTGTTTAAACAGAGCTGAAGTTATCTGTGGCTGGAGGTTAGGGGGCGAGAGGGCGAGAGGATGATGATCCTCTGGACTAGTCAGAACAAACGTCCACATGTCCTTATGATGCGATTTGATGGCTCCCCTTGGCCATGTGGACAACACATGCAGAGTCATGGCCTGGATTCATATCCCTGCACCACAGGGAGCTCTGCTGCGTTTGTCATGAATTCCTCTTGTTTGCACGGTCATACTCATTGGAAATTTCTTTTACTTACAACATTCAACCTATTCAATTTAAATTGACTCGTAGCTCGGATAGATTTCAATTTCAGATTTTGCCTGGAGGGTATTAAAAATTAGTTAATGTTCACTTACTAAAAAAAAAGGAACAGCACCTTTTTCTCATCTAACTTCAATACATTTTCTACATGGGTAGAACTAACAGATTTCACATTTGATCTATCTAATAGGGATAAGAGGGAACAAAGTCTTGGCTGCAGGAACATTAGATAATATCCTGAAGATAAAATTATATTCAGCTCCAGTGTTTGGGATAAGATACTTAAGAAAACTATTCTTCCTGTGGTTGAACAGTTAATCTTTGAGCTTATAAATGGACATGTATGTGCAATGTTTACCCTCACCTGTTATTATTCATTTAAAGAACAACTACAGTAAGCATACCAGAGCAGGGAATTGTATTCCCTGGTGTATGATAATACACAAATAATGATTGTCTTAAATTGTGCAGTAGGTAGAGAATATTCACAGAGCCTCACCTTTTAAAGATGTATTTGTTTTTGTTACCGTGGCAGAATCCCACTGTTCAAAGAAAATGCTGCACCGAGGAGAGCATTACTGAGTTACTGCACATGGAAATATGATTTCTCTGGGTTTGAGAAACTTACTGCATAGAGACTTGTTTTTGCCTTGAGGATCAGATGAGAAACCGCTGAGGTTGGGTTGGCACAATTTTTTTAATTGGAGAGTAATCATAATCCTGAGGGCTAATAAAAGGGGGACAAATTTGAAGAGCACAGACTGAATATGAAATTGCCCGACAAGAGAGTGTGTTCTTTCACAGAGGGTTATATTTAGACCATGACGTCTAATGGTGAGCAGGGGGTAGCTTTCTTTAATGACGGTGCTCAGCTTTTTTGACTGGAGTCAGCACCTCTGTTTCAGATCCCATGGATTAGAGGCCAAGAATGAACAATGTGCGCCGGGCTCTGGCACAGACAAGCGTCAGTACTGCCAACACCCTTCATCCATCCGTGCTGGCAGCCCGTCTATCATTCACACTCTGCAGTGGGCCCACGCCTTCCAAACACATCACCAAAGCACAGATTACTTTTGGAAATATGATACTACAACCACTGCCATGCAACACAAAGAGAATACATACTCGAAAAACACAGCCGTTTTCACTTCAGCACAACGGTCAGCTTCCTTTTTTGTTCTGGTCTCTTTAGTCTCAATGATCATTATGGAGACATTTGACAGCACACCGGCCAACAAGCCAATGTGCTCTTACCAATAGACACTTCAGGCCTTATTGCTCGAGGGTGAAGAGACACTTGACTGTTACAGCGTCGATAGTCGATATTGTTCTCTTTTTAATTTGCTTTTGCTGCAAATCCTAATAGAATCAACACAAAGTTCGGTACACACCTGCAAGCCAAATTAGTGCACTCTCTCTGCAGTCTGAGTCGACCGTTACCATCTCCTTCACAGTAACTATCAGAAGGTAATTTGGAGCAGACGTTTCCTGTGTGTTCCCCTGTGTTCTCATTATCTGCCTTTTATACAGTAGGATGTGATTCTGCTGCTCAGCACCAAAACAGAAAATCACTGAGCATTTATTAAATACAGGCCACTTTGCTTTGTGATACAAATGAGGGATGTGTTGGCATGGGTGGCATATTTATACATTATTTTGACAACTATGTCCGGGTTTAGAAGCCTTTTGCTACCACAGTGTCTGAGTTTATCTGTTTGCCAATATTGGAAAGGTATTAAAAAAAATGTCCAGGGTCTCACAACAGAGTGACAGTGTAGAATTATATTTCCGACAGTGTTTTCCGCATTATAATATGTCAACATGGGGTTTATAGTGATTGTATAGAGGCTCAAAGATATTACATAACTGGTAATAGCATGTGTGCTTATGGTTCTACTATGTGCATATGAAAATCTTCAGGTTCAGAAAGCAAATAGAAAGATTGGGAGTACATGCAAATGAGCTCTAGTGAGAAAAATCTGAATTCAACAAGGTCTGTCGATTATCTTGAGTCATGTCGTGGTTTCTTGAAAGGAACATTGTCGTTGAGTTCTAATGACGTTTTTTGAACATTTAATATCACAAGCTGCATGCTATTATATTCAAGAGAAGGCAGACATTTCTATAGCCGATATCTTTAGCACTCTGCACCTCGCATCAAAACAATCTTGATTAATAAATGGCAGTAAGGGCACATAAAGAAAAATGTGTTTTTATGAGGAAATGATTGGACAATGAATTGTGCGTCATTCTCAACTGCTTAGAATTAGGGTTTATTTGTGAAGATTGAGTGGCAGCAAAAGCCTCACAGTGTCCCATCCTATTACCCATGTTCTACTTGACACCTTGATCCATGTCCAGGATCCACACTCAAGAAATCTCTGCATCCTTTTCTCTTCCTTACCACCGCCTGCCCACTGCTTGTGACACCTCAGTTTGTGCATCAGCTCATCTGACCTCCTGAGAGCACCAACTCCTACGTATCATATTAGATGAAAGGATCATTGGAGGAGCAGAATGATCGAGCACAAAGAACAGATAACTGGAAAGTTAACCATGGTACTTATTTTCTAATACTCTCTACGGTATTTCACTGCTCGCTAAACTACACCCCGATGATGGATGGTTATTATTTACTCCACAAAACCTGACATTTATCTCACGTTGCTTCGTCTCATGTGCTCACTCCCATTATTCACTAGATGCACATTTATAAACATGGTGACAGTCTGAATTGAGTGGGTTATTGTTATTAGTTGCATGCAAGAATGTGCGCATATGTGAATGTTGTTCTGAGGTTCCGCTGCACCCATTAGGAATAGCCAGGAGCCATTAAAGAGGAACCAGTGGGTTTCTTGATCTAAGAAGAAAGAAGTCTTATAAAATATGCATTGGAATGGCCTACTATATCTGTAGGGGGATGCTTAATATGAAATACATGGCAAGAAAAAAACATTTAAACATACTCTGCAGTAAGTGTTACGATCCTAAATTCACAACTAGTATAAATCTGAGGCACATTAACCGAGGTTATGTCTTGTTTTACTGTGTGGTTAAATGCTAGAAATACATATTGAATATTTCCAGCAGACTTTAACTCCACTTTTGTTTTTACAAGCAGAAGGTTTCACTATAAAATCGTGCAGATGCCTCACGAGCCAAACAATTGTAATACCGGATTGCATTGAGGTCTCACACTGATTCCTGCTTGATAAAAAGTTGTTTTTGAAGATTCATGATTGTGTTGCATACCATGCTGCGAATGGATCTGGCCCTTCCTACATCCAGGACATGGTTAAACTGTACACCCCAGCGCGTGCACTACGCTCTGCATCAGCCAAACGACTCGCTGCACCCTCGCTGCGAGAGGGACCCAAGTTCCCATCAGCAAAAACACGTGGGTTTGCTATCCTGGCTCCAAGATGGTGGAATGAGCTCCCCATTGACATCAGGACTGCAGAAAGCCTGCACATCTTCCGGCGCAGACTGAAAACTCATCTCTTTCGACTCCACTTCGAGCGATAGAATTAATAACAAGGCACTTATATACTAATATAGGACTGGCTTATCTATAGCCAGCTGAGTAGCACTTGAAATGTTTGGCTCTATGATACCTGATGTACTTATATGATTTCTTTTTTCTTCAGGGTTGTGTCTTCCTGGTCGAATGTACTTATTGTAAGTCGCTTTGGATAAAAGCGTCAGCTAAATGCAATGTAATGTAATGTTCATCCACCTTTCTATGAAACGCCGCTGTGCCTCCATCTAGACTCAAATATTTTCCAATCAAAGTTGTGTGCATAATGCTGAGTAGAAATTGCTCTGTCAATAGTGTGGACATTTCTGAGAGAGCATGTAGGGATATGTCTAAAACCCCACTGACAGCTGTGAGTAATTGACAAGTTGATTGACAACTCAAAAGTCAGAGACTGTCATTACATTCAGCATTCACCTACTGGCTGGAAGGCATCTGTTCTCGCCTTTCAGTGAACAGAAATACACTTGACAGGGTGGTTTCGCTTGACTATTTTAGACATCATATTGTCTCTAATTTCTCGTCACAAGGGTTCAAATAAAACTTTGCTGCAACAGATTAACACTTCTGACGGAAACACATCACAAAGGTTTTGTGTCTCTGAGGAATCCATGTGGAGGTATAGCCATTTGAGCTCAAGACTGCATTCTCTTTGAAAAGCATTTTAATCTGTAAGGTTTTTTCAAAGGGATGAAATATGCTTAATGGGTTTCGTTCAGGAAGAGCTCAATACATTGATACCACGTATCTGTAAGCTAGATGTGAAGCGCGAGCCAGCATTCAGTTATTAGCATAAAGCCACCAAAGCTCACATTTCTGTTTATTTGATGTGGGTGGTGTTAGGATATTATAATGGATTTACGCTCCACTACAAATATCCCCGCGTCCTTCTGAGCTGTTTTATATGGAAGGAGTTCAGTGCCACCAAGTCAACCATACTCTACTTTTAATGGCAATATCACAATGCACCAGAAATCATTACATTCAATACACTACACATACAAACACAGTATACTTACAACACAAGATACATACAACACAAAATACATACATACAAATACACACAAAACATACATACAACCTGGTGATCACGTCAGCCGGCCAGCAGAAAGAGACTGAACCCAGTTGCGTCTCTGTATTTATGCTGAAGCAATGGGAGGGATCTCTGATTCCCCTACTTTGATTGGCAGCCCCAAATGTCCCCCCATCACCCCAAATCTTGAGTTTCTCCATTCACATGTGGCGAGAGCATTTGCATCCAGTGCAAGTCAACAGATGCTGTAACCTCCCCCGCCAAATCCTTTGTCCTCAAAAGCCACATGGTCTCTCTAGAGTCACATGTGCTCGGGCTCAAAAGTCCAGCTCAGTTTTAACCCAAATGATTCTCATTTTAAACTTATACATTTAGAGCTAACATGAATACATTCAAATATTCTCTACAACTCCCCCTTTTGATTTAACTCTAATAAATCAATTACTTTCAAGACATTCACATTCGTTCTGGGATTCAGACTATTTAAACGTTCAGAAATGGCTCCACATATCAACTTCATATGACCGTGTTAGAAATACCAAAATATGTACATAGCTCCATACATCAATTACATCACTTAGTAACAACAAAGTTAAAACCCTTCAATTATTCTGATTGAGTATAGTCAATCGTCATAAGGTATAACCTTCACAGTGGTGATTCAATTAATCTGTAATCTGCAAGATTGCAGTGTCTTCAAGCTTTAACATTACTTCAGGTATACTTCATTCCGCTTTAGTTTCAGAGCCACACATGAGATATTTAGGAGACAGCAAGTCTGTCTTCTCATAAATATGAACAACCTGAAATGCCCTGCCTCCTATCATAAGGAGAGGCAGCTGCAAGGTGAAATTCATATACAGTTCAGAGCCACACATGATATCAGTGCATTAAAACTTCCCAAAGAGTGGAGACCTCAGTATGTCTCCAACATATCCCTCCTGTTTATACTCCGGATTAACATAGAACCTGGAAAGATACAAATGATATCAAAAATTCATATACAAAAGTACCCAAACGGCTGAGGCAGGCAAATTGTATAAGCACATGTCTTAATGTAATCCCCATGGTCCAATTCTTTCTCTGTACATCGTCAGTTTCTATCCCTCAGACCCGTTACTGTTTCCCTGCTCACGTCCACTCTTTAAGTTCCACTGGGTTCTGTTGGTTTCTTCACTGGTTTGAGACAAGTGCCCCTAGTGGAACACCTCCCTTTGTAGCCAGACTTCACCACAGTAGAGGCGAGTTTCTGTGTTTCAGGTTTAAACAGCTTCAGTCAGATGTATCCAGGATGGTCTCTTCGCCAGTCTAACTGCAGTCGATGTAGACAGGAGTGTTTGTTAGGGACCCTCCCCCTTTGGCGAGTGCCTGCTCCTCCTCTTTATCGCTCTGGTGAACACTCACTTTCCTGGTTTCACTGTCTGCGTAGTGTCAGGTGCTTCCATCCGTGGCGAGACCCGGAACTCCTGATACTGCGTCCTTGGATACGCTTCCCACACCGTGGAGTCGCCACCCTTGCTTGGTCAGGTACAGCAGGCCCAGCACGAGGAGGAGGATGACAGCTTTCACACATCCTTCCTGGAGGTTTCCCCACTGCGCACTGATTCCAGTGGTACCAGATGTCTCCTTTCCCTTCCAAGCGGACAGCGTGAGATGTCCTCTGCATCACCCGATGGGGTTTGATGTCCCCCTTTTGCCTCTGTAATCTGTTGTGGAGAAATCTGATACAAAATCCCTCAACCCTACGCTCAGGGCTCCTGATTGACATAAGAGCTAGAGGCAATGCGTCTAATCATTTCATGCCTGTCTCTTCACATGTTTTGCTGCTTAGCCCTAGGGACTCTTCTTCTCATAGTATGCACATATCCAAAAAACCTTCTCTTTTCTACTTTTCCAACTTCACTCGTGGTATTTTAACCACCTTTTATCCTTCTGAGCAAGATATCACTTCAACACATTTAATATCTTGCCCTGTCCATCTATTTCAGTCTTCTTTACTGCTATTTTTAATTTACCAATTGATTAATTCATGGTTAATACAACTTTTTATCTTTACTTATTTATCAAGTCAATTCAATTTCTTTAAATTTGTTTCTTTAAAATACATTAGTAGATACCTTGTGGAGTATTCACAATAACTAATCCTCTCTAGGATATGAAATCCATTCATCTTTAACAAGATACTATTTCCCTATTTATTTTTAGTTCATGATAACAATGGTATAAAAACCACACGTTTTACTCATAGCTTGGTTTCTATGTCAAGATTATTATGTGTGACATAATAATCAGATGTCTTCTTTTATCCATCTGTTCTCTTTTCTCTTCAGCCTTCAACAACCTTTTCTTATTTCCATTTCTAACCAGTCTTTTACTTATAATCTGTCCCTTTCCTAGGACAGGTAAATACATCCTGCTACTGTAGTGTTCACAAATAAATCTCCATGCAAACTGCTACTGTACACTCAAAAGTGATCTGTTTCATTTTGAAAAGTCAGCTTTTTGAAAACCAACATGGCTCAGTTCAAACTTTTGTTTCAAAACAAAACTCCTCATCTCTTCCCGACATGATTTGACATAAAGATGATTTGCTACCACTATTTTTCATTGTGATATTTGTTCAAAACAGAGACTGCATCTGTCTCTGGATTTAAATATATGCCTGATGGCAGTATATGCATAAAAATAAAAATAAGTGTCCAGGTTTTAACCTCTGTCATTAAAGGACTGCATAAAAATAAGACATGTCATCTGATTAATCTAAAATCAGAATGTAACAGATAATTTGTGTAGTACATCCCATCATTTTTAGGGACGCCTAATTAACATTCTCAAATCTTCAATTAACTTCACCTAAAAAGCTAAAACAGTGTTGCCTTATGATACCTAAAAAAATACTACAATAGATTTTAGACTATAAAAATGTAAATATCAAATTCCCATTGTCTAACAACTCACTCCCCCTTTTCTGAAAAAGAATCCCATTTACTGTGATTTCATTTTCAGAAACATGAAGAAAGAATGGTAATGCATAGGAGGCTGAGGCACATGCTGTGCCCTGGGAACTTTACGACCCTGGCATCCTGCTTCAAAGTGTCCTCCGGTATTTGTTTTACGACACTGGCCTCCTGCTTCATCGTAAATGAAGTTTGGGCTCAGTTTGAGATTTGTGATCTGAGTTAGAAACAACAGTATTTTGCATTGTTCTAGAATATTGGACTCGTTCTGCGACATAGTCCAGAATGTCGCCATCTGTAGGCACCTTCGTGACTTTAACACCATGAGGGAACAGGAGAGTGTTAAATTCATCTGCTTTTATGGGGCTGTGGATAGCCATTGCACCCGTGAGATTTTGGTCTGTGACGGGAGGAATTGTAATTCCCATCATTGCGAGGGCAGCATTGTGACAAACCCTCCTCAATCTATCTAGAGCCTGCATCTGTTTGTTTAGGTGTGCAATTTGCTTTACAATCTGTCTTTCATCTAAGTTAAATCTATCCATGTTGTGTTACAAGCATGGTTAGATTTGTAACAGAATACAAAATTAACTGTATTTAGCGCTATATTTGCCTAAAAATCTTAACAAACACCAACTACAAATTAAAAATAAATTGATTTAGCAAAATGAACCCTTATGTGATTCAAAAATGTGACAAAAGAACAATGATTTGTCTTACCCAAGATTGTAGTCTAACAGAATGGCTCTTGACCACATGGGGTGAAATAACTTGGATGACCGGGGGCAGGGAAAAGAACACTCAAACGTGTGTAGAGAGAAATCACACTGCTTGCAGTCTGAGTTCACTAAAAATTAAACCATCCGACTTGTAGCCTGGCTTCAATAAAATGTAACCAGACAAGGCCAGTTCATAACACACAAATTGTCCTCTTTGTATGTCTAATCTAGGTAGAATAATCCACTATTATATTTAATTTGAATGTACTTAATTCTCTGAAAATCAATCTCTTAATCTGTTCCCATTGTACCCGGTAACTACCCGGAATTTCAGAATCGTATTTAGCATTCTGTCGTTCCATATTCACTTCGCTTTTATTTATCTGACTTATAATCAACATGTGCACTTCGCTTTTATTTATCTGACTCAATCAATCAACATGTGTTCACATGTATTAATATACTGGGCTATTGTACTATTAACGCGCTTCCCGTCTTCAATACCGGTCAGCAATGTAATATTTAACCTCAGCGCTTGAAGCTAAACTCATATACTCAATGTAAAAGGTGTACTACCCCCTTTCAGCCACTAGATGGCAGCAGCAGACCACAAATGAGCCTCACTCATCCGTGTGCTTCATTGAGATCAATAAATATTGAGTAATTACCATATCACAGAACTCCGGCTCTTAGCTAAAGAGCGTTCGTTTGTGCTGTAAAACCCCTCAGTCTTAGGCGGCGACCCGATCTGAAATATCGGGTTTCCAGGTTCTGTCGTGCGGTACTCAAAACACGCCACCAGACAGACTGCACCGTCTCTTACGCCACTGTGGACTAGACTACCACAGATCCGCGCTAAACCGTTCTTATGTACGCCACTCAGGACTTTATCTACCTGTAGATCCGCGACAAACTGTAATCAATCTGTAAATATCTATGTACGTCACGCCGGACTAATCTACCTGCGATCAACGACTATGGTTAAATATGCATTGTATATCCCATTTAAACTTTAAAAGCACTGTGAAACGCCTTCAGACAATCCTAACATTTTAGTGTATTCAATCACAGACAATTGAACAGGCGTCTGTACCTTTTTTTAGAATGAATGCAGGGCCCTGCGTGATTGTCTGAAGTGCTTAAAAGCGCTTATTCTCGACCCAATCCGGTCGTCTGAATCCTCCTCAGCTCATTATCTTGTACGTCGGGTGCACCATCTGTTAGGATATTATAATGGATTTACGCTCCACTACAAATATCCCCGCGTCCTTCTGAGCTGTTTTATATGGAAGGAGTTCAGTGCCACCAAGTCAACCATACTCTACTTTTAATGGCAATATCACAATGCACCAGAAATCATTACATTCAATACACTACACATACAAACACAGTATACTTACAACACAAGATACATACAACACAAAATACATACATACAAATACACACAAAACATACATACAACCTGGTGATCACGTCAGCCGGCCAGCAGAAAGAGACTGAACCCAGTTGCGTCTCTGTATTTATGCTGAAGCAATGGGAGGGATCTCTGATTCCCCTACTTTGATTGGCAGCCCCAAATGTCCCCCCATCACCCCAAATCTTGAGTTTCTCCATTCACATGTGGCGAGAGCATTTGCATCCAGTGCAAGTCAACAGATGCTGTAACCTCCCCCGCCAAATCCTTTGTCCTCAAAAGCCACATGGTCTCTCTAGAGTCACATGTGCTCGGGCTCAAAAGTCCAGCTCAGTTTTAACCCAAATGATTCTCATTTTAAACTTATACATTTAGAGCTAACATGAATACATTCAAATATTCTCTACAGTGGGGGGGGGGGGGGTTGGTGTGGCATTGGGATATATATGTTTTAAAACCTCTGGAGCAGAGAGAGGAGCTGTGGATTATTGTTATTGATTAATGCATCAGTGTTTCTTAGGGTCAAAAACACGACACTCACAACTTCAAATGAAAGCGTTTAGTTTATGTAATAAAAGAGCACATGTGAAAAGTGACAGTAGATGTAGTTTATTTGCAATTTGGTGCAATATATGTATATATATTAAAAAAATATATAACAAAAAGCAAACAATTATATATATATATTTTTTAAATATAGCGCGGGGCTCCGTTGGCGGGGCGCAGCGACCCTCCAAGACAATGGTAGGGGAAACACTGCAGTTTGACACCCGTAGTGAGGCAACACTCGGGTTGGATGCGTCATCACTGAATTGCGTTATCTGGCTTCATAAAGTATTCTTCTTTTTTTTATCTAGACCAACAAATAAAAAAATCGATGTCATTTGTTATTGGAATAAGCACAAGAGGAGCTGTGGAGTAAAGCCAATGCCTGTCAACAATATTGTGAGAATCCATCCTGTTAGACAAGCTTTTCATATTTGCATCCATAATATCATTTTAGATTTCTTTAAATAGACATGACAAGCATTTTAAGATCACTTCCTGCTTGCTTTTAAAAAGAGCATCAGTGGGAAGGCTCAGCGCAGACGGTTGTACTTTTACCCTGTGGGGCCATTTTCAGATGTCGTTTTCAAAAGCCATGTTTGTCCAATTGATGTTTGTTTTGTTTCAACACCGACATAAAAAAAAAAATCGAAATAAATATACCAATGGTTATGTGTCATAAGCCTGCGATCAAAGCAGACATACTGCTGGATGCTACATTTTAAGAGAACCACTTCAAAGTGCCTGAACATGCATTCTTACACTGGGTTACTGACATGAAATATAAAAGGCTTAATTCTCAAAAGCAGAAAAACACAAAGGCTCCTTTAAAAAGTACGCCACAGGAACAAAGAAAATATAGAAAATATAATGAAATACTATGATTTAATAATAATAGTAATTAACATTCTGTAAAGTTGTATTCGTGTAATCATACATGTATGTTTAATATTTAAACTGCACTGTAAAGCAGTTCAAAAGAGCAAGGGAACGCATATTCTGAAATGTGTCTGCAAAGGCATATTATAATATAGTTTTATGAATTATACATTATAACATATGTGCATATCTCCATAGGAATATGGAGACTGCCATCAAGACCTTAAAGAGCCTGTTTTGCACAAAATTCTGATTGCAGCTGCATTTCTTAACATTTTCAGTGAACTCGGTGTTGACCAGAGCAGAAAGCAGGCGGATTGAAAGACTGAGTGATAAATACAAAGAGCAGGACCCCAAACAGACATAAAAAAAGGCAGATTTGAATATAGAAAGGGAGCCAGGGGCTTACTCTTTCTTAATAAGCAGATTTAGGTTCAATTATTTTTGGATTTCACATTGCTCTAGCCCCTGCTGTCTGCATATCCTAATCTCGCCATAAAGGTTTTTAGATGGCAGCACGCACAGACCCAGCAGCCTTTGCTCTCCTCACCAGTTCCTTCTTTTTGTTTATCACTTAGTCATATTTGTTCACAAATGGATTGCTCATAGGAGCCATGGTGAAGAAAACTGCCCTAGATGACTCACCAAAGGGACCGTTTTGTTGCTTAAGAGCATTTGACTGATATTAACTTGTGCCACTACAGTGCACTGCTGTCCCATTAGTCGAGGGCAGGCTGGCCACAGAGATGGCGTACAAATCCAACCCTGTTCTCCAGACAGTGATAATCCCCACTGATCCCATCCCTGTCCCCATCAGACAATGTAGAGGGAGGGAGGGAGAGACAGAAAGACACAGGGTAAGGAATAAGAGAATAAGAGAGACTTCATTACAGGTACAGATGTGGACACAAATATGGAGTAAGCAGCCCCACATCAGCCTCCCCATGAATTCACAAAGCCCTGCTGCGCTGCCATGATCACATGATATGATAGAGAGGATTAAGCATTAATCACAAAGGTTTGGCTGTCCTCAACAGGAGGATCTAAATCTTTCCACTCCCACCAGCAGCTGAGCCCTCTGCTGGCTTCTCTGAGGGATGTACCTGGGCAAACAGTCCCTTAATCGCAAACAACACAAGTGGTTTGATGTCAGATGAGAAAACACCTACACTCTGTATTAAAAGCTAAAAAGAACTTGATAGCTGTTGATGAGGTTGTGTCTTTATTTTTGAAACTGTCTTTTTGGAGGTGTTAAACTTTAACATATTTTGCCTTTATTCCGTGAAGCTGTGCCATTATGTCCTCATACCTTTATAATAACCAAAAGGTTGGTTAGCCATTAATCATAATCATCGGGCCAGTACAAAGAAAATATAATGAAATACTATGATGTAATAATAATAGTAACTAACATTCTGTAAAGTTGTATTCGTGTCATCATACATGTATGTTTAATATTTAAATCGCACTGTAAAGCAGTTCAAAAGAGCAAGGAAACGCATATTCTGAAATGTGTCTGCAAAGGCATATTATAATATAGTTTTATGAATTATACATTATAACATATGTGCATATCTCCATAGGAATAATATAAAAAATGAAGACCATAAATTGCTGTATTCTGTGGGGTGCTACTGGAGAAAATAGGGTGAATGTAGGTAAATGTAGATATGGAGGTCGGATAGCGGAATAATGTTTGAATTAAAACATATAGAATGTTACTTAACCAACTCATATATATATATAACATTGTTTCAATAGTTAACCACTATGATCAAACAATAATCTTTCCCTTACATTAACAAAGTACTGGTCCAAGTTTGGACATACTGCACTTTAACTGTCATATTGTACGAATAATGGGTTAAAACATTGTGATTGGAATGAATCCAGGATTTTGTCCAACACTAATGTTCTGTTGGACAAGTGGGTTGCAGCCGCTGCAGAGCCCATCACGGCCGGATAGTCATTATTACTACTGCCAATTGCATTTCTTTGTTTTGTCTTTTAACAGCATGAAATACCACCAATCAGGGCTTGAAACTAACACTATTTCTCCGGCCAAATGTGGACCCATTTTGACTGTTGAGAGTCTTCTGTCTGGCACTTGGATGAGTGGAGTTTTCTTAGCTCTGGTTCTTGAAAGCATCTTGAAGACCTGTCTCCTCTAATTCCTCTCTCCTATGTTTTCTTTCTTTCTACAAACCAACCGCATCCACTGTTTTTTCATTCACTACAGGACATGTTGAAGTTGCCAATCTACCCAGTTTTGCAGTGTATAACAGTATGTGGGATAGCACGGCTCAGACAGTACAATGCGTTCACTTTTGGATTACATCTAGCTGAAGCACACACCAGCAAGGCAGAGCACTGGCAAAGATCAGAAGAAGTGATGGCAAGTATTGGTAGATTTAATCTGTCAAAAATTCCATTTGTCAATTCTGCATATCAGCTACAGTATAGAGAGGCAGGATAGGCGTACTACTGCACAATGATCCTCCGTGTTTCAGCCAACACATCATATCATTATCTCTCTGCTGTAACATGATCTAATAAAGTCTGTAAATAGCTACACACACCCGAAATACTGTACACAGGGAGTATTTGTTGTCTACGCATCTGGTAGACCTGATGTATTATTTTGGCTTTTCTTTCTATTTGGCTGGACTTTTTGGAGAGCAAGCCACTGAGTAAGTCCATTGAGGCCTGACAGCTGGTGGACTTCACCGTAATAACACTGGCTTACTCTCTGATCCCTGGTAGCTGACATGCCCTCTTCACCTATGCATCAACTTTTGAACTTGCCTCCTATTTGAACTCCTTTATTTCTTTCTTGCCCTCTTTGTGTTTAAAATAAAATCCATAGTAGTGATTGTTATCTATGAGTTAACACTACGTTGTTCTGTTCTCCTGTGTGCCTCACCCACAGGGCCACACAGGTAAAGCAACCCCTTTACTCACACTTGCAGCATAGACATCAAACAACCCTGTGTTATTTCAAAGTGGTTTGTCTGTATACTGAAGTGAATTGCATAATGTCACTGTCGTTCAGATAAGACAAGAGAGGTAACAGTAACAAAAGGATAAATGGAATAATAAAGATACAGAAGCGTGAAAGTGACACACAAAGGCATAAAGATACTGACTGTAAATGAACCGTATTCGTTTTTTCAAACTACTGAAGCAATCCAAAAGGGTATGCAGGTATTTCCACTTGTAGAACGGCATGGATATGTCTCCTTTACTACGGTAAGAATGTTTTGATTTTGCTTCTAAGAAATCACATAGGTATTGCTACTAAATCAGTGTCATTCTTTATTTAGTCACAGTAAATCAAGCCACCCTATAGACCAGTTTAATTTACTTGATGCTCTAAAAAAGCTCTGACATGAATGATTAGTTAAGGGACAGGTGGGTATTTGATTTGATCAGTTAAGATGGTGATACACAGTTACAACAGAGACTTAATTTGTTTTTATTGTGAAATGGCTTCTTTAAACGCAGTTAATTAATGATCATTAGTCACATTTACAGAGTGGCCCTCACTTCTCTTCAGTAATAGGAAACCTCCCTTAAGGCAGTCCCAGCAAGGCAAAGTCAAAATAAATTATGTATGCACCACTTCCCTGATAAAATAAGTCAGGATTGAAATGCGGCTGGGAAAAAGGAACATCTTTCTTCCACATCTTTCCTGCCATAAGTCATATCTGAAATGGAAAGAAGTGAGAGGACGTCCTGTAGCATGTTATAATGCGAGTGACTTTGGTGTTAGTCCCCTCCCATTACGCTCAGTGTTACATGGGGGATTGTTGCTTTTCACTACTGGTTTCAAAATAACTACATAGAGGACAAAGAAAGGTGGTTTTTAGGTGCCGCATCTTTAAAGTATTATTTTACAATTAAATATTCTTCTATCAAGATATGTTCTTCCTTTTATTATATATAAAAAACCGTTTGGGATAAGAGTAGCTAAATAGTACACAGCAGATATGATAATGAAGGCTCAACATTTATTCAAAAAATTGTGATTATTTGTTATTTTTTAACACATTTTGTCGCATCTCTTTTTCTCACATCCTTAAAGATGCAGGACAGGAACACACAGGGGTTGAAGGTGAGTAGTGGAGGAGGGGGATTTCAACTTTTTTCTTTAAAGTATCAATGTAAGAGACTGTCCAATTACAAGGGTACGCTTTCAGTCCTTCTTGGTCAGGGCTCAGAGGAAATAATGACCAGGGAAAATAGTGAGGCTTAATGCGCCTCGCTAAGACATGGCTACGCACAACTACATCAGACTCTGGAAGCCCTCCAGAAGCGTTACACACTGACAGAAAGAATGAGTCTGGCGAGGGAAAAGCAATGTGGCCTTGCCATCTTTTTTCTTTCTTTTTTTTTTACCACAACAGATGTTGTAATCCCAGCTGTAGAACAGTGAAGGCACACACTGTATCTTTGGTTGGGATGCTGAACCGATGGCCAGGGGTTTAAAACAACACCACTTTCACAAGCCATTGCTCTCATTGTCAGCATTCTGCAGGCAGCTCGTACAGATGCTCTGTGTAATGCCGTGCACTCCATAATAGCAGGATTACAACTATTGTAACCAGACGCCATCACGGTTTCAATCATGCCACACACTCCTCCATTCTCACAACTTCCATGGACGCATTTCTGTGTATTAATATGACTGTAAATCTCATGAGAGTAGGGTGTCCCATATGCATGTTCACCTCTCTGCAAGTATGTTATAAATACAATGCAAATTCCTCACTTTTCTACTCCATCGCTGCTCATTTGAGTAGCGTTTAATGTTACATTTGTAACATTTTGTCTGACTTTAAATGTATAAAATAAGCGGTACACAAAGGACAGCACGACAGCAAGCGAGAGGAACACAAAACATTATTTTTGGCAGACTCTCCGAGCGCCCCATCAGTCACTCTCATTACCATCCAATTGTGAGAGGATGGCTACTCCATCCAGCATAGTGGAACACAACCTGGCAGCTGGAGCACTGCAAGACGAGCTCCTCCACTGAGCCAGGTCTGCGCTTCTGGCCCTCTCTGTTCTCCTACCTATGAAACTGTTCTTCTCAAAAATGTAATTTCACGCTGATCTGTGTTCACAATTTTCATTATCTGCTACTAAATCTGCGTCAAATGACATCTGCCCTTTAACAGTTCCAGTTCAACTCTATTATGTTATGAATGCCTGCCACTAAAAAACAAATATAAATGATTTTACAGTCCCAAATTCAGTTTGTTGTTGTTTATCTGCAGGGAATTATTATACATAAAGCAATTCTTTGTTTTTCTGACTCTTTTAACCTATACTGAGCGTGTGTAGGCAATTCAACAGTTTATAATTAAGGCTGCTTTTCTCAAACAAGCTGAAATAAATCTATTCAATCATCTTTTGATCTTTTTGTATATTTGAAAGTGCCAACCTATGACTCAAAGATCATGGAAAACATGTTTTTGCAGTATAGTATTCTACACTTATTTGAAAAATCTGTCAATCAGATAACAAAGCAAGCACACTATAAAGACGCAATACGACCAAGAAACAGTTTCACAATACATGAGTTATATCTTTAAGGCCGAGATTGTCGCAATGCAGAGTGAGAACAGTGAATAAGTTATACTCTCGCATCACTCAACATTAAGGATCCCTCGATTTAACAATTTAATCTCCATTGGAGCTGCTCAGCGACAGACTGTAGAAATGTGGGTTTCATCCAGGCCTCACACTATGAATCCTGTGTTTTTAACTGTCAGAATAAAACCTCGGTGCTCTGTCAGATAAAGGAGACTTCCAGTCAAAGATGATTTTATTTAAAATTGAATAACGGTGTTCATGAATTTCAAAATACTTCTACACGGGGCATCACAACGAAGAAAAGACACCGGCGGAGGCTTGACATTTTTCGCACAGCTTCGGATGTTTTTTAACAAAAGCGTCCTTTATCAGGCTGCATGTGATCACTTAAAAGACGATTAGGATAACCAGTGTGGCTCTGGCCTAAAGTCACGTAAATAAGAAGCTTGAGACAGAAATGAGTCACAGAAGGTAATGTGGCCACCGCACAGTGTGAGTCAAAAGCTTACTTTCGCTCTGTTATTTTGGAGCATCATTACACATGGTCTCTTATCCAAGTGTCTGAGCCAAAGAGATTAGGTACTGCTTTGGCTTTTCATTGTCCCAGCATAGCTGATACCCAACACGACTTCAGCTGTCTGCGTTGGTTAAATCTTCACTGCTAATATCTGTGCGCGGCAGAGAAAAACATAAATAGAGGATATATGACATGTAGAGGGAGAGACCCATGAGTGTTTGCTTTGCAAGGGAGTGCGAAGTGCTACAAATAAACAGAAAACCATGCAAGCTCAATTGCCAACGATTACACCTGCTGTCACGAGAATCGCTCAGCGCATTACGAAGATGACGAAAGAAATACAACCTCCAACATTTACACACCGTTCAGTTACATCCGCTTGCAAGTAATAAGCGGCACCCTCACTGGCAGGCGTTTACTCCCCAATTTAAATTCTTGAAATGACGGGAGAAATGTAACTCGTATTTCCTGCGCCGCATAATTCTAATGACATTTAAACCGTATTAAAAACCACCTGCCTTACAGTAGGTGCGAACATGGATGATGAAACCTGAATTTAAAGGAAATGTCATCTTTACATGACCGTACGTACCTTCATCCTGTTTGACAAGTGAAAAGAAAATGTGATCCTTCCTTTCTTTGCAGTGAAATTAGATTTTTCTGGCAGGTCTTATTTGAATTTTTCCTACCTTTTGAAATCTCGCCAGTATGCATTATAGAATAAAAAAGATATCAATCAAAGGTCCTTAATTTATGTTTTCTGAAAAAGCACATTTCTGTCTATATGAAAGGCTTGTGTTAAGGCGAGCAGTGCTGGTAATAACTATATTTATGTTCAAGAAAATGACATAGTTCTGTGTCCGGTTGAGTTGGACTACAGCTTGAAAAATAAACCACTAGTGTTTTTTTCTCCACAACCCAAAGCAATCGCAGTCTTTGAGTTATTTATGTGTTGCTTACACTAACGGGATTACTGCCTTCCAACAGAACTACTGATATCAAGGCGAGGAAATAGCACAAGGATCTCTGACTAGGCGTGAACTGATTAAAGCTGAAGAACTAGCCCGTTAATGAGGCAGTATTCTGCTCCAGAGGCTCATAACCTGATGAATGAAGGAATCGGTACGTGTGCCAGCTTCCAGTCAGAGGAAGGTCATTGTGTAGGTGTGCACTTTTTTTTAATTTGCTTTGTCAGTCTCATCTCTTCCTCAAATTCCGTCTGTGCATCTATGCATAGTCATTCACATATATGTGCTGTTATATATAGATATGATCTTATATGTGGATTTCCATCCCAATGATTTCAATATTAATTTCATGCTCACCCTCAACACAACGCTTTCCAAGAAATCACACAACATTACATCAGCTTTAACTACTGCTAAGCCCCTACAAGTAAAACACTGATTTTAACTTGGTTCTTAATCATGAAGCTGATTTCACAACTCATTTAAGATCTTATCTGCACAACTACGCAACTATCTGCAATTCAGAGACAACCTTCTCTAACATCACTCAGTGAGATATTTCCTCTACTCAAGCGAAGTCTTGTTTCACACAATCTCCAATTGAGATTATACTCAACGCACAAGAGTGAATTTGCAAATCCTGGAATTGAGTGAAATTAAATGCAATCTTTGTGAGTAAATCCGCCCTTATCTCCATTTTTGAAATGGCTTTCTGTAATATGTTGTTGTGTTCTTTTCAAGGCATTATGGAAAGCAAAGAAACAAATACAAAAAAGGCTTAACACTGTTGGATTATATCAGGATACAAAATGGAGTTTTATTTTACGATCCATTTCACATTCTCTAGGGCTAGGCTACATAGTTTCTGCAATTGCTTGGTGCATGAGTTTACAACACATCCCGTCACTCATCCTGCAACTAAGGATGACCTTGGTTAGAGAATAAAAAAATATGCACATGCCACAGGGTAATGATCAAAGCTGCTACGCTTCATTCTGAGGCCAATCCTTCTGTGATCAGCTGAATATCATTTCTTGAATCCTCCTAAGTATACCCTATATCATCAATGCATCTTCTGCCTCGCATCTTAAAAGGATGGGGATTTCCTCCTTGACAATCAAAATGGAACAAAAGGACAGCCATTGGCATTCTTCTATGCACTGAATAAATCACTGTGAAGTGTTTTATGCCGGAGATGTTCGCCAATACTCTCTGTAACAGAGCATAACTAATTCTGAGCTAAGGTTACTGACCAGGTCAGATCGAGACAGGTTATTACTTTATTCATCACCTGATGAATAAAGTAATAACAGAATATAAATCGATGGCTGCTATAATTAATGTGGACACATTTAATCAGATGAAGGAGGGATCGTGTATGCAGCCAAGTATGCACAGTCATTATTCAGCTAGTTAAACTGTACAGCTACACATATTTTACATGAACTCTTCTCTAGCCAAGGTGTCAGACTTTACAGTAGCTTTGAAATGAGAAACAAGCTTACAAATAACCAAACTATCCATCCATCTATGTATCTATCCATCTATACATCTATCTATCTATCTATCTATCTATCTATCTATCTATCCATCTATCTATCTATCTATCCATCCATCTACCTATATTGCAAATAAAGCATATAAGTCCAGCTTCTCTTCACTCAAAACACACGGTTCTCCAGCTGGAATCAACCGGATTTGTGTTTTAACAGTGAGGTAGAGCCTATGAGATAAGTAAAGAGATCTTGTACTGGTTATACTGTGCGTGCTCTGCATTTAAACAAGCACTGGAAAGGCCCTCTCCAGCCTTATTTTATCTTGCGTGGTGCATAATAATATTGCATTTACATCAACGCTTCTGACAGCTTTCAAAATTGCATAAATGCCCAGAAACACGTACTCGATTATGCACAGGTGGCTAGACTAGAACAAAAACGGTCTCCATTATACTCTAAGTATTCTCGAACACTTGCCATATATACATGGAGAATAACATATTGGTCATTTAAAATTCTGTAATAACTCAGTCACTGTTTAAGAGTCTCTGTCGACTGATCCCTTGTTCTACAGTGTAACGTTTATAATCTTCATTCGTTTATTCACAATGTAGGTGAAGGAAAGCTACTTGAGACTGTCAAGGTAAATAAAAACTCCATATGAAGACAAATCTGAATTTAGTAGGCATTTTGAGTACATCGGGTTCTATTAGATACAGTTCCTCCTGAGAAATGTTCTTTTCTATTGTTAAATGCATCTTTAAAATACCCGAGGAATACATATTTGTTTGCAAACTATTATTTATTGACCAGTTTGACATTCTGGGAAATATGCTTACATGTTATTTGCTACTAGTCAGAGCTGCAAAATAAACTTGCACTGAGAGCATCATGTCCTTGAAGGATTTTATGAATGAGGCTGACTGGGGATCAGCATGAAACACAGCTTGTACGCAGCAAAGATCTCATAAGAGAGAGTTGGGACGGAGTGCAGCAGCACACTGAAGTGTTGAGGTAATGGTGTGTTTACGGATCTTGCTTGTGGCGCTGTCTAGGCTTCTCTACAAAGCAGGTAATGAGTCTGCTTCCAAATGTACCCACCTCTAGCAAATCTAGCAATTTATGATTTTCCCACAGAGCGCAAGCAGAATTCACCTTGTACTTACACAAGCGGTTTGTTTTTTCACCTTAGCAGACAAAGAGGGTTTGGTTTTAGTTATTAGCAGATGTGCATGGGCACGAAAAAACATTGAGGTAAGTGTGTGTTATACCCATGTGTTCTTTAAATGTTTAAAAAATGCCTGCTGGATAGGTTACATGCAGGAGGGAGGAGAGATGGAAGGTCATCAGGCATACACGAAGATGTGATGACATTTGCCTTTACTAAGAACACACAAACTGTACCAACATTTAAATATGCACAGGCAGTAGGGAGAACAGGCGAGTGTCATCTCAACGTATTCTTTATTATAAATATATAATGTGTTTCTTCTTGTCTGTGACTCATTAATTCCTTGTATTCTGTGCAGATCGTCTCTGTTTCTATGGTTACTGGGAGTCTTGTGTTGGTACGTGTACCTGTGTAGTGAAACCAAAGTGTGAATATGGAGATGCTTTTTGTTAACGACTGTTGGACATTTTGAAAAAAAAGCAGTAGCTGTACACCCAGCGGCGGAATGGGACTCGCTCAGCCCATTGATGATGTGGGAGGCCAGCCTGTGGCTCAGGTTGGTTATTTCTGAAGCTGTCAGTAATTAACTGGATACATTTAGTTAAATCAAACCTGATCATTCACAGTTGAGCTCGCAGGTTGTGAAAATGCTATCAATAGCAATTTAACAGATTGTATTGGCTGTCTTCAAGCACAGGTAGAAAGTGAACACACCTGTAAAAACACTTGCAAAGCACCTGTGCAATTAGACCATGTGAGCATAGCAACAGCCTCTCCAAAATACACTCTATAAGCACATTGAATAACAAAGATCATTGGAAACCACCTGTTGCATGAAAATAAACCTTTAGTTATGCAAAAAGTTAAAGTAAAACTGTTTTTAAAAAGTGCTTCAGGGCAAAACAGATAAGAAGTGCTCCCTAAAGACGCCAGAGCTCGAGCATTTGAAAGCGTGCGTGCTCTCTCAGGTGAAATGGGCAATACGCCCCCTAGCCTATTACCCTGCCAAGTGTTGCCATTACCTGCTCCCCCAGCAATGTCCACCCAAGCATATCAGCAGTGGCTGTGATGTAATTACAGCCTGCTGGATGGGGCTTTCACCTGCCCCCTCAATGACATTACTGTATATGTTCATTATCACGCTACGGGGAGTTTCATTTTCCCGAAGGACTCACATGTCCTTTCTGTCCTATCCACATGTATGTACAGTACCCTCAGTGTGCATGTCAAGTAAGCTCACACTAACACAAACATTTCAAAACAGACCTGCAGATGCGCCCACACGAAATAATATTCCGTAATATACCCAGACATCACACAAATGTGCAAATACAACCACAAAGTCATCAACCTACACACACAGCTATAGTCAAGGGTGCAGTACACCCAGGGACTCCAGCTGCGCTCAGAAGATTCCCCCCTCCCTCTCAATCACGCCACACTGATTTTAAGGACCTGCCGCTTGGCAGCTTTTCATTTCATGCAATTACGTCTGAAAGCGCTGCTTATTTCTGCTAAGCTTGAGTCACAACTGGGTAAACATTTTCTTCCTGCTGCATGATGATCAGCATATGAAATAATAGGACAGTTGTAGTGACATGTGCTACTGTATACAGATATCATGTATATTGGACAGAGAGCAGAAAGGCTATTTGATCTTGAATGCATCAGGTCGTGTATAAGGTCTAAAAGTTCTTACTAAAAGTTAAGTTTGTTCTCATTTTAATCAGGGTCAAAAAGTACCTTAAAGTAATTTCCAATGTAGCGTTTAATTCAGAGCATAACCATAACTGTTACTCCGGTAATGGCACCATTTGTTCCGAAATGAAAGTGTGACCTGTGAATCGATTTCATCTATCTAATAAAGTTTAATTGTGACGCGCAAAGACCAAAGGGTCCAAGCCGGTAACTGCTAACACAACTTCCCACAGAATGTTGTTTGGCCCCGCAGCTTCTGCCACTGCCCAGAGCTTGAATGTGTTATCCACCGATGTCAGGCCACATGGCAAAAAACCCAGGGTCATAGTCGTGCTCTGAACTTTGACAAACAGATTGAGATTATCAGAAGAATCAGCCCCTGTTGGTCTTTTGGCATGAATATCCTCCTAGCTACTGCAGACTTTTCTATTTACATATGAACCAGGCATCATACAAGATGTTAGCCTCTTTTAAGAGTCTCATTTGTTTTCAATCCTCCGCATGGTCTTTCCCCACAGCAAACTTGAATCCCCTACAGCACCATGTGGCCGCTTAGATCCTCCCACTGCAGACTGCTGGAGGTCCAGTCTCAGCTGAACAAATATGTCTTTCAGCATAGCAGCACAAAGAAAGAAACCGTCTCCATGAAAATATAAAGTTGCTTCTCTTGTGTATTTAAATAATTGTCTGATTTGGCTCCCTTGCCATTTGTGCTTTTTGACCGGAATGTTTCAGTCCCTTTCAAGACAGAGAGGAAACATGTCCCAACACAAAATAACTACACTTCATATTTAATTAAAAAAACAACAGCAGCTGCGAATAAGATATAAAACACAAATTGTAGTTTTGTTAGCCTTCTTCTTCTGTGGCGAACTTTAAAAACAGGATGTTTGGATTTCCACTTTCTGAACTGCTCTGATGTGTGTCCAACAACACACTGCACACCTGTCAACACACTCCCTCTACCTGCCTCCATTTATTTCCCTGTAGTTCTTAGACAGCTAGAGGGGACGGTGGGAGTTAGGTTGTATGAACAGTACAGTGGAGTACATTCTGATTAGCTGAAGGACACAGAGGAAGGTATTTTTGAAAATGTAATTAAGTTAATGTTAGTTCTAGGGAACCTCATTTGACATTGGACTGAGTTTGACTATTTCTGCTCACAAACTTAACCCTGGGCGAGGCAGATTTCGTGCCTTTTAAGTTATGTTATGAAACATCACAGGATTGAGACTTGGAGGGAGCTGGATCTACATTTTCTCTGCTCTCTCACTGTCCTTCCATTTCCCTATCTAGCAGCTAATGCAAAAATAAGACATTTTACCCTCACCAAGGACATTAAGGTTGGGGCTCTAAAACTCAAAATAAATGCTTAACATGGGTTGCAATGCATTACAATATTGATGTCCTGCACTGAACAATAACATTTTCTTAAGATACGATACTAACAATGTACAAAAATATATATACAACGAATACATATTGCAGTTAAACCTCAACATGATGAATTCTGGTTCGTCTGAGTTATTCAGAGACTGTTTTTGGTGAAAAGCAGCATCCCACCTGCCCCCCTTTTTAACACTTGGTAAAGAGTCTAGTTTTAAATGTGTTTATTTTCTTTGGTGACATCTTCCCAGTAGAACATTTGAAAAAAAGTGAAGTACAACATTAAATACATCATTCCCTTCTCAAAATATGTGCATTTGTTATATTTTCAAAATAATAAAACAACATTTTTAAAATAGTATAATATAAATATGTATTTAGATGTCAAATCTGGATAGCTCATTACAGAGCAGCAACACAGTTTTCCAGGGAAATATGCGAGGTTTGTTCTGTAACTGACAGAGACTATTGCTTTGTAGCTTAACCGCTTGAAAATAGCAAGTTCAACAACAGAAAATGTAAAAGTTTATTTTTCCCAGGCTTGAAAAAAACAAAAGCTTACCTGAAGATATTGTTGACACTAAGTGACTCACTAGGAGGAGTCACTGACAAGCGGTAGTATATTTAGTTAAGGAACAGGACTGTTGATTTGTGGATAAACAGCAGGATAGATCAATAGGGTTGTGTGAAAGCCCCACAGAGGTCATAATCCCGGCTTCTACTGGGACTGGTGGCCTAGGACTCATTACAATAAATTCATCAGATTACATGTTTGCAACACAATTTAATCAGAAAACTTTATGTAAACTCTAGGCGCGCTGATGACAGCTTTCGCCAGTGAGATGAGATCAGAGCGACTCGTGAAATACATGCCGTTGGGGTTTAGGGTAAAAACTTCTTACATCAGGGCGTCTACGACTAAGTACGCAAATATGTTTTTACATAAAGCCAAGTGGCACGGTGATTTCCATTGGCATGATGCATTAACAGAATAAGCTCCTTGATTACAAACCAGTCAATGACCCTTGAGAAAGGCCTCAGACACTCGGCCCCCTCAGTGCTTCACTGACAAACGATGCAACCACCAACCAAGGCTAAACACAGTCAACATTTATTTAGGCTTGTCCTCAGGCAAATGGAGGACATGACACTTTCTGATTACTTTGTATCGACTCTTCTCTCTTAACCCGGAGAGATGGAGTCCGAAGCACATTGCAGGGATTACTGCTAGATACAACATTTACAGCAGATACGGTTGCTCTCCCTTAGTGTTGTCAGTCATCTTTGTCTACATAGGATTGGTTATTTGTTTGATAAGTAGTGGCACTATTAGAATGGAATATGCTCACCAGAAAGAGGTAAATAATTAAGTATTTAAATTACATTAAAGGTGGGGTAGGTCATTTTGGAGAAACCAGCTCGAGTGCGCTAGAATTTGATAATACACAGCCGGAAAAATCTGCCACTTCCTTACAGAGCCCCTCCTCCAACACACACGAACGCGCACATGACCAATGAGGGCACGAGATAAGTGTGTGCACAGATAGAAGGCTGACAGGCAGGTAGGCCATCCAGTTATTTTAGCCGGGCCGGCTCAGATGATTGGTCGTGCTTTTTACAGCGCCACGGCTTCCACAGATGACATTTTATTATGGATTTGTTGTCAAAGCACTTCAGATATTCATTGCTGTCGGGATGTTAAGAGCATTCCATGGAATATAACAACAAGTGTATCTCGAGCCGGTTTCTCAAACTTACCTATCCCACCTTTAATTGATGTCAAATGAGTTGCAACGTTTGAGATAACATCGTACCATGAGCAACAATACATTAAATGTGTTTTACTCATCTCGTTTTGGATGCCAGTACTACTATATTAAAGTCATTTAACATTTACATATATAGCTTATTCACCTCGGGTGTCAAACTCACTTCATCTAGAAATGCAAATAGGCTAAAACACCTAGCATGGTGTTGTTTGTGTGGAAATGCCAAAATGTCAGCAAAGTAAACACTAATTAACACCTTGAGCATTTCTTAAATGAACTGCATTTAACATAGCGCCTTGTCTGTTTACAGCTGCGTAGTACAAAAAAGGGTTTACAGGGGTGTATTTCAAACAAGCACATGTAGCTCTCTCGCTCTTCAGTTTGTATAGATGTGAAGTGCACACTAGGAAGTGACTTTGATGAAGTTTCACACCTAAGGAGTGCAGGGGATTTAAATTAGGCAGCATCAGTTTGTTCTTGGTACTTCTTCACATATAGTGTGAACTATTCTATTCTGAAGTTTCACAGCAAGCTAGTTCTCATAATTGATACGCTACACATGTGCCAATATGAAAATATACAAATTGATATCCACTGGACCAGAGCTTAGACACTGTATTAGGCATGAACAACTTTGTGACCGTGAGCTCTGAATACATAAGGGCCCACGGGGGCTTCTAGATGCCTCCTCAACACCACCTTTGATTTGTGCATATCTAACCTTCTGACCTGCAGACGCTTTGATCAGTCCAGGCTCTAAGATGCTTGGTGTGTGCACCCGCTCCTGCTGCCTATACACATTCCCTCCATCACACTCTCTGACTCTTAAATTATAGATTATGTTGAGTGTGTGTGTGTGTGTGTGTGTGTGTGTGTGTGTGTCTGTGTGTGTATGTGGGAGAAATGGGTTAGGAGTTATTTCACTAGTGAAAAAAGAAGTGAAGAGACATGCTCAAAGAAATGTTTTCTCTGCATAGTAATTACACTCCACCTCCAAACGCACTGAAGTGTATGCACATGCTGACTGAGATTGTTCTATTAAATATAGTCACAAGCATATGTTTGCACTTACTGTTAGGATCTTATATATATAGCACACTTAAAAAGCAGCAGTGATGTTTTGTTTGTCTCTGCATACATTTGTTTGTAGCGCCGCCAGCTCGTAAACTGTGAAGGACACATTATAGGCGGGTGTGCCAGCTGTAGGACGTGCTCTCATCTGCTCCATAAACCCTGCAAATGGCTGGCTTAGTCCCACCAAGATCTCAAACAGAATTCACTAGATTTCATAAGGCTTTCATGGCTGCATACTGAAATAAACACAAATGAATAATCAAGAGGGCATGAAAAATACATCTGTATAAGTTCTCTGTATCCACAAATGGGATGTAGAGAGGCAAAAATAAGCCTGCGTACAAACCTGCACCGTACATTCTGTGACTTGTTAGTCACTGTTAAAGTGAAGGAAGAAGGCAAAGCTCAAACTGAAACGAGGAATAAAACAAAACATACGACAAGCTTACAAAGATTTGTCAGTGCAGTTACCAGAAAAGGGTTACCAGAGAACATCTTCGAACATCTGGATTACATAACCCTGCAAGTTAATCTTACCTCAGGCAGCCTTTTGCCACACACTGTACAGCAACACAAATGTTAGCCGTAATCCTTGAATGATTGCAGTATTGCAAACATTTCAAACTTCACTTGTTTTTTTAGGGCATTCTAATTAATCTTGACCCGGGAAACCCTTTGGCCCAAGTTTAAAGCATTTGTGTTAGGCTTTTAGCCTAATAGGGAGAGGAGGATAGTAGGATTTGGTAGCAATACTAGTAGACATCAGTGAGTATGAGAAGAGTTGTAGTGAATGATCCCTCTACATTACAGTATTTGGTAAATAAAGATGTTTTTTAGGAATATAATATCCTGTCTGTATTATCTCAACCACACATAATACTCGGGCAACTGTTTTGTGGTAATATTCATAAACTATGCAATAAACATAAGTCAAGGGTTCAACAACCTTAGAGGATCCAGACAGTACAAACCTACACTGTTGAGAGATGTGTCATCTCATTTGGCACATGTGTTACATTACAATGCGTCTCTGGGCCATGGAGCCATTGTGTGGGCAGTCAAACAGAAATCTAAAGAAATAACAGTTCCTATAAGAAGCAGCAGAAATGTTCACAGTGAGTGCACCCGAGAGCTCCGTTTCACTGAAGTGTAGCAATAAAACAGTTGGGAGAATCTGGCAGGAGATAAAGCTACCATAGAAAACATGAAGAAAAGCATATACATTGCCGTAAACAAAGCTTGATTTAACACAAAGACATTATTGTTCAAAGTTATTTTCTTTATCTTTTGTTCTTTGCCAACATGCTCCTTTTGAAATGTAGTAATTATTTACTAGAATGCGATGAATGCATTTTACCAAAAACAATTAACAAAGGCTTATTCCAGATCCTGAATTGTGAAAAATGTTCTGCTTTTCCTTTTATGTTGTCATGATTATCTAAAAGTCTTAAGAGTTTTAGCAATCTGATGTATGGAGGGGTATCGTTAAGGTTTTAACGGTACTACTACGTTTATCGATACCGCTTATCGGTCCGGTCTTTTAACGGTACTCGTATCGGTTCTTTTGGAGAAATAAATAAGGTAAACAAACTAAACAAATTGTGAACAAAACTAACATTGCTTTTTATTTAAATTAAATACATAATATTTCACATCAAAAGAAACAACAATGTTTTAACAAATCGTGTTAAATAATCTGATGACAGAACTGTAAACAGAATAGCTGAAACTTTAACAAAATAAATAACTCAGTTACCTCTAATCATTAACCCATGTTTGTATAATTGAGTTAACTCCGTGTGTTGCTGCTAGCATACATAATAAGACCTGACGTGGAAACGTTACTCGTGGATGGGGCTACAGAGTTACTAGAAAGACAGTGGAACCCGGTGCATTTCTCCGTCTGAATGTGGAGCACTTTTGCTAAATTGTTCGTGTTACCGCCCTTACATGCTAAACTCTTATAGCACTTTTGGTAACGAGGATTGTCCACATCGAGACGGGTAAAGTTTAACCACACCTCGAAGCGCGTTCTCTCCGCCATCTCCTCCGTGTGTGTGGTGTCTGTGTGTGTGTGTGTGTGTGTGTGTGTGTGTGTGTGTGTGTGTGTGTGTATGTGTTGCTGCATGTAGCAGCTGCGTGTGTGTAAAATGCCCCGCCCCCTCGCAAGCAGGCGGGGGAGAGAGATCTCTCGCCTGGATTGGAAAGATCGAAAATACTAAAAAGACGCATTTTGCAGTCTTTTTGCGTATTAGAAACGGAATTGGCGACACTAAAACTGCAATATAATGTTTGTGTAGCAATAATACATATAATTTTTACATGTCTCCAGTACCGATAAAAAAGACCGTTAACGTCGGAGCTCAACGGTACCGCGGTCTTTAATAATTCAGCCCCGGGGCCCGTTTAATACGGGGCTCGGTACCCATCCCTAATCTGATGGGCTTCTAAGACTTTCTTAAAATCACTTTATTTATTTACACCACTTCTCACACCTTTTTCCCCCACTTAATGAAAAAGTGGATCAAACCTTGCTTGGGTATTTCTCCAACGCTCTCTCAAGTGCTGTACATGCATTATGCAACATCCATAACGCTAACAGCTCGCTGCTTTGTTCCAATGTTGCTCAGCTTGAGGCTTACATTACAGGCAGGGGCGCCGCCAGGGATTTTGGGACCCATGAAAAGATATCACATTGGGCCCCATCACCAGGCCCAGGCCACGCCAACCAAGCACAATGCTGTAACCACACCTCCAGAACCCAACCGACTCATTTATGCTTTAAATAACTACCTGTACAGGCTTGCATCTATCTTGTAGTCCAATACTAACGGCACAATATTTACTGACACTGAGCGGTGATTGAACATATAACACTGTGCAGACGTGCAACATTCTACTGCAGTAGAATTCACTATTTGATATAACACTAACATTCCTGACAATAGACCTCAATAGTCATCTTTTATGGTGTACATGCCTTTTTAATAACATTTTTGAATGGAACATTCAAAAATCAAAATAAATATAACTTAAATATACATGACCTTTTAAATTAAAATAAAGTGAACATTAACACCAATATCATCATTTATAAAATACTATAACAAAAAAAAATAACATAAGCAGCACATTTTTTAATTAAATATACATACCAACTCCTACAAAATAAGCGGGTATTAAAGTGTAAACGGACAACAAAACGGAAATGGAAGTGAAAAGGCCGGATGGTGGTGCTAAATCAGAGCCTATTACCTGTTCTCAGTCTTTTTCTCATCATGCATCTTCTGTGTAGTGATCCAATATCGTTACCATAGCCTTTCCCTTTAACAGTTATTACGAGCCCTGGCTCAGCCTTATTCACCAAGAGCCCAGCGCCTAACCTTCTTACAGGCAAAGTCACTGATCAAGTCCTTGAAGTCCAGCTTTCTAGCCAACTGGCTTGCAATGGACAGCATGGCAAGACTGAAATGAAAAACCTCAGAATTTTCTGTGAAGATATTAACAGTACTTAAAGGTGGGGTAGGTAATTTTGGAGAAACCAGCTCGAGTGCGCTAACATTTGAAAATACACAACCGGAAAAAATCTGCCACTTCCTTACAGAGCCCCTGCTACAACATAAAATGATTGGTCGTGCTTTTTACAGGCTTCCACAGATTACATTTTTTAATGGATTTTTTGTCAAAGCACTTCAGATATTCATTGCTATCGGGATGTTAAGAGCATTCCATGGAATATAACAAAATGTGTATCTCGAGCCGGTTTCTCAAACTTACCTACCCCACCTTTAATGTCAGCAAAACATTACAATTATTATTTACAATGGACTACGCTTAGCTAACAGACTAATTTCCACCAATCATGGACCACACCCACCTTTTCTTTTGAAAAACTGGGTGACATACTGTCGCCCTTTAGTCCCTCTCTCTTGTCTTTCTCTCCTTTCTTTTCTCTTTTGAAAGCCTGACTTTGTTAGTCGTTGAGACATCGTACACACGTAAGTACTAGCATCCCTCCTCACATGCTCTCACTAGTCTCTCTGCTAGAAAGGGCCGGTGCTGCACAGCGTTTGGAGGCAGGACCAAACCATTACATGTAAATAGAGGGGGGTGTTCGATGCTTTGGATAATTAACGTTTGGAAGAAAATAAGTTAAATGAATCATAAGTTTAGTGAGTACATCATCAATATGACGTTATATTAATGTTAATTATTGATGATTGATGAAAGGTTACTTAAACATTTTTTCTTAATGTTCTAAAATGTTTTGGGGCCCCTGTCAGTCACGGGCCCTTAGAATCATCCTAACGTTTCACCTCTGATTACAGGACATTCACATCATGCTATAATACGCTCTTTCTGCATTATGACAGTGCTCCTCCTACTCACCCAAGAAACGTACATTGAATTAAATGTTGTTATATGAAGAGTAATTGTGCATTTGGAGTAAATCTTACGGATAAAACCTGAGAAACAAACTGAATTTGTGATAAAGGAGTTCCCATAGGAGGATGCTTATGTTGCTAGTAGAGCTTTTTTCATTTGTAAGATAATACAGATGAGAGGTGTTACAGTTCACACATATGTAAGCAGATATACAGTAAACACACACACACACACATCGCTCTGAAACACCTGTAAGTGTTGATTAAATACAAAAATAAATAAAGGTATGAGTTTGTTTTTCTAATTAAATCCACTGCAGAAAATAAGCTAAACTACATTGAAGTGTAATTTAAATGTACACATTCAGTCACATTTTCAATAATATCTGCTAAAAATGAAATAAATTCACTGATTGGATCGTCTTGTTTGTATAATCTATTTCATATCCTTACTGCATGACAATCATTTCCCCATTGTATGTGTAAGAAAGATCGAAACTTATGTTATCCTTTATCGTCGATTAACTCAATTCAAAAAGCAGTGAAAGATGTGCTACCATTTTAGTGTAGAAAAAGACCTTATGAATAGTTAATTCTGGATCATGCAGATGAGGGGCTGACTGCTTGACGACTGCTAGCAAAGTGAACAGATTATTCTCTGAGTCACCCACCGTGAATTCAGCAGTCTAAGCTCCCGCTCTCATTCAAGGTCACTGTGGGCTCAACACACCCGGCATCTCAAATTCTTTAGATATCTTCAAAGTATTGAACCTGACCCCTCTTATATACCGCACCAGAATGCTTTAAATGAAAGAATATTTGTATTTAGCGTGATAAAAAGCAGAAATTCTATGACCTTGCAAATTGAAAGAAAAATGGGAAAGCTGGAAATAAGAAAAAGCCAGGCTTAACTTTAGACGTCATTGTAAGAAAACACCTGAAGCTACCAGCGTATCCTGGTGCAAATTTAATAAAAAAATATATAAGTATCGTAAGTATAAGTATATAATATAAGTGTGTGTCCTTAAGTTAAAATCTGATCTATTTTTTTCTTTTTTACTTAAAAGAGAAACATATATTCACATCACGTAGGATAAAAAGCAACATTTGTCCTGATTATCTGAGCATTTTATGAATTTCCCTGCTTTATCAGTGCTCTGCTGAGCCCTGTAATCTAGTATCATTGTCAATCCTCCTCAGTGTAACTGCGCTGTGGGCGGTTGGTAGCCATTTTGAGTAAGGGTCGGGCATCTGTTGCACAGAGATTAAGGAAGATCAGAAGATCACAAATGCTTTCAATCTAGATGTCATGACATAATGAAATGACCTCCCTCAACTGAACTTTTGACTGAATTTCATATGAAGTCTTCATTCTAGTGACATCATACTTCACATTATAACCTATCCGCTCTCTTCCTCTGCGTCTCTTCTCCCTAAAGCTCAATTGTTTTATCCGGCGTAGACCACTTAACAGGCTTTCCAAAATCCCTGTCTAAACAGGAAATGTGAATACAGAAGGTTTAGATCTACTATATTGTCATGAATGTATTTTGTTTGAGGAGATTTGAACTGTTCCAAACATTTATTGAACACAAAACTAACAGGTCACAACCTTTAAAAAAGGCATTCAACGTGCTAATACCAGCCCTTTTATCAAAAGAACAAACATGACTTTTTTCCAACCTGGCATTTGTTCTACATGTTTTTTCATTTGATGTAGAAACACATTTTAGGGGTTGGCTCGCTCTGAAAGAAACAACAGCAGAGTGGTGGAGGCCAACACATTTTGGCCTGCAGCACAAATTCTGTCATAACTGTTAATCAAGCTTTTTGGCTGCTATTTTTACAAAAATATATTAATGCAAAAAAGTTTACCAATCTGTTAACTACAAAATAACTAAAACAGTTAATTAACCTAATTGGGAGGAATTTGCACAAACAGATTGTCGCTGTTGCTCTCCACCCTCCACAGAAAGGTATAGAAGCGTGACGCTGGCAGGGATCACAGTCTTGCTTCAGGATGCTTGAGCAGGGTGAATGCTTCCCTATGCAGAGGCTTAAATACGCATCCTCCCGTTGAGGCGGGGTGTCTCTTTCACTATGGCATCCTACCATCTGGCTAAGACTGGCTTTAGTCTTACATAATTGTCCTGCTGCATTTAAATGGAGAAGCCCAGTCATTTGCAGTCAGGCTGCAATAAAGTGGTCTAGTCCAAAAAGGAAAGATGTTTTATTTTTGTATTCCAAATAAAGACACAGGTTTGTTATGTTCATATACCAATATAAATTATAATTCAAAAACAACTTGTGCATACAATTAATAAAGTATCAGCCATAACCCTCACTTCTGCACAATACAAACTGCTATAAGTAGTTCCAAATATGTTAAACAGTAGTGGGTAGTGTAAGGTGAGCCGTATGACCAAGCTAGTATATAAAGACTATTCTTGTATTAATAGAATTGTCAAGGGACTGAGAAACATGAGACGATCTGCACATCTCTAGGCCATGTGCTGCAGGTAGCTATGTGTCCGTGGTTTTGAGCTGTGCAGAATCACATGCAACGTAATGCATCTACCAATACAGCTTTTTTAATGATTATGAATTTGAGTAGTTTTTTTCCATCTATTTTTATTTCTCTTCAGCAATCAGTAAAAAACGATTTTGTTTTTATCAAGAAATACTCAGATTCCTATCCAGAGAACAAAAGCAAACAACTATAGACTACCAAATGAGTGTGGTTGGCAGATGAAAACAATATATATAAACAAACAAAGGAATAGCGGCAAACTTGGCAAATGTGTGACGGAAATGAATAATGTAAATGTGCTGCTGGTCCTTTAGATCTGTGGCGCTGAATGGACAGCTCCTGTTAAGTGCACTCAACGTACATCTTCAGATTGCAGTGTTCTTGATAATTATTGTTGAAGAGGTTGTTATTATCATATTATTATTATAGCTATTACTTTTATGTAGATTCAAATAGGAGGAGAGTTGTATAATTTAATCTGTCCAACTCTATCGTGCTTAATAATTCCTCAAAGCTTACTCACTTTTTGCTGAGGTCATATTGCTGCATTTACATTTGATTTTAGTGTTTTTGTGGTTTGGTTGTATTTCGAAGCGACATTATGCTATCGACAGCAAGCTGGTAATCTCTATCCCTGTCCCTCAGTTATGTTTGAAAGGTAATACAGGGCTTACATCTTCTGTTTAAACAACAGAAAATGCTGACAGGATACAAGACCTTTCCTTTTTATTTGACATCGTCTTGCTATGTTACATCTAGAATACCACTATATCTGCTTTTGCTTCAGTTGGTGAAATGCTGGTGCTGTTATTACTCTCAGGAGGTTCCACTCCAGATTGTACGTTAGAGAACATTAAGCAAGTGATTTTCTGAAGTTATAAGAACCTCTTATAATCCTGAACTCTGTATTTCAATTATTATAATGTACATTTGATTTTTAAATAGCTCCTTTGTTTGAAACCCATACCATTCTTGTGGTGTGGTTTAGCTTCTTCTGCTCATATTAATGACATGCCGGATGACCTTGAGGTTAGCGAGGTCATCCCCCAACAAGAGGTGGCGAGAGACGTGAAGAAGTGATTTGGAATTAGGAAAGGAGTCCTCACAAAGGTTTCCGATTAGCTAGTTCAGCCAGAAACATCCTCTCATCATACTGTAGTTAATATTATGGCAAATACAATTGAACTAGGCATAGTGGCTTAATTTAAAGTTAATGTCCCTGCTCAATCAGGAAGTCATTTCATATTATTGGGCAGGGCAAAAACAAGAGCCCTAATTATCTACTCCCAGATGACAACATACTGTACTAGATGATTAAATATAGCATAGATTTGGCATTCAGTTGTGAATGGCAGCAGAAGCAAATGCAGTTAGTAACAGCTTGTTGAAAGCAGCTGCAGCAGCAATCAGATGTGGAAGGACATTTCAGGCCCTACACACCAAAAGAGGTGTTGCCAGTTATTCTGGATGATTAGGTCCTTGCTCAGGCTGAAATTGAGCGACGCTATGTTAGGAATAGATCTTTTTCACGGCAGCCATTTTTGAGTTACCAGAGAAGAAACACAAGTGTAACTAATAACATCCATGATTCAATGTAAGTGTTGCTGTATGTCCAGTGAGCCAGCACAGCTAAACTAAATGGAAGGCATCCATCATTCATTGTTATAAATAACGGCTGTTGTGTGTGAAAATGGTCTGGTACACAAGGTCACTTCAATGTGTGTACACACAAGAGTGACATATTTCATATACATTAAATACATAGCTTAATTGATGAGTAACAACAATAACAGATATTCATAGTGTCTTTGCAAATGAGACCTTTAATAAGGCTCTTTCTTGTAAACATTTTTCCAAGGGCGCAAGAATCAAATGACTATCCTTTGATTGTATGCATTCTGTAAGGCACAGACTAGTAAGTTGTGTGACATTACAGAAAATGAATCAAAGCAAAACAAAAAAGAAGAAGAGAGAGGGAGGTTTACCATCAGTCTGCAGACACACACACACATTCCTATCGAGGGGTGTTATGAGCCAATATAGATGGAATCACCTGTGTGGGTGTACCACAGACGTGTTGGGCCTTTAAATATATTACCTAGGTAAATGTGTGTGGGCATAAAGATGGCTTTTAGGGAGATTGGCCAATACTCAGCTAATACAGATCACATCAATGACTGTGTTCATGCCTTAACCTACGCAATGAGCTCCATTTGTGCTTCCTCATCTGCTCACTCCTCCTTCGTTCTCCGCCTGGTCACCCGTGAATCGATCAAGGTCCACCATTACGGAGGATGTTCCAATCAGTTAAATGCAGCTCAGAGGAGATGAGGAGAAAAGAAAGAGACAAGTCTCCCAGACGATCTCGGATTGGAGATACACAGTTTAAGTTTTCTTGTTAGGAGTAACACCATTTCACTGCAAATCTGTTTATTGATTGGTCACTACAGCTCAACTGATTGGACTGTAGAAGGAGTGTGAAGAGTAGGCGAAAGACTGTGAGTGTAACAAGCTAACCAGGTCAGAACAAACAACAGAATCAACCGTGGGTGTTATATAATTTCTTCTTCTCTATTATGGAGTCAAAAGCATTAGATGTGTGTCATTTGAGTCAGTTCCATTTCTTAATCAACCAGCCCTCATTAGACCTATAATATCAAAGATTAAAAGGTTACTTAGCGAAGGAAGCCGGCTATAGACTTCATTATAGCTCCTCTGAATACTGCCTGATGTCGCTTCTTTTCTTCCAGTAATGAAAAGATTTTCCATTCTGTGTTATTTTTCAGTTTGTCACAGTCTGCGATGGCTGCAATCGATCCATCATAAGTATTAGAGCAGAAAACCTAATCAATCACTGTCAGGCTGAAGCACTTTAAGTTTTGATATAATTTCCCTATCCAATATTTGTTTTTCTGTAAACTGTAAATCATTCCGGCATTTATGGAATATATTCAGCATATACCCAGGATTAATACTAATTCAAGTTTATAGGATACAGATAACTGTAGATACAATAAACTGCCTCAAGATTTAAAAATGTTATATGTAAATGACTTCCTCTTCTTATAATCTAGTTGGGATGTAACTCATGTTCATCAAGTTCCATCTCAATATGTTATTTGTTCTTGATATGATATTTTCCAAAGTCTAAAAGTCTGCCACGACACAATTTTGATGCAATTATTTTTAAGGGGTCTACAATCATATGAAACACTGTCATATCTCCCTTCAACATAATCAGTAACATTTATATCAGTGAAAAAAGAAACAACTCAAATGTGATTTTACAGTTGTATTACTAGGCTCTTGCAAAACAGAAAGAAAACTCTTAAAAAAATTGCCCCCCTGTTGCTGGAGGTCTGCTTGCTTGTCAGAAAATATTAGTGCTTGTCGTTCAAATAAGAATAGTGATTCCACCAAGACAGCCCACCTTAAGTGAGCTTGGGCTATTGCTATCCTATGGGCTAAACCCTCTTTTGGGGTATTGAGGAGTTGTAGCATTTCCCCCCAACAATTAAATCACAAACATACGGCACCGCTACGTTTACAGTTATAATGTTGAGCAGCTAGCAAAGATTGGTAATGGCTCCGTGTTTCTTCAAGATGATACATTGATGATATTGGACTGTTGATACTTGAATTGAAATATTGATCAAGACAGATGGATTTTGACTTCCCTATAACCCAGCGTGCAGTATCACTGTAACTCATGACAGCTGATGTGATGGAAAACCGTCCCCCCTGATGATAATCAGTGACATTCTTCATAGTGGTCGAAGTTTAATTACACTGTTTTTGAAAATGTATTGATGGAAGACAAGCATATGTATTGCCTTATTACACAGGGTGGAAAACACTAACTAGATATGACTGATTTCAATCACTACCTCCAGTTTTTTGAACATGTATGGATGTATGGTGCACTTTTGGTGTAAAATAGGAATAATATTTCACATCCTAGTTATTTATCTGCCACGTTTGTAGATGGGAATGACTAAAAGAATAAGGGTGAAGCAATAACGCAACATAGTATTACATCAGTCAATGCAACGGCAGCCCTGTGTCACATTTGTTTAGCATAGCAAGCAGCACAGGTGACAGGTAATACAGCTGTGGGCCGTGAGTAATGGACGTGTTTTAAAATGGTGCTAGAGAGAGTGAGGATATCCCAATTGGTCAATAAGAATCATCGACAGATAGTTCTTCTTTGAATCTTTCCCTAGGGTTAATAAGATGTAAGGAACTGTGGGAGGTAGAAGATCACTGTTGGAATCCAAAGCCTCAAAGGGTGAATTTTATCATAGCAAAGAACAAGAACAAGAAGATTATGTTTTTTGGGCTCATATTACACTTATGATACAATATTTTACTGCTTTCTTGCAATACTTTCTAGCACTGCTTTAAATATGAATTATAAGGTTTCAAATGCAAATATATGGATTTGTTTATTAGGTCAAACGTTCAAAAGAAAACATTTAACGTGCTGACAGCTTCTCCAGAAGAAAGGCCATGAACGATTAAGAGCTCTCCTACAGAAATGGCGAGCCAAAATCTGATCACATTCATTCCCTCCCCGAGCATACCACTATGGATCGCCGTCTAAAGGTCAAGCCATTACCACTAAGAGGACAAACATTCAGCACCAAATAAAAAATGTATGCCAAGTTATTGCGCTCTCAGATCCCAGGCTCCTTGACACATTTCATGTATTTATTGTTATTTCCCAGTTGCAGGGGACAGAAAAATGAGAGAAAATTGTCCAACAGCAAACAAGGGGGAACACTGAACTGTGAGGGCCCTCTTCTGAACAGAATACTCACGGCGGTGGCTAATATGGATAATTAATGAAGGTGACACATGACCTCTACGGCTTCAAGCACTGTAATGGCTGAACTGGCAGGGGGCGGAGAGAAAGAGCTGCCTGGTTGTTTATTCCACATTAGCAAGGATTGTGACAACGGCTATATATCTTGAAGCCATGCAGCTGCCCTCACAGATGTGTTCCCCATGCGAGTCATACATGCTGGTTTGCATTCCAGGAGAAGGTAATTTACTTCCAGGTGGAATAGAAATATTAGAAAGTAAACTGGAAATTCAGTAATTACAGCCAGTGGCTCCATTGATGGCAATGTTGGTTAAACCACCAAAAAGAACATAATACTGTATGTATTTGATGGGTTACTGTGACATTTGGTTAAAGGCATCTTTGTTTTCAAGTGGATCAATCCTAATGACTGAAATTACTCTATAAAGCGCCACCATGTTTTTCCCCATTTTGGATCAAAAATACTTCAACAAAAGAGACCGGTTTCACTATGATATTCAGATATTCAAAGTCCTCAAAGCCTTACTTTTAATAAGTGTTGGTACTAGCAAATGTTAGCAGGCTAACAAGTGAAACAACGAGAGCAACCATGCTACTAATTATCGCCTTAACATGGGAATGTTAGCATAGATATTGTTAGCATGTTAAGATTTCCCCATGCCCCAATGTTCAAAATACATCCTACCAGAACTATTACAGGTATATACAAAACAGATCCATCTGAATTGTTGTAACTGAAGTATTATTTTTTATTGAGGCAGATCAAATGTATACTATATTGGTACATCCCCATGAGGCATATTGGACCTCATCATAAGCAGTTTAAGTACATTTCAAGCAGATAAAACCGCTCCATTACAATGTGTCTGAGCTGCAGGTGCAGTATAAAACGATAGAGTGGAGCAGTTCCATCAACACCATCATTCCAGACAGTCATGCGTTAAAAACAAAACTAATCTTTCAAGGAGGTGGTAGATTAATCCTTCACATTTCTACTCGGTGCTTTGAAGTCATGAAGACAATCCAGCTCTTCAAGTCACCGAATATTATCCATAAAAAAATGAAGGCAAGAACACATTTTCAATAGCTGTGATATAAAAAGAACTCCCCCCCCCCCCTTCAAAGATTGGATGTGCTGGCTATATTTTCACAGAGCGCACAATATCTTCTCGACGAATGTCTTACAGGATGACTGTGCAGAGCATGATTCCCCTTCAAATAAAGCAATACCATACCTTGACTGTAAAATACTGCATTGTATTCACTTCCTAGAACTGCAATATCTATTACAATCATTAAACTTGACTTGCACTCTTCCTCTTGTTTCCATTAAGGAGAATTGATATGAAAGTGCTATGGAGTATGTCACTTAGAATATGGTCTTCATTTAGTGCCCTGCCTTTATTCTAATGTTGAGAAATGGTGATGAATGAACAGTGACACGGACAATTACCATGTCTATGCCAAAGGGCCATATTAAAATGACAACTGGGTATAATCGAGACATCAGGAAAACTATAACTGCAAGACAGAAGTGCATCGATCGTTTCCAACATCCCTATGTTAATAAGATCAAAGATATTGATACAATGCTCAGAAGCCTCAGAGACCCTCACCCCCTAGATCTGTCCACCACGACAGCAGCAATTTGTCTTTGGATTTGCACGACAGCGGAAAAATCCAGGATGGCAAAGCTCAGAGATGATGTGTGCAGCGTCCCCAGGGGGAGGACTGCGGGGACTACTTCTGAATGGAAATGAGGTATAATTGATATGATTTGTACTTAGGACCACTCCCCATCTGCAGGCCAAGCCGAGAGCACATCACACTGACAGAGCAATTTAAAGAGGGGCAGGGAGCATTATCTTTTTTTTTTTTTTAAATCTCCATTATCATTTCTTTCCAGCATAAACCTCGTGAGGATGCTTTTAGGTGTTAAAGCAGTGAGCAAACCGGAGCGATCCGGAGCAAAAATGAGGAAAAATAAATTGGGCAATTCTCTAAGCAAATGAAAAAGGGTAAAATGCACCCCTTACTGTGCCGCCAAGCACATTGAGTATTTGTGTCCTTGTGCTTTTAGTAGAATTTAAATAAGGTAATATGCATTTGGCAAAAGATTGGCCAATGTGTTGCTTCATTGCGAAAGTAGTCCAAATCACAACGATCAGCACTAATAGCAACACACAGTTACAGTCAAACAGTGTTTGCATATTTACAGAGTTGGTGGTAACACACACATTTTAAAGTCATGTCCACTTAAACACATTTATTTTGCAGGTTTAGTCATCCCCTACAGGTAATCTATGAAAAATATATTAATACAAAAAAAGGGGGGAAAATGAATGGTTATTTTTATGAAAGAAAAACGAATGATTGCTTCCCTCTCCCAAAGCTTGGGCGTAAACGTTCCCCTTTTTTCTCTCTTAATGGCTTTCAGGAGTTTGGGTGGAAAGTGCCTCCCTGGCAACCCTCTCCTGAATCTCCCTCCTCACATTCGATGAATTGGCCTCAAATGCTTGTATACTTTGCCATATGGATAATTGCAATCGGACGCAAACTTTATGGGCCTGTTTGTGCCGTATTATCATTAGCACAGTGTCTTTTATGAGTGGGACCGTGGGACCCTGATACAGGGCAGATAGAGGGTGCAAATGATGCCCAATTCAGTAGTTCATTCAATTCATTAGTAGCCCCAAACCCCTCTTTATGAAATTGCATGTGTGTTTTAAATTGCGTCCCCCAGTATTTCTGCATGAGGAGCTTTGTCTTTTGCTATTCCATTTCATCGACTCTGCTCTCCAGTCGAGTTTAATGGGTGGTAATGGAGTCATTTGAAAAGGTTTTGGCTAATCTGATGGATACAATCACACTTACACCACTGTACAATCATTCTTGTAAACCCATACAGCTAAAAAAAAAAAAGAACAACAACAACAACAGCAAAGCCATTAGGAGACTCGGCCAGCCCTGCAAATGGGCTGGTGTAATGTTCTGGCTATAGGCTGCCTTATTGCTGATGTTCTTTGTTGTCGGTCTGGGTCGTGTTGTGTCTTGTGTTGTTTATTCCAAACCCCCTATTTTAGTAAGTCACTGCCATGAAAACGCTGTCCAGAATTAGGAGTCTGGTTGCAGCGCAGTATAGCTATTATATCACCCACGTCCCTCTGGAATATTAATCCCATCCGAATAAGAGAGTAGGAATACAATTGGCTCTCAGTGACTGAAACCCCCTGAGGAATGAGCAGGCACAAGCTTTGAAAAGAACTAAACAGGCTGAACTAAAATATCTATTCACAACATTAACCATGCTAAAACAGCATAGCTTTTCCACATAAGCCTTGACGTTTCAATTCCTTTGGTAACAGAGAAAGGAAAAACAACAGGGAGCAGATTATTAGTAACAGCGAAGATCAACAACAACCATGGATTTACTGACTGTATCAAACAAATCCTAAAGCATACATGTGTTAAATTGCACATTGATATTTAAGCGAAGCCCCTTTCCATTCTTAACTGCACTGTAATGATGAGGCCTGAATGGGCTCAAAACCCCTGTAAGCACCTGCTGCAATAGCTGAACTATTAGCATTAACACACCACAAACCTAATGGCTACCACTCTACCTCATTACCAAATTCCCTCCAAATGCGGCTACTGTGGGCACAACTTTGTCGTATAAAGTATGCAGTCCACTGCCGTTGAGCTGAGCCAATGAGCAATGTAGTGGACAGAATAATTGTGGTCGTACCCATCATGCACGCTGCATTACTGAGTCAACTGTGTATGTTGCACAGCAGCGTATAGCACTGTGAAAGCCTTTGGTTAATGCAGGTAGCCCATCGCTCTTTGTCATCCCATCTCGTTAGAGTCTCATCACAGTGTTCCCCAGATGGTTGGCCCAGGCGCATTGGGTGGCATCGCCTTACTGAAGAGCAATTTAACAGTTAACTCACTCCACGCAGGTTCAATTACAGTTGAATCAGAGGCTGGATTAGACAATATGCAACCAGTCTTTGTTTACAAGACTCAGGCGAAAAAGTGATGCCGGATCTGGAGATATTCAATTTAAAGGCCCCAGACAGGTCTGTCCTGACTCACCGCTCCAATCTACATCATTCGTTTTGCATTTACTTGCATAAATTGGAATATTATTGACTTGCTGGAAAGCGGCAGAAACAGAGAAATAGGTGAAATGCATTTGTTCTACTTCACTGCCTCCAGGCTTCCCAATAAGAACATGTAAGTGATGCATTAAAGCGGCTTTATTTGACTTGTGAAATGCTGTCGGTCTACTGCTCTGATCTGTTTTTGACAATTTTGCATTTGCTGCACCAAAGGTTGCATGTTAAGAGAGCGACAAAAGAGGCTTTTAGGGAGGAAATGTTTTCATCACGTCTGGACACATTAACTCTAGGAACTGGCTGTCTGCTAGACTGATGTGGGCATCATATGTTTGACTATCTGCATCATGATGAAAGAGCAAACCCAATTAATGGCAGGCGTATGTTCACAAATACACTGTTGCTCTATATTTAATCTCTCATTTTAACAGGAGAAAATTACATGTTCAACTGTTGATAGTTGGAACTGACATTTTTCTGGTGTGAAGACGAAATATAATATGCAGATTTACCAATACGGTATGTCAGCTATTTGCTTGCATATTTATCAGTCTTGAGCTTCAAAATAAAGCTAATTTTATGATTGTTATAGTTCAAAATTACACAAAAGTCAACAATTAAAATCTATTTTATTTAATTTAATTTCCTATGAATTGCTAACTGCGCAGGATTTTCTGCATCGGAAAATATTAATGGACAGATTTTTGTTTTGAACACTCCCCAGTTTCCAACAGCCATTGAATGAAACAACTGTCTCTGGAACATCTCCCCTTATGTTTCCACTACTGTGTTGTCTGTCACTATGTTCTCCCCAGTGTCTCTTGTCATGCCTGCACAGAAAAAAGTCCTGTCAACTTGTCAAATGAGTGAAAGCAGGCAACATCAGTACACTACAAACCACTCCAGTGCACTTGCAATCTGTTCCACAAAAATACTTATAGCATATGCACGTGTGTTCACTCAGCACACAAGGTCACATCAAGCGCATGTGCAAACAGAGCTGTCCACTCTTGCATGTGCCTGATCAATAGAAAACATTGAAAAGGACTGCTCAGGGAATTCATTGGTTGAACAATATATTTTGTGTGTGTACAAAGAAAAGCCGAATTTCAAGCAGGTGCCTTTATGTGCGCACACTATTTAATACAAATTTAATAAAAAGAGTAAAAGCTTTTCTTTTTTTTTGGGAGGACTCCATTTTGGCAGCCCTAACCTCTCTCAATCTTGGCAGGAATCCGACCCACTGTATCTCTCCACATGCAGGGCATTTGTATCATTTTAAATCACAATCTTAAATTACAACTCACTCCCCTCGTGAGTACACCCACACACACACACACACACACACACACACACACACACACACACCCAGAGCACTAATGCAGCAGCAGTAGTGTCATCTGGCCTTTTCAGCATGACTTCACTCAAGGATCGTTGGTGGAGGCCAGCAAAGGCCACAAGGGAAGGAATGGCCTGGGTGCTGTCACGCACATCTAAAAATCTTTGATCGCATCCATATGTGTTTAAACATTAATACTCAACCATTAGCTTGTGGTAAGTTGGCTTTTAAAGGGAACCACAGAGGAGAAAGAAGTCTGGGAGGGCAGGGAATATTCTGCCTTGCGCTTTGAGCCTGCCCTAGTTTATTCTACCATCAAATTAGAATAGATTCTGACAGTTTGGATATTGGAAAATCTAACCTGTCAAGAAGTAAGAAGCGCATGTTTATTTATGTATGTATTCTGCACTATTCTCTCTCTCTTTCATAATGACAGCCGCTGATCTAACATTAGTGTATAACATGAAGAGACTGGCCTTTTAAATATGTATAACTTATTTCTTAAGTAAGTCCCTCTTCCTCTCCTGACAGGATGTGCTGATCTGGGATATTCTGTGTCTTTACATTTCACGTTTGAGTGACAGACTGTCAGATTGCTCACTTGACTCCACATCTTACATGTTGGTAAAGTTTATTAAATAGCTGTTTCATGATGTTGTCCATCATTTCCTCAATAAAAAATCTGAACAACTACACTTGTTGTCTAATGACCTCACTGTCACACTGACATGAATGGTCTTCAAACACAGACTGAACACATACTGACAAAAAGTCAGAATTGTGTGCATAACCAATAACCTAAAAAGGGTTAAATTGTATGTAGGCCTAAGTCATACAATTATAACCTGAACAATAAGACAGATCTAGAGTACTGTGTATTCATTTTTTAACTACAAAATAGCTTAACAACATTTTAAATAAGATACAACTATTTTAACTATATCAAAATAAGTTCATGAGTCACTTTAACTTTAACTATGTGCTACTGAACAAATCAGAGTAAAGACACCAGAATATTGAATTGAATATATTCTATGTGTGTAGCTGCGTTTTTAATAATCAAAATCTGTCCAAATCAAAGATTAATTACATAATAATACATTAGACTAGCGACTTGGGGTTGCCATTAAGCTGCTGCCCTTCCCTGATTAATTTCTAATGATTGTGAAACAACAGAATAGAACATTAGCTTCCTTGTTATGTGACTATAATCTTTTCATGTTCAGGCTGGGTTACTGCTTAGTAGTAAAACAGTCTAAATCCTCTCAGTGCTGTCTAGTTTATAGTTGTAGGAATACCTGATGTTTTTATCCAAAGTGACGGAGTGCGACACCGAAGCAAGCTTAAATCCTTAAATCATCAAAAAAGTAATTAGTACGGAATAAAGTCAGCCCACAGATACACCATGGTGGAAACGAATTCAAGCAAGGTTAGCAGAGAATAAGAGCGATAGAGAGGTATAAAAGAGATTTGAGTGTGGGCAAGTATGATTCAGAAGGGAAAAGGTGAACAAGCATTTATCATGGCTGTCAATTAAAAAGGTCCAAGCTTTAAAAATGTAATTCACTTTCAAATGAATAATATTATACAAAAAGTACTACACATCATACTCGTAAAAAAAAATTCAAATTGTATTATGAAAGTTAATTTATGCATGCTTCAGGTAATGTTTCACAATGTTCTGTATTGAGAGTAAGGGTGGACAATATGGCCTGAATCTTGTATTGTAGTACAGTAGTTTTTCTGTAAATTGATTTGTCTAAGATAGCCATACTGTACTTCATCAAATGCTATGCTCTATTCTTTGTTATTTTCAGAAATAATACATTCGTAAATTGTCCAACAGCGGCGAAACTTTAAAAATGTATTTGCATCACATTAGATAAGACTAAGTAAAAAACTCATAACAGTAAAATAAAAAAAGAATCTTTGAAATGAAAGCCTGAAGGTTCCTGAGGTTCCTTTCAAGTGTCACAGGTTTAAAAGTTAACCCCAGTAAATAAAACCCAGCCTGACTTAATTCAGTGCAATATAGAAGACACCAAAATGTGTGTGTCGTACATACCATTTTCTCCCGCTATAGGTGAGCTTATACCAAGTAAGCTCACCTACAGTATAGGCCCACGCAACATTTCAGCTCTATTGAAGTTAGCTTGCAGTGAAGGTCACATTCAATAATGAATTCAGTGGAATAGTGACAAGTATACGCACATACTGCTCATGCACACCTACACACATCCCCGAGCGCACACCCCCACACTGTGTGTGTCCCTGGACTCCCTTCACTCCAGTGCGATGATGATTGGGTCTCTCCACTGGACTGACTCCACTCCTGCTCTGCCATTCCACTCAGCACAGTGAGAAATCACCTAGTCAGTCTAGGACTATTACAGAGTAATTGGCCTTTTAAAGAGGGGCTCCACCATGTGAAACAGTGTAACTGAGAATGATACTCTCGTTGCTCTATATTCCCCCATTTTGCCCTCTATCCCTCGTATCCCTCGTATCCCTCTCGTTTCTGGCTTCAACTCTAACCCCCCCTTTTCCTTCCCGACCAGCTGCTCCCAGTGTGTCTCTACCTCTCAACACCGTGTTGCTGTTGCACCCTCTCTCCTGCTCATTCTTGTTGACCTCTAAAAGCTCAGTGCTGTGAGCCAGCAGTGCAACCACTTTCAGTGCTGGACAGCTCCTTGACTGGACACTGAGGCTGTGGTCGAGTGGTATTTGTTGCTTAGAAAGGTTTCTAACTGAGGGAAGGTGGCTAATATGATCCGGTACAATTCTCTAAATGTTAAGGAAAAGAGCTTAAATAGATGCTGTATTTAGCAAAGGTGAAAAGCTTATTTTACAAAAATATGACAATGCTGTCCCACATTTCCTTTAAAGCATCGCAATTATGTTAGAAAAATATCACTCGTCACCGGCTTGAGCTTCAATATCAGGATACTTCTATTTCTTATCCTTTGAAGAATGGAAGTAGTCATCACATACAGAGCATATGATACAACTAGTTCCTGAACAGTGTCCTTCACATGCTTATTCAAGAGAGGGTGTTACTCAGTCACAAGATGCAGGAAAACCGGTTCAAAGCAGGGTACAATGCTTTCTTTAAATTAGCTAAGACCCACATCAGAAATGATCATGCTTGTCATATGTCTATCTCCATAGAGGCTGAGTCATGATGTTAATCGTTGTCACATATCTATCATATGCCTAAAACAGTCCCGACGCTCTTCTGGGTAATCATTCATCCTGTTAGTACACAGCTACGTACGGCTACTCTGATATTGGAAGAGTACATTCAGTATTTTCCTAACAACTTCCATAACATCGACCTTCGAAAAGTAACACAGCATATTGTACATTTTGTGGGTTTATTTTAGGACAGTGGACGTCTATTTTTAAGTTCTAATGATTCTCCTAAAAAAAATTCCTGACCTCATAGTGTTTATTTTTTGTATACCTCAGCTTTGGGACTAGCAATAAAGATGAAATTGTCTACGCCAAAAGACTATACTAAAAACATCAACAATAATATGAAAAGCAGGAAGAAGTTGAAGTAAAGGAGGAATGGCTGTAAAAGTTATTATGACAACGATAACATCTGGCATAAGGTGACTTTGAAAAATACTTTCCTTCTCCCTCCAACCTTTTTGAACATCAGCCGTTTTAAGCAAGAGCCCCAACACATAACATATGTTTCATAAAACTGATTTATTCCCCAACAGTGATTTGTAACAATTTTAGGAGGCAAAGACAAATTATCGTCCTGCCAATAGGGGCGTCATGTAAAAAAATATTGTTACTAATTACAGATATGGATCCGTTGGGAGGACTCGTTGTGATATTTATTTTTAGACATTTTGGTTTTGACATGATTCCCAATTTCGAAATGATATTGACTTATTGATGTGCATTCATTAATTATATCTGACCATTATAAAATGATGTTATATATTCAAAATGCTCATTTTGTTGAACCAACAGTCCAAAACCCAAATATATTAAATTCAAATGTATATAAGAATTAGGGAAAAAAAGCTAATCCTCAAATTCAAACAAGTACAAAACAACAACAACAACAAAAAAGACAGATGAATAACTGATAATAAAATAATAGGTGATTTAACCTAAGGGTGGGACTGTGTATTCTGTGAGAAAACAATTCAACAGTAGTGTTATCCCTTAGAGAGCTCTTTCAAATCTAACAGTTTAACAAAGCACCCTTTTTAAGATTACACAGGATCCCATTGATGGATATGCACCATAAAGCTTTTAAGTACAGTATATGTTCACATTGTAGAAAACACTGTCAGTTAACATTAACGTTTAACTACCGTCACATGTAACCACTATGAAGACAAAGCCCCAAATAGCAGAGCATTTATATAGCATCGGTTATCACAATTTGCAGACACTCAAAATCTTAAATCCACCGGTGGTTAAAATTGCACCACACAGTCAGGTTGCTGAGTATCCTCATTGTTTTTTAAATATGTTGTTATAGCAAACATTTCATTACAAAAAACATATCATAGGATTCCTGCTATGACTTCACAGATTAAAGTGTGTGTGTGTCTACATCTTAAGGGATTGAGCTGGGGAAAATGTGAAATGGGGAGAGGACAAGAAGAGGAAGAAGAAATCGGGGAAACAAGAGGGGGGGCGTGTGTCAAACACATCAGCACATTAGCACACTGTTTGGCTTGGAGAGAGGCAGGAGGTCTGCTGGGAGATGAATTGCAGGAATGTGTGTGTGTATGAGTAAGTGAGAGAGATGAGATGAGAGAGGAGAGAGAGAAAACCTCATGAGAGTGTGAGAGAGCGTAATGAGGAGGGAATGGAAAGCACGTTTGTGTTTCTGTGCATGTGACATGTGACATGTGCAGCTCGGGCTGCGAGGGCGGAAAAGATGGGAGGAAGAGAACTTCATTCAATGAAGAGCCTCAGGCGCTGGGAAGCAGAGATAGATGAAGAATGACATTTTAAATGGTATGCATCAACTGAATATCACGAGGGAGAAAAAAAAGAAAAAGCACAGAATGAACCTGCCAGCACTAGCTCCTGGTTAAGGAAAAAGGGTGTGAGTAATAGGGTGTGTCCTGGGCCCCTGTAAGATCTCTCTTCAGAGGTTTTCTGGGCCAGGAGGAGACGGTACCTGGAGTCTGACCCGCGTTACACCTAGGGGAATACATTTCCCAGCTGGAGCAGGGGCTACACTGCCCGACCAGGTAAACACGCTGGGGAATAGCGGCTCTGCTTGCCATGTTGTCACGGTGACCCTGACCTGCACATGTAGTCAGGTAATGGATGGCTGCCAGTAGAATTGGGATTGTACGAACAGAAGGAGCGGGAAACATGAACAAGCATCCACAAAGATGATATGCTCTTTAGTAGTAGAGCTAAGTAGATTTACTTAAGTATTTATAGTATAATTGTGAGATAGATTTTGTTTCCACTTTATACTTCAACTCCACTATATCTCAGAGGAAAATAATGTACTTCTTACAGCACTTCATGTATTTAAAAAAACGTAGTTCATTTGTACATGAACACCATGATGTGTTTATATCATATGTACTCATTAGTACACACAGAATCCAAAACATTGCTCCAAATTGACGGATTACTACATAAAAAACTCAAATGTATATGTAATTGGAAGTGAAAAAACTTAAATTACCTCTGTACTTTTACTTAAATACCATTTAACTCAACACCTACATTATACATGTAATAGAGTATATTTAGACTGTGGTATAGCTATATTGAAATAAGTAAAGGATCTGAGCAATTGTTCAAACACTGGAAATAGCTCAACATGGATGACAATGGATATCAAACCAAGCCTTGGTGGCCAAACTCATTACTGCAACCATGTGTTTCATATCCCCAACAAAAAACAATTAACAGAGACGGCTACAAAACTGGATTGTATAAATACTGGGCCATCCATAAACATTACTCTCATTAAATAGGGCAATAAGACGCTATAGACGTACTCTAAAATCCTGGTCCACAAGATTAGAATTGTCTTTCTAATCTTCTTAGGCTGGATTTCCTTGCCATGCTTGAGACCTATGCATGCGGTAATATATGATATGTGGAATCTTAAGCCAGGATAGATGCCATTGGGGTCAGATGAAACAATTGGATTTGTTTCTCTGAAGACTGGCTGTCTGACCTTTGAGCGGTGGGGAGATCACCAAAGAGGTGATGAATGCTGAGACAGAAATAGACAGAACAAGGCTTTATGTAGATATAACATGATAGCAGAGAAAGACAGCAAGGTCAAGAGCTTTCAGTGTACAGATGGACAGACAAATAAGCCCAACCCCTGCTCCCCCCTACACACACAAACACACTCACAAATACACACTCCACTATTCATTTAGATTGTCTCATGCTGATCTACCACTTCCTGTCACAATGGGTAGACAGAGAAGCCCTGGACGGGGGGAAATCTTCCCCTCAGCAATATATATTCTAGCTCCTAGCCAGAGAGGAAGACATAAGAGGAGAAAGCAAGCCCACTTCTCCGTGCCAGAGAGAGAGAGAGAGAGAGAGAGAGAGGGGTGGGTAGAAAAAGCAGGAGAGCAGTAATATGTTTTCATCTGAAATATTAAAGCCTCTGCATTAATCTGTCTTCCCCTTCCCTGGGGTGCTGGCGAAAGCTCTCGGTGTCCTAGAGTTCCCTGGAAAAGGACAGAGGCTGGCTACCTCACCTCCTCCCCTCCTGCAGGCCTCTCTCCACCTCTCCTCTCATAATGGCCATTTAAGTGTTTGTGTGGGAGTGGGCTATGTGCTGGAGGTTTTCTGAAATGGCCGCTACAGGCTGCAAACACTGTCTGGTCAAACTTGAAAACAAGAGAAGGGTTTAGATTTTTTACATTTTCAACTAAGTGTTACGAAAAATATATATGTTAAGAAAATATAAAGGCTACTATTTTGATGATTGATGACATGGTCCTTTGTCAGGCTTGAAAACAGTATATATTTGCTGATTCAAGTCCTTTCAAATGTTTGCTGATTCCTGTAATTTACAGCTTGACCGATTAGTCATAGTCATTTTGTTGTTGCAGAGTCACCTTTTGGGAAATGTGTTATTAAACCATTCAGAAAATGTTTAATAACACATGTAATCAGTAATAGTTTGAACATTTTGGAACCACTAATTAGGTGATTCCTGATTGAAAATCAATTAATAGCCTCTGGTCAATTTCTAAGGATGTTCATTATAAACTTCATTAAAAATCCACTACTTATTGGTACCACTCCATTGCCTCTATGTCTGTGTCCTTTAAAGCCTTCACGCTTATAACACCTACTCCAAATGTTCTGCTGGCACCTCATGAAGGTGGTGGCACCCATCTAGCCTTTATCTAGGCCACCAGATCCACAGCTGGACCCATCTGGCCTTGCTATCTCCTCTCTCTGTCTCCCTACATACACACAATGGACGTGTGGATAGACGATATCACACACACACACACACACACACACACACACACACACACACACCACACACACACACCAGCTGTTGTGGATTACCAAAGTACAAGAGCATGGCTGACTTATGCCCAGTGTTTGATGGCGTTGCCCCGGATGGGATCCAACACAAAAGTGCAGTCTTGCTTGTTATTAATACACCATGCTTTGCTTTAGAGTCAGACCAGTGAGTACAAATGGATAGAACCATCTTTAAAGTTAACTGTGATGAACGACAGGTGAGCTTCAAATTAAACCCACATTGACAGCATACAAGCATATCATTATTGTGTTTAGGGAATGTGTGGTTTGTGGGTCCCAAATCCGACAACTTAAAACTCTCCCAAACCCTCTGCCAAAAAGCAGGCCATGAATAATGCCTTGTACTTTATTTTCTTATCTGATCAAGCCTTGACGTGGCTACTCAGAGAAACGTAGGGTTCTTTTAATCAAGCCGAGTTCTCTTTTGAGAAACAGGAAATCCGTCTGCCCTAAACCTTCATCTATCTCCACTTCCCGCCATACATTGATCTTACACAATGACCCTCCAATCTGCCCACTACCCCGTCTCAGCTTAATCTTCATTATTCCCTGTAATGCCATGGACTCTTTTGTTGCTGGATTGTCAGCCTCTTCTTTACTACCATGCAGCATCCAACCCCCGCATGTCCTACTACACCACCCTTTACACACACACTCTAACAACTCAGAGGAAGGACAGTCCTTTTGTAAAATAGCCGGTTTAAGAGTGAAAACATGTAAAATAGTCACTTGGGTGCAGAGCTGAAGCTTTAAAGTTTAAGTTACTATGATGGAGAGAGAATGACGGACTGAGGAAACCCCATCAAATGCTTTCCCAGAACTGCAATAAAATATTCCATCATATCCCTGAAGCATCGCTGTCTCCAGCTGGGATCAAAGAGTATACTTGATGACTGAGTGCATATTAGCGCCGACAACGGCTGGGTCCCGCTTCCACCACACCCCATCATTCTATTTCATTAATAGCAATCATGGAAAATAGATAATAGGGTTGGTGTTCCCATTTCCTCAATAAGTGCAGCATAGGTACACACCCGATGAAGACACATTGGATAATAAAAACTGCTCTTTCATGAAATTACAATGAAAATTATTTAAGTTTGACGAAAACTCCAGTCTGTTAACAGCTGTCAGCCGTTACAAGTGTCAAGTGTTGAATCTGGTTCTTTAGTAAACCACATGGCATTAGCACTATTTGTATACAAGGCACAATATGCATGATTTTGTTGCTGCATGCTCACTTATTTTCCGTAAGATCAAAACAGATTCCACATCTCGCTCTGGTTGTATTCCTTTCAGGCTGTCTGTGACAGGTGTTTTAAAGGGAGGAGCGCTGTTGTTGTGGATGTCCTATCAATGATTCAATGCAGCACATCAGATGGAAGGAGAAAGATGTCTCTCGCTGGATGTTTGGGGGGGGAACTTTCAATATATAATTCACAGAGTTGTCTGAAGTGTTGGGTGTGAATGCGATGGATGCTCTTCAGTCCTGTGAAGATGCAGTGCTCTTAAACCTTGCATCTCTTAGACCACTTTGAGATTGAACCACACTGCAAAATGTCCTTTTATGATCTTTTGATACTTACACTATGCTGCTAGACTCGCAGTGCTCCACACAAACACACATCAAATAGGTGTCCACTCACTCAATTTTACCCACCAATATTTTACAACTGGCTCCTCCATTTAATTTGGAAGCACAGCAGGCTGTACAGTTACTCTCCACTCGCGCCAGCTCAATCAACTCGCCATGAGTAATCAAACATCTATGAGTGCTAGTGCAATAAAAACATCTGGTACACTTAAATCCACGGCTAAAATAATAATCAGTAATGGCAAACTTTTAGACACACTTCACGCTCTTCCCATGCAGCCTTTGTGCTGCTACAGTGTTTCCTAAACGGGAAAAAGGAGCTTTACATAGTCCACCATGTTTTGTATTATAAAAGCTACACAGTTCAAAGCATGGGCGTTTGTGTGTGTGTGAGTGTTTTGTTAATCGCAAGCTTGGGCAACAAATCCATAGAACAGAGCCATGTAAGATACCAGATTAGGGAAATATGAAACACACTCTGGAGTGAGCACTAGGCAAGGGCTTTTGTCTTGTTATCTTCTGGAGTGAGTTGACATTATCCCCATGGATAAGGTTTTACCATGCATGGATTACCGCATGAGACAAGCTGTGCGCGCCCCCGGGAAAAACAAAATGAGAGGACCTCAGTCGATCCCTTTCTCCATCTTCGTCTCCACTTGGGCTCTCACTTCTCATCAATGCCACGATCGGCCCACCTGGGGCTTCTGACACAATGTTTGAAAAATAATGACATCTGCTGTAACTTCACAAGTGCCATCTTTCTGTCTTCTTCTTTTGAAAAATCGGGAACACACAATCTTTCAAATTCCGTCCTGTCTCCATTATATTGACACATAGCAACAGAGTAAATGAAAATGTATTGCAATAGAAAGAGACGTGCAGAAAGTCTAGTATAGTCGAGATGAATAGACGTCGTTTAAGCTGTGTCACTGAAGTTGCCTCACTATTATCCGTGGAAACGACCGTCCATATGTTCCCGAGCAGAGATGCAAAGCTCGAATGCTTCCCAACATCTAACACATCCACAATGGAGTATCAGACTGATTGAGGACTACACATAACACAGGATCTACAATGTAGGCCAGTGCTCAGACATTCGAAGCTTTATGTATGAGCAAAAGTGCTTAAGGTTCTTATGATACATGGAGCTACTGTTCTTAAGATTAGACTGTGTTTAAAGAAAACCTCATTACTCCATGCATACTGGCTCTTTCTTTATAGTTTAATTCAGAAGGCTAGCAGCAGGGGTGATTTTTAGGAAAGAGAAGAAGAGCTTGTTCCTAAGGCAGCTTTGTTGATATATATAATATATGATATGATATACAACTCCTTTATGGGTGTATGTTAGAAGCAGAACCATAAACTTTTACTAAATTACAGAAAGTATATGTTAAGTTCTATTCTTTTTATAGACAATGTTTCTTAGCCTATATTTTATTGAACCGCTCACAGTTTCCCATTCTAAAAAGGGAGCGTTTTTTTTATGGTCATAACATTATAACACAGTGGTAGAGGTCCAATTAAAATCTATTGGAAAGGCATGAAATGGAGGATTTACTTTCAGTTACAACAATGAAGAAAACTAATATTATATCATTCCAACGTCAAAGGATTGTCATTAATTGTGTTTTGATAGTTCAAACTATTTGCTAATTTCTTCATGTATGCATTGAAGTACAACATAGTACAATTATGTAATGCTTTACAACATACACAATTAATTTAATAAAAGATTTGAACTGACAAGTTTTAGAAAGGCAATGAGATGTCATGGAAAGCAATGAGTAAGCAAGAATATCTAACACCTATGCAGCTTCAGGCTTTGGTGTGAAATGGAGACCTGAAGGATTTCAGAGGCGCTTAAGAGAATAAAACTACACGTTGGTATAACAATAAAATAGTCTTTGTTCCTTATCATCACTTCCTTCTTTGCAGGAAGTGATGATAGTAGGTAATAAGGAATGATAAATGCTACTTTAATCTCTTCCGGTGCACTCAAAGATAAGAGCTCTCATTGGTTGCTATTCATATGATCAGCGATGTGAGGTGAATGAAAAAAGACACACAGAAAAGCAAAGAGAGAATTAAGACTGTGCCTTGAAAAAGAGGACAGGAGGATGGTCATAAAAACAGGAGGAACTAAGTATAGAGCATGAAAAATAGCGGGAGGGAGGTGAGAGAAAGAAGTGACCTCCATCTCTACCTCCACCTCCACACGCCACAACAAGCCTCTCCATCTCAACCGGGGCATCATGGCACAGTTCCCGTCACTGGGGGTGGCAACAGGCCACACATTGCTGTGATCAATCCGACTGCTGCAACCTCCGCAATCCACACTTTCCTGCAGGCTCGTGATGCACCCAGATGCTATGTGTGAACAGAGCTAGTGAGAAAATCATGATCCACATGCGGCGCATACCGCGGTCTGAAGTCGGGATTTAAGTGTCCCTTCCATGTTGCATGAAACGAGGCTAGATACAGACAAGTTTGGAGGAATTTATGCAAAAAATGTCCTAATGATACTTTACAACTGGAGGTTACACAAACAGAATGAGAGCATGTTATAAATGATAGAGAGGTCTGCGTGAATTGTCACTTGAGCATCCAATTAAAAAATAAAAGGAAATGTGATCTCGTATTAATAAACCTCAAAAACATCATATATCCTGTAGGTACGGAAGAGGATTAGGGCCACAAATAAAAAATGTTTGGGAGGATCTCAGAATTTGAGATTAAAGTCAGAATTCTGACTTTTTTCCGTATGTAGGTGTTAAATTATTACACTCTTTTTAAAACAGCATTTAAAATGCATGCTTTAAAAGGATATGTGGGCCATACATATGTTTTCATAATGGTTATTGAAGGCTTTATGCAGCCAACAGAGAAAAGGAAGAAGGACTCAAGCAATACCTAAATCACACAGCGCATGGCAGTTGTGTTACCACTTGCAGTCCCTTGAACAAAAAATAAATTGCTTGTTATTAGATTCATTGCATCCTGACTAAAACCTGCCTCAAAGCAAGACGTTCTCCCCTCCCAGCTCTCATCTCTTTTCCTTTCTGCGGTATTCCTTTGCAAATTGATAACGGAAACAGAGACCCCGCGGGGTCCGTAATTCAATATTTGGATCTAACAGTCTCAGATCAGATATGATGGACTGTAATCCTCTCTGCACTGCCACAGCCACATTCACCACCATATCTCAGTGCCCCCTTGAGCTATCAGCAACTCACTTCCTTATCTGCACATGAATGAATGAATGAATGGAGGAGAGAACTAATATATTAATGAATGAAAGAATGGTGAACTGGAGGTTTTGTCAATTAGAAGCAGGCCAATACTAAGTACCCATTCCTAAGATGTGAAAAAAAAAGCACGGTGGCTGACTTGTGGGTAAGTAGGCATGACAGCATGTGATTAAAATGAGTGAGTTAGTGAGTACTCCCCCAGCACACACACATCGCCACCACTAAACCCAGTCCTTAGAATTGTTCTCCATTCCTTCCAATTTAAAAAGATTGTAAAGCAGGGGAGTCTTGTTCAGAGACAATAATGATCCCACTGTTTATTTTCAATTAGGATTATTTCTTTCCGTAGGCTGAAAACACCTTTATTTCTCTGTGGGAGAATTAGTAACCATTAAACTCTACAGGGGAGGGGTATAAACAGAGAGATGAGCAATTAGAGGCCAAACGTAAATCCAGATTTTACGAGGATCTTTATATTTTGAAAGGCCATATGACTATTGTTGCCTCTGAAATGCTTTAAGTTATATTAGACTGTCACAAAGTAAAAATCCTGTACTTGGTTTCAGCCATTAGACCACTGAGCATGGGACATCTCAAGCACTTTATAACAGGGAAGCTTCATTAATAATTCACACTTCCGGCAACACCAGATTCTACATGTTTCTCTTCCCATACATGAATATTACAGCCCCCACCCTACGTAGCTCTTCTTCTCTCTGTCACATCCCGGTGGACATTTTGTCTACATAAATCACACAGTGACATTAAGAAGTCCTAAGATGGCCTCAGTCAGTACTTACAGACGGCAAGCTTCTCCTCCAACAACCTACAAGTCTCCTCTCTGCTGCCTGACAGTCAAATGTCACTCAGAGGAATCAGATACACTTGTTTTCTACTGCAGCAGCAACACAACGATTTGCTATGCATATACTACAATGGATGTAATAAGTTATTTGTAATAGTCAACAAAAGAGTCTGAATCATTTAAGACAGCAGGAGAATTTACTAAAGAAGTTTAGATAATGCTTGGATGTTTATTTTTTGTATCTTTGGTGTATAGAGTGCCACAGTGGCGCGTCCTAAAACCCGGAAGTAAGCTCACATAATCTATCGATTAGATTTATGATTAGAAAATTATAAAAGTAGGGTAGACATGTGGAGATTATCCGACTGAAGAAAACGGATCCGTCTCTTAAATGTGTTGTCAACCACAGACCTTATTTCCAGCTATTTTCCAAAATCCTATGGAGAAATTGCATTGTGTTTTTGCCGAGGGTTTTAGGACGCGTCACTGTGGCACTCTATTGACGAGGACTTTTGTTTACCAAGCCCATGTCCCTCGGGAAGCATTGGTCCCAGGCATTTTAGCACCCCCAACGGTCCTATATGCTTTAGGTTATAAAAGGTCAGGGCCAAGGTTGTGGTAAGTCACAGCCTATTCAACAGAAGGAGGGGGAATATGTAAACAGGCCTGAGAGGAAGTGTTGCCTACGAGGCACATCTCAAAGAGCAAATGTCCCGTGTTTGAGAGAGGACGGCATGCAACAGCAATCCAAGGCTACGATTAGGATGTGACAGAGTAGACGCCGAACTGAACCGCTGATCCAACATGAGACGTTTTGGTAGCAGTTTTCAACCTTGTGTGTCCAAACCATTAGCATATTCTGCATGTGCTAGCTAGCATGCCCTTAGCAGCATTATGCATCAAGGTAAAACAACAGCACTATTCTCTTATTGCATGATTTAAGTTAGCAACTCATAATTATGCTCACATTCAATTGAAGGACTATTATTTTCATAATGAATAGTTGGATTGTTTTATATAAAAGAACGCCCAACCAAATCACATACTAAAATTGCTTGTTTTATACAACCTGTATATAATAAATGTACTTTTATGTCACACTATTTGCAGAGGGTGGACCAAACCATGTTTTCCAAATGTGCTGGAAAATTACAAAAACGATAAATTATCCCTCTAGAGGGTTAAGTAAAAAAGTAGCCGATTAATTTCTTGTTTGGCAACAGATCCAGCTCTATATTGGTGACTCTTACTCGAAGTTTAATAAAAATGTTCTTTATCGTCTTCATTTCCGAATATTACAAGAGTCTCCCTTTGACACTTATACACAAACCTATGGTTCCATAAAATGTATATATATAAGGTACCGTATAACATAATACACTGCTAACCAGCTCTGATTTACATATCTTGCTGATTGATTTCTGTAAAGGGTACATCTCGGAAACATTGTGGTGACAGGATTGAAGAAAAAGACATTCAAATATGGATAATACCTTTAGGGCAATCTGCATGAAAATGAGATAGATAATAATAGAGCGGGTAGAAGGTGGTCAGAGATATGTAAATGTTGAGCCAGACCTCATTCACTCAACTGTGATGAGTGTATGCTTTTACCTTGCAGCTGGATCCTTGCTTCTGGAGCATGCTCTCGTGGTTTTTGACAGCCTCGCCACACTTTTTTTTTTATCCAACACGCCCTATTTCTGTCCTTCTGCTCTCTCTCTCTTTTTCCCTGTCTCACGGCCCTCCTTACTCGGGGGCTCTCCCTGCCGCCCTCTTCCTTATTGATTTAGTGAGGTTCAGTGGGTAGATCGCAGCACCAGCAATGGAAAGGGCATGAGATCAATTCCTACACAATTCCAAGCATTCTCTGGGTTGTCACTCGAGGATAATTTGTCTGCAGGCTTTTCCCACTGATGCATTCTGCTTTGTAATTGGTGCCCATCAGTGTCAAATCTTTCTGCCAGATACATGGTCAGGGACACACTTGAGAATGTTTTGAGATTGTATATGTACATGTTTTGCACTATAGAAACGCTAATGGAGGCCAGCCGGTTCACAATGTCAAAAGGATTACATTTACTGTAGCATGTCTGAGGGCATGGTTTTGCTAATGGCCTCCTCCAGCTATGCTAATATAAATAATTTATATTCTGGGATCATGACTTTCATGCCAGCATTTACAGAAATCCCTATTCATTTTAAATAATTAAGCTTCTTTAAAGCCATTTAAATGTGATTGGCCACCATTGTCAGACCATGGCACACTTTTTTACTATGACTGAAAATCCCTAGCACTAGCTCGACTGCTATTACTCAGTGTGTTAACATCACATTGCAGCATTGAGCTACTTCTCTGAGGCTTACAACAAGCTTGTGTAAGAGAAGATATGTAAGTCACATGCTGAGACCAAGAAAAAACAGTTTGGGTTCAAATGTTTTTGAACAACTTTGAGATTCAAATGATAAAAGCTAAGGCACAACGCTTGCCTTCCAACTAGGACGATATTTGTGAATTGGTACAGCTGCACACACACACACACTGTGCAGAAGCAGCCCTGCTTGGGCCGGCCTCAACGAACAAGCAGAGCGTGTCTCAGGAGAAACAGAGGGGTCTCAGAGGCAGCCCGGCAAATCTGAGCCTGACCTCCCTGGAGACAAAGAGAGAGGCAAACTGGATTTATCTTTGTTTTTAATCCCCCTTACACGCTCTACTGGTCCTACAGTAGTACTTTGGGCAGGCATCATGTATAGTCAGGGAGAAAAACAAACAACAACAAAAAAACAGAGGCTTTCGTGTCAGGAAAAACATTATTTTTGTTACATTTCTCGGGGACATCAGAGAAAACGTTCATCCGTGTCACTCTCCTGTGTTTCGCTATCTGAAATAAAAATGTGCTATAACATCTGACTGCCTTTTGGACTCCATAGCTGCATGACGCTAGTTATTCAGACTGAAATATCTCTTCCTTACCGCCCCCCAGTTTTCGGTTTGACATTCTCCTCTGATTAAGCCGTTTATTGTTTGGGTTTATTTTTGGTTCGGGGCCAATCACTGTGGACTAAAGATCCATCTGGTCAACATCTTTTTCAGGCAATATAGAATCAGCGTTTGCAGTTCGGTGGCTAATAGAGACAGCTTTAACATGCCGAAATGGTTTTTGCTAATTGACTTTACAAAGTGATTACAAACTCAAGAGTTCTGTTCACTTTCGAAAAGTGTAGGGCCGACTATAAGTACTGAATCCTCCCCATCCATTTTCCGAGATGCCAACGGAACCAGCTGATAAATTAAACCTATGGGGATGTCAACAAAACACTTTTTCATCTAAAAAAAAAATGAAAATGCCTCCAGTGCACAGCTGTTCTGGTGGTTAATAGTTGTTGCTTCAGTCAGTTGATTAACAGAAGCCTTGATAGCTGCGTCTGGCTCTCACACAGATGACAAAATTAGTTCCACCTATAAGGCGCTGACTGACTCGGTTGTTTTCTCCAACTAGGGGAAGCAACTAGGGGAAGCAGCCATTGACTCCACTGAAAAGCAACACCAGACCTTTGAATTACTTGACAAAAATGTGAATGTGGCTGGCGATTAGCTGCTCTGGAATCAGGCGGGTGAGATGTGCATGGAATTACAACCACACTTCACTAAGGAAGATTTCTCAGAAGCAAGAAGAGAGTGGGATTGGGCCCTGAGCCAACACAGCGTCCATGGTTTCCCCAACAGGCATTCATTGTGCAATGCTCCATTCGCCTGTGATTTCCCTACTTCTGAGCCAATGGGGCTTGCATGTAGAGAGTGGATTTGGATACCTAACAGCCATAGATACAGAAAATGTGTGAATTCATGAGTGTGGCTGCACACACTTGATGCTCGTCTTTGTGTTCACAAGTGTGCCAGTTCATCTGTGTCTGCCCATATGTTCATCAATGCAAGCTGAGGAGCAAACAAAGGAAGATAGAAAAGCACAAAAAGCAAAGGAAAAATAGGAGGGAGGTATACAATGACACAGAGAGCGGAACAATAAGTATGGGGTAAGGTGGAGAATGATGGAGACAAAAGACTAAAGGAGAAGGTGAAATATGTTATTATCCCCAACGGACAGAGCTTGTCTTTCAATCATAAAACAGAGATCCATTTAGAGTAGGAAACAATGCATGTCACTGCCTCCTATACGCGGCCCAGATTATGTGAAACCCGAGGCCATATAGTATAACTGCATTAGCACAACATTTAACATAAAATATGAAATCACTTGGCTGTGGGTAAAAGCAAATGCACCTGAAGCCATGTTTTACACAGCATTTCATCATCAGCTGAGACATTTTCTGTGCACCATTACACTTTAAGTGCGCTGCATTGCACAACTCTACATACTAGTATGCTCGATACATTCAAGCTTTAGAAGGAGCTGCGTTTCCGAAACTCCCAAAGCTTGATTCATAAAAGGCTGTGTTGTGCCCTAAAGGATACTGTGTTAGTGTTTTGCATCTATTACAGCACATTAATGCTGTACACTAGGGTTATGTGAATACATATAAACAGCACAGAAGTGGAATGAAAGTAATATGCAGTAAAGAGAATGCTTCAATGTTTTAACCCATAAAAAAATCATGTCAATATGAAGCACGGGAAAGAAACACATAACAACGGGATGATGTTTAATACAAAGCCTTGCCTTGGGAGAATACGCATCGACGGTGAGCTCCGCTGACTATTACATTGTAGCCACGTTCCTTAATGTTTATTGTTGTTTACAGTGTGAATTCCAATTGTCTTTGAATACTGGAAGTGCTACCACAATAGTTTATGAGCCTATGAACTATATAAATCAATGGATTTACAGCTGTTGTATGCACAAGGAGATTTGTCTTCAAACATGTAACAATAAGGGCTTTGATAAATGTAAAATTAAATCAGTAGTAACCAAGACACATATATACTGTTGGTTTACATAGACACCTATTCTGCAATAAATGTAATATATTCAAATAGTACAATAAAAGTCTGCAATTTATCATGAGACCTGCTGACTTTAATTTTATTTGAATGATTTTTTTGCTTAACCTTCCACAGTTTTACAACAAGGAGAGACTTAAATAAAACATAATAAAGATGAAGTGTAAAAGATCACTGATTCATGAATGTTTGAAATATATTTATAATAGCAGTGACTGCCATAACTTTCTATGTAAAAAGTATTGCAATGGCAGTATACAAAAAGAAAGCAGATAAGATCTATTTCTTCAAATATCACTTTTTGTGGGAATATTGTTTTGTTTTTAAATCACTGACATCAATTATTCCAATGCCAACCAAAGAGCAAGAGCTGCCATGGTGATGTTTTTGGAAATAAATGGGGCGGGGGTTTATAGCTTTCATTAGAAAGATCTGGTTTAGTACTGTGGAGTTTACAAAAGAATATTGGCAAAAATCTGTTCACATTGATTTAAAAAAATGAACGTAAAAGAGTGTTTTGCTGCCTGTCGACAGCCACCTGTAGCCTGATAGACATTTACTGAATACAGGGGAAAATATGTCACACGTCAGCCAAAAAGTCAGCCCACTGTCAACATGTCAACATGTAGGCTTTAAATCTATCAACAACATCCGCCGAAAATAACTTGTATATGTGAAAGCTTTTATTCACTGAGGACAGCTTTACTAAGCATGCTTTAGCGTTTGAATGCAGTGCCTTTTTATAGTATACAATACAGACAGATGTGTCCTGATGTTCACAGAAGGGGGCTGCCTGGTTTGGCAGCTTTCAGCTGTTTGGCAGCTCTTTGTCTGGTGACGTAATTGACTGTGGATCAGTGGATTAGGCTGCAAGAGGAGTCTGAGGACTTTCTATTGACATGTCTACACTGTTGTCACATTTGGAATTCTTTGTTGATGTTCTTGATGTCTCTCAATACGAAAACCACAAAGTTAAAGCTGTTTTCTTCAAAGCTATTAAACTGCAATAGAGTACATATGGTTTCAAATCCAATGTCCACCCAAGGTATATGCTGGAAATATGTATGCCCTGAGGTAAAGAGCAAGAAAATGATGGCACTTGATCACTGTTTGCCTGTGGAATCAATGCCATTGATGCGTTCCAACTGATGAACGAGATGGTATTATGTAGTCAACCGGAACTGCTGTCCACACCAGAACAATTGAGAAATGAAGGGTTCAGTTTCCACATGAATGTTTTTCATTCCCTCCAGAGCACTTTACTGAGAAACAAAAAAACAAACTATAGACATAGACAATATCCCTCCCCCTGGTGTACGCACTGAACTCATATTTTAACCACAGCATTACACAGTACTTGTCACTGGGTCCTTAGGCGCTTTCACACCACAGTACTTTTCCCACAAAGGTTCATGTGAACTTAGTTTAGATTAGGCAAATGAAGCCGCTGACGTCACTTCTTCTTCTTCTGCTTTGGGTTTACTGGCAGGCTACAAACAACTTCACGGCGTATACTGCCGCCCACAGTCCCCGGCCGGAAGTCCCCGGAGTTGGGGACTGGCTTCAGTAGAAGCTGCTGGGGCTCCCAGCAGCTTCTACTGAAGCCTTCCGAGTAAATCGCCAGAACGCCGACACCTCCTCATCTCCACCGCTCCCATGTTTTATTTTGTGTTGCCATAAGTTAGTCTCTCTGCGTTTCTGCGCTGGGCTAATGCTAATGCTAATAATGCTAATGCGAGGATAATAAAATGGCGGCTTCACAAAACTTTTTGGGAGTTTTACGGGGCGTGGTTTGCAATCCGCCCAGCCAATCAGAAATATAGCTCTTTTCTCACAAAAGAGCCGCTCGAAAGTCCCTGCTCTCTAGCAGGGACTTTCGAGGGGGTAAAAAGGTTCTCATGAACTCATTTTAGTACCGGCTCTTTTTGGTGTGAACGCGATAAAAGAGTTCTCATGAACTAAGTTCGCATGAACCTTTGTGGGAAAAGTACCGCAGTGTGAATGCGCCTCTTAAAGGTGGGGTAGGTAAGTTTGAGAAACCGGCTCGAGATACACTTTTTGTTATATTCCATGGAATGCTCTTAACATCCCGATAGCAATGAATATCTGAAGTGCTTTGACAAAAAATCCATTAAAAAATGTCATCATGTGTGTTGGAGGAGGGGCTCTGTAAGGAAGTAGCAGATTTTTTCCGGTTGTGTATTTTCAAATTCTAGCGCACTCGAGCTGGTTTCTCAAACTTACCTACCCCACCTTTAACATAACTGCAACCACATGAAGCTAATGTGAATGCAACTATACATTGGTGATCATGAGCCAAAAGTGAGTTATAAATCAAAGCTGACAAATAGAGGGCCAGTAGTTTGAGGGAAAAAACATCATACACAGTCAGGACTCATGATGACACACATCCTGCCCCGCCCACGTCTGAAAAAAATGCCTTGTGATGTTAAAATGTCCCCGGTGGAATGAATAATCAGGAAGCCTTCCTTTTTTACACAATGCTAAATACGCAAAATGTTGAGCTCTCTTGCTTTACCCTCCATCTCCCTCAAGCCTTTCCCTCACTTAGCCCACTCCATCTGCCATCTCTCTCTACTCACAGCTCCCACTCTTCATTCCTCTGCTTTGTTATGCTTCCTGCGTTCTCTTCCTTCCTTTGCCGTCCTCTCATACTTCATGTTGTTTATCCAACTATTTCTTCTTGCTTCTCAATTTGCTTCCATATTTCTATCCACTTGTCCTTTGCAACCTTATTCTCATCCCTACATCCATCTACTTTACCCTCTGAGCCGTCTCTATCTCCCTGTCCCCCTCAGTGTATCCCTGCAGTGTGAAAGCAATACCTGCGACACTCCCAGTATCATCTCATCTAAATGAGATGTGTGGCCTTGCTGTATCTGATTCCTCTAGACAGGAGGTGAGGGCTAACCTTTCTCCTTCTTCTCTGCAGCTCCCGTTATTTGTTTTCATAACACAAATATGCTGTCCTTGGTCACAGCACACATCCCAAAGCTTTAACATCTCAACTCAAGCAGACAAAACAAAGTAAATTCTGCTAGATGGAGCCCTGCCTTTAATGGTACTCAAACCAGCGTGTGATAAAAGAAAAACTCCTCCGGAGGTAAGATTCATATCGGATTAATGCACAAGTGAAAGATAAAGACGAGAGGGGTGAAAATACTACTGCGAATATCCCCTGATATCTGTCCCTGCTAATGAATACGATTAATGTTAAGCTGCTGGAGTATCCACTTTCCATGTGGATATTAAAGGAAATCATTTATTTTCTCAGACCATGAGTCATATCAGAGCATATCAGACAATAGAGATATATTTTACCCAGGCCTACAGTTATATGTGATAACTAGCAGCTATATTGATATACAATTTTTACAACAGCAAAGGCCCAGAAAAGAGCTCTTGTGAAACACTCATCTCAAGTTCCATCAATAACCTCACAACAACACTCAAGCACGCACCCAAAAAGTGAACTTACGTGTTCTGAAGCGATGGTGTGGGCGTGTGGCCGGGCCCTTTCCTGGACGCCCGTGATTCCATCGTGACGTGGGCTTGACAGGTGCTGCCTGCTGGGAGGTGGTCGGCTGCGGCTTGGCAGTGGTCTCACAGTAGCTGTAGTGGATGCTGTAGTGGTGACAGTGGCAGACTGCCCTGGCTTTGAGTTGACGGCGCCGTTACGTCCATTACCAGAGCCGGTTCCTTTTTTAACAGTGCTGCGAGGGGTGACCTCCTTACCGCTGGGTGGTGGGGTTAGTCGGGTGGCCCGAGTGGTGGAGGTGGTAACCACAGTCCCACTAACACGGGTGCCAATGCGGTTGTGAAGGTGAGGAGCGCGGTTGCCCTCCCCGTTGGCAGTGCTGCCATTGGCTGAGTGGTTTGCCGGGGCCCTGGTCGAGTTCTTGGTGCTGGGCAGTACCATCTGCAGCTAGCGGTGTAGTAGTCGACACCATTGCTGTGGTAGAGGCAGTTGAAGTGGTGGTGGCTGTGGAAATGTCGGGCCCCTTGGGCATGGCACTGGGTTTGGAGAGAAATATAGGGTCCTGTCCAATGCTACCTTTGGGATCCACCAGATCAGTAGGGACATAGTCTTGGACGGATCCCACAACAATCCATTTCAGCAGCATCAGACTGAGTCCAAGTCCCACAAGAATCATCCTAACGTTTCACCTCTGATTACAGGACATTCACATCATGCTATAATACGCTCTTTCTGCATTATGACAGTGCTCCTCCTACTCACCCAAGAAACGTACATTGAATTAAATGTTGTTATATGAAGAGTAATTGTGCATTTGGAGTAAATCTTACGGATAAAACCTGAGAAACAAACTGAATTTGTGATAAAGGAGTTCCCATAGGAGGATGCTTATGTTGCTAGTAGAGCTTTTTTCATTTGTAAGATAATACAGATGAGAGGTGTTACAGTTCACACATATGTAAGCAGATATACAGTAAACACACACACACACATCGCTCTGAAACACCTGTAAGTGTTGATTAAATACAAAAATAAATAAAGGTATGAGTTTGTTTTTCTAATTAAATCCACTGCAGAAAATAAGCTAAACTACATTGAAGTGTAATTTAAATGTACACATTCAGTCACATTTTCAATAATATCTGCTAAAAATGAAATAAATTCACTGATTGGATCGTCTTGTTTGTATAATCTATTTCATATCCTTACTGCATGACAATCATTTCCCCATTGTATGTGTAAGAAAGATCGAAACTTATGTTATCCTTTATCGTCGATTAACTCAATTCAAAAAGCAGTGAAAGATGTGCTACCATTTTAGTGTAGAAAAAGACCTTATGAATAGTTAATTCTGGATCATGCAGATGAGGGGCTGACTGCTTGACGACTGCTAGCAAAGTGAACAGATTATTCTCTGAGTCACCCACCGTGAATTCAGCAGTCTAAGCTCCCGCTCTCATTCAAGGTCACTGTGGGCTCAACACACCCGGCATCTCAAATTCTTTAGATATCTTCAAAGTATTGAACCTGACCCCTCTTATATACCGCACCAGAATGCTTTAAATGAAAGAATATTTGTATTTAGCGTGATAAAAAGCAGAAATTCTATGACCTTGCAAATTGAAAGAAAAATGGGAAAGCTGGAAATAAGAAAAAGCCAGGCTTAACTTTAGACGTCATTGTAAGAAAACACCTGAAGCTACCAGCGTATCCTGGTGCAAATTTAATAAAAAAATATATAAGTATCGTAAGTATAAGTATAATATAAGTGTGTGTCCTTAAGTTAAAATCTGATCTATTTTTTTCTTTTTTACTTAAAAGAGAAACAATATTCACATCACGTAGGATAAAAAGCAACATTTGTCCTGATTATCTGAGCATTTTATGAATTTCCCTGCTTTATCAGTGCTCTGCTGAGCCCTGTAATCTAGTATCATTGTCAATCCTCCTCAGTGTAACTGCGCTGTGGGCGGTTGGTAGCCATTTTGAGTAAGGGTCGGGCATCTGTTGCACGGAGATTAAGGAAGATCAGAAGATCACAAATGCTTTCAATCTAGATGTCATGACATAATGAAATGACCTCCCTCAACTGAACTTTTGACTGAATTTCATATGAAGTCTTCATTCTAGTGACATCATACTTCACATTATAACCTATCCGCTCTCTTCCTCTGCGTCTCTTCTCCCTAAAGCTCAATTGTTTTATCCGGCGTAGACCACTTAACAGGCTTTCCAAAATCCCTGTCTAAACAGGAAATGTGAATACAGAAGGTTTAGATCTACTATATTGTCATGAATGTATTTTGTTTGAGGAGATTTGAACTGTTCCAAACATTTATTGAACACAAAACTAACAGGTCACAACCTTTAAAAAAGGCATTCAACGTGCTAATACCAGCCCTTTTATCAAAAGAACAAACATGACTTTTTTCCAACCTGGCATTTGTTCTACATGTTTTTTCATTTGATGTAGAAACACATTTTAGGGGTTGGCTCGCTCTGAAAGAAACAACAGCAGAGTGGTGGAGGCCAACACATTTTGGCCTGCAGCACAAATTCTGTCATAACTGTTAATCAAGCTTTTTGGCTGCTATTTTTACAAAAATATATTAATGCAAAAAAGTTTACCAATCTGTTAACTACAAAATAACTCAAACAGTTAATTAACCTAATTGGGAGGAATTTGCACAAACAGATTGTCGCTGTTGCTCTCCACCCTCCACAGAAAGGTATAGAAGGTGACGCTGGCAGGGATCACAGTCTTGCTTCAGGATGCTTGAGCAGGGTGAATGCTTCCCTATGCAGAGGCTTAAATACGCATCCTCCCGTTGAGGCGGGGTGGTGTCTCTTTCACTATGGCATCCTACCATCTGGCTAAGACTGGCTTTAGTCTTACATAATTGTCCTGCTGCATTTAAATGGAGAAGCCCAGTCATTTGCAGTCAGGCTGCAATAAAGTGGTCTAGTCCAAAAAGGAAAGATGTTTTATTTTTGTATTCCAAATAAAGACACAGGTTTGTTATGTTCATATACCAATATAAATTATAATTCAAACAACTTGTGCATACAATTAATAAAGTATCAGCCATAACCCTCACTTCTGCACAATACAAACTGCTATAAGTAGTTCCAAATATGTTAAACAGTAGTGGGTAGTGTAAGGTGAGCCGTATGACCAAGCTAGTATATAAAGACTATTCTTGTATTAATAGAATTGTCAAGGGACTGAGAAACATGAGACGATCTGCACATCTCTAGGCCATGTGCTGCAGGTAGCTATGTGTCCGTGGTTTTGAGCTGTGCAGAATCACATGCAACGTAATGCATCTACCAATACAGCTTTTTTAATGATTATGAATTTGAGTAGTTTTTTTCCATCTATTTTTATTTCTCTTCAGCAATCAGTAAAAAACGATTTTGTTTTTATCAAGAAATACTCAGATTCCTATCCAGAGAACAAAAGCAAACAACTATAGACTACCAAATGTGTGTGGTTGGCAGATGAAAACAATATATATAAACAAACAAAGGAATAGCGGCAAACTTGGCAAATGTGTGACGGAAATGAATAATGTAAATGTGCTGCTGGTCCTTTAGATCTGTGGCGCTGAATGGACAGCTCCTGTTAAGTGCACTCAACGTACATCTTCAGATTGCAGTGTTCTTGATAATTATTGTTGAAGAGGTTGTTATTATCATATTATTATTATAGCTATTACTTTTATGTAGATTCAAATAGGAGGAGAGTTGTATAATTTAATCTGTCCAACTCTATCGTGCTTAATAATTCCTCAAAGCTTACTCACTTTTTGCTGAGGTCATATTGCTGCATTTACATTTGATTTTAGTGTTTTTGTGGTTTGGTTGTATTTCGAAGCGACATTATGCTATCGACAGCAAGCTGGTAATCTCTATCCCTGTCCCTCAGTTATGTTTGAAAGGTAATACAGGGCTTACATCTTCTGTTTAAACAACAGAAAATGCTGACAGGATACAAGACCTTTCCTTTTTATTTGACATCGTCTTGCTATGTTACATCTAGAATACCACTATATCTGCTTTTGCTTCAGTTGGTGAAATGCTGGTGCTGTTATTACTCTCAGGAGGTTCCACTCCAGATTGTACGTTAGAGAACATTAAGCAAGTGATTTTCTGAAGTTATAAGAACCTCTTATAATCCTGAACTCTGTATTTCAATTATTATAATGTACATTTGATTTTTAAATAGCTCCTTTGTTTGAAACCCATACCATTCTTGTGGTGTGGTTTAGCTTCTTCTGCTCATATTAATGACATGCCGGATGACCTTGAGGTTAGCGAGGTCATCCCCCAACAAGAGGTGGCGAGAGACGTGAAGAAGTGATTTGGAATTAGGAAAGGAGTCCTCACAAAGGTTTCCGATTAGCTAGTTCAGCCAGAAACATCCTCTCATCATACTGTAGTTAATATTATGGCAAATACAATTGAACTAGGCATAGTGGCTTAATTTAAAGTTAATGTCCCTGCTCAATCAGGAAGTCATTTCATATTATTGGGCAGGGCAAAAACAAGAGCCCTAATTATCTACTCCCAGATGACAACATACTGTACTAGATGATTAAATATAGCATAGATTTGGCATTCAGTTGTGAATGGCAGCAGAAGCAAATGCAGTTAGTAACAGCTTGTTGAAAGCAGCTGCAGCAGCAATCAGATGTGGAAGGACATTTCAGGCCCTACACACCAAAAGAGGGTGTTGCCAGTTATTCTGGATGATTAGGTCCTTGCTCAGGCTGAAATTGAGCGACGCTATGTTAGGAATAGATCTTTTTCACGGCAGCCATTTTTGAGTTACCAGAGAAGAAACACAAGTGTAACTAATAACATCCATGATTCAATGTAAGTGTTGCTGTATGTCCAGTGAGCCAGCACAGCTAAACTAAATGGAAGGCATCCATCATTCATTGTTATAAATAACGGCTGTTGTGTGTGAAAATGGTCTGGTACACAAGGTCACTTCAATGTGTGTACACACAAGAGTGACATATTTCATATACATTAAATACATAGCTTAATTGATGAGTAACAACAATAACAGATATTCATAGTGTCTTTGCAAATGAGACCTTTAATAAGGCTCTTTCTTGTAAACATTTTTCCAAGGGCGCAAGAATCAAATGACTATCCTTTGATTGTATGCATTCTGTAAGGCACAGACTAGTAAGTTGTGTGACATTACAGAAAATGAATCAAAGCAAAACAAAAAAGAAGAAGAGAGAGGGAGGTTTACCATCAGTCTGCAGACACACACACACATTCCTATCGAGGGGTTTATGAGCCAATATAGATGGAATCACCTGTGTGGGTGTACCACAGACGTGTTGGGCCTTTAAATATTACCTAGGTAAATGTGTGTGGGCATAAAGATGGCTTTTAGGGAGATTGGCCAATACTCAGCTAATACAGATCACATCAATGACTGTGTTCATGCCTTAACCTACGCAATGAGCTCCATTTGTGCTTCCTCATCTGCTCACTCCTCCTTCGTTCTCCGCCTGGTCACCCGTGAATCGATCAAGGTCCACCATTACGGAGGATGTTCCAATCAGTTAAATGCAGCTCAGAGGAGATGAGGAGAAAAGAAAGAGACAAGTCTCCCAGACGATCTCGGATTGGAGATACACAGTTTAAGTTTTCTTGTTAGGAGTAACACCATTTCACTGCAAATCTGTTTATTGATTGGTCACTACAGCTCAACTGATTGGACTGTAGAAGGAGTGTGAAGAGTAGGCGAAAGACTGTGAGTGTAACAAGCTAACCAGGTCAGAACAAACAACAGAATCAACCGTGGGTGTTATATAATTTCTTCTTCTCTATTATGGAGTCAAAAGCATTAGATGTGTGTCATTTGAGTCAGTTCCATTTCTTAATCAACCAGCCCTCATTAGACCTATAATATCAAAGATTAAAAGGTTACTTAGCGAAGGAAGCCGGCTATAGACTTCATTATAGCTCCTCTGAATACTGCCTGATGTCGCTTCTTTTCTTCCAGTAATGAAAAGATTTTCCATTCTGTGTTATTTTTCAGTTTGTCACAGTCTGCGATGGCTGCAATCGATCCATCATAAGTATTAGAGCAGAAAACCTAATCAATCACTGTCAGGCTGAAGCACTTTAAGTTTTGATATAATTTCCCTATCCAATATTTGTTTTTCTGTAAACTGTAAATCATTCCGGCATTTATGGAATATATTCAGCATATACCCAGGATTAATACTAATTCAAGTTTATAGGATACAGATAACTGTAGATACAATAAACTGCCTCAAGATTTAAAAATGTTATATGTAAATGACTTCCTCTTCTTATAATCTAGTTGGGATGTAACTCATGTTCATCAAGTTCCATCTCAATATGTTATTTGTTCTTGATATGATATTTTCCAAAGTCTAAAAGTCTGCCACGACACAATTTTGATGCAATTTTTTTAAGGGGTCTGCAATCATATGAAACACTGTCATATCTCCCTTCAACATAATCAGTAACATTTATATCAGTGAAAAAAGAAACAACTCAAATGTGATTTTACAGTTGTATTACTAGGCTCTTGCAAAACAGAAAGAAAACTCTTAAAAAAATTGCCCCCCTGTTGCTGGAGGTCTGCTTGCTTGTCAGAAAATATTAGTGCTTGTCGTTCAAATAAGAATAGTGATTCCACCAAGACAGCCCACCTTAAGTGAGCTTGGGCTATTGCTATCCTATGGGCTAAACCCTCTTTTGGGGTATTGAGGAGTTGTAGCATTTCCCCCCAACAATTAAATCACAAACATACGGCACCGCTACGTTTACAGTTATAATGTTGAGCAGCTAGCAAAGATTGGTAATGGCTCCGTGTTTCTTCAAGATGATACATTGATGATATTGGACTGTTGATACTTGAATTGAAATATTGATCAAGACAGATGGATTTTGACTTCCCTATAACCCAGCGTGCAGTATCACTGTAACTCATGACAGCTGATGTGATGGAAAACCGTCCCCCCTGATGATAATCAGTGACATTCTTCATAGTGGTCGAAGTTTAATTACACTGTTTTTGAAAATGTATTGATGGAAGACAAGCATATGTATTGCCTTATTACACAGGGTGGAAAACACTAACTAGATATGACTGATTTCAATCACTACCTCCAGTTTTTTGAACATGTATGGATGTATGGTGCACTTTTGGTGTAAAATAGGAATAATATTTCACATCCTAGTTATATCTGCCACGTTTGTAGATGGGAATGACTAAAAGAATAAGGGTGAAGCAATAACGCAACATAGTATTACATCAGTCAATGCAACGGCAGCCCTGTGTCACATTTGTTTAGCATAGCAAGCAGCACAGGTGACAGGTAATACAGCTGTGGGCCGTGAGTAATGGACGTGTTTTAAAATGGTGCTAGAGAGAGTGAGGATATCCCAATTGGTCAATAAGAATCATCGACAGATAGTTCTTCTTTGAATCTTTCCCTGGTTAATAAGATGTAAGGAACTGTGGGAGGTAGAAGATCACTGTTGGAATCCAAAGCCTCAAAGGGTGAATTTTATCATAGCAAAGAACAAGAAGATATGTTTTTTGGGCTCATATTACACTTATGATACAATATTTTACTGCTTTCTTGCAATACTTTCTAGCACTGCTTTAAATATGAATTATAAGGTTTCAAATGCAAATATATGGATTTGTTTATTAGGTCAAACGTTCAAAAGAAAACATTTAACGTGCTGACAGCTTCTCCAGAAGAAAGGCCATGAACGATTAAGAGCTCTCCTACAGAAATGGCGAGCCAAAATCTGATCACATTCATTCCCTCCCCGAGCATACCACTATGGATCGCCGTCTAAAGGTCAAGCCATTACCACTAAGAAAACATTCAGCACCAAATAAAAAATGTATGCCAAGTTATTGCGCTCTCAGATCCCAGGCTCCTTGACACATTTCATGTATTTATTGTTATTTCCCAGTTGCAGGGGACAGAAAAAGAGAGAAAATTGTCCAACAGCAAACAAGGGGGAACACTGAACTGTGAGGGCCCTCTTCTGAACAGAATACTCACGGCGGTGGCTAATATGGATAATTAATGAAGGTGACACATGACCTCTACGGCTTCAAGCACTGTAATGGCTGAACTGGCAGGGGGCGGAGAGAAAGAGCTGCCTGGTTGTTTATTCCACATTAGCAAGGATTGTGACAACGGCTATATATCTTGAAGCCATGCAGCTGCCCTCACAGATGTGTTCCCCATGCGAGTCATACATGCTGGTTTGCATTCCAGGAGAAGGTAATTTACTTCCAGGTGGAATAGAAATATTAGAAAGTAAACTGGAAATTCAGTAATTACAGCCAGTGGCTCCATTGATGGCAATGTTGGTTAAACCACCAAAAAGAACATAATACTGTATGTATTTGATGGGTTACTGTGACATTTGGTTAAAGGCATTTTGTTTTCAAGTGGATCAATCCTAATGACTGAAATTACATGTTTTTCCCCATTTTGGATCAAAAATACTTCAACAAAGAGACCGGTTTCACTATGATATTCAGATATTCAAAGTCCTCAAAGCCTTACTTTTAATAAGTGTTGGTACTAGCAAATGTTAGCAGGCTAACAAGTGAAACAACGAGAGCAACCATGCTACTAATTATCGCCTTAACATGGGAATGTTAGCATAGATATTGTTAGCATGTTAAGATTTCCCCATGCCCCAATGTTCAAAATACATCCTACCAGAACTATTACAGGTATATACAAAACAGATCCATCTGAATTGTTGTAACTGAAGTATTATTTTTATTGAGGCAGATCAAATGTATACTATATTGGTACATCCCCATGAGGCATATTGGACCTCATCATAAGCAGTTTAAGTACATTTCAAGCAGATAAAACCGCTCCATTACAATGTGTCTGAGCTGCAGGTGCAGTATAAAACGATAGAGTGGAGCAGTTCCATCAACACCATCATTCCAGACAGTCATGCGTTAAAAACAAAACTAATCTTTCAAGGAGGTGGTAGATTAATCCTTCACATTTCTACTCGGTGCTTTGAAGTCATGAAGACAATCCAGCTCTTCAAGTCACCGAATATTATCCATAAAAAAATGAAGGCAAGAACACATTTTCAATAGCTGTGATATAAAAAGAACTCCCCCCCCCCCTTCAAAGATTGGATGTGCTGGCTATATTTTCACAGAGCGCACAATATCTTCTCGACGAATGTCTTACAGGATGACTGTGCAGAGCATGATTCCCCTTCAAATAAAGCAATACCATACCTTGACTGTAAAATACTGCATTGTATTCACTTCCTAGAACTGCAATATCTATTACAATCATTAAACTTGACTTGCACTCTTCCTCTTGTTTCCATTAAGGAGAATTGATATGAAAGTGCTATGGAGTATGTCACTTAGAATATGGTCTTCATTTAGTGCCCTGCCTTTATTCTAATGTTGAGAAATGGTGATGAATGAACAGTGACACGGACAATTACCATGTCTATGCCAAAGGGCCATATTAAAATGACAACTGGGTATAATCGAGACATCAGGAAAACTATAACTGCAAGACAGAAGTGCATCGATCGTTTCCAACATCCCTATGTTAATAAGATCAAAGATATTGATACAATGCTCAGAAGCCTCAGAGACCCTCACCCCTAGATCTGTCCACCACGACAGCAGCAATTTGTCTTTGGATTTGCACGACAGCGGAAAAATCCAGGATGGCAAAGCTCAGAGATGATGTGTGCAGCGTCCCCAGGGGGAGGACTGCGGGGACTACTTCTGAATGGAAATGAGGTATAATTGATATGATTTGTACTTAGGACCACTCCCCATCTGCAGGCCAAGCCGAGAGCACATCACACTGACAGAGCAATTTAAAGAGGGGCAGGGAGCATTATCTTTTTTTTTTTTTAAATCTCCATTATCATTTCTTTCCAGCATAAACCTCGTGAGGATGCTTTTAGGTGTTAAAGCAGTGAGCAAACCGGAGCGATCCGGAGCAAAAATGAGGAAAAATAAATTGGGCAATTCTCTAAGCAAATGAAAAAGGGTAAAATGCACCCCTTACTGTGCCGCCAAGCACATTGAGTATTTGTGTCCTTGTGCTTTTAGTAGAATTTAAATAAGGTAATATGCATTTGGCAAAAGATTGGCCAATGTGTTGCTTCATTGCGAAAGTAGTCCAAATCACAACGATCAGCACTAATAGCAACACACAGTTACAGTCAAACAGTGTTTGCATATTTACAGAGTTGGTGGTAACACACACATTTTAAAGTCATGTCCACTTAAACACATTTATTTTGCAGGTTTAGTCATCCCCTACAGGTAATCTATGAAAAAATATTAATACAAAAAAAGGGGGGAAAATGAATGGTTATTTTTATGAAAGAAAAACGAATGATTGCTTCCCTCTCCCAAAGCTTGGGCGTAAACGTTCCCCTTTTTTCTCTCTTAATGGCTTTCAGGAGTTTGGGTGGAAAGTGCCTCCCTGGCAACCCTCTCCTGAATCTCCCTCCTCACATTCGATGAATTGGCCTCAAATGCTTGTATACTTTGCCATATGGATAATTGCAATCGGACGCAAACTTTATGGCCTGTTTGTGCCGTATTATCATTAGCACAGTGTCTTTATGAGTGGGACCGGGGGACCCTGATACAGGGCAGATAGAGGGTGCAAATGATGCCCAATTCAGTAGTTCATTCAATTCATTAGTAGCCCCAAACCCCTCTTTATGAAATTGCATGTTGTTTTAAATTGCGTCCCCAGTATTCTGCATGAGGAGCTTTGTCTTTTGCTATTCCATTTCATCGACTCTGCTCTCCAGTCGAGTTTAATGGGTGGTAATGGAGTCATTTGAAAAGGTTTTGGCTAATCTGATGGATACAATCACACTTACACCACTGTACAATCATCTTGTAAACCCATACAAGCTAAAAAAAAAAAAAGAACAACAACACAACAACAGCAAGCCATTAGGAGACTCGGCCAGCCCTGCAAATGGGCTGGTGTAATGTTCTGGCTATAGGCTGCCTTATTGCTGATGTTCTTTGTTGTCGGTCTGGGTCGTGTTGTGTCTTGTGTTGTTTATTCCAAACCCCCTATTTTAGTAAGTCACTGCCATGAAAACGCTGTCCAGAATTAGGAGTCTGGTTGCAGCGCAGTATAGCTATTATATCACCCACGTCCCTCTGGAATATTAATCCCATCCGAATAAGAGAGTAGGAATACAATTGGCTCTCAGTGACTGAAACCCCCTGAGGAATGAGCAGGCCACAAGCTTTGAAAAGAACTAAACAGGCTGAACTAAAATATCTATTCACAACATTAACCATGCTAAAACAGCATAGCTTTTCCACATAAGCCTTGACGTTTCAATTCCTTTGGTAACAGAGAAAGGAAAAACAACAGGGAGCAGATTATTAGTAACAGCGAAGATCAACAACAACCATGGATTTACTGACTGTATCAACAAATCCTAAAGCATACATGTGGTTAAATTGCACATTGATATTTAAGCGAAGCCCCTTTCCATTCTTAACTGCACTGTAAATGATGAGGGCCTGAATGGGCTCAAAACCCCTGTAAGCACCTGCTGCAATAGCTGAACTATTAGCATTAACACACCACAAACCTAATGGCTACCACTCTACCTCATTAACCAAATTCCCTCCAAATGCGGCTACTGTGGGCACAACTTTGTCGTATAAAGTATGCAGTCACTGCCGTTGAGCTGAGCCAATGAGCAATGTAGTGGACAGAATAATTGTGGTCGTACCCATCATGCACGCTGCATTACTGAGTCAACTGTGTATGTTGCACAGGCAGCGTATAGCACTGTGAAAGCCTTTGGTTAATGCAGGTAGCCCATCGCTCTTGTCATCCCATCTCGTTAGAGTCTCATCACAGTGTTCCCAGATGGTTGGGCCCAGGCGCATTGGGTTGGCATCGCCTTACTGAAGAGCATTAACAGTTAACTCACTCCACGCAGGTTCAATTACAGTTGAATCAGAGGCTGGATTAGACAATATGCAACCAGTCTTTGTTTACAAGACTCAAGGCGAAAAAGTGATGCCGGTCTGGAGATATTCAATTTAAAGGCCCCAGACAGGTCTGTCCTGACTCACCGCTCCAATCTACATCATTCGTTTTGCATTTACTTGCATAAATTGGGAATATTATTGACTTGCTGGAAAGCGGCAGAAACAGAGAAATAGGTGAAATGCATTTGTTCTACTTCACTGCCTCCAGGCTTCCCAATAAGAACATGTAAGTGATGCATTAAGCGGCGTTATTTGACTTGTGAAATGCTGTCGGTCTACTGCTCTGATCTGTTTTGACAATTTGCATTTGCTGCACCAAAGGTTGCATGTTAGAGAGAGCGACAAAAGAGGCTTTTAGGGAGGAAATGTTTTCATCACGTCTGGACACATTAACTCTAGGAAACTGGCTGTCTGCTAGACTGATGTGGGCATCATATGTTGACTATCTGCATCATGATGAAAGAGCAAACCCAATTAAATGGCAGGCGTATGTTCACAATACACTGTTGCCTCTATATTAATCTCTCATTTAACAGGAGAAAATTACATGTTTCAACTGTTGGATTAGTTGGAACTGACATTTTTCTGGTGTGAAGACGAAATATAATATGCAGATTTACCAATACGGTAATGTCAGCTATTTGCTTGCATATTTATCAGTCTTGAGCTTCAAAATAAAGCTAATTTATGATTGTTATAGTTCAAAATTACACAAAAGTCAACAATTAAAATCTATTTATTTAATTTAAATTTCCTATGAATTGCTACTGCGCAGGATTTTCTGCATCGGAAAATATTAATGGACAGATTTTGTTTTGAAACACTCCCCAGTTTCCAACAGCCATTGAATGAAACAACTGTCTCTGGAACATCTCCCCTTATGTTTTCCACTACTGTGTTGTCTGTCACTTATGTTTCCTCCCCAGTGTCTCTTGTCATGCCTGCACAGAAAAAAAGTCCTGTCAACTTGTCAAATGAGTGAAAGCAGGGCAACATCAGTACACTACAAACCACTCCAGTGCACTTGCAATCTGTTCCACAAAATACTTATAGCATATGCACGTGTGTTCACCTCAGCACACAAGGTCACATCAAGCGCATGTGCAAACAGAGCTGTCCACTCTTGCATGTGCCCTGATCAATAGAAAACATTGAAAAGGACTGCTCAGGGAAATTCATTGGTTGAACATATATTTGTGTGTGTACAAAGAAAAGCCGAATTTCAAGCAGGTGCCTTTATGCGCACACTATTTAATACAAATTTAATAAAAAGAGTAAAAGCTTTTCTTTTTTTTTGGGAGGACTCCATTTTGGCAGCCCTAACCTCTCTCAATCTTGGCAGGAATCCGACCCACTGTATCTCTCCACATGCAGGGCATTTGTATCATTTTAAATCACAATCTTAAATTACACTCACTCCCCTCGTGAGTACACCCACACACACCACACACACACACAAACACCACACACACACACACACCCAGAGCACTAATGCAGCAGCAGTAGTGTCATCTGGCCTTTTCAGCATGACTTCACTCAAGGATCGTTGGTGGAGGCCAGCAAAGGCCACAAGGAAGGAATGGCCTGGGTGCTGTCACGCACAATCTAAAAATCTTTGATCGCATCCATATGTGTTTAAACATTAATACTCAACCATTAGCTTGTGGTAAGTTGGCTTTTAAAGGGAACCACAGAGGAGAAAGAAGTCTGGGAGGGCAGGGAATATTCTGCCTTGCGCTTTGAGCCTGCCCTAGTTTATTCTACCATCAAATTAGAATAGATTCTGACAGTTTGGATATTGGAAAATCTAACCTGTCAAGAAGTAAGAAGCGCATGTTTATTTATGTATGTATTCTGCACTATTCTCTCCTCTCTTTCATAATGACAGCCGCTGATCTAACATTAGTGTATAACATGAAGAGACTGGCCTTTTAAATATGTATAACTTATTTCTTAAGTAAGTCCCTCTTCCTCTCCTGACAGGATGTGCTGATCTGGGATATTCTGTGTCTTTACATTTCATCACGTTGAGTGACAGACTGTCAGATTGCTCACTTGACTCCACATCTTACATTTGGTAAAGTTTATTAAATAGCTGTTTCATGATGTTGTCCATCATTTCCTCAATAAAAAATCTGAACAACTACACTTGTTGTCTAATGACCTCACTGTCACACTGACATGAATGGTCTTCAAACACAGACGGAACACATACTGACAAAAAGTCAGAATTGTGTGCATAACCAATAACCTAAAAAGGGTTAAATTGTATGTAGGCCTAAGTCATACAATTATAACCTGAACAATAAGACAGATCTAGAGTACTGTGTATCATTTTTTAACTACAAAATAGCTTACAACATTTTAAATAGATACAACTATTTTAACTATATCAAATAAGTTCATGAGTCACTTTAACTTTAACTATGTGCTACTGAACAAATCAGAGTAAAGACACCAGAATATTGAATTGAATATATTCTATGTGTGTAGCTGCGTTTTAATAATCAAAATCTGTCCAAATCAAAGATTAATTACATAATAATACATTAGACTAGCGACTTGGGGGTTGCCATTAAGCTGCTGCCCTTCCCTGATTATTTCTAATGATTGTGAAACAACAGAATAGAACATTAGCTTCCTTGTTATGTGACTATAATCTTTTCATGTTCAGGCTGGGTTACGGCTTAGTAGTAAAACAGTACTAAATCCTCTCAGTGCTGTCTAGTTTATAGTTGTAGGAATACCTGATGTTTTTATCCAAAGGTGACGGGAGTGCGACACCGAAGCAAGCTTAAATCCTTAAATCATCAAAAAAGTAATTAGTACGGAATAAAGTCAGCCCACAGATACACCATGGTGAAACGAATTCAAGCAAGGTTAGCAGAGAATAAGAGCGATAGAGAGGTATAAAAGAGATTTGAGTGTGGGCAAGTATGATTCAGAAGGGAAAAGGTGAACAAGCATTTATCATGGCTGTCAATTAAAAAGGTCCAAGCTTTAAAAATGTAATTCACTTTCAAATGAATAATATTATACAAAAAGTACTACACATCATACTCGTAAAAAAAAATTCAAATTGTATTATGAAAAGTTAATTTATGCATGCTTCAGGTAATGTTTCACAATGTTCTGTATTGAGAGTAAGGGTGGACAATATGGCCTGAATCTTGTATTGTAGTACAGTAGTTTTTCTGTAAATTGATTTGTCTAAGATAGCCATACTGTACTTCATCAAATGCTATGCTCTATTCTTGTTATTTTCAGAAATAATACATTCGTAAATTGTCCAACAGCGGCGAAACTTTAAAAATGTATTTGCATCACATTAGATAAGACTAAGTAAAAAACTCATAACAGTAAATAAAAAAAGAATCTTTGAAATGAAAGCCTGAAGGTTCCTGAGGTTCCTTTCAAGTGTCACAGGTTTAAAAGTTAACCCCAGTAAATAAAACCCAGCCTGACTTAATTCAGTGCAATATAGAAGACACCAAAATGTGTGTGTCGTACATACCATTTTCTCTCCCGCTATAGGTGAGCTTATACCAAGTAAGCTCACCTACAGTATAGGCCCCCACGCAACATTTCAGCTCTATTGAAGTTAGCTTGCAGTGAAGGTCACATTCAATAATGAATTCAGTGGAATAGTGACAAGTATACGCAACATACTGCTCATGCACACCTACACACATCCCCGAGCGCACACCCCCACACTGTGTGTGTCCCTGGACTCCCTTCACTCCAGTGCGATGATGATTGGGTCTCTCCACTGGACTGACTCCACTCCTGCCTCTGCCATTCCACTCAGCACCAGTGAGAAATCACCTAGTCAGTCTAGGACTATTACAGAGTAATTGGCCTTTTAAAGAGGGGCTCCACCATGTGAAACAGTGTAACTGAGAATGATACTCTCGTTGCTCTATATTCCCCCATTTTGCCCTCTATCCCTCGTATCCCTCGTATCCCTCTCGTTTCCTGGCTTCAACTCTAACCCCCCCTTTTCCTTCCCGACCAGCTGCTCCCAGTGTGTCTCTACCTCTCAACACCGTGTTGCTGTTGCACCCTCTCTCCTGCTCATTCTTGTTGACCTCTAAAAGCTCAGTGCTGTGAGCCAGCAGTGCAACCACTTTCAGTGCTGGACAGCTCCTGACTGGACACTGAGGCTGTGGTCGAGTGGTATTTGTTGCTTAGAAAGGTTTCTAACTGAGGGAAGGTGGCTAATATGATCCGGTACAATTCTCTAAATGTTAAGGAAAAGAGCTTAAATAGATGCTGTATTTAGCAAAGGTGAAAAAGCTTATTTTACAAAAAATATGACAATGCTGTCCCACATTTCCTTTAAAGCATCGCAATTATGTTAGAAAAATATCACTCGTCACCGGCTTGAGCTTCAATATCAGGATACTTCTATTTCTTATCCTTTGAAGAATGGAAGTAGTCATCACATACAGAGCATATGATACAACTAGTTCCTGAACAGTGTCCTTCACATGCTTATTCAAGAGAGGGTGTTACTCAGTCACAAGATGCAGGAAAACCGGTTCAAAGCAGGGTACAATGCTTTCTTTAAATTAGCTAAGACCCACATCAGAAATGATCACTGCTTGTCATATGTCTATCTCCATAGAGGCTGAGTCATGATGTTAATCGTTGTCACATATCTATCATATGCCTAAAACAGTCCCGACGCTCTTCTGGGTAATCATTCATCCTGTTAGTACACAGCTACGTACGGCTACTCTGATATTGGAAGAGTACATTCGTATTTTCCTAACAACTTCCATAACATCGACCTTCGAAAAGTAACACAGCATATTGTACATTTTGTGGGTTTATTTTAGGACAGTGGACGTCTATTTTTAAGTTCTAATGATTCTCCTAAAAAAAATTCCTGACCTCATAGTGTTTATTTTTTGTATACCTCAGCTTTGGGACTAGCAATAAAGATGAAATTGTCTACGCCAAAAGACTATACTAAAAACATCAACAATAATATGAAAAGCAGGAAGAAGTTGAAGTAAAGGAGGAATGGCTGTAAAAGTTATTATGACAACGATAACATCTGGCATAAGGTGACTTTGAAAAATACTTTCCTTCTCCCTCCAACCTTTTTGAACATCAGCCGTTTTAAGCAAGAGCCCCAACACATAACATATGTTTCATAAAACTGATTTATTCCCCAACAGTGATTTGTAACAATTTTAGGAGGCAAAGACAAATTATCGTCCTGCCAATAGGGGCGTCATGTAAAAAAATATTGTTACTATTACAGATATGGATCCGTTGGGAGGACTCGTTGTGATATTTATTTTTAGACATTTTGGTTTTGACATGATTCCCAATTTCGAAATGATATTGACTTATTGATGTGCATTCATTAATTATATCTGACCATTATAAAATGATGTTATATATTCAAAATGCTCATTTTGTTGAACCAACAGTCCAAAACCCAAATATATTAAATTCAAATGTATATAAGAATTAGGGAAAAAAAGCTAATCCTCAAATTCAAACAAGTACAAAACAACAACAACAACAAAAAAGACAGATGAATAACTGATAATAAAATAATAGGTGATTTAACCTAAGGGTGGGACTGTGTATTCTGTGAGAAAACAATTCAACAGTAGTGTTATCCCTTAGAGAGCTCTTTCAAATCTAACAGTTTAACAAAGCACCCTTTTTAAGATTACACAGGATCCCATTGATGGATATGCACCATAAAGCTTTTAAGTACAGTATATGTTCACATTGTAGAAAACACTGTCAGTTAACATTAACGTTTAACTACCGTCACATGTAACCACTATGAAGACAAAGCCCCAAATAGCAGAGCATTTATATAGCATCGGTTATCACAATTTGCAGACACTCAAAAATCTTAAATCCACCGGTGGTTAAAATTGCACCACACAGTCAGGTTGCTGAGTATCCTCATTGTTTTTTAAATATGTTGTTATAGCAAACATTTCATTACAAAAAAACATATCATAGGATTCCTGCTATGACTTCACAGATTAAAGTGTGTGTGTGTCTACATCTTAAGGGATTGAGCTGGGGAAAATGTGAAATGGGGAGAGGACAAGAAGAGGAAGAAGAAATCGGGGAAACAAGAGGGGGGGCGTGTGTCAAACACATCAGCACATTAGCACACTGTTTGGCTTGGAGAGAGGCAGGAGGTCTGCTGGGAGATGAATTGCAGGAATGTGTGTGTGTATGAGTAAGTGAGAGAGATGAGATGAGAGAGGAGAGAGAGAAAACCTCATGAGAGTGTGAGAGAGCGTAATGAGGAGGGAATGGAAAGCACGTTTGTGTTTCTGTGCATGTGACATGTGACATGTGCAGCTCGGGCTGCGAGGGCGGAAAAGATGGAGGAAGAGAACTTCATTCAATGAAGAGCCTCAGGCGCTGGGAAGCAGAGATAGATGAAGAATGACATTTTAAATGGTATGCATCAACTGAATATCACGAGGGAGAAAAAAAAGAAAAAGGCACAGAATGACCTGCCAGCACTAGCTCCTGGTTAAGGAAAAAGGGTGTGAGTAATAGGGTGTGTCCTGGGCCCCTGTAAGATCTCTCTTCAGAGGTTTTCTGGGCCAGGAGGAGACGGTACCTGGAGTCTGACCCGCGTTACACCTAGGGGAATACATTTCCCAGCTGGAGCAGGGGCTACACTGCCCGACCAGGTAAACACGCTGGGGAATAGCGGCTCTGCTTGCCATGTTGTCACGGTGACCCTGACCTGCACATGTAGTCAGGTAATGGATGGCTGCCAGTAGAATTGGGATTGTACGAACAGAAGGAGCGGGAAACATGAACAAGCATCCACAAAGATGATATGCTCTTTAGTAGTAGAGCTAAGTAGATTTACTTAAGTATTTATAGTATAATTGTGAGATAGATTTTGTTTCCACTTTATACTTCAACTCCACTATATCTCAGAGGAAAATAATGTACTTCTTACAGCACTTCATGTATTTAAAAAACGTAGTTCATTTGTACATGAACACCATGATGTGTTTATATCATATGTACTCATTAGTACACACAGAATCCAAAACATTGCTCCAATTGACGGATTACTACATAAAAAACTCCAAATGTATATGTAATTGGAAGTGAAAAACTTAAATTACCTCTGTACTTTTACTTAAATACCATTTAACTCAACACCTACATTATACATGTAATAGAGTATATTTAGACTGTGGTATAGCTATATTGAAATAAGTAAAGGATCTGAGCAATTGTTCAAACACTGGAAATAGCTCAACATGGATGACAATGGATATCAAACCAAGCCTTGGTGGCCAAACTCATTACTGCAACCATGTGTTTCATATCCCCAACAAAAAACAATTAACAGAGACGGCTACAAACTGGATTGTATAAATACTGGGCCATCCATAAACATTACTCTCATTAAATAGGGCAATAAGACGCTATAGACGTACTCTAAAATCCTGGTCCACAAGATTAGAATTGTCTTTCTAATCTTCTTAGGCTGGATTTCCTTGCCATGCTTGAGACCTATGCATGCGGTAATATATGATATGTGGAATCTTAAGCCAGGATAGATGCCATTGGGGTCAGATGAAACAATTGGATTTGTTTCTCTGAAGACTGGCTGTCTGACCTTGAGCGGTGGGGAGATCACCAAAGAGGTGATGAATGCTGAGACAGAAATAGACAGAACAAGGCTTTATGTAGATATAACATGATAGCAGAGAAAGACAGCAAGGTCAAGAGCTTTCAGTGTACAGATGGACAGACAAATAAGCCCAACCCCTGCTCCCCCTACACACACAAACACACTCACAAATACACACTCCACTATTCATTTAGATTGTCTCATGCTGATCTACCACTTCCTGTCACAATGGGTAGACAGAGAAGCCCTGGACGGGGGGAAATCTCCCCTCAGCAATATATATTCTAGCTCCTAGCCAGAGAGGAAGACATAAGAGGAGAAAGCAAGCCCACTTCTCCGTGCCAGAGAGAGAGAGAGAGAGAGAGAGAGAGGGGTGGGTAGAAAAAGCAGGAGAGCAGTAATATGTTTTCATCTGAAATATTAAAGCCTCTGCATTAATCTGTCTTCCCCTTCCCTGGGGTGCTGGCGAAAGCTCTCGGTGTCCTAGAGTTCCCTGGAAAAGGACAGAGGCTGGCTACCTCACCTCCTCCCCTCCTGCAGGCCTCTCTCCACCTCTCCTCTCATAATGGCCATTTAAGTGTTTGTGTGGGAGTGGGCTATGTGCTGGAGGTTTTCTGAAATGGCCGCTACAGGCTGCAAACACTGTCTGGTCAAACTTGAAAACAAGAGAAGGGTTTAGATTTTTACATTTTCAACTAAGTGTTACGAAAAATATATATGTTAAGAAAATATAAAGGCTACTATTTTGATGATTGATGACATGGTCCTTTGTCAGGCTTGAAAACAGTATATATTTGCTGATTCAAGTCCTTTCAAATGTTTGCTGATTCCTGTAATTTACAGCTTGACCGATTAGTCATAGTCATTTTGTTGTTGCAGAGTCACCTTTTGGGAAATGTGTTATTAAACCATTCAGAAAATGTTTAATAACACATGTAATCAGTAATAGTTTGAACATTTTGGAACCACTAATTAGGTGATTCCTGATTGAAAATCAATTAATAGCCTCTGGTCAATTTCTAAGGATGTTCATTATAAACTTCATTAAAAATCCACTACTTATTGGTACCACTCCATTGCCTCTATGTCTGTGTCCTTTAAAGCCTTCCCGCTTATAACACCTACTCAAATGTTATGCTGGCACCTCATGAAGGTGGTGGCACCCATCTAGCCTTTATCTAGGCCACCAGATCCACAGCTGGACCCATCTGGCCTTGCTATCTCCTCTCTCTGTCTCCCTACATACACACAATGGACGTGTGGATAGACGATATCACACACACACACACACACACACACACACACACACACACACACCACACACACACACCAGCTGTTGTGGATTACCAAAGTACAAGAGCATGGCTGACTTATGCCCAGTGTTTGATGGCGTTGCCCCGGATGGGATCCAACACAAAAGTGCAGTCTTGCTTGTTATTAATACACCATGCTTTGCTTAGAGTCAGACCAGTGAGTACAAATGGATAGAACCATCTTTAAAGTTAACTGTGATGAACGACAGGTGAGCTTCAAATTAAACCCACATTGACAGCATACAAGCATATCATTATTGTGTTTAGGGAATGTGTGGTTTGTGGGTCCCAAATCCGACAACTTAAAACTCTCCCAAACCCTCTGCCAAAAAGCAGGCCATGAATAATGCCTTGTACTTTATTTTCTTATCTGATCAAGCCTTGACGTGGCTACTCAGAGAAACGTAGGGTTCTTTTAATCAAGCCGAGTTCTCTTTTGAGAAACAGGAAATCCGTCTGCCCTAAACCTTCATCTATCTCCACTTCCCGCCATACATTGATCTACACAATGACCCTCCAATCTGCCCACTACCCCGTCTCAGCTTAATCTTCATTATTCCCTGTAATGCCATGGACTCTTTTGTTGCTGGATTGTCAGCCTCTTCTTTACTACCATGCAGCATCCAACCCCCGCATGTCCTACTACAACCACCCTTTACACACACACTCTAACAACTCAGAGGAAGGACAGTCCTTTTGTAAAAATAGCCGGTTTAAGAGTGAAAACATGTAAAATAGTCACTTGGGTGCAGAGCTGAAGCTTTAAAGTTTAAGTTACTATGATGGAGAGAGAATGACGGACTGAGGAAACCCCATCAAATGCTTTCCCAGAACTGCAATAAAATATTCCATCATATCCCTGAAGCATCGCTGTCTCCAGCTGGGATCAAAGAGTATACTTGATGACTGAGTGCATATTAGCGCCGACAACGGCTGGGTCCCGCTTCCACCACACCCCATCATTCTATTTCATTAATAGCAATCATGGAAAATAGATAATAGGGTTTGGTGTTCCCATTTCCTCAATAAGTGCAGCATAGGTACACACCCGATGAAGACACATTGGATAATAAAAACTGCTCTTTCATGAAATTACAATGAAAATTATTTAAGTTGACGAAACTCCAGTCTGTTAACAGCTGTCAGCCGTTACAAGTGTCAAGTGTTGAATCTGGTTCTTTAGTAAACCACATGGCATTAGCACTATTTGTATACAAGGCACAATATGCATGATTTTGTTGCTGCATGCTCACTTATTTTCCGTAAGATCAAAACAGATTCCACATCTCGCTCTGGTTGTATTCCTTTCAGGCTGTCTGTGACAGGTGTTTTAAAGGGAGGAGCGCTGTTGTTGTGGATGTCCTATCAATGATTCAATGCAGCACATCAGATGGAAGGAGAAAGATGTCTCTCGCTGGATGTTTGGGGGGGAACTTTCAATATATAATTCACAGAGTTGTCTGAAGTGTTGGGTGTGAATGCGATGGATGCTCTTTCAGTCCTGTGAAGATGCAGTGCTCTTAAACCTTGCATCTCTTAGACCACTTTGAGATTGAACCACACTGCAAAATGTCCTTTTATGATCTTTTGATACTTACACTATGCTGCTAGACTCGCAGTGCTCCACACAAACACACATCAAATAGGTGTCCACTCACTCAATTTTACCCACCAATATTTTACAACTGGCTCCTCCATTTAATTTGGAAGCACAGCAGGCTGTACAGTTACTCTCCACTCGCGCCAGCTCAATCAACTCGCCATGAGTAATCAAACATCTATGAGTGCTAGTGCAATAAAAACATCTGGTACACTTAAATCCACGGCTAAAATAATAATCAGTAATGGCAAACTTTTAGACACACTTCACGCTCTTCCCATGCAGCCTTTGTGCTGCTACAGTGTTTCCTTAAACGGGAAAAAGGAGCTTTACATAGTCCACCATGTTTTTGTATTATAAAAGCTACACAGTTCAAAGCATGGGCGTTTGTGTGTGTGTGAGTGTTTGTGTTAATCGCAAGCTTGGGCAACAAATCCATAGAACAGAGCCATGTAAGATACCAGATTAGGGAAATATGAAACACACTCTGGAGTGAGCACTAGGCAAGGGCTTTTGTCTTGTTATCTTCTGGAGTGAGTTGACATTATCCCCATGGATAAGGTTTTACCATGCATGGATTACCGCATGAGACAAGCTGTGCGCGCCCCCGGGAAAAACAAAATGAGAGGACCTCAGTCGATCCCTTTCTCCATCTTCGTCTCCACTTGGGCTCTCACTTCTCATCAATGCCACGATCGGCCCACCTGGGGCTTCTGACACAATGTTTGAAAAATAATGACATCTGCTGTAACTTCACAAGTGCCATCTTTCTGTCTTCTTCTTTTGAAAAATCGGGAACACACAATCTTTCAAATTCCGTCCTGTCTCCATTATATTGACACATAGCAACAGAGTAAATGAAAATGTATTGCAATAGAAAGAGACGTGCAGAAAGTCTAGTATAGTCGAGATGAATAGACGTCGTTTAAGCTGTGTCACTGAAGTTGCCTCACTATTATCCGTGGAAACGACCGTCCATATGTTCCCGAGCAGAGATGCAAAGCTCGAATGCTTCCCAACATCTAACACATCCACAATGGAGTATCAGACTGATTGAGGACTACACATAACACAGGATCTACAATGTAGGCCAGTGCTCAGACATTCGAAGCTTTATGTATGAGCAAAAGTGCTTAAGGTTCTTATGATACATGGAGCTACTGTTCTTAAGATTAGACTGTGTTTAAAGAAAACCTCATTACTCCATGCATACTGGCTCTTTCTTTATAGTTTAATTCAGAAGGCTAGCAGCAGGGTGATTTTTAGGAAAGAGAAGAAGAGCTTGTTCCTAAGGCAGCTTTGTTGATATATATAATATATGATATGATATACAACTCCTTTATGGGGTGTATGTTAGAAGCAGAACCATAAACTTTTACTAAATTACAGAAAGTATATGTTAAGTTCTTATTCTTTTTATAGACAATGTTTCTTAGCCTATATTTTATTGAACCGCTCACAGTTTCCCATTCTAAAAAGGGAGCGTTTTTTTATGGTCATAACATTATAACACAGTGGTAGAGTCCAATTAAAATCTATTGGAAAGGCATGAAATGGAGGATTTACTTTCAGTTACAACAATGAAGAAAACTAATATTATATCATTCCAACGTCAAAGGATTGTCATTTAATTGTGTTTTGATAGTTCAAACTATTTGCTAATTTCTTCATGTATGCATTGAAGTACAACATAGTACAATTATGTAATGCTTTACAACATACACAATTAATTTAATAAAAAGATTTGAACTGACAAGTTTTAGAAAGGCACTGAGATGTCATGGAAAGCAATGAGTAAGCAAGAATATCTAACACCTATGCAGCTTCAGGCTTTGGTGTGAAATGGAGACCTGAAGGATTTCAGAGGCGCTTAAGAGAATAAAACTACACGTTGGTAATAACAATAAAATAGTCTTTGTTCCTTATCATCACTTCCTTCTTTGCAGGAAGTGATGACAGTAGGTAATAAGGAATGATAAATGCTACTTTAATCTCTTCCGGTGCACTCAAAGATAAGAGCTCTCATTGGTTGCTATTCATATGATCAGCGATGTGAGGTGAATGAAAAAAGACACACAGAAAAGCAAAGAGAGAATTAAGACTGTGCCTTGAAAAAGAGGACAGGAGGATGGTCATAAAAACAGGAGGAACTAAGTATAGAGGCATGAAAAATAGCGGGAGGGAGGTGAGAGAAAGAAGTGACCTCCATCTCTACCTCCACCTCCACACGCCACAACAAGCCTCTCCATCTCAACCGGGGCATCATGGCACAGTTCCCGTCACTGGGGGTGGCAACAGGCCACACATTGCTGTGAATCAATCCGACTGCTGCAACCTCCGCAATCCACACTTTCCTGCAGGCTCGTGATGCACCCAGATGCTATGTGTGAACAGAGCTAGTGAGAAAATCATGATCCACATGCGGCGCATACCGCGGTCTGAAGTCGGGATTTAAGTGTCCTTCCATGTTGCATGAAACGAGGCTAAGATACAGACAAGTTTGGAGGAATTTATGCAAAAATGTCCTAATGATACTTTACAACTGGAGGTTACACAAACAGAATGAGAGCATGTTATAAATGATAGAGAGGTCTGCGTGAATTGTCACTTGAGCATCCAATTAAAAAATAAAAGGAAATGTGATCTCGTATTAATAAACCTCAAAAACATCATATATCCTGTAGGTACGGAAGAGGATTAGGGCCACAATAAAAAATGTTTGGGAGGATCTCAGAATTTTGAGATTAAAGTCAGAATTCTGACTTTTTTCCGTATGTAGGTGTTAAATTATTACACTCTTTTTAAAACAGCATTTAAAATGCATGCTTTAAAAGGATATGTGGGCCATACATATGTTTTCATAATGGTTATTGAAGGCTTTATGCAGCCAACAGAGAAAAGGAAGAAGGACTCAAGCAATACCTAAATCACACAGCGCATGGCAGTTGTGTTACCACTTGCAGTCCCTTGAACAAAAAATAAATTGCTTGTTATTAGATTCATTGCATCCTGACTAAACCTGCCTCAAAGCAAGACGTTCTCCCTCCAGCTCTCATCTCTTTTCCTTTCTGCGTTATTCCTTTGCAAATTGATAACGGAACCAGAGACCCCGCGGGGTCCGTAATTCAATATTTGGATCTAACAGTCTCAGATCAGATATGATGGACTGTAATCCTCTCTGCACTGCCACAGCCACATTCACCACCATATCTCAGTGCCCCCTTGAGCTATCAGCAACTCACTTCCTTATCTGCACATGAATGAATGAATGAATGGAGGAGAGAACTAATATATTAATGAATGAAAGAATGGTGAACTGGAGGTTTTGTCAATTAGAAGCAGGCCAATACTAAGTACCCATTCCTAAGATGTGAAAAAAAAGCACGGTGGCTGACTTGTGGGTAAGTAGGCATGACAGCATGTGATTAAAATGAGTGAGTTAGTGAGTACTCCCCCAGCACACACACATCGCCACCACTAAACCCAGTCCTTAGAATTGTTCTCCATTCCTTCCAATTTAAAAAGATGTAAAGCAGGGGAGTCTTGTTCAGAGACAATAATGATCCCACTGTTTATTTTCAATTAGGATTATTTCTTTCCGTAGGCTGAAAACACCTTTATTTCTCTGTGGGAGAATTAGTAACCATTAACTCTACAGGGGAGGGGTATAAACAGAGAGATGAGCAATTAGAGGCCAAACGTAAATCCAGATTTTACGAGGATCTTTATATTTTGAAAGGCCATATGACTATTGTTGCCTCTGAAATGCTTTAAGTTATATTAGACTGTCACAAAGTAAAAATCCTGTACTTGGTTTCAGCCATTAGACCACTGAGCATGGGACATCTCAAGCACTTTATAACAGGGAAGCTTCATTAATAATTCACACTTCCGGCAACACCAGATTCTACATGTTTCTCTTCCCATACATGAATATTACAGCCCCCACCCTACGTAGCTCTTCTTCTCTCTGTCACATCCCGGTGGACATTTTGTCTACATAAATCACACAGTGACATTAAGAAGTCCTAAGATGGCCTCAGTCAGTACTTACAGACGGCAAGCTTCTCCTCCAACAACCTACAAGTCTCCTCTCTGCTGCCTGACAGTCAAATGTCACTCAGAGGAATCAGATACACTTGTTTTCTACTGCAGCAGCAACACAACGATTTGCTATGCATATACTACAATGGATGTAATAAGTTATTTGTAATAGTCAACAAAAGAGTCTGAATCATTTAAGACAGCAGGAGAATTTACTAAAGAAGTTTAGATAATGCTTGGATGTTTATTTTTTGTATCTTTGGTGTATAGAGTGCCACAGTGGCGCGTCCTAAAACCCGGAAGTAAGCTCACATAATCTATCGATTAGATTTATGATTAGAAAATTATAAAAGTAGGGTAGACATGTGGAGATTATCCGACTGAAGAAAACGTGATCCGTCTCTTAAATGTGTGTCAACCACAGACCTTATTTCCAGCTATTTTCCAAAATCCTATGGAGAAATTGCATTGTGTTTTTGCCGAGGGTTTTAGGACGCGTCACTGTGGCACTCTATTGACGAGGACTTTTGTTTACCAAGCCCATGTCCCTCGGGAAGCATTGGTCCCAGGCATTTTAGCACCCCCAACGGTCCTATATGCTTTAGGTTATAAAAGGTCAGGGCCAAGGTTGTGGTAAGTCACAGCCTATTCAACAGAAGGAGGGGGAATATGTAAACAGCCTGAGAGGAAGTGTTGCCTACGAGGCACATCTCAAAGAGCAAATGTCCCGTGTTTGAGAGAGGACGGCATGCAACAGCAATCCAAGGCTACGATTTAGGATGTGACAGAGTAGACGCCGAACTGAACCGCTGATCCAACATGAGACGTTTTGGTAGCAGTTTCAACCTTGTGTGTCCAAACCATTAGCATATTCTGCATGTGCTAGCTAGCATGCCCTTAGCAGCATTATGCATCAAGGTAAAACAACAGCACTATTCTCTTATTGCATGATTTAAGTTAGCAACTCATAATTATGCTCACATTCAATTGAAGGACTATTATTTTCATAATGAATAGTTGGATTGTTTTATATAAAAGAACGCCCAACCAAATCACATACTAAAATTGCTTGTTTTATACAACCTGTATATAATAAATGTACTTTTATGTCACACATATTTGCAGAGGGTGGGACCAAACCATGTTTTCCAAATGTGCTGGAAAATTACAAAAACGATAAATTATCCCTCTAGAGGGTTAAGTAAAAAAGTAGCCGATTAATTTCTTGTTTGGCAACAGATCCAGCTCTATATTGGTGACTCTTACTCGAAGTTTAATAAAAATGTTCTTTATCGTCTTCATTTCCGAATATTACAAGAGTCTCCCTTTGACACTTATACACAAACCTATGGTTCCATAAAATGTATATATATAAGGTACCGTATAACATAATACACTGCTAACCAGCTCTGATTTACATATCTTGCTGATTGATTTCTGTAAAGGGTACATCTCGGAAACATTGTGGTGACAGGATTGAAGAAAAAGACATTCAAATATGGATAATACCTTTAGGGCAATCTGCATGAAAATGAGATAGATAATAATAGAGCGGGTAGAAGGTGGTCAGAGATATGTAAAATGTTGAGCCAGACCTCATTCACTCAACTGTGATGAGTGTATGCTTTTACCTTGCAGCTGGATCCTTGCTTCTGGAGCATGCTCTCGTGGTTTTTGACAGCCTCGCCACACTTTTTTTTTTATCCAACACGCCCTATTTCTGTCCTTCTGCTCTCTCTCTCTTTTTCCCTGTCTCACGGCCCTCCTTACTCGGGGGCTCTCCCTGCCGCCCTCTTCCTTATTGATTTAGTGAGGTTCAGTGGGTAGATCGCAGCACCAGCAATGGAAAGGGCATGAGATCAATTCCTACACAATTCCAAGCATTCTCTGGGTTGTCACTCGAGGATAATTTGTCTGCAGGCTTTTCCCACTGATGCATTCTGCTTTGTAATTGGTGCCCATCAGTGTCAAATCTTTCTGCCAGATACATGGTCAGGGACACACTTGAGAATGTTTTGAGATTGTATATGTACATGTTTTGCACTATAGAAACGCTAATGGAGGCCAGCCGGTTCACAATGTCAAAAGGATTACATTTACTGTAGCATGTCTGAGGGCATGGTTTTTGCTAATGCCTCCTCCAGCTATGCTAATATAAATAATTTATATTCTGGGATCATGACTTTCATGCCAGCATTTACAGAAATCCCTATTCATTTTAAATAATTAAGCTTCTTTAAAGCCATTTAAATGTGATTGGCCACCATTGTCAGACCATGGCACACTTTTTTACTATGACTGAAAATCCCTAGCACTAGCTCGACTGCTATTACTCAGTGTGTTAACATCACATTGCAGCATTGAGCTACTTCTCTGAGGCTTACAACAAGCTTGTGTAAGAGAAGATATGTAAGTCACATGCTGAGACCAAGAAAAAACAGTTTGGGTTCAAATGTTTTTGAACAACTTTGAGATTCAAATGATAAAAGCTAAGGCACAAACGCTTGCCTTCCAACTAGGACGATATTTGTGAATTGGTACAGCTGCACACACACACACACTGTGCAGAAGCAGCCCTGCTTGGGCCGGCCTCAACGAACAAGCAGAGCGTGTCTCAGGAGAAACAGAGGGGTCTCAGAGGCAGCCCGGCAAATCTGAGCCTGACCTCCCTGGAGACAAAGAGAGAGGCAAACTGGATTTATATCTTTGTTTTTAATCCCCCTTACACGCTCTACTGGTCCTACAGTAGTACTTTGGGCAGGCATCATGTATAGTCAGGGAGAAAAACAAACAACAACAAAAAAAACAGAGGCTTTCGTGTCAGGAAAAACATTATTTTTTGTTACATTTCTCGGGGACATCAGAGAAAACGTTCATCCGTGTCACTCTCCTGTGTTTCGCTATCTGAAATAAAAATGTGCTATAACATCTGACTGCCTTTTGGACTCCATAGCTGCATGACGCTAGTTATTCAGACTGAAATATCTCTTCCTTACCGCCCCCCAGTTTTCGGTTTGACATTCTCCTCTGATTAAGCCGTTTATTGTTTGGGTTTATTTTTGGTTTCGGGCCAATCACTGTGACTAAAGTATCCATCTGGTCAACATCTTTTTCAGGCAATATAGAATCAGCGTTTGCAGTTCGGTGGCTAATAGAGACAGCTTTAACATGCCGAAATGGTTTTTGCTAATTGACTTTACAAAGTGATTACAAACTCAAGAGTTCTGTTCACTTTCGAAAAGATGTAGGGCCGACTATAAGTACTGAATCCTCCCCATCCATTTTCCGAGATGCAAACGGAACCAGCTGATAAATTAAACCTATGGGGATGTCAACAAAACACTTTTTCATCTAAAAAAAAAATGAAAATGCCTCCAGTGCACAGCTGTTCTGGTGGTTAATAGTTGTTGCTTCAGTCAGTTGATTAACAGAAGCCTTGATAGCTGCGTCTGGCTCTCACACAGATGACAAAATTAGTTCCACCTATAAGGCGCTGACTGACTCGGTTGTTTTCTCCAACTAGGGGAAGCAACTAGGGGAAGCAGCCATTGACTCCACTGAAAAGCAACACCAGACCTTTGAATTACTTGACAAAAATGTGAATGTGGCTGGCGATTAGCTGCTCTGGAATCAGGCGGGTGAGATGTGCATGGAATTACAACCACACTTCACTAAGGAAGATTTCTCAGAAGCAAGAAGAGAGTGGGATTGGGCCCTGAGCCAACACAGCGTCCATGGTTTCCCCAACAGGCATTCATTGTGCAATGCTCCATTCGCCTGTGATTTCCCTACTTCTGAGCCAATGGGGCTTGCATGTAGAGAGTGGATTTGGATACCTAACAGCCATAGATACAGAAAATGTGTGAATTCATGAGTGTGGCTGCACACACTTGATGCTCGTCTTTGTGTTCACAAGTGTGCCAGTTCATCTGTGTCTGCCCATATGTTCATCAATGCAAGCTGAGGAGCAAACAAAGGAAGATAGAAAAGCACAAAAAGCAAAGGAAAAATAGGAGGGAGGTATACAATGACACAGAGAGCGGACACAATAAGTATGGGGTAAGGTGGAGAATGATGGAGACAAAAGACTAAAGGAGAAGGTGAAATATGTTATTATCCCCAACGGACAGAGCTTGTCTTTCAATCATAAAACAGAGATCCATTTTAGAGTAGGAAACAATGCATGTCACTGCCTCCTATACGCGGCCCAGATTATGTGAAACCCGAGGCCATATAGTATAACTGCATTAGCACAACATTTAACATAAAATATGAAATCACTTGGCTGTGGGTAAAAGCAAATGCACCTGAAGCCATGTTTTACACAGCATTTCATCATCAGCTGAGACATTTTCTGTGCACCATTACACTTTAAGTGCGCTGCATTGCACAACTCTACATACTAGTATGCTCGATACATTCAAGCTTTAGAAGGAGCTGCGTTTCCGAAACTCCCAAAGCTTGATTCATAAAAGGCTGTGTTGTGCCCTAAAGGATACTGTGTTAGTGTTTTGCATCTATTACAGCACATTAATGCTGTACACTAGGGTTATGTGAATACATATAAACAGCACAGAAGTGGAATGAAAGTAATATGCAGTAAAGAGAATGCTTCAATGTTTTAACCCATAAAAAAATCATGTCAATATGAAGCACGGGAAAGAAACACATAACAACGGGATGATGTTTAATACAAAGCCTTGCCTTGGGAGAATACGCATCGACGGTGAGCTCCGCTGACTATTACATTGTAGCCACGTTCCTTAATGTTTATTGTTGTTTACAGTGTGAATTCCAATTGTCTTTGAATACTGGAAGTGCTACCACAATAGTTTATGAGCCTATGAACTATATAAATCAATGGATTTACAGCTGTTGTATGCACAAGGAGATTTGTCTTCAAACATGTAACAATAAGGGCTTTGATAAATGTAAAATTAAATCAGTAGTAACCAAGACACATATATACTGTTGGTTTACATAGACACCTATTCTGCAATAAATGTAATATATTCAAATAGTACAATAAAAGTCTGCAATTTATCATGAGACCTGCTGACTTTAATTTTATTTTAATGATTTTCTTTGCTTAACCTTCCACAGTTTTACAACAAGGAGAGACTTAAATAAAACATAATAAAGATGAAGTGTAAAAGATCACTGATTCATGAATGTTTGAAATATATTTATAATAGCAGTGACTGCCATAACTTTCTATGTAAAAAGTATTGCAATGGCAGTATACAAAAAGAAAGCAGATAAGATCTATTTCTTCAAATATCACTTTTTGTGGGAATATTGTTTTGTTTTTAAATCACTGACATCAATTATTCCAATGCCAACCAAAGAGCAAGAGCTGCCATGGTGATGTTTTTGGAAATAAATGGGGCGGGGGTTTATAGCTTTCATTAGAAAGATCTGGTTAGTACTGTGGAGTTTACAAAAGAATATTGGCAAAAATCTGTTCACATTGATTTAAAAAAATGAACGTAAAAGAGTGTTTTGCTGCCTGTCGACAGCCACCTGTAGCCTGATAGACATTTACTGAATACAGGGGAAAATATGTCACACGTCAGCCAAAAAGTCAGCCCACTGGTCAACATGTCAACATGTAGGCTTTAAAATCTATCAACAACATCCGCCGAAAATAACTTGTATATGTGAAAGCTTTTATTCACTGAGGACAGCTTTACTAAGCATGCTTTAGCGTTTGAATGCAGTGCCTTTTTATAGTATACAATACAGACAGATGTGTCCTGATGTTCACAGAAGGGGGCTGCCTGGTTTGGCAGCTTTCAGCTGTTTGGCAGCTCTTTGTCTGGTGACGTAATTGACTGTGGATCAGTGGATTAGGCTGCAAGAGGAGTCTGAGGACTTTCTATTGACATGTCTACACTGTTGTCACATTTGGAATTCTTTGTTGATGTTCTTGATGTCTCTCAATACGAAAACCACAAAGTTAAAGCTGTTTTCTTCAAAGCTATTAAACTGCAATAGAGTACATATGGTTTCAAATCCAATGTCCACCCAAGGTATATGCTGGAAATATGTATGCCCTGAGGTAAAGAGCAAGAAAATGATGGCACTTGATCACTGTTTGCCTGTGGAATCAATGCCATTGATGCGTTCCAACTGATGAACGAGATGGTATTATGTAGTCAACCGGAACTGCTGTCCACACCAGAACAATTGAGAAATGAAGGGTTCAGTTTCCACATGAATGTTTTTCATTTCCCTCCAGAGCACTTTACTGAGAAACAAAAAAACAAACTATAGACATAGACAATATCCCTCCCATGGTGTACGCACTGAACTCATATTTTAACCACAGCATTACACAGTACTTGTCACTGGGTCCTTAGGCGCTTTCACACCACAGTACTTTTCCCACAAAGGTTCATGTGAACTTAGTTTAGATTAGGCAAATGAAGCCGCTGACGTCACTTCTTCTTCTTCTGCTTTGGGTTTACTGGCAGGCTACAAACAACTTCACGGCGTATACTGCCGCCCACAGTCCCCGGCCGGAAGTCCCCGGAGTTGGGGACTGGCTTCAGTAGAAGCTGCTGGGGCTCCCAGCAGCTTCTACTGAAGCCTTCCGAGTAAATCGCCAGAACGCCGACACCTCCTCATCTCCACCGCTCCCATGTTTTATTTTGTGTTGCCATAAGTTAGTCTCTCTGCGTTTCTGCGCTGGGCTAATGCTAATGCTAATAATGCTAATGCGAGGATAATAAAATGGCGGCTTCACAAAACTTTTTGGGAGTTTTACGGGGCGTGGTTTGCAATCCGCCCAGCCAATCAGAAATATAGCTCTTTTCTCACAAAAGAGCCGCTCGAAAGTCCCTGCTCTCTAGCAGGGACTTTCGAGGGGGTAAAAAGGTTCTCATGAACTCATTTTAGTACCGGCTCTTTTTGGGTGTGAACGCGATAAAAGAGTTCTCATGAACTAAGTTCGCATGAACCTTTGTGGGAAAAGTACCGCAGTGTGAATGCGCCTCTTAAAGGTGGGGTAGGTAAGTTTGAGAAACCGGCTCGAGATACACTTTTTGTTATATTCCATGGAATGCTCTTAACATCCCGATAGCAATGAATATCTGAAGTGCTTTGACAAAAAATCCATTAAAAAATGTCATCATGTGTGTTGGAGGAGGGGCTCTGTAAGGAAGTAGCAGATTTTTTCCGGTTGTGTATTTTCAAATTCTAGCGCACTCGAGCTGGTTTCTCAAACTTACCTACCCCACCTTTAACATAACTGCAACCACATGAAGCTAATGTGAATGCAACTATACATTGGTGATCATGAGCCAAAAGTGAGTTATAAATCAAAGCTGACAAATAGAGGGCCAGTAGTTTGAGGGAAAAAACATCATACACAGTCAGGACTCATGATGACACACATCCTGCCCCGCCCACGTCTGAAAAAAATGCCTTGTGATGTTAAAATGTCCCCGGTGGAATGAATAATCAGGAAGCCTTCCTTTTTTACACAATGCTAAATACGCAAAATGTTGAGCTCTCTTGCTTTACCCTCCATCTCCCTCAAGCCTTTCCCTCACTTAGCCCACTCCATCTGCCATCTCTCTCTACTCACAGCTCCCACTCTTCATTCCTCTGCTTTGTTATGCTTCCTGCGTTCTCTTCCTTCCTTTGCCGTCCTCTCATACTTCATGTTGTTTATCCAACTATTTCTTCTTGCTTCTCAATTTGCTTCCATATTTCTATCCACTTGTCCTTTGCAACCTTATTCTCATCCCTACATCCATCTACTTTACCCTCTGAGCCGTCTCTATCTCCCTGTCCCCCTCAGTGTATCCCTGCAGTGTGAAAGCAATACCTGCGACACTCCCAGTATCATCTCATCTAAATGAGATGTGTGGCCTTGCTGTATCTGATTCCTCTAGACAGGAGGTGAGGGCTAACCTTTCTCCTTCTTCTCTGCAGCTCCCGTTATTTGTTTTCATAACACAAATATGCTGTCCTTGGTCACAGCACACATCCCAAAGCTTTAACATCTCAACTCAAGCAGACAAAACAAAGTAAATTCTGCTAGATGGAGCCCTGCCTTTAATGGTACTCAAACCAGCGTGTGATAAAAGAAAAACTCCTCCGGAGGTAAGATTCATATCGGATTAATGCACAAGTGAAAGATAAAGACGAGAGGGGTGAAAATACTGCGAATATCCCCTGATATCTGTCCCTGCTAATGAATACGATTAATGTTAAGCTGCTGGAGTATCCACTTTCCATGTGGATATTAAAGGAAATCATTTATTTTTCTCAGACCATGAGTCATATCAGAGCATATCAGACAATAGAGATATATTTTTACCCAGGCCTACAGTTATATGTGATAACTAGCAGCTATATTGATATACAATTTTTACAACAGCAAAGGCCCAGAAAAGAGCTCTTGTGAAACACTCATCTCAAGTTCCATCAATAACCTCACCACAACACTCAAGCACGCACCCAAAAAGTGAACTTACGTGTTCTGAAGCGATGGTGTGGGCGTGTGGCCGGGCCCTTTCCTGGACGCCCGTGATTCCATCGTGACGTGGGCTTGACAGGTGCTGCCTGCTGGGAGGTGGTCGGCTGCGGCTTGGCAGTGGTCTTCACAGTAGCTGTAGTGGATGCTGTAGTGGTGACAGTGGCAGACTGCCCTGGCTTTGAGTTGACGGCGCCGTTACGTCCATTACCAGAGCCGGTTCCTTTTTTAACAGTGCTGCGAGGGGTGACCTCCTTACCGCTGGGTGGTGGGGTTAGTCGGGTGGCCCGAGTGGTGGAGGTGGTAACCACAGTCCCACTAACACGGGTGCCAATGCGGTTGTGAAGGTGAGGAGCGCGGTTGCCCTCCCCGTTGGCAGTGCTGCCATTGGCTGAGTGGTTTGCCGGTGGCCCTGGTCGAGTTCTTGGTGCTGGGGCAGTACCATCTGCAGCTAGCGGTGTAGTAGTCGACACCATTGCTGTGGTAGAGGCAGTTGAAGTGGTGGTGGCTGTGGAAATGTCGGGCCCCTTGGGCATGGCACTGGGTTTGGAGAGAAATATAGGGTCCTGTCCAATGCTACCTTTGGGATCCACCAGATCAGTAGGGACATAGTCTTGGACGGATCCCACAACAATCCATTTCAGCAGCATCAGACTGAGTCCAAGTCCCACAAAGCCCATGACCAGGGGCACAGCACACAGCCAGGTCTGCTGGCGAGGCCACACAGCACAGGGGCCACAGCGGAGGGGGCCCGGGGCTCTGGGAGACGCCTGTTCAGCCCCTGGCTCCTCCAGCGTCATGGCAGCTAGACTGCTTGCACCCGAACGCTCGCTCATCCTGCCTGTGCTTTCTTTGTCTCTTGGGGTGTTCAGGATGTCAAACAGGTGGCCAAATGATACAAGGACATATACGAGGAAGGGGATGTGGTGCAAAAGAGATGTTGGGCATCTTAAGTACGTACCCGCACAATAGTTAGCCTATATAGATACATGCACAGATATAAAACACAAACTAATGCACAAGCACCCGCGTTCACAAGCAGACACAACCACTCACAGTCACCGTACTAATTACAAGCTGGCACAGCACTCAAATGCATACACAAGCAATATCACCTACACTCCCTCTGGCGGACAACAACCCAAACACACACACGCACACACACAAATATGCACAATAATATACACACTTCCAAACGAGCACGCAGGATATGGAGAGGTGAGAGAGCGAAGCGAGGTGGCGCCTCACTCTAGTTCAGCACTAACGAAGCGAGGATAAATCCCAGGATGCTTCACTCCCTTGTTAAAAAAAGCCGACGTGAAAAGCACGGAGAAGGATATCGATCCGCGTCAGACTGGAGCTGTAAATCCATGTGCGTGTGTGCGTGCGTAGATCAACAACCCAGGCTACGGCAGCACCCTTCTCCACTCTCAATTGGTTGATTATTGGTCGCATAAGGTCCTTAAAATACAACTCACTTTAACCCGTGATTTTCATAGGTTTTATTGAAGTTATTGGACATTTTCTACATACATTAGAGAGCTTCCCTTGCAGGTGTCTTTGTCGGCTGCTTCAAGTTTGCCTCTGATAGCCCTCAGTTCTCCATGCCCCGCCACCCTTTTTAAGCGCTCCAGCTGTCGGTAATCCAGTAGGGAGAGAGCCGGGGAAAGCCACCGAAACTGAGACGAGGCAGGGATCTGATGTGATCTGCCAGTGTGGGGTGGTGTTGGGGGTGCCCGGTATAGCAGGCTAAATCCAACTGATCCGGGTCCAATCCCTTACGCCGATCTCTGATTCTCCCAGAGTGACAGTCGTGTGTCCGGAGAGCTGTCTGTCTGCGATGATAGATCCGGTATCGCTGTGTGTGTGAGGGGGGGAGGGGGGTGAGAAAAGAAGCCCGGTTTACCTTCACTGCATTCCCACAGTGGTGCAAGCAGCAGAAAAGGAGATAGAGAGAGGATGGAGGGAGGGTGGGGGCTTTGAAAAAATGATGCGGCGGCTGTTCTTGGAGGCTGCAGACTAGAGAGACACAGTCAGGGAGAGAGGATGGAGGGATTGTTGGGTGGGTTGTTCAATCCGCGGTGAGTGATGTGGGCTGCACGGCAACTATCCCATCCGGCGCTCTCCTCCGGTTCACCGCCGTCCTCAATACTCCAAAGTGACGACTTGTGACTGCCCCATGTCTCCCCTCAGACTCCACGGATGTATGTGTGCGCTGACTTCCCTTATCAGCTAAAAGAGAGACAGAAAAACATTGTGGTGGATAGAAAATATGGAGGTTGTGGGAAAACAAGCGAGAGAAAGATGCGTGTTGGCTAAGCTCTGCAGCAGATGCAGATAGGAGGCAGAGGGAGGAGGCGGCAGCAACAGCAACGCGCGCCACACACACACACACAAATACACACACGGCGTGGAGAGGAGAGGCGCTGCCATAGACACACCCCAGGGAGCGGTGAGAGGGAGGGAGGGGTAGAGGGAGGCGCCACCCTGATGTCTTCCACCAGTGGCACACAAGAGCAAACAAACCAAACACCTGGCTCATAATTTATGGGGAAGTTAGAGCCCTACTTCAACTTGATACGTCCGTGGGCAGTAGATGAATCCTTTATCCTTTAGGTGCACAGCCAACAACATGATGGGCAGTAAGTTAAGAATATGAGAGGAAAACACACAATATAATCAAGGCTCATTTGAATAGCCACATTTGGCAGTTGTATTCTTAATTTTGAAAAAGCCTGTGTGTAGGAAGGAACCTATAGGTGCCATGCATTTGATAACACAATGATGTATGCAAATATGAAAACAGGGGCACTACATGTGAAGTTCAGGTAAAACAAAATGTGAGAATGTACAAAAAGAGTATCTAAAATGTTCTGCATGCAATATTCCTACATTCTTTTTTGCAAACAGCAAGTTGTAACTAGTCCCATTCGTTTCCTACTGCCGGTATCTATTACACACATTGTCATCATAGAAGACACTTCAATGCAGTTCAGTTTCAAAGTGTGACTCCCCAGTTTTCGTTGATTAATTTCTAATCTGAAAAGATGTTATTTTTTTAAGAATTGAGAAGTTGCGTTTGTCAAAAGGCTAATCAGACATTTGGATTTTTCATTTAATTTCAAACCTTTATTTAATCAGATTGGTCCCATTGAGATCATAGATCTCTTTTTCAAGGGAGACCTGCAGCATATAGGTTCCACATGAAACATAAAACAATAAAGGACATCATACATTATATTTACAGGATACATTTACATAGTTATAGACATTTACAAGTGCCCATAGTATCAACGAGCATTTCATTTAGCCTAGCTTTATAAACATGCAGAGGAATGAGATTGCTCAGTTTCAATTCTTGCTGAAGACTGTTCCAAGCAAGTGGAGCTGCGCACATAAAAGCTGTCTTACCTAAGACAGTCCTTGCTCTTGGCACATCTAACAATACTACATCATGCGATCTCAGACAATAGCTGCTTGCAACTCTCTGTGTTATCAGAGAGCAGATATAATACGGGAGTTTACCCAACAAAGCTTTATAAATAAACGTGTACCAATGACTGAGCCTCTTTACAGTAAGTGATGGCAAACCTGCCTTGGCATACAGGGTACAGTGATGAGTAAGTGCTTTACAATTTGTGACAAATCTCAGTGCGCTGTGATAGGCGGCATCTAACTTGGATGTCTCTTGTGTCTCGTGTTTTACTCTTTGGTTCTCATTTATAGTTTCTCCAAGATAAAGTTGGATGATGGTATTATTTAAAGCTGCTATCTGCTTCTTTAGAACATGATTGATTCTATTTAACAATTAAACTGGGTTATCGACAAGTTCAAAACACTTATTTGGCATTGAAAAATTGGGTGGATAGATGCGTAATAGGAATAATCTTGAAAACTGGTGTGTGTAATATGTGCGTTCCTCTGTGAGGGTGAAATAAAGTGGGGGAAGGTGGTATGTGAGTAAGGGAGAGTAAAATGTATGCTACTTTTTAAACAGGATTGTATAAGCATCTGCAACACACAGTTCAAGACCGTTGCAATCATTCCACAAAATGTTAAAAACACCTCATTCATCATTACTGTTTAAACTGCTTATGGCTCATGGCAAAAAAGGGATGCATTTCAAACTCTTCACATTCCCCAAACAACTCTAAAAGTATGCCCTTCTGAATGCATTGTTTTCACATAACAATTTGCACCAACCCGGGGTTGGTTTTCTCAATTGATTTTCATAAATTATAGAAAATGACTGACACAATTGCAGCACTGTGACATCTCCATGCTTATTCATATTTCTGTATAGATCAATTGTTTTCATTAGCGGCTTGCTAATGTGTCTGATGTGTTTGGCCGCATTGTTTACTGCTTTAGGAGTAAAGGCATTGTCTCCTGTCTGAAGATACTTTTGAACTTGACAGGCTGTCGACAGTCTTTACCTCCAAGGATTTCACTTTGTTCTTTTCACCCTTCACACGCATTTGAAGATTCTCGATGAAATAACAAATCCGAGGACTAACAACAGTGGAAATGTATTCAAATCATCATTGGTTTCAATTGTGTATCGCTTTGTTTTTGAATAAGGGGTTAGGATGGAACGTGTCTGTAAGCTTTTCTCTGTAGTATAAAGGCTTCCCAAATAAAGAGCTTAAAAGGCAATTTTTAGATTCAGCATGGGGAAACATTTTAGCATATTGTTTACCGTTTTTGTGATATGTTTCTCATTAAGTTTTAAAACAAATGAATTAATGTAGAACAGCGCACATTAACTATGTATCGCATAACAGCATGCTGCAGAGTTTTGAAATGGAAAATATATATCCTTTGCCATGAACCACCACAAATGGCTATAATGATACTTTATAGTGTTATATTTGCCGGCTTAATGACTCTGGCAATGAAATCCTCTTGGCCTTATCGAACATAACGTATAGTACTACACGCTACCAATCGCAGCTGTGACATTGGTATAGTTGTCTCTTTGTAGACACTGATTTAAATTATTCTTAAAATATGAATTATTTTTATGCTGTGTATGTAATTTATTATATGTAATGCCTTGTCTTTTATCTGGACCCTGAATCTGTAATAAAGTTTGTATTCATTCATTCATATTCACATGGTAAGTGAGTGTGGTTCAAGTCCCATTAAAGCTACGGTCTAAGACTAGGCCGGATGCCCTCAACACACCATATTTCTGAGTGGGGAGTTCACCTCTGCTTTCTGGGGGGAGCCATTAAGATCAGTGTCCTTGATGAATGTCTATAGATGTCACTTAAAGTTCATCTCGTTGCTATCTCACCTATCCAGAGCATGAGGGTTGTCACCAGAAGGGCGTAGCATTTCATCTAGCCCATTCCCCTGGGTGTCTTCTGGTCGGGGGTTATTTACAGCTTTATAGACTGTTTGGCAGCTGTAGGAGTGCATTGTGTCAGGTATCCTGTCTATGTCGGAAGCCCTCCCATGGTCCCCTTTCCACTCCAAGGAACATCATGCCTTCAGAGCATGAAGAAGTGCAGGAGATCTTCAGTAAGTAATGGCTGACTTCTCGCCCTCTGCATTCGCCTTGTGACTCCACTAACATCCTTTTCTCCACCCTGGTCTGCGGTTCTTTTTTCACCTACCTCATCTTGTGGGCATAAACGAAGGCAACATCCATCACTGTATTGATTATTACCCCGTGCATAATATTAAAAATCAATGTCTTCTCCCTCTGCTGGTGTCTGCATTTGATCATCCGGGAAGCCACTATTTACTAAGACTCATCAACACAACTCCCCTGGATGTGTAACCTTGTGCATATTGAGGGACAGACACATAACTCTTGTTGTCACTGTGAATACTTGATGTTTTCCTCCCAATGGCAAATGCCAAGGCTTGCATTTGTGTTCATGGACATCATCCAGGCATATTCGCAGGACACACATAAGCATTCTAAGCATCAGTCCAGTACTGAAAGTACTTTTGGAAAACAAATGCTCCTTGGGCCAACATGTTTGAAACAATTTGCTGTGCCGTGTTCCCAGTGGCGACTGGGCACAGCCCCACCTAGTGTCAGCAGAAAGTATTAAAAATAATGATTACAACAAAATGCAAAAAATAAATAAAAAAATATTTAAAATATATTTTAAGATCATGTTTAATCATCTGATTCGTCTGTACATTGCTGTTTTAGTCTGTGTTCTTCTAATTAGTGTCTACAGTGTGTGCCTATTGAGCTGTTTAGAGCCATGTGGGACAAACCCCGATCCTGCCCCTCCCTCTCTCGGTCTAAGTGAACGGTGACTGTAAAAACTACACTGCGCATGCTCAGAATATTTTCCTATTTAATGTGTGTGGCAAAAAAATAATGACCATAGGGGCATAGAGCTGCCATCCCCACCACCATAGGTCATCTCACATAATTCAAAGCTGTTTGGCTGTAAGTACGTGTGCCGCGAAAAGTGTGGTGTGTGAAGAGGAGGAGAGAGACGCGTCCTAAAACCCGGAAGTAAGCTGCGCATGGCATCCGTCGACAAAAAAGCAATGAGATTTCTCCATAGGATTTTACAAAATAGCTCAAAATAAGATCTGTGGGAAACGTAGCTGTTAGATAAATGCACGTTTTGTTCAGCCGGATAATATCCACATGTCTACCCTACTTTTATAATTTTCGAATCATAAATCTATTGATTAGATTAGATTTATGATAGACTTTTGAAACTACAAGAACATAAGGAGGACTTTTACGAAAAAGTAATAGAGATTTTTGTCCAGAGAGATAGGCAAATGCACTTAATCTTCAAGTCAAGGTAAGACTGCAATTGTATTGAAAATGGGTTCTTACTAAGAGAGAACAATTCAATATTTAAATGATAAAATTACATTTTTTTTGTTTAAAATTTTTTGTTTTAATTTTTTTGTTTAAAATTAATTGAAGCATCAGACAAAAAAAGCTTTTGAAAATAATATTATATTTTGATTTAGGTCAAAATATAATATTTGTAAACCTGAAGAGTCAGTGCCAGTGCCTCACCAGCCATGAACCTCACTGCAGAAGCTATAGACATCTAAGTTTTTACCACTTTTGTACATATAAAGACGCCACTGCGTGTTCCTGTGATACAGTATATCTTCAAGGCTTACTGGATGTGTGTGGAGCCAAAAAGGTGAATGCAGAATTGGATTGGTCCCAACTCTGTAAAATAGGATTAGTGCTTAATGGGGTTCACCAGTTTCTACCAGTGGTTCATTGAGGAGCTTATTGCTGCTCCCGTTAATGCACTTACTAAGATCCCTAACAGCCACTGAACTCGAGAAATATATGTTCCTTCCCAGAGCACAGGTGAAGACCTCAGGCAGGGGGGAAATTATAAGTTGGTTCCACATTGCTGAACTTCCATTTCTGGTCTGTTCCTGTCAGCCATGGTGGTCATTGTGGTTAGTTTCTCAAAAGCCAGACGTTGTGTTGTTTTCTTTTCTCTGATGAGTGCAGTTGTATTTATTCTGCTGGCCTTCTGCTCTTAGTTAATAAGCAGCTGGACATGGGTGTATCTGCCTGGCTGCATTCAATCCATCCATTTGGAAATCCCAGCTCGTGTGGGATCACGTACTGGTAAATACCTTGTCTTGTTTAGAGGGAAGTGTCCATTTAAATGTATGATGGGTCACCTGACAGAGCAGAACCTAGATGTGGCGGTACCAGGAATGCCAGGTCGGCAGGTTCTTAACAGAACAGGACTTTATTATGATGTACTTTGTTATTTGTGGCAAAAAAACAAACATTGCCAGAGTGATTTCTGACTGCTCTTCCTGGACATTGAGTCTTTATTACTAGTACTTGAAATCTAAGAATACAAGAGCCGGGGAGGGGGGGGGGGATGTTAGCAATGTTAATGGGAGCAAATAACACCTTAAGTTGTACAACACACTCACACAGCCCTGTGTGGACAAATTCTAGTTTGCTTTTGGCAGTGCTAGTGGTGACTGATTGATCAAATGTTTTCCCCCTCAGAGCATAGCATAGATCTATGTGTTCTATAATAATATTAGGCGCATTCACACCGCAGTACTTTTCCCACAAAGGTTCATGCGAACTTAGTTCATGCGAACTCTTTAGTTCGCATGAACTAAGTACAGATCGCGTTCACACCGGAAAAAGTCCCTGGGGGTGGATTAGGCAAATGAAGCCGCTGACGTCACTTCTTCTTCTTCTGCTTTGGGTTTACTGGCAGGCTACAAACAACTTCACGGCGGATACTGCCGCCCACAGTCCCCGGCCGGAAGTCCCCGGAGTTGTAAGAGGACTTAAGTAGAAGTTGCTGGGACTCCCAGCAACTTCTACTGAAGCCTTCCGAGTAAATCGCCAGAACGCCGACACCTCCTCATCTCCACCGCTCCCATGTTTTATTTTGTGTTGTCATAAGTTAGTCTCTCTGCGTTTCTGCGCTGGGCTAATGCTAATGCTAATAATGCTAATGCGAGGATAATAAAATGGCGGCTTCACAAAACTTTTTGGAAGTTTTACGGGGCGTGGTTTGCAATCCGCCCAGCCAATCAGAAATATAGCTCTTTTCTCACAAAAGAGCCGCTCGAAAGTCCCTGTGTCACAGTCTGCTTTCTCACTCACCTATTTTCTGCATTATCATTCCTTAGTCACCTGGTAGTCACACCCTGTCTCTCTCTCTCTCACTCTGTTACACCCATCAGCTCCATTAGTATTTAGGCCCACTTCACTTTCACCTCAGTGCCAGATCGTACTTTGCAGCATGCCAGTCTTTCCCGCTTTACTCTTCAGATTGCTCTCCCGGTTTCGACCCTGCCTGTCCCTGACCAGCCTGCCTCGCCTGCTCCCTGACCCGTTCTGTACCTGCGACTCCCGTCCTGCTTTCTCCCGGAACCCTCGCCTGTCCCTGACCAGCCTGCCTCGCCTGCTCCCTGACCCGTTCTGTACCTGCGACTCCCGTCCTGCCTTCTCCCGGAACCCTCGCCTGTCCCCGACCAGCCCTTTGCCTACTATCTGCCGTGTTGTCTCCTACCAGCCTATTGCCTCTAATAAAGCTGGTTACCGACTATCTCTGTTTTCCCGTGTTCTGCATTTTGGTCCTCAGCTCGTTTGTGACACCCTGCTCTCTAGCAGGGACTTTCGAGGGGGTAAAAAGGTTCTCATGAACTAATTTTAGTACCGGCTCTTTTTGGTGTGAACGCGATAAAAGAGTTCTCATGAACTAAGTTCGCATGAACCTTTGTGGGAAAAGTACCGCAGTGTGAATGCGCCTATTGGATACTGTGTGTAGAGCCATATAGAGACAATAAAGTTCCTTACATTTCTACATGAAACAAACATAAACTATATATTTCAATATATATTTGTTCTTTTAATAACGTCATTTTGTTGCAAGTCATCTAACTGAAGAATTAACACCACCAACTGTTTAATACAGGCAACTCCTGATTATCACTTGACAGTATTCGTTGGAAGAGCTCATTAATAACATTTATTTTTTGCCAAATTCACTTAAAATTTGCCCTAAATTTAGATGGAAAATGGAATATTGCCATCTCCATCTGCTCGTTTCACTGAGTTGAATGCAAATCAGGAAAATGCAGCAGCACCGAAAAGACAACAGAGCAGGATTCAGAGCTCTGTGCTGATTCTGGAGCAACTAAATCTGCCAAAGCTGGCCACTCAACGTGCTTGTGACCTATTTTTGACTGGTAGCAATATGAGCATTATGTTTTGGTTTGTAACTCCTGAGTTGCAATCCATACAGATAAAACGAATAGGATAAAAGCATAACCTCTCAGACAGACATAATGACACTCCAAGTAATTGAATAATAAACTGGCACACTCTTACCCAACAGAGAGGCAGGGTTGTGTGGGAAGCAAGTGCTTTAGTTGTCCAGCAGATGTGCTTCAGGATTCAAGACTCTTAAGAACAAGAAAAACCAAGAGGTTGGACATTGATAACTAATCTACAACATATTACAGAATCCATGTCATTTCAGTGATTAGCAAATGACTGACAACATGAATATGTCTAAATATATGGGTGCAGCGGACGGGTAATATTACAGATGTAACAGTAATAAAACCATCAGCCCCCCTAACTAAAACTATGACATAAATTAGCCATGTTCAAGTCAGGATCACAAATAGGATTAGCTGTTCCGAACTGTTGTTGCCCAAAGCAATGGACCTCCAATATGGCCGCAAGAGGGCACATTACATCATTCATTTATGAGGTCTCTTCTCCATTCCAGAGCCTGATCGGGGGGAGGGAATATTTGATCACCCCAGCTGGGTGCACATGCACAACAAACTATGCTTTCAATTTGCCTGTGTCAACTGTGATATGTTTTGCACATATTGAAATTGAACTATGTCTACAAAGCAGCTTTTAGAATCTGCCAGAGAATGGATCTTTACTCAAGCTGGCCATATCTGTATTTCCAACAAAGCAATGACTGAACAGACTGACAATGGGTTTTAACACTGACTCCCCTTGGTGTTTGGTATTTTTCTGACCAGACATCAATGTTAACAAACTTTCACCAAGGTTAAAAAACAACTCAGTTCTGCCGTGGTTTGATTTGTACCGTTGTTAATGTCAATTCTTATTGTTTTGTTTTATATACACCCACAAAAATAACAAATAAACCTTTTATTAATATTTTACTATAAAGGCAGACCACTTATGTGTCATCCATCTTGAAGACAACATTTTTTCTTCTTCTTTCAAATGTTCTTTTGCTTTTTTCTCCTATTCATGCTTAGGCTTGGCTGAATAGATAGTCAATGTCAAACAAACAATTATTCAAGATAGTAAAGTGAACATTTCCCTATGAATTTTTAAAGCCAGTTCAAAGTACAGGTACATGTGTTTTTATCCCCGCATCTTTGATGTTCCTGTGTCCTTCACACACCATTCGTTTTCTTTAACACCTCTACAGCCAATCCTTTGACTCTCTTTACTTAATGAGCCACTAGTTTCTACAAACAAACACTAAGCTGACCTCCAATGACTTATTGATGAGAGCTCTATATAATACCATTTGTGTCTTCCTCAAATGGTGGTCCTGTCTACAGGGACCCTAATCATTGGATGGTAAATCTCTGTTAAACTGTGAAACAACTATATTTCCTGGAGGTAGTATTAGCCTCTGTCCTCTGCTGTTTTCCCAATGCTTTCATCTTACCCCATGGATAATGGAAAGAGTTCAATTTCAAACACAATATTTTACTCTGATACCAAGGGGACTTTAAATCCAATGTTTCCAAGTCACAGTTACAAATAAATATAAAAAGTTGAAAGTGATTTTTGTAGAGGCTCTTTCACATTTTTGAATATGTTGTGTGTATGTAGCAGATGACCATTACACACATCTAATTCACTATTTTAAGCACAACTTCAAATCAAGTCTCCCATTAATTCAAGCTGCAGGACAGTGCCGTACAAATATGTTCTCAGTTTCCTCCCTTTTTCTGAGAGAATAATTTAAGAAACACTAACCTTAATGTTTTATTCAAACCCATGCTTAATAATGCATGATATATAGTGTGATTATAGTCTGTTTGCTGTTTGTTTGTGTGTGATTTAATTGGCTAGAGGTGTCACGTTCACAGGTCCAGATCAGAACCCAATAGCACGACTCAGATACAACCAGTGTATAGCAATGTTCAGTTTATTCAGGTCAGGGACAGGCAGGGTCAAAACCAGGAAATCCGTCAGACAGGCAACCAAAACCAGACAGGGAGCAGGCAGGAACTCGAGATCCGTAAACAGGCAGGGATCAAAAACCGGGCAGGACAAAAATCTAGGCTAGAGCACAACACTCACTGGAGCGCTTGGCGGAAACGACAAGACAATCTGGCAAAGTGCCAGTGATAGTGAGGTGGTATAATACTGTGGAGTGATGAAGGAATGAGTAACAGGTGAGGGGAAGGGCTGGGGAGACCAGGTGAGGGAAGTGAGCTGATTAAAAGGGCCTGGAGGAAGGCGGGCTCTGAAATGACAGGAGAGTTTAGATGAGCCACCAAACAAACAATAATATAAGTGTCTAACTTGTGACAAGAGGAGAGCCCCTGACCAGTGCTACATCTTCGGGACACTATGAGAAAAACACAAGGGGATGCAGGGTCAAACAGAGTGATGCTGCTTTTAACTAGTCTTAAAAAGAGTTTACGATATTCCATTTTGGTTCAACTATAGAAACGTTGGACAACATGCTTCCAAAGCCTTAAAAACCGAAGATTAGCATAAAGTTCAAGTTCAAAATCCTTGCTTTTCCCCGAGGGGCAGTTGGTTCTGCGGCAGTAGCAATAAAAACAACAACAAAAGGAGAACACACGTAATAAAATGCCACTCGTAATAAAAACGCATATAAATACAAGAGTAAAAGGGGAACACATTGTGCAAAAGGTACCATTTTATTGAAAAGGAAAGAAAGAAGGGAGAAACTGAGCTGCTACTGTACCTGTCCTTTACAAAGCAGAGCAGGGAAACAGCCAAAAGTATACATCATAAAGAAAACATGTGGTCTATGTGCCTTGCCAATAAGAATGCAGTGCTGCTAACACTACAGGCTGTAGTCCATATCATTCCCACCACTAACTCTGATTAACACAGTGTTATCTCATTCTAAACTAATTAAGAGCAAACATGCTTCTTCTTCTTCTGTGAGTTCTACTGTAAATCGTTTTTTTAACATGATATCTTACTGACAACGACAATGCTTACATGCTAATGTTTAGCAGGTATAAAACATCCATGTTTACCATCTTTGTTTATGCTGTCTCGCCGCTATGGCTGTGAGCTTTACAGCATCCCACCCCCAGACTTCATTGCCTTCCCAGGCCCTGTCTCATTTACTATGCCGTGTGAGTGTGACTTTTATGATATTTGCTATAATCGAGCAGCCCCCAAAAGCTGCTATATAAAATGCTAGAATACATTTATTTCTTTGGGAACATGAATGTCAGTACAACATTTTATTGAAATCCATCCAAGTTGTCAAGTACAGTTTTAATTGAAACTTCTAATGTGAACGTCACGGTGGTTCTAGAAAAAGTCACAGTCTGCTTAAAGTAATACCACACAAACAATTATATGTTTTCATGTTTTTATTGAACACACCATGTAAACATTCACAGTGCAGGGTGGAAAAAGTATGTGAACCCCTAGGCTAAAGACTTCTTCAAGAGCTAATTGGAGTCAGGAGTCAGCCAACCTGGAGTCCAATCAATGAGACGAGATTGGAGGTGTTGGTTAAAGCTGCCCTGCCCTATAAAAAATACACACCAGTTTTGAATTTGCTATTCTTAAGAAGCATTGCCAGATGTGAACCATGCCTCGCACAAAAGAGCTCTCAGAAGACCTACGATTAAGAATTGTTGACTTGCATAAAGCTGGAAAGGGTTACAAGAGTATCTCTAAAAGCCTTGATTCCTCCACGGTAAGACAAATTGTCTATAAATGGAGAAAGTTCAGCACTGTTGCTACTCTCCCTAGGAGTGGCCGTCCTGTAAAGATGACTGCAAGAGCACAGTGCAGAATGCTCAATGAGGTGAAGAAGAATCCTAGAGTGTCAGCTAGAGACTTAAAGAAATCTCTGGCACATGCTAACAACTCTGTTGACGAATCTACGATACGTAAAACACTGAACAAGAATGGAGTTCATGGGAGGACACCACGGAGGAAGCCACTGCTGTCCAGAAAAAACATTGCTGCACGTTTGAAGTTTGCAAAAGAGCACCTGGATGTTCCACAGCACTACTGGCAAAATATTCTGTGGACAGATGAAACCAAAGTTGAGTTGTTTGGAAGCAACACACAAAGCTATGTGTGGAGAATCCAAAGGGTTCACATACTTTTCTTGCAACTGTAAATTGCTAGAGACATTTGGCATAATTGTACACTATTGAAGGTGAAAGTGACACAACATCACTACATAAAAAGGGTGAGACATGGATATTCAAGTAATCTTCTGGCATCTTTTCCAAGCATCACACTGCCACGATGCAAATGGAAAATGTAAAAAAGGGAATTAGTAGTTATATTATTCTGAGTTGCATTGTAACTTGTATAAGACAAGAATATGTGTTTGTGTGTGTAATAGCCAATTCTGCATCCAGCTTCGTATAGTGCAAAGATGCACTTTAAGGCCACTGAAGGTCTAACAATTTGCCAATTCAATTTGCCATTTCACACATACCTGGCTCACCGTAGGTCTAAAATGCATAATTTGGAGGAGGCAACAATGATGTGAGGAAATAACCTAGAGAGATACGTTGCGCGGAGCAATGTCCTCTTTAGGTGAAACTGATTTAACAAAAGTTTAGAATAACAGAAAGAAATTCAACACATGGAAACCAGACAGACAAGTCTGTATACATGTAAATGTCACAGAATCTGACAATAATGAAAAGGTTTAATGGAAATATGTTACGAAGGATAAGATAGACGCCAATCTTTCTGTCGATCATCTCTTTCAGTTCCTCTAATGCAGGGGTGTCAAACTCAAGGCCCGGGGGACAAATCCGGCCCGCGACTTCATTTAATGCGGCCCCACAAGAGCTTGCAAAGAATATAATATTTTTATTATACGGTTACATGTCGATTTACAGAAGCACGTGGCCCATAAACTACATGTCCCACAATGCATCTCAAATTTTACTTTTTTTCTCAGAATTTGAGTTTTTTTCTTAAAAAAATCATTTTGTGACATTCTCAGTGAAGAGACTTGCAATGATTTGCCCTAGACTTCTGCTTTCAGACGTATAGTTAATTATGAAGTTATTACCCTATCCGATAATAATCCAATGCAGAGGCAATAATGTAATATAATACATTATTTTATATATATTAAATATTTATATATGTATTTTTATATATAGTCTTAAAGTTACAACCGGCCCTTTGAGTGCAACCATAATGCTAATGTGGCCCACGAAGAAATTGAGTTTCATCCAGAATGCAGCGGCTCGTCTGGTCTTCAACCTTCCAACATTTTCCCACACCACTCCGCTCCTCCGCTCCCTTCACTGGCTCCCGGTAACTGCTAGAATCCACTTCAAGACACTGGTACTTGCATACCATGCTGCGAATGGATCTGGCCCTTCCTACATCCAGGACATGGTTAAACTGTACACCCCAGCGTGTGCACTACGCTCTGCATCAGCCAAACGACTCGCTGCACCCTCGCTGCGAGGGGGACCCAAGTTCCCATCTGCAAAAACACGTGGGTTTGCTATCCTGGCTCCAAAATGGTGGAATGAGCTCCCCATTGACATCAGGACAGCAGAAAGCCTGCACATCTTCCGGCGCAGACTGAAAACTCATCTCTTTCGACTCCACTTCATGCGATAGAATTACTAACAAAGCACTTATATACTAATAAAGGACTGGCTTATCTATAGCCAGTTGAGTAGCACTTGAAATGTTTTTGCTCTATGATACCTGATGTACTTATATGATTCTGTTTTCTTCAAGGTTGTGTCTTCCTGGTCGAATGTACTTATTGTAAGTCGCTTTGGATAAAAGCGTCAGCTAAATGCAATGTAATGTAATGTAATGACTCCCCTGCTCTAATGCATTCCTAGGTTTTCTTTATAAACTTGTTTCCCTCCCTTTTCACAATATAGCAAACTTTGCCAGAGTTTTGAATTTGTTTTATCACCTTTCAGAGCATTACGTTTTATCACTAGTTTTATCACCTTCAACAACAATAAAAATGACGATCGGCACTTTAAAATCAGTGTCACAATATAAGGAATTTTTTTTTACCAAAATGAATGTACTGTTTCAGCTGTGGGTGGAATGGTTCAATATTTTATGGCAATATCGATGCCGTATATATCCTGATGAAGTTACAATTATGATGGTAATTTTGTTTAATGGTGTGAATTAAATGCTTGAAATATCAAGGTGTGGGTACACCTTGATAGGGTACCTAATACAACTATTACAGGGATAGATACAAGGTCATTTTTATATGCTTTTTACATGATTTTCTGACACTTCATAAGCAAATAGCTTAATCAGGAATCACCTAATCAAACTGACTAACCCCCAAGGTGATGTCTCCTGATGTGAAACAATCCAAAATACATATACCATTTACACTGATATGAAAACTATGAAAAGCGGCAATTTTATCTACCCGATTCAAAAAACCATTAAATTAGGCAAACAAATGACCAAACAAATGATGGATTGACCCAGTGCTGGTCTGATGCTTATCATCAATGCATTGTCACTTCTCAATATTACATCTACAGCAGGGATGGGCAACTTTGATGGTGGTGGGGGCCACATCATTGATGTACTGGCCACCAGGGGGCCGAGATTCACTTGGAACACACACACACAAAAATTCCATGTGTTGTATGAAATTATTAACAAATATACTAAGTCTGACATCTTCATTGACATTTTACAATCTTTCAGGGAACATCCCCAAAAAATGGGAACATCCTCTAATAAGCTCACTAAACAAATATCAGTTCACAGACATTTTATTTCATTTTTACAAGTGGCATGTTTGTATTGAAGAGGTTATTAAACAGTGGAATAAAACTATTTTAAATTATTGGAAAGCACGGAAAATGTGTGTGTATTGAGATTAACCATTAGATGACATACACATGAAGTCATGAACACTAACCCAGACATTAGTTGTCTAACTTGAACCTAAAACCCTTGTAGCCAGTCTCTGCATTCCCCTTATTCCACAATAAGGGGAATGTCAACACAGACACCTGTCAGCCCGCACTTTGCTGTTCCTCAGCACCACTCCCCCTCCCTCCCGCTGAAGTTATGAATGAAAAGCGTAGTAATCATAGATAACACAGCAGGGTCCGTGACAGTTTGTTTTCATCTGATTTCAAATAAACAAAGTCTTGGTTTTAAGAATATTAAACTTGTTTCGCCAAATTCAGATGATAAAAACAACTTTTAAGCTTGTAAAGGCATAATTACAAGAGGCAACTTAACGTCACAGCAGGCATAACAGCAGCCGGTGTTTGTTGTGAGGGTTTCCCCGGGAAACAAACACAATACACACAAATGCGTCACAGATTATTTCGCGGTATTTGAAATCATCTACGCAGCTCGCGACGTAAATAGAAGTCTAGTGTACGGTATCATTACTACAAGTAAAAAACTAAAAAAAATAAATTAATAAATTAATCTGAGGGCTGCAAAAAGAGGGGGTGGGGGCCGCATGCGTCCCGCGGTCCGCCATTTGCCCATCCCTGATCTACAGTGACCACTTTAATAATATACAGCCTAAATGGATTCTCCGGCAATCAGCGTAATTATATACGATAATGCATGTATTTCGGCCACATGCTTCATTTCGACACAATAGCAGTCATGCAAAGAGTGAAAATTAGATATGGGTCATTCATATCCTACAGTTACAGTTTAAATTGTTGGTTTCAACAACATTGTTTGCTGATAGACCAGCGAGATATCTAACAGGCAGATTTGTGCTCAACAAAAGACAATGGACACAGTTCGGTTTGTTGCCAGGCCTCGGAATTCTCAATCCTCAATTGGTAGAGCTGGCGGCCTAGTATGTACCGGGGATTGTTCCCCAAGCGGAGGGCCTGGATTCAAATCTGGCCCAGGAAAATGTTCCGCATGTCATCCCTTCTGTCTCCCCATTTCAATTCTGTTTCTTAAATAAAGGCAGTGGTTCCCCAAAGAAATCTTAAAACAGCAGTAAAATAAAACTAGCCGTTTTCATGAATATAGCTCATTGTTATCACATGGCATAAGTATGTCACTTTGGTCACTTAATTACAGTTTGAAGCTTTAGAAACTAAGAGGAAAAACGTTTTAATATGTTATCAAAACAAGTGCCAAAGACTTATTTACCTTCAGCGATAAGCTTTTTAATCAATAGGTCCATAGACATCTAGAAGCAATGTCATGTCCCACAGAAAAAAACATTCTGTCTTCCTTTTGCTTTATTGCACTCAAGCAATAACATAATCAATGCAAAGTGCATTATGACTGTGGTAGGAAAACACATCATCCAAAGAAGCTTGAGGATATCAGCAAAGATGGAAGGAAAACTGTGGTGATAGCATTTTCATCTGTCAAACTGTCACACAGAACATCACTGACACAGGGCCTACCTTCCTCCTATCTCCCTCTGATAAGTAAGATGACAGGCGGCAAGCTAATTTGCTTGACGCTCTGTATCAGAAAAGTCTGTAATAGCAGAGAAATGGCCAAGTGAACAACCATTTTTTAAAAAAGCCGCTTGTCATGAGCTAGATCTTTCAGTATAGTACCTCCATTCAAAGAGAAGAAACCCCTTAGATCAGTCAGCCGTCGTTAAGAGAACGGGGGAAAACAAAAGATGAACCAAAAAGAAAAAATAACGCTGCATTAGTCATCCTTTTGATGCTAGAATTTCCAGACTCCCTGTGGTTCATCGCATCAAGGTAACTCCCACCTCTAACTTTTAGTTTTTTTGCCCACACATTTTCAATTAGTTGTTGTTTGTTTTGTTTAGAAAGGATAAAGCACCTTCCAGTGGTGACTTCTCACATGGAGAAGAATAGAAAGTTGTCATGTCAGGTAGACCTGTTTTTCGAAGGTAAGGTGCGAAAGTAATTCCACATGTCAGGTTTGTCTTGATAATTACTGCTGGTCAGTGGTAGGGGCTTTCTTCCTCACTGTATTCTTGTCAGATTCGCCTCTGCTGTTAACCACATCAGTAAAGATAAGTTGATGGATGGCTTATCAGCACATGATCTATGACAAGGGAAACCATCATTTTATCATGATGACATACTGCGGATGATTCAATTTGAGAGGGAAGATATGTCCTCGTGTTGGAGGACCCACACGCACACATCAACTTGTACCGGTCGTACAAGGTAACCCTTTATTATAGCCTTTAGCTTAACCTAGCCTGGGCTGCACAGAGTCTCAATGTGTTTGTTGTACGCAACAGTTGTCGTGGGAATAACATTGCTTTTTCCACTTCAGCAAACAGAGAGATGGTGCATGAGTATAGGCAGTGAGACAAAGGTTGCACACACTAATCTGTAGGAACACAGACAGAACAGTAGACAGAAGCTTTAAGTGACGGAGGCACTCTTCTTTTCCAGGACTATGTGGATGAAAAGAGCACTTCAACGTTAACCTTGAAGCATCGAGCCGTGCTGCCTTTAGTGTACGTGAGAACCCAGAAGGATCACACAACAAATGATTGGCTCTGCAGGCTGTAAGTAAAATTACCTCTCTTTCAGCCTCTTCATTTCCATGACGGGATAGTAAAGAGTGCGGAAAGAGGCGATTGAAAAGAGGAACATTCATCACTCCATCTAGTCAGAATTTATTTTCCTGTCTCTATGGGCACCTGCCTTTATGAGTGACGTCCTACTGAACAGACTCACACTTATCTTTCTGCAGGAATGTTATCCCAGCACAGTATACACAGTATGAGCCATCAAAACTAGGATCTCTCTCACAAAATGTTTTCCTCCATCAGGATAATCAGTGGAAAAACACACCTGTGTTTTCCTTTGTGTTGCTCCAGTTGCCTCTACCCTTCATGCTATGTATTTTCTTGATTTCGGTGTTATGGAAAATAAAAACTGATGCTTCCAGTTCATACTTTTAGATAACAAATATTTTCAGCATCCACTGAGAATAACAACCAGGCTTTAGCTACAAAAAATCATTTGCTGTGATATCCCAAAATAAAAATAAACATCCGTCTAACAATATGTTTTTCACAATAAGAAGGAACATTAGGAAGTTAGAAAAGTTAGAAAAGAAAGCTCTCACATAAAAACATCTAAGAGAAAACTAATATTTTGCTTATTTCACGTAATGTGATCCAAATTAAGCATCTGCTGATATTTATAAAGACCGAACCATTCATCTATAGTTGACTGAATTAAATAAGGAATAATTTAAATGAAACAGTTCGACCATTTGATGTATGGAGTCGCAGATATCTTCCGGACGAACGTAACCAGAGCTCTGATTCTTTACATGAAGTTGTGCTTGTTTTTCATAATTCCTGTGATTTGCTCTCACTTCATTCTTGTCTCAGATTTGCTAGAACACAGTTTAGGTTTGCTTTCATTTTCCTTTCAACGTGCAGAGTCAGATAGAGGCATTAAACCCTGAAACCCCAGCTTATCATATTTTCTTACAACTCGACCTATCAGAAAAACTGACTTATCTTGTAAGTCTCCCACATCTCGTTGGCATGAGTTGTCATTCTTGGGCAGGTTGTTGACCCCGGGTTGCCCCTCTCTGCTCCACTCCTCAAGCCTCCCTGAGGTATCTCTTGTCTGTGATTCACGTTCTTATCTCCTCCCTGCATACAGTGGAGGCAGACCACACACACACACACACACACACACACACACACACACACACACACACACACACACACACACACACACACACACACACACACACACACACACACACAGGTCGCGGGACCAATCGCATCCACACATCTGAGTGAATTATTCAAATGACAGAGAGCAAGAGGTGCATGCAACCTTTTTCCTGTTACGTGAGAAGAATGGCTGTCCCGGTAGCAGTTATCCAATAATCAGACTGGAGAAAATTTTTTAATTTTGTTCTCAAATCTGATTTTACTGTAATGGTGACTCGGTAATGACCTGGTGTTGATCTCGCGCCATGTTCAGCATAACTTAATGAAAATCACAATGAGCTGCGGCCCGTGTGGATTAAATGGATTATATCAGGGGTGGGGAACCTTTTTCCTCTCAAGGGCCATTTCAATTTGTACAATATCCTCCGAGGGCTGTATACAAGTTATTGACCTCTGCTTAAAAATACTAAAATCACAGATTCATTTCGCCTTTCTTTCATGCTGTGCAAAGAAAAAGCAACCTCTTAATCCAGATATTTTACCATGACTCGCGCACGCATGCATGCACGTGCACGGTTGTGGCATGACCACCAAACAGAAAGATATGGACACAAGGTGTGTGCAAATTTATTTAGTTTCCTATCCATGTGGACATGATTTAAGTGTGGGGGGGGGGGGGGGTTTTTTTTTTAAATATTGAAGTTAAAAGCATCAATCTGGTGCATTTTGAGAACAACATTAAGAGAACTATGGATACATCTCTCAACATCCATATGAAACAGAACTATAAGCAGATTTATTTTTCTTTATGGATATTTTACAAATCACTCCCCTTTCAAACTGTGTTCTTGTTTATTAATAACAAATTTTTTTTACTGTCATATAGTATTTTATACCTGTTTACTTTATTCTCTTATTTTTGTATAATGATCATATAAAGATGTGCCTTTACCTCACTGGTTGTAGAAAAAGCTTCTTATATTCGTTAGCATAGCTAGCTAACCTGATGCTAATAACAACAAAGTTATTGACTGTATCACAGGTGAACAGATCGCCACTGGGCTTTCAACTAAAGACACAGGCACGCACGTACCTTATGGGTACTGCAATTTCTGGAGGTTCCCCACCCCTGGATTGTATAGATCATATTTATTCCTGCGATTGTAATAAAGTGCATGTACGTGTGGAGGTGTTGACACAAGGCAGCAGAAAAAGACAGGCAACGGTAGCGCTGTTGGAACATCACAAATATCCGAGCTAAAGGTAACAGGGTGGAAATCAATTACATGGTTGGCTCACTTAATTGATATCCACCTCAGCATGAAGATAGATAGCACCCTGAGTCAAATTAAGGCGGACGCATTCCTCTGAGAAAAGACTATTTTTCAAAGCACCAAATCATTTAGAATGAATACGGAAAATGCTACTTAAGCATATCTATGCTTTTCTACAGAAAATATCTTTAAATTCATACTCTGAGCAAACTATTAAACATAGAGAGTAGAGCAAATTGGAAGTGGATTATTTGTTCAACTGGAAGCGAAATAAAAGAGATTATGAAGTTAACCATGAAGCTGTCTGGCATAGCATAGTTTCAAAATATATATTTGGTAAGAGATGTCTTTCAAAAGATGTATTATCCTCAGTTGACGAAGTATGCTGCTGCAGTTACCATTAGGCCTACTGGTACATTTAACAACAATCACACATTCACAGAAACCAGAAATTATCCTTCAATCAGGAAGATGTTTACTCTGACTGAATAAGGAATTCTTCAACAGCAAAAGCATTTATTTATTATTTTTTATGTTGACAGGGAAGCCTCGCATCATACAAACAAATTAATTCAGCTACTTGGTATGAAGTCTTACCTAGATTAAACTTTTTGTAAAATGCAGTAAAATGTATCCTGTATACCTACTTACATTTGTGTTGTATATGATGCCAAAGATATTCCCTAACAAATGAACTAATCATAACCCTTCCAGATTTCATCTCACAGACATACACTGACTGCACCTAGTTTATCTGTAAAGAGCGAAGCCACTTACTCAGATTCAGGCACAAAGGCATCATTTTGTTAGTTTCCTCAAGCGGAGAAATCAAAAGTGCAATCATCAAGGTGAGAGTTTGATAATAATGCTAATGTGGCTTTTCATTTGTTTCGAATAAGCATAGAGTTTTACATTAAGTGCTAAAGAGATCCCACGCTGAACTGAACATATCTTTGTTTACGGACCAAATGATCTCTCATTAGATAACTAATTGTGTTCACATTGATAACAGTATGGGATGTTTCAATTAAAAATGTTACCAAACCAAATATTTCACAGAATTAAAAAAGCAAGCCTCAACTTTTGTAATACAGTAGTTCAATTTATACATTAATATTCATATTTTGAAACAGTACCTATCACTTTTACAAGACACAAGTTAGGAAGAGAAAATAATCATCACATGTTTGGCTAGAGTTGCCATTACATACCAACTATTGTTTCAGACCCTATTATTTTAGAACCTAAATTATTACAACACATGGAATTATTTTGGAACATGTATTTTTCAGAATCCGAATCTGTAATAACAAAACAACATGCCACCTATCTTTGAAAGTAGTGCTTGTTTACTACTAAGCTAGTTACAATAGCCATGCTAACGAAGTTTACAGTACAGGAGATTGACGTATAGTTTAACCCAATCCTTACACCTTAACTCTTGTCTTATTTACTTTAAAATAAGTATCAAGTACTGTGCACTGCTTCGGAATATGTGAATTGTTAAGGTTGTTTATCACTGGTCTGATAAATGCTGTTTGATATCGTGGTTTAGCCAACACTTGTTTATGAATGTTCAGTAACCACTCCAGCTTTGTCATTAAAATGCTAAAATATTTCATAGCAATAATTGGTGTTTTTATACTACAAGCCCATTACAGTGTGAATTGGTAACTGTCAATACCTGTAATCTTCCGAATGCAGATGGAAAATTCCCTGTTGATAATCTATCGATACTAGATGTAATATTAACTCTATTGGAAAACTCTCCCCGACTCAACAGAAATCAATTCTCATATCCTTCCTAATCATGTTGTTAAAGTCAATGTCCATGTTCCAGCATAACATTTTAGTCATCAAAAATGTGTCCATCTGGCCACTTTCTGGATGTAGATTGACTCATCAGCCGTCTTGGTGCAGCAGACAGATGCCTGCAAATCTGCACCGTGTCTCCTGAGCTAACTGATGATACATAAAGATGACTTTGGCATACCTTCCCTGGCCTTTGACCTATTAGCACAGTGCTGGTTTTGACATCTCCCTGCTGAACACCTGAGAATTGTGGTTGGTTGGCTTAGTGGTGCACTGAATCCCATTAGGCTGTAGTTATTTATTTTACCACTGTATATTATATATATTCGAACATACACTGGATTTATGGAAGTATAATCAAGATATAGTGAGCTTCAGTAGAAACTGGCACATGAATAAATGAATAATTTGTATGTATCGTTTCAACTTAAATATTAGTGAAATGAATCCCTTGATTCTTACCATTTCCTTTGCCAAATCAAGGTCATATAGGGGTTGGGGTTAATAACCCCTAAAACAATATTAACTTTACATTTCTTTAAAACGTGCGTTTGTCTTGTTCTATATTCTTATTCATTGTAATTGATGAATCATGTTAAGATCTTACCTACCTGGGTGAAGTGTCTTAATTAACCTGCCTCTCTTGCCTTGGACAGTTTGCGAGTATACGTATGAAATCAATCAGAAATAGTTCCGAAAAAGGTAACTATGGAGATACCAGAGTTGAAGCGTCATAACAATGTTCAATGGGCAACCAGTCTTGCCAACATACATTTTACTCTCATTTGAAATATTAGTTTAAAATAATTTTAAAATGATATTAATATTGGCAAATGAACTACTATTTATATTGTATACATCTGTATTTGATCTGTTTTATCTGTTAGTGTGATAGCCATTATACTGTAGGTTGTTTTAGTGTTTGTTGATTGTTAAGTGTGTACTTGCCCTTCAAGGACTGCAGATTGAAATGAGCTTTTTGCTATAATCTGGCATATAGCATCTCTTCTCTTTTGAGATGAATGTATTTTTATGGATGGTCGTTGTTCAATAAAGATATACAATAATATAATAATAATAATAATAATAATAGTACAGGAAGACTCTCAGGACAGAAAAAATTAATCCAAACCAAAATCTTTAGGCTATGTTAACCCCCAGACATGAAGTCTCGACCAAATTGAGGCTTTAAATGCCTAAAGAATGTGTTCTTTTTTTAAAGAATTAACCTGAGAGCCTATGAGCTGAACTACCAAACGGATCAGAAGCATAACGTTGAAATATCTTTAAAACAGGTCCTATTTAATCTTTCAAATACTGCAGCAAAGCTCTCTAAGGGCACCAGTATTAGACCAAGTGCCCCCAATCTGTGTAAATCCAACTAAACTGAGCCGAGTCGCAGTGACAGCGACTTAGCAAGGTAGTCCAGACAAACCTTTCCCCTATTACATTTCCCTGCATTTCCTGAGGTGATACCAAGACTGAAGATATATATAATCCCTCCAGCCTGTTCTGGGTTTTCCCCGGCGTCTATTACCAGTTGTACGAGGCTGGACAACCTCCAAAAGAAGGCACCCGAAAGGCATGCTGATCAGAGGCCTTTACCACCTCAAGCACATTTTAGATGACTTGGCTCCTAACCCCAACTCTCATGTTGAGCTTAATTTAAAGTTGTGAGATGAAAACACAACACTTGTTGAGGATAAGAAGCACTTAAATTCAATAACATATTTAAATGATTCCCTCGCAGTGTTTATATTATGAAAGAAAAATTTGAATTTTGTAAATTGCAGTATGAATAAGTTATTCCTTTGAACAGATAACAGGGTGTTCTCAGTCAGGGGACACCCACAAAGCAGACCACATTAAGATTTAAGTCTCAGAAGCAGCATTGCCACCATGCATACTCTCATACTCTGCAGCTACTTTTAAGCTTTAATTGAGAGAGCTGTGGATTCCCCCAAAAATCATTGACCTGAGTCTGCAGAGATTTGTGGTTTGGGATTACAGCAGGAAGAGCAGCCAGTGACTGAAAGAGAAAGACACCGGCTGGAGGGTAAAACATGGACATCTATTTTAGGTTTAGTTTGAAAGTTAATTATAATAAACCTATAACATTGAATTGACTATAAGATCCTTACTGAAAATCCAACTCACTATAGGGCTACATTTCACATTCAATTGGCATGCCTTAAGTTACATTCTCAAAACTCAGATTTAGTTAGTATTTATCAGGGGTTTAAGTAGAGCAATCTCGTGAAGATTCACAGGACTGTGCTCTGTCTATGTTTTGATAGTAGTTGATAAGAACCACTAAGCATGATGCCAAACGCCTTGAAAATACTGCCATAGTGTCCCTGTGAATTATGTTGGACCATTACACCGGTTGCAATTTACGTCCAGTGTCGACGTTGGAAATATTGTGCCCATGGAACAAGGCTGGGGGGAAAGGATGTAGAGGCTGACGGAGTGGATAGTCGTATTGGTCTTTGAGGTGAAGGACCACACTTCATATCTCGTAACAGAACTGGGATTGATTTGTTGTGAAAGCATAACTACAATATCTCCTTAACCCTTGCCAAGTGTTGCTTTACCGTACGTACCATACTCATCTCTAATGAATGATGTATGTTTAACCTTAATTACACTGTCATTGGCAGATATTGTAGAAATATTAAAAAAACATAAACACTGAATATTTAACGACACTGAGGGTTTACGGAAATATTAGCATCCCTGTGAGGCAGTAAGTAGGCACAGCTGTGCTATGATGTCAAGCATGCTCACCATGACAATGCTATCATGCTTGTTTAGCAGGAACAATGTTTGCCATCTTTCTGAAGTGTGTATTAGCATGCTAACACTTGCTAGTCAGCACTGCAGCTGGGGTTGATTTGTACGACCAACCTATGATAATACACTAATTGTTCAGATTAAAGTGTTACAAATGATGTTAGGTTTCTCGAGCCCCATTAAGGTTTGAAAAGCAATGACACTGGTAGTATAAATACAAAACTAGACATACAGAGCAAACACACACACACACACACACACACACACACACACACTCTGCAGGAGGAGAGAGGGAAGTGCAGCCTGAATCATTGACAAGGACAAGAAGCTTGTATCCAGAGGTTGGAGGAAGGCCCCTACAGGAAAAGACTCTGTTTTCATTCTGATATATAGATTTCCTGCATCCTGAGAGTGAACAGTAGGCTACAGTCAGGCTTACAGCGAGAGAGTCAATAAGTTAAACGGTATATTGAGGAGCAGGGACGGGCAACATATCAGGTTAGAAACAGTTTTTTACAGGGAGCTGGAGAGAAAACACACACAGAAGGCGAAGGTCATATTTTCTGTGGCTGCTGAGATTTGATTACATTAGATATTGTGTGTGTGGAGTTGGGGTTGGTGTATGCATAACAGCCGCCAACTCTGAGGCAGACGGATCCATTTTTCTAAATTGATAAACGACATTGCATCTAGCACCTTCTCATTTAGATGACACAGTTGCTTGCTTTCTCTCAGCCATGGTATTACAGTGTGTTCTCTGTCTGTATTTGTATCACAAGATCACAGCTAATTTACAAGGTTCTTAATAGATAATAAACTGCTATTTTGCAAGTTTCCTGATGACACTAATAAGGAAAATGTTCCCTACAATCACATTACAATGGAAGGCAGTGGTGTGTCATTTGCTTTTTTCACTTGATTGTTCACCAATTAAATCAGAAGCATTTATGTTGCCTCAACTGATTTCAGACGATAGCTAAAGTAAATATGTTTTGAGGTTTGTATACCTTAAAGAGGTTATTTCTTCTATGTTTCAAAGAACTACATCTGCTCAACATACTTTCTTATGAATTTAAAGAGGCCCTATTATGCTTTTTTGGATTTTCCCATTCCTGTAGTGTGTTGTTTGTGCATGTAAATGGTCTGCAAAGGCTGATACAAGGGGCGAGACATCTCTTAGCGGTTCACTAATCACAACAGAGCCGGACAGCTGACCAATCAGAGCAGACTGAGCTCTTGTTTCAGACAGAAAGGTGAAAAGAGGTGCTGCAGCAAAGTATGACAACATTTAAGCACTTGTTGAACACTAAATCATGTAAACGTCACAGTAGAGGCATACAATACAAATGTGAACCCACCTTCTCTTACAGAAATGAATAACTGTCTTATATTTTGAATAAGTAAATACTCTTCTGTCATTGTGTTGGGATTGGAAGGCATACAAATGAACACTTCTCGTCCTCAACGCATAAAACAATCAACACAAGAAACAGGTCTAGACACTTAGATGAAAATGACTTCCCCAATTGACAAAACGTATTAAGGGTGTGCTTCAAGGCGAGACTTAAGCTGACGTTTCTTTTGAATAGGTTGTTGTGCTGGCAACTAGCTCAGCGGGAAAAACAGCAGTTATTGTAAAGACTAAAGTGTCTGTATTTGACTCCAATTACCAACATCACCACTTTTGCTCATATTTCACAAAGGGAAATCAAATTGCAGGTAGTTCAGAGTATGAAATGATGCTTATCTTTGGAATAATTTCAGACATTTGAAGCACACAGGGTAAGAGGAAGAGTATACGGTATAAGCATTACCAGAGTTGATTGAATAAAAGTGAGAAGATGTGTTACAGTGAGAAATAAAGTCACACAACACATGGACTTTTTCTGAAGATCCTGTGTTAACCTTTACACCCGACTTAGGGTGTGATGTCAAAAACAGGGAGGGAAAATTGACTCGTGATACTCACGCCTCTTGAAATGGGTTCTCGAGTTCACTGACATGTAATAACTCCCAAAATGACACCCTGCTATGGAAACCAGCCTTCAAATCTGCCACAAAGTAGCACATTCTTGACGGAAATAGATGTATGGACACTGTGAATAATTAATTAATCACTCTTCAATTTAATCAGGTTTGGAAGCAGTGTTTATGTAGCAGGCCTAAGAATTCATCTTCTTTATTCTCATATTCTTGATTCTCTTTATCTTTTGTGTTTAATTATCAGACGTCTGCAGAACAGCAGCAAAGCAATCATTGTACTATTACACGAATGAGTCACAGACTATGATCCGGCTTGAAGTGTTTGGGATTGAAAACAATTACTGCGAGAGAGAGTCGAGATTAATGGTGTACATGTTACAGCCGAACTGAGAGACATTAGATCTTTGTACATGAAGAAGTAAATGGAGAACTTCCCTCAGGCGGTTCCCAGTAGCTCCGAACATAACCTGTAACCATAGCAATGTTAAAGTGCAGAGGAAAGACTGACTTCAAAAACTGCAGAAATATACAGAATATGTTCATCAGGTTGGAATAAACTGAAACATACAGCCACTTCAAATGTTTTGCCTCCTTATAAAAATACATATAGGTATATAAATATATTAAAAGAAATACAGCTGCAACAATAAGACAATCGATGGGAAACAATCCTCAACTGTTGAAAATGCTGTTTTCAGTCCTTTGTATGTGGAGATTTTCTGCTTTTTTCAGTTTTATATTACCCCTTAATTTACCCTTATAATAAAGTGATTATTTTTGGGAGAAAAAAGATATCTGAAGATGTTAACGATGGACTTTGAGAAACTGGGATGGACATTTTCACTATTATCTAACATTTCATAGTCCCAACAATTGATTAAGAAAATAATGAACCGATTAAACGATAATCATTAAGCATTTATTCGAACATAAATACAGTTTATGCCTAGAATTATCTGGCTCCAGCTTCACAAATGTGAGGATGTGCTGCTTTTCCATTCCCTACGTCATTGGAGTAAAATAAGATATTTGTCCACTATGGTCTAAAATTAGAACTTGAAAAAGTTTTCACAATTATGACAGGAACTTATAATAATAATTCAGAGGGAAACATTTGCTAAAAGAAGTTTTAAAAAATGAAATATAATAGAAAAATTGAGCTGCCAGGGTGTTAAAAAATCATAACTATCAGCTTCTCAAATGTGAGAATTTGAAGCTTTTTGTTGCCATATTTGATAGAAACCATATGTGTGTGTGTGTGTGTGTGGTGTGTGTGTGTGTGTGTGTGTGGTGTGTGTGTGTGTGTGTGTGTGTGTGTGTGTGTGTGTGTGTGTGTGTGTGTGTGTGTTGTGTGTGTGTTGAGTGTTGATAAAGCAAAGTAGGAAATCTGGAACCTTTCCTTTTTTACCATCTTATGATATCTTAATATTAGTAATGATAAAAATAATCAGTAGTTGCAGTTCTTACACAATAATATCATTGGAAAATGTTACATTTCTATTTTCAGATGACATTTTATAGACCATTTTTTATTATAATTGAACAAGCAAAAAAATTATAACCTTCTAATTGATAAGTCAACTATAACAATAATTGTAAGTTACCCTTGGTCTCTTTTCTCTGTTTGTATTATCACCCTAACTAAAAGAAGAGTTTTGATGACAGGGATCAGTTGAATCTTCACTTGAAAACATCAACATGTTCTTCAGGTAGTCATAACCACTTTAAGGAAGCTACTTTATTTGCAGAATTCTCTCTTTTTAGAGAATCTTCTGTGTGAATGTGAATAATGTAGCACTCCCAGGGGTGTGTGTCTGCACAGAGTACATCAGCCACAGTCTCACCGCACAATGTATTTTTAATTAATAACTTTATCAGTGTGGAAAGCGGGAAGAGCCTTCAGGATGTGTTAGGGGGCTCGTCCACCGACAGATCTAATGGAAAGTGCTTTTTTGAACAGAAGAAAAAAATATATTAAAGGAATAATCTTCCACTATAGTGACTAGTGTGATTATTTGTGATTGTAGTTTACTGCAGGATAAGTAACATACAGTATAATGAGACTATTTTACGAATAAGTCCTACTTGTTTTCGCCAAACATCACAACAACAGTCATCATTTCAAATGCTGATCATGTGCAATGTGATTTATTATAATGGTTCTACAATTTCCGCTCATGTTTAAAGAACCGCACATGTATTTAGCGCCTTGGGGTGCGGAAGACTATTGTGTCAACAGAGCAAACAGCCACACGTATTTAATGTGTATTTTCCAAGCAACAAAACATGTTTTTTAAAGCAGTGGGAAGGCCTTTGAGGTGATTACATGCTTTTATTTCCTCCTCCCAGCTACAAATTGGAATGAAATGATCTCTCATGGTGATAGATGAGAAAATCATTGCTCAATGCCTGCCGGCTGATTTCCTTGTTTTATCTCTCATTTCAAACACCACACCTAGTAACCTAGCTCGGTACAAAATACAACATTCAATATCGCTCTAAATCCCAAAATAGTCTTCTGTTTTCACATTGCAGGAAACTCCGGGACAATGCCCCGCGGTCGCTAGAGATGAAAGCTTAACTGCATGCGGCCATAACGTTCACACCTGAATGGAACTGCAGCCACAGGTAAAACTGAGAGGAGCTTTCTATAATGCTTGTTTCTATGAGGGGCTAGGTGGCAAGCTTGTGTCCCCATCTATGTCTCCATCCATCCATCAACAAAGAAATCCTTGCTTTACATTATTCATGTTTCATCTCATCCTTAAGCTGTTTGTTTATTTTCCCCACATACTGTTAGTTGTATCTTTCCTCATTATCATTTAGTAGACTCACAGTTTTCCGTTATTGTTCTTCCACACCCTTTGAGTTTTTCGCACACTGAGGCTTAAAGGCCTGGAGGAAGGCGCACATTCTCTCTGGTGTTTTTATTCCTTTTCATTTTTTAACATATTCCACTTAATTTGTGTTGTCAACTGCAGTGCATTTCCATTCATTAAGTCCTGTTTTAAAAAGGGAAACTGGTGCCTGTCACCAGTGTTTGTTTCATAACAATAACCTTTCTTTAAAACGTTTTTTCTCCTGAAGTCAATCAGAATGTAATCTATCTTGATAAGCCCTTGATCTAAAATTAAGATCATCCCCTGTGTACTTTCAAATGCATAGAGACAATCAAAAGCTTTGTCTTATTACTGACAGAGCACGCACACTGCTGTGACCTCATAAACATACTGCAGTCTTCTTATAGAGAGGCCAGTGGGAAAGCATTGAGAAGCAACATGCCAAAGGACGCATCTGATGAGATTTAGTCTGAAAATAGATGTCGCTTAAAAAGTTGCAATAAAGTTAATTAAAAGTTCAAAAGTGAGTCATGTTTGCATCTTTACAAGCTTTCAGTCAGGAGCTCTTCCTCTGGGTAATGCTTTAGAGCAAAGGGCCTTAAAAAGGACACACTTTACAACAAAGCTGTCAAAACCCTTTGCATATGGCAAGACATATGACTATTTATTCCATATCCTTGATATCAGATGGCAGCTGCCTACACTAGTTGGCTCTTTGATTTCATTTGTTAGATATATGGTCAAACTAGTTTGGCACTCTGCTTTACTAGTTAAATAAAACTAAACTAACCAAATTATACTAGTCACTCTTTTTCAGCAACTAGTGGCACTTTTGTCTGACTAGTAAGCCTTACTAGTGACGCCAGGAGCCGCACTAGTAGCACCAAAGTCTCAACATGTAAGCTTTTTGATGAACTAGTGGCCCTCTGACCATTCTAGTGACGCAAAAAGTCTTACAAGTTAACTAGTGCGATACAAAAGCTCTGAAATGTTAACTAGTTACAAAAAAGAAGCACATATAGTGCCAGGAGATATGGGAGTCGGAGGCGGTGCATCGAAGGTGCAGAAGGGTACTTTAATGAAGGTGTTGTCGGGTCGCAGCCCGGGACAACAAGAGGGAGAGAAAAAGAGGAGGACACAGTATATACAGATAAGAACACATATGTCCGTGTGGGAACAATACCCCCACTGTAGTTCCATGTATGAATTATGTCCCAGTGTTACCAGTGTTAAAGGTGGTCACCACACAAGCCCCCCCCAGAATTCAAACAGGGCAAAAAAAATCCTCGCGTCCGGGAGGAAACACCACAGGGGCCGAGGAGGGTGGGGTTGCAGGTGAGGGCCGGGCCATGGAACGGGCCGTCGGAAGGGGGCCACAGGAGAGGGTATCCTCACCGGGGGTGGAAGACGGGCCGGAACGGGGCCGCAGTAGGCGTCGTAAGGGGGCCGCAGCGCTGCGACGCGGGGACGGCGCGAACATCCCGGTGGTCCCCAGCAGGGAGGAGCGCTGCCCGGCCGCAGGCGAGGGCACAACGGCAGCGGGCACAAAGTCCTCGGGGGGAAAGAGCCGGGTCCCCGGGGGGCAGGAGCAGCATCCCCGGGAGGAAGGAGCCGTGGACAGGGGAGAGGCCAGACGGGGCGCCGTCCGGAGCCGCCGTCGAGTTGAACCGTGAGCCGCGGTAAGAGGAGAGGCCAGGCAGGGTCCCGAAGCGCGCCACCCACGGGCCGATGAAGACATGGGGACGTCCGAAACCGCCGAGGCGAAGGAAGAGGCCAGACAGGTCCCGGAGCGCGCCACCCACGGGCCGGTGAAGGCATGGGGACGTCCGAAACCGTCGAGGCGAGGGAAGAGGCCAGGCAGGGTCCCGGAGCGCGCCACCCACGGGCCGGTGAAGGCATGGGGACGTCCGAAACCGCCGAGGCGAGACGGGGTCCAGGAGTGCACCACCCAGGCGTCGATGAGCGTGAGTGGCGTCTGAAGCCGCCGTCGAGGTGGTGAAACAGGTGAGAGTGTTCACACGAGGCCGACCAGACATGGTCGAACCTCCTCTCAGGCACCAGGAAATGCTCAAAAAGGGCCCGTACTGTCCACGGTCAAAACAGGTGGGCGAAATAGCGAGAGGATTCACACGAGGCCAACCAGACATGGTCAAACCTCCTCTCAGGCACCAGGAAAAGCTCGGTAAGGTCGATAGCCGTTAGCAACTAGCCGTTAGCAGCTAGCCGTTAGCTGAGGCCGTTAGCTGGCAGCCATCGGTAGCTGCTAGCCGTCGTTAGCCCCACGTGGATAGCTGCTAGTCGTGGTTAGCTAGCGCCGCTGGGACGTGCAGCCGCACGCCCCGGAGAAACAGCTCCATGAGGTAGCCATGGGGTTGCTGGTCGACCCAGCAGGTCGTGCATCGTCCCCCCGATGCGGGAACGGCGAGCAACGTCTCCAGCCTTCTGCGGAGCACGCACCGAGCCTCAGTCCGCGTGCCGGTGGCAGCCACGGACGTCTCCAAAAAAATCCCCGGCATTTCGAGAAAGGAACCGGAGTTCCTTTTGCCGTGTTCAGCTTCGTCTCGGAAACTTCCCCAGACGTGTCAGAGTCACCAATATAGTGCCAGGAGATATGGAAGTCGGAGGCGGTGCATCGAAGGTGCAGAAGGGTACTTTAATGAAGGTGTTGTCGGGTCGCAGCCCGGGACAACAAGAGGGAGAGAAAAAGAGGAGGACACAGTATATACAGATAAGAACACATATGTCCGTGTGGGAACAATACCCCCCACTGTAGTTCCATGTATGAATTATGTCCCAGTGTTACCAGTGTTAAAGGTGGTCACCACACACAACTAGTTAACTACTGGCACTAGTTAACTAGTGTCTGCACTAGTTAACTAGTCTGTACTAGTTAACTAGTAGCACCCAGAATCCCTCACTAGTTAACTAGTAAAGGCAAAAGGTTCGCTAGTTAACTATTGACGCCTGTTTGACCTTTGAATAGTTTCTTTAAGAGCTTAAATACACTGTGTTTTAAAATACAGTCATATGACAATATTTACAGAAATATAATTATGATCATATGCCTGTGTATCAAATTAGGTAAGAACATTGAAGATTGTGTTAAAATTAGAAAGTTGCCTTAGGACTGCAGACAGGAATAAACGTCCGCTTCAAAACATGTTATTAAACTGCAATTAGAAAGGTGTTTGTTATCACAGTGCTATTCTAATCCAGAGTGACATATGGTGGGTAGAAGGAGGAATAACCCTCTTCAGATCACAGCTTTCCTCTGAGGCTGAGGTATCGCTGTGACTTCCGTAAATATTAGTCTAAGGCACATATGGAGAGGTTGTTTATCTTCATACGGATCTATCGTTACCCTGATTTTAAGATCTGTCCAGTGTTTCAGCTTTATTCATTTCATGAGCACCGCTGATAAAATGTCCCACGATTATATCCGCTACTTTTGTGTCTTGAGTACCGGTGTTAACACACACACAAAGCGGATCAAACGGAAAATAAAATGTTCTCTCTCTCCCTCACAGAGCTGAACTGACCAATCAGAATCTGGGTCCCGCCTCCTTCATTTGTTGCTCACGAGTGAACGTGTAAGTTCTTCACGTTCCCTAGTGAGCCATATATGGCAAGCCATTTGAGTATTTATTCCATATCCTTGATATCAGACGGCAGCTGCCTACTCTAGTTGGCTCTTTGATTGAACTTTCAAGATGAATGGTCAAACTAGTTTGGCACTCTGCTTTACTAGTTAAATAAAACATTACACTAGTCACTCTCTTTCAGCAACTAGTGGCACTTTTGTCCGACTATTTACCACATAAGCCTTACTAGTGACGCCAGGAGCAGCACCTGTAGCACCAAAGTCCCAACTTGTAAGCTTTTTGATTAACTATAGTGACCCTCTGACTGTACTAGTGACGCTAAAAGTCTTACGCAGCGTCCACACAGCGGCGTGCGTTGAAGCTTGCCGGTGAGCTTGTCTGAAACTCGACCAACAACCAATCACATGAATCTCCCGCCCCGGACACACAAGCACGCAGTTTGATTGGCTAGAGCTTGTACTGGCATATGATTTGATTGGCTGACGCTTCCGCCGAAGCTTCAAAAGTTGAACATTGCTCAACTTTTGAAGCGAGCAAAGCGAAGCAACACTCCCTCAATGCAGTTCGGCAAAGCGTGACATCACCCCATTCAAAGTGAATGGGCAGAAGCGTTGAAGCTTCAACGCACGCCGCCGTGTGGACGGGCCGTTACAAGTTAATTAGTGCGCTGCAAAAGCTCTGACATGTTAACTAGTTACAAAAAAGAAGCAGAACTAGTTAACTAGTGGCACCCAGAATCACTCACTAGTTAACTAGTAAAGGCAAAAGGTTCACTAGTTAACTAGTTGACGCCTCTTTTTACCTTACTAGTTAACTAGTGGGGCTCAAAATGTCTACACGTTAACTCGTGAACCCTTTGCCCTTTACTAGTTAACTAGTGAGATACATTTAAATTCAAAAAAGTGAACTAGTGAGGCTTAAAATGTTCACTAGTAGTACTAGTGGATCCCAAATGTGCACTCGTCAAACTAGTCGCACAGAATGCTAATGAGGAGGAGGGGAAAGAATGCATCGAGGTCTCCTATTGGCCCTAAGCTATAGAGCGCCACCCAGCCCAAATAGTTTCTTTAAGAGTTGAAATACACTGTTTTAAAATACAGTCATACCATATTTACAAAAATATAAAACAAAAGTATTTTTGTAATTATGATCATATTTTCATTTCATTTCAAACCTTTATTTAGACAGATAAATCCCATTGAGATCATTGATCTCTTTTTCAAGTGAGACCTGCTCAAGTAGTTCCACATGAACTGTATATCAAATTAGGTAAGAACATTGAAGACTTTCTTAAAATTAGAAAGTTGCATTAGGACTGCAGACAGGAATATAGATCGTCTTTAAAACATTTCATTAAGCTGCACAGCTGCCGTCTGATAACAAGGATATGGAATAAATACTCAAATGGCTTGCCATAGCCTTACATGTAAGAAAAATGTGTAACGGTCAAAGTCTAACATGTTTATAACCTAACAAAAATGCCCTCCACTAGTTAACTAGTAAGAAAAACATCTGATGTTAACTAGTGAGATAACTAGTTCACTAGTGAGATAACGTGTGTAACTAGTTAAGAATGGACTTTTTTTTTTTTATATAAACCAGTGATTAAAGTATCCTTATCCAGAGTATAGGGCCAACTATAGAAAACCCAGAATTGTACAGACAATTGTACACACTAGAAGAAATGATCCACACCATCATTACCAAAACGGAAGCTGGCACCTCCAATGATTTTTTAAATAAAGCAAATAGCTGTACATTCACTCTATCAATAAGGGCTCTGCTTCCCTCAGAAATTATAATCATTGGCATAAATCCCAGGATAAACTAAAAGAAAGGAACAAAAAAACTGTAGCCTTGATGTAATTGCTCTGCTCAGTTTGGCGTTTACTTATAAATCAATGCTGGAAGAAGTAGCATAGTCGTCACTGTTCTCTTACAAATGTGCCCCAAACTACAGACTGTAATGTGATTCTGTCATTTATAACCAAAATAACCTCAGCATTGTTTTGGAAAATGTATGCATTATCTTCCTACATACCAATACTGGTCCGTTGACGTGTATAAATCACACATGAAGAAAAAAGGATTTAAAAAAAGGGACAATGTGTAAGAAAAGTTACTTACATTAACAACATAATGTCAAGATCAAACTCTGTAGACGTTGTCCACTTCTGTAGCTCCTGACAATTATCAAAATGTACATGGGCTATATCCCCAGATTAGTTGCACATTTCACGATTTTCCCATTATTATTTTAGAGTTTTTGTCTTCAAAAAAAGTAGAGCATGATCATGCCAAACTGTCAAATAGCTTCTTTGAGTCTTAAACTGAGAATGCATCAGTGGTTCAGGAATGTCAAAAACCTTAGACAGCAGAATCCTTTACAAGATTTAAATCGTATGCAGAGCACTTTTACAGTTCATTAATATTCACAGCCATATGTCATGCTATTCAAATCCACTCCCCCCTTCCCCCCTCCCATCCCTGGAATCACATTCAAAACTGTCTGTGAGAATTAAAAGTGGTGCTCAAAATATGAATACAGGAGAGGAAATGTCATACAAGTTAAGGGCTGGGTTTTGTAAAAAGGGCTAGAGTGATCTTAACATGGAAATGATCTCAGCAGGCGATGTAAGGGGAGAAATCAGCTTGTAAATATGTATACATGTAGTCATTCAAGCACACATGCTCTCCTGTTTGTACATTTTAGTAATATTTTATTCATACAGAGTCAGAGAAAGTCACAAGCTGAATAACCAACCATCTATCCGCCTATTCATCCATCATCTGCAGCTACACAACTCTTTGGCAATTCATCTTTCTGTTTTAACACCATCAGTGTATTGACTAATGACTGTTCTGTGGAAAAATCGAAGCAGAAATAGCACACTCTGACTCAGAGCCTTTAATTGCTCACAGCGATTCTCTCTAGTTCTTTGGCCTTCTTAAACAAGCCAACCATACTTTTTAACTCATCCTTTTTAAAACACAAAGAGAAGTATCCGTGCAGGAGAGCAGACATTTTGTCTCCAAATTTAGCATTTGACGAAGCCCCTTCCTCACTAGGATCTGATCTGTGAGTTTTTAAAATGCGTGACCTCACACGAACCTGTGTGAATGAGACACTGCATTGCAGAGCTGAGTTTATAACAAAGAGGGTGTTTGTCATTCTGGACCATGCCTGGGTTCAAAGAAATGACATATCCAAGCATCTCTACGGTTTTAAGGGACTATTGTCTGCTATTTACAATGTTTGTATTTGTTTGTATTCATAAACTTTAAATCGTGGTATATTGCAGCACTGAACACCAGAGGCGCAGGAAGATATTTTGAGTGGGGGTGCTGAGGTGCTGGACTCCAGTGAACACTATTACGGGCACTATAGAGCACGCACAAAAGCACTCCCCACACGCAAACACACAGTACACCCGCGACTGTTACAATGAAGGCTCGATAATCAGCTCACGGCATATAGGCACGGGTAAAGTGCTATTTTTTACGAGTGGGGAGCAGACCTCACCTCCTCTAGTGGGGTCTGGGGGATGCTCCCCCGGGAAGATTTTTTTTAAATATTGAAGTTAAAAGCATCAATCTGGTGCACTTTGAGAGCAACATTAAGAGATCTATGGATAGATCTCTCAACACCCAGATGAAACACTACTGTAAGCAGATGTTCTTTTTCTTTATGGATATTTTACAAATCACTCCCCTTTTCCCCTTTCTTGTTTTACTGCCATATAGTATTTCATAACTGTTTTTCCTTTATTCTCTTATTTTTTTATAATTATAGTGATCATATGAAGGTGTGCCGCGGAAATAATCTTTTGAATAATTTGTGACCAAACCGTTTGAGACCCACTGAGTGAACTTAGACTAAAGTTAACTATCTAAACACTCAGAGAGTCCTTTAGCTCACCTGAGCCTCTCAGTCTGAGAGGAGAGCTCTCCTCCAGCTTGTTGTGGAACAAACAGCTCCGTTAGTGCAGGAACTCAGGGGGCCGGGCTCGAGGGCAAAGACCGCGGCTGGGAAACTCAGGGGGCCGGGCACAAGGACAGGCAGGAGCTGGTGGAACCCCTGGCGGGTCAGGCGTAGACGGAACTCTGGACGGAACATGGGCCGGCGTCAGTGGGACCCCGGACGGAGTAAGAGTTGGTGTCGACGGGATCCCCAACAGCACAGGACATAGAGTTGGCAGGACCTCCGACGAAAAAGGTGTCGGCTGGACCCCCAACGGCACAGGACATAGGGTTGGCAGGACCCCCGGCAGAAGAGTAGTCAGCGGGACCTCCAACGGCACAGGACATAGGGTTGGCAGGACCCCCGGCAGAAGAGTAATCGGCGGGACCCCCAACGGGACAGGACATGCAGTTGGCTGGACCCCCAGCGGAACCTCCAACGGACCTGGACATTGGGTAGGGACTTGAGAGGGGACTCGAGAGAAGACTTGAGAGGGAACGAGAGAGATGACTTGAAAGAGGACTCGAGAGGGAACTTGAGAGGGAACTCGAGAGGAGAGTCGAGAGGGGACCTGAGAGGGGACTCGAGAGGAGACTCGAGAGGAGACTTGAGAGGGAACTCGAGAGGAGACTTGAGAGGTGACTCGAGAAGGAACTTGAGAGGGGACTCAAGAAGAGACTTGATAAGTGACTTGAAAGGGGATTTGAGAGGAGACTTGAGAGGTGACTTGAGAGGGGACTTGAGAGGTGACTTGAAAGGGGACTCGAGAGGGGACTTGAGAAGTGACTTGAAAGGGGACTCGAGAGGGGACTTGAGAGGGGACTCGAGAGGAGACTTGAGGGGAGACTTGAGAGGAGACTTGAGAGGAAACTTGAGAGGAAACTTGAGAGGGAACTGGAGAGGTGACTTGAGACGGCCGGTACGCCGACAGGACTCGGGGAGCTGGCGTCGGCTGGAGAGCCAACAGGAGACGAGGTGCTGGAGTCGACCGGTACGCCGACAGGACACGGGGAGCTGGCATCGGCCAAAGAGTCAACAGGTGACGAGGAGCCAGAGTCGGGACCATGGCTGCTGGGCCCGGTACTTGAGCCGGAACCATGGCTGGAACTGGGGCCGGAACCATGGCTGCATGGGCCGGTTTCCGGCAGCCGGAACCATGGCTGTGGGAACCGGAACTGAAGCCTGGATCATGGCTGTGTGGGCCGGTTCTGGAGCCAGAAACATGGCTGCAAGGTCCGGCTCTGGAGCAGGGACCATGGCCGCCGGGGCCGGCACCGGAGCCGGAACCATGGCTGCCGTGCAAGGAACCGGAACACGGAACCATGGCCGCGTGGGATGGTACTGGAGCATGGTACCACGGCTGTGTGGGCCAGCACTGGAGCACGGAACCATGGCTGTGTGGACCGGTACTGGAGCAGGGACCATGGCTGCTGGGGCCGGCACTGGAGCCGGAACCATGGCTGCTGGGACCGGTACCTGAGTACGAGCTGGCTTCCTGACCTTGCGTCTTTTAGAGGTCTTCTGGAGGCTCCGTGGACCTCCAAACGCTAGGCGGGATCCCAAGAAAGGGTCCGAGAATGGAGACTGGCACTCAGGGCTACGAGAAAAAACTCTGAGAAACTCAGGCAACGAGCTTCTCAACCATGGCACGTTGTCCACCTCCATTTGAGACTTTTTGAGGACAGCCTCTTTGTCCCTTTTAGCCGAGGTTCTACTCCATTCAGCATAATGACACTGAAGAGTGTACTCTAGGGAGACCAAGTCCAAATAAAAATATGCTGGGTTCATTGTAGGTCGGTTCATTCTGTTAGGAATCGTGGAAAAAGGTAGGACCCAAATGCAGACTACAACATTTTTTTTTAAATTATTTAAAAAGCTGAAAAAACACAAAAACATGGCATGAAAAACACAGGTACATTAGCACAACCACACAAAACTGACCGTGACCAACAAGGAGGGAGACAGGAGAGACTAACAAGAAGCATGAGGGAGGACAAACAAACAATGAACAGACAGGGGAACACAGGAAGAGGCAAGGCAAGTTTATTTATATAGCACCTTTCAACACAAGGCAATTCAAAGTGCTTTACAAAAAACGAAAGACATTAAGACAATGGCATTTAAAATCAGTCATTAAAAAGAAAAGATAATAAAATAAACATTAAAAGAAAAAAAAATACATGGACTCCTCCCCTCTCCCCCTCTCCTGACAGCCTGTCAGTATCTCATGCAGCTCACTGATCCAGTAATGAGTGACCCGACAGTGAAGAATACATATATTTATAATGACTAGTTTAGCTTGTTCCAGAGGTAGATAAAATAGCTAAGTGTAAGTGTGTTTGGTCTAACTCTTGTGTGTTTCGCTGCACTTACCGGTCCGGCAGGCGGAGCTGCAGGATTTCTGCTTCACACACGTTGTATTCCACTATTTTACGGTCTTTTTTGGACACCTTAAAATAATGCCAGACCGGTGAAGCCATTTTGGCGAGCTTGTTTTGCCGCACACAGAGAAAAGTGTCATGTATTTTACGTCATGCGATCGGCTCTCGCGATCGGCATGTTTAGAGAGCACCGATCGATCGGTAGAGAGTGAGTATCGGCCGATATCGATCGGTGACCGATCGATCGGAGCATCCCTAATAATAACTGAACGCTGCTTTACCATGTTTAGTTCTGACTCTGGGGACAGAAAGCTAACCAGTCCCTGAAGACCTGAGAGATCTGGATGGTTCATAATTTAGCAGTAGGTCAGAAATGTATTTTGGGCCTAAACCATTCAAAGCTTTATAAACCAGCAGCAGTATTTTTGAAATATATTCTTTGACACACAGGAAGCCAGTGTAAAGACTTCAGAACAGGAGTGATGTGATCCACTTTCTTAGTGGTAGTGAGGACTTGAGCAGCAGCGTTCTGAATTAGCTGCAGCTTTCTAATAGATTTTGTAGTGAGACCTGTGAAGACACCATTGCAGTAGTCCAGTCTACTGAAGATAAAAGCATGGACAAGTTTTTCTAAATCCTGCTGTGACATTAGTCTTTTAATCCTAGATATATTCTTTAGGTGATAGTAGGCTGAGTTAGTAACTGTTTTAATGTGACTGTTGAAACTCAGGTCAGAGTCCATGACTACACCTAGATTTCTGGCTTTATCTGTTGTTTTGAACATTGCAGACTGAAGCTCAGCGCTAACTTTTATACGTTCTGCCTTGGCTCCAAAAACCATTACCTCAGTTTTATCTTTGTTTAATTGGAGAAAGTTCAATTGATTTGTTCAATGCACTTACTCAGTGTTTGAATTGGAGCATAGTCTCCTGGTGAAATTGTTACGTAAATGTGTGTGTCATCCGCATAGCTATGGTAACTTATGTTGTTGTTTTCATTATCTGAGCCAGTGGTAGCATGTAGATGTTAAAGAGAAGAGGCCCCAAGATGGAGCCTTGAGGTACCCCACATGTCATATTTGTCAACTCAGATGTGTATTTACCTATAGAAACAAAGTTGTTTCTGTCCTTTAAGTAGGATTCAAACCAATTTAGAACTGTTTTTGAAAGTCCCACCCAGTTTTCTAGTCGGTCGAGTAATATGTTGTGGTCAACAGTGTCAAACGCTGCACTGAGATCTAATAATACTAACACTGAAGTTCTGCCACTGTCTGTGTTTAAGTGGAAGTCATTGAAGACCTTTACAAGAGCAGTCTCAGTGCTGTGGTTTGGACGAAAGCCTGACTGGAACACATCGAAACAACTATTTAAATGCAAGAAATTACTCAACTGTTGAAAAACAACTTTTGATTTTACCTAGAAATGGCAGGTTTGATATGGGCCTGTAATTGTTCATTACTGAAGCATATAGATTATTCTTTTTTAAGAGCGGGTTATCAAATCAAATCAAATCAAGTTTTATTTATATAGCACATTTAAAAACGATGTTTGGTCGAGCCAAAGTGCTGTACAAGTAATAAAAACAATTTACAAACAAAAGACAGTCATTGCAACAGCAAATATAAAAACAAAACACACGGAACAGTCAGGAGTCGTGCTCCGCTCTAACTAGAAGGCCTGAGAGAAGAAGTGGGTCTTAAGTGTGGATTTAAAAACCCCTAGGGTCTGGGCCGACCTCACATGGAGGGGCAGAGTGTTCCAGAGCCTGGGGCCAGCTGCTGCGAAGGCTCGGTGCCCTCGGGCTTTGAGCCTGGTCTTGGGCACTACCAGCAGCAGATGGTCAGCAGACCTTAAAGCTCTGGCTGGGGTGTAGCGCTGGAGGAGTTCAGCTATATAGGCCGGAGCCAGCCCATTTAGTGCTTTAAAAACAAATAAAAGGATTTTAAAATCAATTCTGTACCGAACTGGAAGCCAGTGCAGTGAGGCCAGAATTGGGGTGATGTGGTCACGCTTTTTATGGCCAGTCAGCAAACGTGCAGCTGCGTTCTGGACTAGCTGCAGGCGTTTAATTGATGCCTGGTCCATACCCATATACAGAGCGTTGCAGTAGTCCAGTCTCGAGGTCACAAAGGCGTTAATAACCCTTTCCAGGTCTTTAAAAGATAAATACGACTTGGTTTTGGCCAAAAGTCTTATTTTAAAAAAGCAGGATTTGACTACGCTGCTGACCTGCTTGTCGAATTTAAAAGTACTGGAGAAGGTCACCCCAAGGTTCGTGACCGAGGGGAGGATGTTTTGTTGGAGGGAGCCCAGAATATCAACCTGGGAGGCTGGAGGTTGGGGTCCAAAAAAGATGACCTCAGTCTTGCTTTCGTTGAGGTTTAGAATGTTTTTGCTCAGCCAGGATTTTATCTCAGTTAAGCAGTCCATCAACTGTTGTAATGAGTGTGTGACACTTGCTTCGAGAGGGAGATATATCTGTACATCGTCGGCGTAGCAGTGGAAGGGAATATTATGTTTTGTGAGAATTGAGCCTAGGGCAGTAAGTACAGTAGGAAAAGGATGGGGCCCAGAATCGAGCCTTGGGGAACCCCACAGGTAAGAGGGGCTTTTGCAGAGGAGAAGGCACCTAGCTGCACAGCGAAGCTACGGTCTGTCAGGTAGGACCTGAACCATGCAAGGGCAGAGCCTGTGATGCCAGCGGACTGTTCAAGCCGTGACAACAGGATGCTATGGTCCACAGTGTCAAAAGCAGCTGTCAGGTCTAACAGCACCAAGACAGCTGGGCTACCTGAGTCGGCGGCTAAGAGCAGATCATTAAAAACTCTTAAAAGGGCTGTTTCAGTGCTGTGCATGGGTTTGAAGCCAGACTGAAACTTTTCGTGGATTCCATGCGTGGTTAAAAAAGACTGCAGCTGGGCGTAGACTACTCTCTCCAGGGCTTTTGATAAAAAAGGTAGCTGGGAAATGGGCCTAAAATTTTCGAGAAAGGAGGGGTCGAGATGTTTCTTTTTAAGTAATGGCTTAACCACGGCATGTTTGAAGGCAGCAGGGACACATCCTGAGCTAAGGGAGGTGTTTACAATTAATAAAATACTTGCTCCAACTGAATCTAAAACGTCTCTGAGAAGGACTTAATGGGTTTATGACTACAGTTTTCAGGGCCTGTGGAAAAATACCTGAGTGAAGAGATTTGTTTACTATATGAAGTAGATCTGAGGCCATGCAACGAAAAACATCTTTGAAAAATCCTGTTGGAATAATATCAAGGCAGCAGGAGGAGAATTTCAGAAGTTGAATAATGTCCTCTAGGTTTTTATCATTTATCTGATGGAATTGTGTCATGGTGTTTGAATTGGTATTAGGTGGACATAGGGACAACACATTTGCTGTACCTGATTCAGAGGCACTGACTGCTTGTCTGATTTTCTGAATTTTGTCTGTGAAAAAGGAGGCAAAATCCTTGCATGCCCTGGTGGATAGAAATTCAGAGGCTACTGACACTGGGGGGTTAGTTAGTCTGTCGACGGTAGCAAACAAGGCACGTGCATTGTTTTTGTTTTTGGTAATGATGTCAGAGAAGAAAGACTGTCGTGCGTTTTTCAATTCCAAATTATAAAGGCCAAGTCTCTCTTTATAGATTTCAAAGTGAACCTGGAGATTTGTTTTTCGCCACCTACGTTCAGCTTTTCGACACTCACGGTCATGGCCTTTCTCCATGGAGATATTTTCTTCCCAGTCACTTCCTTTACCTTAGTTGGAGCAATGGCATCTATAACATTTTGAATTTTTGAATTAAAACGATCTACTAGCTCATTTACTGAGATGTTAGCAGGGGCAAGAGTGGAAGAAAGATTCTGAGTCAACATTTCCCTAGTATTTTCAGTTAAATATCGCTTTGTGGTTACCTCTTTTGAACATTTTTGTGAACAGAAATAGAAGCTCTCAAAGAACACACAGGAATGATCAGAGAGTGCAACATCAGTCACCACAACCTTAGAGATATTCAGACCCTTTGAGATAATTAAGTCCAGAGTGTGCCCCTTATTGTGCGTGGGCTCCGTCACATGCTGAGTCAGTCCATAGTTATCAAGAACACAAAACAGTTCTTTAGCCCCTCTGTCCTGGGGGTTGTCAACATGGATGTTAAAATCACCAACAATGACTAGACGATCAAAGTCAATACACACTGTGGAGGAAACTTCTGTGTAGCATTTCTTTGGGAGTCACCGACTCAGGAAGGAGACACGGGATGAGCAGGAGTTCTGATGTCAAACACTGAGATTTAATACAAGCATCGGCCGGAGAAATTCACATCACAAGTCACACAGTCAAAGGTTCTGACTGCACGGGTGGATTGCCATGTCAAATCTGAATCAGCCTATCTCTCGACTAGACCTTTAACTAGTTTACAGAGAGTCAACACCCACATGTTGGGGGAAGATATACGTGAACACCTGGAGGCACTGAATCACCTATCGGACTCTAATGGCTCTGTGGCCGAGAGTTGACCGGTCATAAAACTATTAATGTCAACAATAGCAGAAACTTCCCACTCCTTAAGACAGATAACAGACTTAGGGTTGGTCGTAAAACGTCGACAGGCCGAAAGGTCAAATATCTTAAGTAAAGATAAAATTATTCTCTACCACACACTATAGACGGCAGTTCAGTAAAGTCATCAAAAAAGCTTGCACAGTATTTGGGTGGTCTATAGATATTTAGGAACAGAGCTCGAGAGGAGCATTTCAGCTGAAGGGCCACATATTCAAAAGAAGCAAAGTTCCCATAAGATGTCTTCCTGCATTGAATGGAATCATTGAACAAAATAGCAACTCCACCTCCTCTCTTATGCATTCTTTCCTGACTCATAAAACTAAAGTTGGGAGGGGTTGATTCGATAAGAACAGCTGCACTGTTATTTTGTTCAATCCAAGTTTCTGTTAAAAACATAAAATCGAGATTGTGCTCAGTGATAAAATCATTGATTAAAAATGTTTTTCCTGCCAAAGACCTGACATTTAATAAAACTAGTTTAAGTTCGTTAAACACACTATCAGTCAGGTTTTTGTAACAAGCTGTGGCTGACATGGAATCACTGCTAAATTAGATAAACTCACACAAACGTTTGAGCGCTTCCTGTATCTAAGATGATTCACCGCTCTTAATCTATTACCTATCAACACAGATATCGGCAAAGCTACTGGCAGGCAGGGCCCTGGCATGTCCTGGAAAGAGTTGAGAGTGCCATATGCCCTTGAGCCTGGACCCAGCACATATCAATAAGAGTTTGTTGCGTTTTGTACACACACATCCTTATCAGGCTTCGGAGACTGCAGATGCTTTCTTGAAGGGAGGGGAGGTGGTTGACGTAGGCACGGTGATGGAGATGGGGGAGATGGTGCGGGGGTAGAGGACATGCTGCCAGGGGGGGGAGGTGGTTGACGTAGGCACGGTGATGAAGACGGGGGAGATGGTGCGCGTCTCTGCAGTGATTTTGGTGGGCGTCATTGAGGAGCGGGAGTAAAGGACATGCTGCCAACCCTGCGTATCGCCTTAGTTGGTCTTTGAACTCCAGGAAGGAATCGGTGCCAACCCTCTGCATCTCCTTTGTGTGTTCAGCGATCTCCAGGAGGGTGGGCAAGGGTGAAAGGGTGAACGGAGAGAGCTGTGGGGTGAAGGAGGAGTATCCTCAGAGGTGATAGGGGGGGTGAAGGGCGGTGGAGACTCCTCCATTTGTCTCCCATAATCAAGACATTCCTCAGGCGGGTGCAGTGATAGATTTTCAAGGTTTCTGAGTGATGTGTTGTGCCTTTCTCTTGTTTTGATTCGTCTCGTTGCTTGTCCTTGGCAAAGGGAACAGATTGATGACGTAGGCAGTTGAATACGTTAGAGATAAACAATTTCACTCCTGACTTGTTCAGACAAACTCCATTTGCCTTAAAAAGATGTCTGCGGTCCCAGAAAAAGTTAAAGTTGTCAATAAAATTGACAAGATTGCATTTAGAGAGCTGACAGAGAGCTGAAACAACGACAGGATAACAAGACACAGGTGGGAACAGAACAGCAAATAACACCCAAAACAAGACAGACTAAACTAAAAACGTGACATGACATTAGGATTGTGACAGTTATTTTAGATTTGGTACTTAAGTATATTTGGATGTTAAATCTGTTTTTCTTTTAGTAAAATGTTGAATGCAGGAATTGTACTTGTAACAGAGTATTTCTACGGTGTTAATACTTTTACTCAAGCAAAATATCTGAGAACTTCTTCCACCACTGAAAGCTTGCAGGATGCAGGATATCAATGACTGAACTGCTTTTCCTTCCGGGAAAAGATTGTCCCACTCTTGACCTGACGATCAACATCGGCCCCTCATGTTGTTTCCCCGACTCAGACTGCAAGGAATCTGGGTGTGACCCTAGATAACAACCTGTCCTTCACTGCAAACAATCGCTGCTACAAACTCGTTGCTGCAGATATACGCTGTACAACATCAGGAAGATTCGTCCCAGCTGACCCAGAAAGCCACCCAGGTTCTGGTCCAGGCTCTCGTCACCTCACGCCTAGACTATTGCAACTCCCTCCTGGCTGGTCTACCTGCATGTGCCATCCGACCTCTTCAGCTCATCCAGAATGCAGCGGCTCGTCTGGTCTTCAACCTTCCAAAATTTTCCCACACCACTCCGCTCCTTCGCTCCCTTCACTGGCTCCCGGTAACTGCTAGAATCCACTTCAAGACACTAGTACTTGCATACCATGCTGCGAATGGATCTGGCCCTTCCTACATCCAGGACATGGTTAAACTGTACACCCCAGCGCGTGCACTCCGCTCGGCATCAGCCAAACGACTCGCTGCACCCTCGCTGCGAGGTGGACCCAAGTTCCCATCAGCAAAAACACGTGGATTTGCTATCCTGGCTCCAAGATGGTGGAATGAGCTCCCCATTGACATCAGGACGGCAGAAGCCTGCACATCTTCCGGCGCAGACTGAAAACTCATCTCTTTCGACTCACTTCGAGCGATAGAATTACTAACAAAGCACTTATATACTAACATAGGACTGGCTTATCTATAGCCAGCTGACAAAGCACTTATATACTAACATAGGACTGGCCTATCTATAGCCAGCTGAGTAGCACTTGAAATGTGTGGCTCTATGATACCTGCATGTACTTATATGATTCTGTTTTTCTTCTGGGCTGTGTCTTCCTGGTCGTATGTACTTATTGTAAGTCGCTTTGGACAAAAGCGTCAGCTAAATGCAATGTAATGTAATGTAATGTAATGCAGTCGCAGACATGATGGGCTTTTTACGCTTAAATTAAAACAGAGCAATAACTATGATTTGAAATGCATCTCAGTGCTAAGGCTGAGAGTTATCTTTTTCTCGAGTTCCTGACCTTTTGACTCATCCTCAGGCTTAGGATGGAAGTATTCTGGTGTAGGTGGGCCGGAGGGAAGCTGAGCAATGCTTCAAACTCTGTGCAAGAAAAAAGGCCAGGCTGAAGATGGCTACAGGTGAAGTGGGCACAAACGGGGACATCTGAAGCCCCCGGGAGTGAAACCCTGGATAAAGATGTGGAAAACAGCATGAGAACAAGAGTCATCCGCCCAAGGCACCAAAGAAGTGGCTGGAGGCTCAAGCATTTATTTGCATAATGTCATAACAATATGTAGGAGGATGCTGAGCTATTTAGCCATATTTCAGTTTATGATCTAAATGACCAAGTCCTGTTTTATTGGATTCAGCAGAGTAATTATAACCCACTTCAAACACATGACATATAGAGATAGAGAAAACCGTTCTGACTGGTAGGGAAGTAAAAAAGGTTGGTGCATCATTACACAACAAGCTACTGATATCAATGAAATGGCAAAGACTTTGATCCAGGTTTTAATCAGATCCCCCATGAGGAGTTGACACCAGAAAGTGTTAAACTTGAATATCATAAACCACAAAATGTGAAGGAGACAGTCATTGGTAGGATACCACGATGCTGAGAAGTGCCCCCAATTTGTTCAAATACCATTAACGGCAAAATCCATTTAAAAAAGACCTGTGATATAGATGACTTGGCAAGCTCTTTAACATGGGTTTAAGCTAAATGTGTTTGACTGATATTGGCTTCATGTTTCTCTAATTTGACAAGTTCTACATCCCAACTAACGAAATAATTTGAAGAATTGACACTGCCGTATTTAGATATCCAAACCCAGGTTCCAAAAAAAGATGGTGTGACTGAACTAAGGCAAGGTTTTGGTGGAAATTCAGTAATTGTTTAAAGAGATTTCTTAATGTAGAAAGGAATTTTTCACTTGTTACACTATGTTTCTTCTGCTGAAGCCTATACAGTAGAAAATACTTTTGTTATCTTAAGCACTTGAAGGTGTGAAAAATGTAGCTAACTGTTTGGTTTAACAGCCACTTTGTGCAACACCTCACAATATTTGAAACTGCAGTGTTTGTCTCAACATACATCCTAAGCAACCGTCTCTGAGGAACAACTCCCCGACCGTGGTGCCTTTTTGGTTCAACCTGTACCTTACAATATGTCAAATCTCTCACCACATGCTGTGAGGTATGAATAAATGTTGTCAGTTGCTATTTGCATTGCAACTCTATCTCCCACTGAAATGCTAAAGCTGGAAGATCCAAACTGCCATGTTCTCCTTTCTCAGCTTTTATTTGAAAATTCCTCTTATTAGGAATTAAACCTCTTCTGATTGATAAAACGTTTTGGTATACGTTATATGTTTGTGTTATGTGTAACGTTGCTGCCTTCTTGGCCAGGTCAGCATTGAAAATGAGATTCTATCTCAATGCTTTTATCTGGTTAAATAAAGGTTAAATAAAAAAAAAAAAATAATCAGGATTGGTATTTTCACCCCTCTCAATACCTCTTTCTTGGCTCCTGTTTTTGTGTGGCTTTTTTATGTATGTTTTCAACTGTATATGTATCTGTTCTTTTGACTGAACCTGAAGCAAATCCCACATGTTCTAACCTGAATAAGAATAGTTGACCTTGACCAAAACAATAAAGAAATACCATCTGCTATCTTAACTCTTTGTTGTAGGAGGAGAGAAGCTTTCTCCCTTTATAATCTCATAGCACAAAGTTCATCCGAGGTCCACAAGTGGTCGTATTCTTTTTAAAAATAAGGATTTTAATATAAAGCATGTCATTTCTAAGCAATTCCACTCTTCTTATCAGCAGTCTCCACCTTTCTTTAGCTGTTCAAAGAAACTAAAAGCTTCCCTGTTTGACTGATGCACTTTTAACTCTGATACGCTTTCTTAAATATAAATTAAAAAGGGAGGTAATGTCACAGGGCTTCATTTTGTTAATCATTAAATCCAAGGTTACTGTCTCTATATTTAACTTGTTGCCCAGTAGAGCTGTTGTGGTCAAACCTATGGTTATAGAGCTTGGAGGCCAAGTCCAGGTTTGCTTTAGGAGGAGGTGAAGTTTATTCCTGCCCTACATGCACCTTTACTCAGCATGTAGGACAACCTTATAGCACAGCAATGGTTGTTAAAAATGTTGTGTCTATTGAATAGTTTTGCACTGTAAACCAGCATATTACAGACAGAATTACTTGGAAACAAAGTGGTGACATTCAGATTTAATTTAAGGGCAAATGTCAAAGAACAGCTAGCATTTTTAGTCAATGTTTTTGGAGACGGAAAGTAATAGAAGAAGTAAACAAATATATTGAAAATGTGGTTGCAACGCTTTTATAGAGCCTATGGACGTTGATCGTTTCTATCTTTCGTGATAATGTTCAGGTGTTTTATATGTTTTTTTGATGGGTCATTTTCCTGCTGCCCCTTTAAATTCTTGCCATAAAAACTTAAATATTTTCACATCACTGTGTAAAAGTTATTTTACTGCAGCTTTTTCTATATAAATGACTATGACGCTCTCACTGATCAAAGCCTTTTATAGATGTAACTAATCCCCAGGTGTTAAGACTGAGTGTAGATCAAATCTGCAGTCTTTAGTAGCATTGTGCCGTATGCTTAAGAGCCACTAATGAAAGCCGTGCAGCTCATTCACTGGCACCAATTCATTTCACAATATATTACACAAGCAGTCGTCTGACGCATCTACATGTATTCGGAAATAGCCATCTTGAATGCAACATGTCATACACATTATCACTTTTATGCATTTGTGAATTATTGAAAGAATATTAATAGTAACACATCTGTTCATTTCAGTAATGAGATAAGGTGAGAGTTTTGTAATTATATACCATGCACGTATGTATATTTGGAGAGCTATTCAGGGAAAGTTTGGAAATGTTGAAATAGCCGGAGTTAAGGTTGAAATACAGATATAATTAACATAAACTCTCCCTCACCTCTTGAAGAAATGTAGTGGCACTAATTATATCTAAAGGGCAGGGGGGGCAGAATGATAGCCAAAGGGTTCTCCTGTTAAATGGTGTGTCATGATAAGCTTAGCTTTTTGGCCCAGTAGATAAACGAAAGAACAGAAAAGAATGAAAGATTTGATACCATCAGGCTACAAACATGCAGTAAGCAGCAAAGCAGAAGGGGAAGGTTGATCAGTGATGCAAAGTAAAAGCCTTGAATTAGCAGAGGTTCATCCTGAATATTAAAATATTTTAAGGTGGGAGGTTTACACGTCGTTCATATGCGGATAGCTGACTACAAGTCTGGTGGAAGCCACCCACATATAGATGTGATTTAGTTAGGGATAATCAAGCTGTTGAAAAACTGGCAAGAATATACTGCAACAATCAGGTCTAGACAGTTGTAAACACCTATTTCATTGTTGAATTGCCCTTGAAGAGGTAGTGCTTTACAATTATGCGTTCGGTGTTTTTGTGATAAGAGATTTTGGACAGCAGTGTTGTTATTCGCTAAAGCAAGTGGCGTTTTATGTTGAAGCACCAATCCATGATGGGTGTACAGAGTCCCATTAGCCACCTGTCACATCATGAGTCCACACAATTCTCGTTATGGTGTGGGCAATAGTGTTCAATCTACAATGGAATAGAAAAAATGCAGTATAAGGAAAATGACTTTAAGGGGAATTTCACCTTTCATTAGATGGGTATAAAATGGCAGCAACCCAGAACCATTCAGTTACAGTTTTAAGGGCCACCTTGACGCCCCTTAGGTGATAATAAAACCGGCTTTATGAATTCAAGGGGGCTGGCAAAGGAACCATTGCATATACAGGACGACACAGAATCCCCAAGGTCAAAGAAGCAAGAGAGAGCAACTCTGCAAACAAACACAGCAGATGTTGGTCCTCCGAGTCTGATCAATGGCTGTGGCTGTTTGATCTAGCCAGCAGCCAATAAACACTGCTGTGAGCAGCATTTATCATTCCCTGCAATGTGCGATTAATGAAGTCTGAAAAATGGCTACCACTCATTAGCATCAACTGACCCCTGCAGATTGAAATGATTGGTCGTGCTTACTATTTGTCACCCTCGGTCAAAACGAGCGTCTCAACAAATCGAGTGACACGACCTGCAAATCTACTGCCAGTTCACACCCTGTAAACCTCATGAGTAGGAATATGTGTGAGGTGGTGTACAGCATATCAAACTGATACAGATTACTTTTATATTGCTACTTAATTAGCTGCTAATTCATTAATTGTGAGTACATGTCTATACATGTCTCTATTTATAACTCATACATATTTAATTACTTCAATTTAAATGTGGGAAGATTTGATTAGTCTGTCATCTTTAGAAATATGTGTGTTGTCTTATTTCATTTACTTTCTGTTGCCATTACTAATAATATTTAATAATAGTGATCATTTTAAACTTTATTTATTTAGTATGTTCTTGCTTATTCAAAAGGTTAAGATTTCAATGTGCACATAAGAAACATAAACAACAATAGAATAAAATAAACAACAACATCATGAAAACATAAACATCCAAATCTTTAATACAACATACTAAATATTCATAACATTTCTATAAATAAAGTTTTAAGAAGAGAATTGAAGAAGGCTAATTATTTGGCATGTCTTATTTCTAAAGGTAGAGTTATCCGAAGAAATATCCCCATCACTTTTGGTCACAAGCCAAGATGGGGGGGGGGGACCTGCAGAGCTGCATCCACTGACGCAAGGCAACGCCCAGGCACACAGAGGGTCAATCAATCATTGATATACTTTGGAGAAAGGCCATTTAATGCTTTAAAAGTGATCAATAAAATATTGAAGAAGTACCAAAGTGGCAGTAGTACATGCGAGAAACGATAATAGCATGACATGTAAATTGGAGGAAGATAAAAATAACTGATTCGTCTTAGCTCAAAGAAGCATAGATCTTCGTCAAATATGCCAAGTTTTTCTAGCAGCTTTCTACATATTCTTTAAGTGAACCAAGCTTGCTGTGTGAGCCAAGCTGATGGAGTATGTTGATATGTTATGTAGGACCTTCAGCAGTTGCTAGCCTTTAACTAATGGCTACATTTAAATGAAATAGAGACATCCTACATATTAGGATAGTATTAAAGACTGTATGAATAGATTACATGTGTGCATCCCTGTAAGTCCCTAGTGAGGATAGGCAATGAATAGCATGTGGAAATACTGGATTCCGCCAGTAAATAAAAGGTATACTTTAAATAAAGGATATAAACACAATGAACGCTGTAAAAAGCTAACTTCATGAAGAGTTTTAAAATATCGTATAACTCAATAGAGCTGAAGTGGGGACATATATTGATAAATATGAGATATAAGAACAAATACAGTCTTAGATTTTGGATATCATAATACCCTTGTCTTTTCTTAGTTTAAAATACATAATAAGAAAGTGACGTTTTTATGAAGATACCAGACGTGTAGCTTCTCTATTATTTGCATTCCCCCACCTCGTCAATAAATACACATTACTTATCATTATGTGTAAACATTGGCATCTTTAAATATTTGTTGAAAGCAGTCAACCCGAGAAAGTGTCACAATATTGAGAAAGCTGGTTGAAAATATTGTGATACTTAATATTAAATCATATTTCCCAGCTTACTTTGATAGCTTACAAGAGTTTCAAACATTGTTCTCATGTTTATATCCAAAGAGATTTCAGTCTAGAGATGAACATGAATTCATTCCTCTGTAATTCCTTAGAGTGGCCGTCTCAGAGATAGACTTTGACAACCCTGACCTACCCTGTTGACAGATATGGTGGAAAAAACATTCTGAATTACTCTGAGTCAGTTCAAACATGTAGGTTGCCTTTTAAATGTCACCCAACTTTGTGCCTTCATTTTAAAAGGCTGACGTCAGAACTCAAGAAACGTGTCCGGGGTGATTTCTGTCCATGAAAGCCAACATTTCCATGATAATTCCATATCAATCTAGATGAGAGAAAAGCTACTTCTCCAACAGATCAAGCACACACACTACGCTGTAAGCGGTTAACCTAGTCGTAATGAGCAGGTCTTCCAACTGGCCTACTGCCAAAATGAAAGAGCCTCTCTGCAATCAAGCATGAGTACGGACATTGTTAGCGACTAAAAAAAAAGAATTCAGCAAGATTACAGGTAATTATGACATTAAAAAAATGGCTTATAGTCGAGTGGTTTTTTTAAAACAACACAAAAACAACCCCTTTCCACTTAATCATCAACCCTTCTGCATTAATTTTCACGATGACAAATTATTTTACACCTGTATTTTTATAGCACAACATCCATTTCTATTTTCTGTTTCTCATCTATTTTTCATACCATCTGTTTATGGACAGTTTAACCCACCTGCCTCTCCCTGCTCTCAAATAACATACTAGCTGATGCATCGACTAACCCCGGCACTCACACTGTTCGTGGCAGAAATGGATAATGCTTCTGATATCATTAACGTTGAAATGAAACGTGGTGTGAAATCAGCTTTGTATTTATCAGTGGCACTGTGAATGACATGATTGCACCCCAGAGAGTCAGTGCAATGAAGGAATAATCCACAAATCTGCATCACCATGTCGATGAATCATCCCTATTCTAAGTATTCTGCACACAACATTTGCTGAAGAGATTTATGTGAAGGTTGTGTAGGGGAGTGGATGGATGGCTGGGTGGAAGAATGACTTACATGAGACGAAGAAGTGTTGTGGCACAAAGACAACTCCGACGTTATTTCACCCAACACATCCATCCAGTCCATCCATGATGCCAGCCTTTGTAAATGAAAAGCTTTGACGCACAGATGGAAAACACAGATCCAAACTCGATTGTGTTGTTAAATTATGTAAAATCCCATCTTCAACAGATGTTTGAAGTGACATGAGAGAGCCGGAAATTGCATCTCAACATCACTAATGTGAGTCCTTCATAATTCTAACTACAAAAGCATTTATCTTAGTTGACGCTCAATGAAATCTGTTGAAACTGATAAGTGAATATATCTGATGCACCATGAAAGTATCCCAGTGAAGCAAGGCCTCAATATTTCAGTCAGAATGTGTTTAATGGTGATCTGATTTCTATATACACACAACACACACACACACACACACACACACACACACACACATTTCTCTTGATATTAATGCAAATTAGTTAGTTCTGTCTGAAGGTCTGAAGTAGATGGTGTTTATAAAAGCACAAGAATATCCCAAAGCTCTATATCACCTTTAATTATTCCATATGATAAATAGCTGAAGGGACATGAAATCCTTACTGTTATGCTGTTTTGAGTTAAGGTTTTAAATACATCTGTATAGAATGAGATTTAATATTCAGAATAATATTCATAGGATTAATATCAGTATTCTACAAAGCATTATGGTCTTTTGAAATAAATAAACATTAAACTTCCAGACTCATAAGTATCAACAGGGGCACTGATAATATAATGTCCAGCAGGCTGTGGCCACACGCCCTTTCCTGCATTGTGAATGAAAAAAAGTGAAATACCAAGTCATTAACAAGCTTCTGTGTCTAAGAGCAGGTAATTTAACTAATGCTCCCTATAAATACTTATCTGTGGGAGTATTGCGAATGATCTGAGTGATCACTGTGGATCTTTACTCAAGCTGGCCATATCTGTATTTCCAACAAAGCAATGACTGAACAGACTGACAATGGGTTTTAACACTGACTCCCCTTGGTGTTTGGTATTTTTCTGACCAGACATCAATGTTAACAAACTTTCACCAAGGTTAAAAAACAACTCAGTTCTGCCGTGGTTTGATTTGTACCGTTGTTAATGTCAATTCTTATTGTTTTGTTTTATATACACCCACAAAAATAACAAATAAACCTTTTATTAATATTTTACTATAAAGGCAGACCACTTATGTGTCATCCATCTTGAAGACAACATTTTTCTTCTTCTTTCAAATGTTCTTTTGCTTTTTTCTCCTATTCATGCTTAGGCTTGGCTGAATAGATAGTCAATGTCAAACAAACAATTATTCAAGATAGTAAAGTGAACATTTCCCTATGAATTTTTAAAGCCAGTTCAAAGTACAGGTACATGTGTTTTTATCCCCGCATCTTTGACGTTCCTGTGTCCTTCACACACCATTCGTTTTCTTTAACACCTCTACAGCCAATCCTTTGACTCTCTTTACTTAATGAGCCACTAGTTTCTACAAACAAACACTAAGCTGACCTCCAATGACTTATTGATGAGAGCTCTATATAATACCATTTGTGTCTTCCTCAAATGGTGGTCCTGTCTACAGGGACCCTAATCATTGGATGGTAAATCTCTGTTAAACTGTGAAACAACTATATTTCCTGGAGGTAGTATTAGCCTCTGTCCTCTGCTGTTTTCCCAATGCTTTCATCTTACCCCATGGATAATGGAAAGAGTTCAATTTCAAACACAATATTTTACTCTGATACCAAGGGGACTTTAAATCCAATGTTTCCAAGTCACAGTTACAAATAAATAAAAAGTTGAAAGTGATTTTTGTAGAGGCTCTTTCACATTTTTGAATATGTTGTGTGTATGTAGCAGATGACCATTACACACATCTAATTCACTATTTTAAGCACAACTTCAAATCAAGTCTCCCATTAATTCAAGCTGCAGGACAGTGCCGTACAAATATGTTCTCAGTTTCCTCCCTTTTTCTGAGAGAATAATTTAAGAAACACTAACCTTAATGTTTTATTCAAACCCATGCTTAATAATGCATGATATATAGTGTGATTATAGTCTGTTTGCTGTTTGTTTGTGTGTGATTTAATTGGCTAGAGGTGTCACGTTCACAGGTCCAGATCAGAACCCAATAGCACGACTCAGATACAACCAGTGTATAGCAATGTTCAGTTTATTCAGGTCAGGGACAGGCAGGGTCAAAACCAGGAAATCCGTCAGACAGCAACCAAAACCAGACAGGGAGCAGGCAGGAACTCGAGATCCGTAAACAGGCAGGGATCAAAAACCGGGCAGGACAAAAATCTAGGCTAGAGCACAACACTCACTGGAGCGCTTGGCGGAAACGACAAGACAATCTGGCAAAGTGCCAGTGATAGTGAGGTGGTATAATACTGTGGAGTGATGAAGGAATGAGTAACAGGTGAGGGGAAGGGCTGGGGAGACCAGGTGAGGGAAGTGAGCTGATTAAAAGGGCCTGGAGGAAGGCGGGCTCTGAAATGACAGGAGAGTTTAGATGAGCCACCAAACAACAATAATATAAGTGTCTAACTTGTGACAAGAGGAGAGCCCCTGACCAGTGCTACATCTTCGGGACACTATGAGAAAAACACAAGGGGATGCAGGGTCAAACAGAGTGATGCTGCTTTTAACTAGTCTTAAAAAGAGTTTACGATATTCCATTTTGGTTCAACTATAGAAACGTTGGACAACATGCTTCCAAAGCCTTAAAAACCGAAGATTAGCATAAAGTTCAAGTTCAAAATCCTTGCTTTTCCCCGAGGGGCAGTTGGTTCTGCGGCAGTAGCAATAAAAACAACAACAAAAGGAGAACACACGTAATAAAATGCCACTCGTAATAAAACGCATATAAATACAAGAGTAAAAGGGGAACACATTGTGCAAAAGGTACCATTTTATTGAAAAGGAAAGAAAGAAGGGAGAAACTGAGCTGCTACTGTACCTGTCCTTTACAAAGCAGAGCAGGGAAACAGCCAAAAGTATACATCATAAAGAAAACATGTGGTCTATGTGCCTTGCCAATAAGAATGCAGTGCTGCTAACACTACAGGCTGTAGTCCATATCATTCCCACCACTAACTCTGATTAACACAGTGTTATCTCATTCTAAACTAATTAAGAGCAAACATGCTTCTTCTTCTTCTGTGAGTTCTACTGTAAATCGTTTTTTTAACATGATATCTTACTGACAACGACAATGCTTACATGCTAATGTTTAGCAGGTATAAAACATCCATGTTTACCATCTTTGTTTATGCTGTCTCGCCGCTATGGCTGTGAGCTTTACAGCATCCCACCCCCAGACTTCATTGCCTTCCCAGGCCCTGTCTCATTTACTATGCCGTGTGAGTGTGACTTTTATGATATTTGCTATAATCGAGCAGCCCCAAAAGCTGACTATATAAAATGCTAGAATACATTTATTTCTTTGGGAAACATGAATGTCAGTAACAACATTTTATGGAAATCCATCCAAGTTGTCAAGTACAGTTTTAATTGAAACTTCTAATGTGAACGTCACGGTGGTTCTAGAAAAAGTCACAGTCTGCTTTAAAGTAATACCACACAAACAATTATATGTTTTCATGTTTTTATTGAACACACCATGTAAACATTCACAGTGCAGGGTGGAAAAAGTATGTGAACCCCTAGGCTAAAGACTTCTTCAAGAGCTAATTGGAGTCAGGAGTCAGCCAACCTGGAGTCCAATCAATGAGACGAGATTGGAGGTGTTGGTTTAAAGCTGCCCTGCCCTATAAAAATACACACCAGTTTTTGAATTTGCTATTCTAAGAAGCATTGCCAGATGTGAACCATGCCTCGCACAAAAGAGCTCTCAGAAGACCTACGATTAAGAATTGTTGACTGCATAAAGCTGGAAAGGGTTACAAGAGTATCTCTAAAAGCCTTGATTCCTCCACGGTAAGACAAATTGTCTATAAATGGAGAAAGTTCAGCACTGTTGCTACTCTCCCTAGGAGTGGCCGTCCTGTAAAGATGACTGCAAGAGCACAGTGCAGAATGCTCACTGAGGTGAAGAAGAATCCTAGAGTGTCAGCTAGAGACTTAAAAGAAATCTCTGGCACATGCTAACAACTCTGTGACGAATCTACGATACGTAAACACTGACAGAATGGAGTTCATGGGAGGACACCCACGGAGGAAGCCACTGCTGTCCAGGAAAAAAATTGCCTGCACGTTTGAAGTTTGCAAAAGAGCACCTGGATTGTTCCACCAGCACTACTGGCAAAATATTCTGTGGACAGATGAAACCAAAGTTGAGTTGTTTGGAAGCAAACACACAAAGCTATGTGTGGAGAATCCAAAGGGTTCACCATACTTTCTTGCAACTGTAAATTGCTAGAGACATTGGCATAATTGTACACTATTGAAGGTGAAAGTGACACAACATCACTACATAAAAAGGGTGAGACATGATATTCAAGTAATCTTCTGGCATCTTTTCCAAGCATCACACTGCCACGATGCCAAATGGAAAATGTAAAAAAGGGAATTAGTAGTTATATTATTCTGAGTTTGCATGTAACTTGTATAAGACAAGAATATGTGTTTGTGTGTGTAATAGCCAATTCTGCATCCAGCTTCGTATAGTGCAAAGATGCACTTTAAGGCCACTGAAGGTCTAACAATTTGCCAATTCAATTTGCCATTTCACACATACCTGGCTCCACCGTAGGTCCTAAAATGCATAATTTGGAGGAAGGCAACAATGATGTGAGGAATAACCTAGAGAGATTACGTTGCGCGGAGCAATGTCCTCTTTAGGTGAAACTGATTTAACAAAGTTTAGAATAACAGAAAGAAATTCAACACATGGAAACCAGACAGACAAGTCTGTATACATGTAAATGTCACAGAAATCTGACAATAATGAAAAGGTTTAATGGAAATATGTTACGAAGGATAAGATAGACGCCAATCTTCTGTCGATCATCTCTTTCAGTTCCTCTAATGCAGGGGTGTCAAACTCAAGGCCCGGGGGACAAATCCGGCCCGCGACTTCATTTAATGCGGCCCCACAAGAGCTTGCAAAGAATATACTATTTTTATTATACGGTTACATGTCGATTTACAGAAGCACGTGGGCCCATAAACTACATGCCCACAATGCATCTCAAATTTTACTTTTTTTCTCAGAATTTGAGTTTTTTTCTTAAAAAAAATCATTTTGTGACATTCTCAGTGAAGAGACTTGCATGATTTGCCCTAGACTTCTGCTTTCAGACGTATAGTTAATTATGAAGTTATTACCCTATCCGATAATAATCCCAATGCAGAGGCAATAATGTAATATAATACATTATTTTATATATATTAAATATTTATATATGTATTTTTATATATAGTCTTAAAGTTACAACCGCCCTTTGAGTGCAACCAAATGGCTAATGTTGGCCCACGAAGAAATTGAGTTTCATCCAGAATGCAGCGGCTCGTCTGGTCTTCAACCTTCCAACATTTTCCCACACCACTCCGCTCCTCCGCTCCCTTCACTGGCTCCCGGTAACTGCTAGAATCCACTTCAAGACACTGGTACTTGCATACCATGCTGCGAATGGATCTGCCCTTCTACATCCAGGACATGGTTTAAACTGTACACCCCCGCGTTGTGCACTACGCTCTGCATCAGCCAAACGACTCGCTGCACCCTCGCTGCGAGGGGGGACCCAAGTTCCCATCTGCAAAAACACGTGGGTTTGCTATCCGGGCTCCAAAATGGTGAATGAGCTCCCCATTGACAATCCAGGAAGCAGAAAGCCTGCCACATCTTCCGGCGCAGACTGAAAACTCATCTCTTTCGACCTCCACTTCATGCGATAGAATTACTAACAAAGCACTTATATACTAATAAAGGACTGGCTATCTATAGCCAGTTGAGTAGCACTTGAATGTTTTGCTCTATGATACCTGATGTACTTATATGATTCTGTTTTCTTCAAGGTTGTGTCTCCTGGTCGAAGTACTTATTGTAAGTCGCTTTGGATAAAAGCGTCAGCTAAATGCAATGTAATGTAATGTAATGACTCCCCTGCTCTAATGCATTCCTAGGTTTTCTTTATAAACCTTGTTTCCCTCCCTTTTCACAATATAGCAAACTTGCCAGAGTTTTGAATTTGTTTATCACCTTTCAGAGCATTACGTTTTATCACTAGTTTTATCACCTTCAACAACAATAAAAATGACGATCGGCACTTTAAAATCAGTGTCACAATATAAGGAATTTTTTTTTACCAAAATGAATGTACGTTTCAGCTGTGGGTGGAATGGTTCAATATTTTATGGCATATCGATGCCGTATATATCCTGATGAAGTTACCATTATGATGGTAATTTTGTTTAATGGTGTGAATATTAATGCTTGAAATATCAAGGTGTGGGTACACCTTGATAGGGTACCTAATACAACTATTACAGGGATAGATACAAGGTCATTTTTATATGCTTTTTTACATGATTTTCTGACACTTCATAAGCAAATAGCTTAATCAGGAATCACCTAATCAAACTGACTAACCCCCAAGGTGATGTCTCCTGATGTGAAACAATCAAAATACATATACCATTTACACTGGATATGAAAACTATGAAAAGCGGCAATTTTATCTACCCGATTCAAAAACCATTAAATTAGGCAAACAAATGACCAAACAAATGATGGATTGACCCAGTGCTGGTCTGATGCTTATCATCAATGCATTGTCACTTCTCAATATTACATCTACAGCAGGGATGGGCAACTTTGATGGTGGTGGGGGCCACATCATTGATGTACTGGCCACCAGGGGGCCGAGATTCACTTGGAACACACACACACAAAAATTCATGTGTTGTATGAAATTATTAAACAAATATACTAAGTCTGACATCTTCATTGACATTTTAACAATCTTTCAGGGAACATCCCCAAAAAATGGGAACATCCTCTAATAAGCTCACTAAACAAATATCAGTTCACAGACATTTTATTTCTTTTACAAGTGGCATGTTTTGTATTGAAGAGGTTATTAAACAGTGGAATAAAACTATTTTAAATTATTGGAAAGCACGGAAAATGTGTGTGTATTGAGATTAACCATTAGATGACATACACATGAAGTCATGAACACTAACCCAGACATTAGTTGTCTAACTTGAACCTAAAACCCTTGTAGCCAGTCTCTGCATTCCCCTTATTCCACCAATAAGGGGAATGTCAACACAGACACCTGTCAGCCCGCACTTTGCTGTTCCTCAGCACCACTCCCCCCTCCCTCCCGCTGAAGTTATGAATGAAAAGCGTAGTAATCATAGATAACACAGCAGGGTCCGTCGACAGTTGTTTTCATCTGATTTCAAATAAACAAAGTCTTGGTTTTTAAGAATATTAAACTTGTTTCGCCAAATTCAGATGATAAAAACAACTTTTAAGCTTGTAAAGGCATAATTACAAGAGGCAACTTAAACGTCACAGCAGGCATAAACAGCAGCCGGTGTTTGTTGTGAGGGTTTCCCCCGGGAAAACAAACACAATACACAACAAATGCGTCACAGATTATTTTCGCGGTATTTGAAAATCATCTACGCAGCTCGCGACGTAAAATAGAAGTCTAGTGTACGGTATCATTACTACAAGTAAAAAACTAAAAAAATAAATTAATAAATTAATCTGAGGGCTGCAAAAAGAGGGGGTGGGGGCCGCATGCGTCCCGCGGTCCGCCATTTGCCCATCCCTGATCTACAGTGACCACTTTAATAATATACAGCCTAAATGGATTCTCCGGCAATCAGCGTAATTATATACGATAATGCATGTATTTCGGCCACATGCTTCATTTCGACACAATAGCAGTCATGCAAAGAGTGAAAATTAGATATGGGTCATTCATATCCTACAGTTACAGTGTTAAATTGTTGGTTTTCAACAACATTGTTTGCTGATAGACCAGCGAGATATCTAACAGGCAGATTTGTGCTCAACAAAAGACAATGGGACACAGTTCGGTTTGTTGCCCAGGCCTCGGAATTCTCAATCCTCAATTGGTAGAGCTGGCGGCCCTAGTATGTACCGGGGATTGTTCCCCAAGCGGAGGGCCTGGATTCAAATCTGGCCCAGGAAAATGTTCCGCATGTCATCCCTTCTGTCTCCCCATTTCAATTCTGTTTCTTAAATAAAGGCAGTGGTTCCCCAAAGAAATCTTAAAACAGCAGTAAAATAAAACTAGCCGTTTTCATGAATATAGCTCATTGTTATCACATGGCATAAGTATGTCACTTTGGTCACTTAATTACAGTTTGAAGCTTTAGAAACTAAGAGGAAAAACGTTTTAATATGTTATCAAAACAAGTGCCAAAGACTATTTACCTTCAGCGATAAGCTTTTTAATCAATAGGTCCATAGACATCTAGAAGCAATGTCATGTCCCACAGAAAAAAACATTCTGTCTTCCTTTTGCTTTATTGCACTCAAGCAATAACATAATCAATGCAAAGTGCATTATGACTGTGGTAGGAAAACACATCATCCAAAGAAGCTTGAGGGATATCAGCAAAGATGGAAGGAAAACTGTGGTGATAGCATTTTCATCTGTCAAACTGTCACACAGAACAATCACTGACACAGGGCCTACCTTCCTCCTATCTCCCTCTGATAAGTAAGATGACAGGCGGCAAGCTAATTTGCTTGACGCTCTGTATCAGAAAAGTCTGTAATAGCAGAGAAATGGCCAAGTGAACAACCATTTTTATAAAAAAAGCCGCTTGTCATGAGCTAGATCTTTCAGTATAGTACCTCCATTCAAAGAGAAGAAACCCCTTAGATCAGTCAGCCGTCGTTAAGAGAACGGGGGAAAACAAAAGATGAACCAAAAAGAAAAATAACGCTGCATTAGTCATCCTTTTGATGCTAGAATTTCCAGACTCCCTGTGGTTCAATCGCATCAAGGTAACTCCCACCTCTAAACTTTTAGTTTTTTTGCCCACACATTTTCAATTAGTTGTTGTTTGTTTTGTTTAGAAAGGATAAAGCACCTTCCAGTGGTGACTTCTCACATGGAGAAGAATAGAAAGTTGTCATGTCAGGTAGACCTGTTTTTCGAAGGTAAGGTGCGAAAGTAATTCCACATGTCAGGTTTGTCTTGATAATTACTGCTGGTCAGTGGTAGGGGCTTTCTTCCTCACTGTATTCTTGTCAGATTCGCCTCTGCTGTTAACCACATCAGTAAAGATAAGTTGATGGATGGCTATCAGCACATGATCTATGACAAGGGAAACCATCATTTTATCATGATGACTAACTGCGGATGATTCAATTTGAGAGGGAAAGATATGTCCTCGTGTTGGAGGACCCACACGCACACATCAACTTGTACCGGTCGTACAAGGTAACCCTTTATTATAGCCTTTAGCTTAACCTAGCTGGGCTGCACAGAGTCTCAATGTGTTTGTTGTACGCAACAGTTGTCGTGGGAATAACATTGCTTTTTTCCACTTCAGCAAACAGAGAGATGGTGCATGAGTATAGGCAGTGAGACAAAGGTTGCACACACTAATCTGTAGGAACACAGACAGAACAGTAGACAGAAGCTTTAAGTGACGGAGGCACTCTTCTTTTCCAGGACTATGTGGATGAAAAGAGCACTTCAACGTTAACCTTGAAGCATCGAGCCGTGCTGCCTTTAGTGTACGTGAGAACCCAGAAGGATCACACAACAAATGATTGGCTCTGCAGGCTGTAAGTAAAATTACCTCTCTTTCAGCCTCTTCATTTCCATGACGGGATAGTAAAGAGTGCGGAAAGAGGCGATTGAAAAAGAGGAACATTCATCACTCCATCTAGTCAGAATTTATTTTCCTGTCTCTATGGGCACCTGCCTTTATGAGTGACGTCCTACTGAACAGACTCACACTTATCTTTCTGCAGGAATGTTATCCCAGCACAGTATACACAGTATGAGCCATCAAAAACTAGGATCTCTCTCACAAAATGTTTTCCTCCATCAGGATAATCAGTGGAAAAACACACCTGTGTTTTCCTTTGTGTTGCTCCAGTTGCCTCTACCCTTCATGCTATGTATTTTCTTGATTTCGGTGTTATGGAAAATAAAAACTGATGCTTCCAGTTCAATACTTTTAGATAACAAATATTTTCAGCATCCACTGAGAATAACAACCAGGCTTTAGCTACAAAAAATCATTTGCTGTGATATCCCAAAATAAAATAAACATCCGTCTAACAATATGTTTTTCACAATAGAAGGAACATTAGGAAGTTAGAAAAGTTAGAAAAGAAAGCTCTCACATAAAAACATCTAAGAGGAAAACTAATATTTTGCTTATTTCACGTAATGTGATCCAAATTAAGCATCTGCTGATATTTATAAAGACCGAACCATTCATCTATAGTTGACTGAATTAAATAAGGAATAATTTAAATGAAACAGTTCGACCATTTGATGTATGGAGTCGCAAGATATCTTCCGGACGAACGTAACCAGAGCTCTGATTCTTTACATGAAGTTGTGCTTGTTTTTCATAATTCCTGTGATTTGCTCTCACTTCATTCTTGTCTCAGATTTGCTAGAACACAGTTTAGGTTTGCTTTCATTTTCCTTTCAACGTGCAGAGTCAGATAGAGGCATTAAAACCCTGAAACCCCAGCTTATCATATTTTCTTACAACTCGACCTATCAGAAAAACTGACTTATCTTGTAACGTCTCCCACATCTCGTTGGCATGAGTTGTCATTCTTGGGCAGGTTGTTGACCCCGGGTTGCCCCCTCTCTGCTCCACTCCTCAAGCCTCCCTGAGGTATCTCTTGTCTGTGATTCACGTTCTTATCTCCTCCCTGCATACAGTGGAGGCAGACCACACACACACACACACCACAACCACACACACACACACACACACACACACACACCACACACACACACACACACACACACACACACACACCACACACACACCACACACACAGGTCGCGGGGACCAATCGCATCCACACATCTGAGTGAATTATTCAAATGACAGAGAGCAAGAGGTGCATGCAACCTTTTTTCCTGTTACGTGAGAAGAATGGCTGTTCCGTAGCAGTTATCCAATAATCAGACTGGAGAAAATTTTTTAATTTTGTTCTCAAATCTGATTTTACTGTAATGGTGACTCGGTAATGACCTGGTGTTGATCTCGCGCCATGTTCAGCATAACTTAATGAAAATCACAATGAGCTGCGGCCCGTGTGGATTAAATGGATTATATCAGGGGTGGGGAACCTTTTTCCTCTCAAGGGCCATTTCAATTTGTACAATATCCTCCGAGGGCTGTATACAAGTTATTGACCTCTGCTTAAAAATACTAAATCACAGATTCATTTCGCCTTTCTTTCATGCTGTGCAAAGAAAAAGCAACCTCTTAATCCAGATATTTTACCATGACTCGCGCACGCATGCATGCACGTGCACGGTTGTGGCCATGACCACCAAACAGAAAGATATGGACACAAGGTGTGTGCAAATTTATTTAGTTTCCTATCCATGTGGACATGATTTAAGTGTGGGGGGGGGGGGGATTTTTTTTTAAATATTGAAGTTAAAAGCATCAATCTGGGTGCATTTTGAGAACAACATTAGAGAAACTATGGATACATCTCTCAACATCCATATGAAACAGAACTATAAGCAGATTATTTTTCTTTATGGATATTTTACAAATCACTCCCCTTTCAAACTGTGTTCTTGTTTATTAATAACAAATTTTTTTTACTGTCATATAGTATTTTATACCTGTTTACTTTATTTCTCTTATTTTTTTGTATAATGATCATATAAAGATGTGCCTTTACCTCACTGGTTGTAGAAAAAGCTTCTTATATTCGTTAGCATAGCTAGCTACCTGATGCTAATAACAACAAAGTTATTGACTGTATCACAGGTGAACAGATCGCCACTGGGCTTTCAACTAAAGACACAGGCACGCACGTACCTTATGGGTACTGCAATTTCTGGAGGTTCCCCACCCCTGGATTGTATAGATCATATTTATTCCTGCGATTGTAATAAAGTGCATGTACGTGTGGAGGTGTTGACACAAGGCAGCAGAAAAAGACAGGCACGGTAGCGCTGTTGGAACATCACAAATATCCGAGCTAAAGGTAACAGGGTGGAAATCAATTACATGGTTGGCTCACTTAATGATATCCACCTCAGCATGAAGATAGATAGCACCCTGAGTCAAATTAAGGCGGACGCATTCCTCTGAGAAAAGACTATTTTTCAAAGCACCAAATCATTTAGAATGAATACGGAAAATGCTACTTAAGCATATCTATGCTTTTTCTACAGAAAATATCTTTAAATTCATACTCTGAGCAAACTATTAAACATAGAGAGTAGAGCAAATTGGAAGTGGATTATTGTTCAAACTGGAAGCGAAATAAAAGAGATTATGAAGTTAACCATGAAGCTGTCTGGCATAGCATAGTTTCAAAATATATATTTGGTAAGAGATGTCTTTCAAAAGATGTATTATCCTCAGTTGACGAAGTATGCTGCTGCAGTTACCATTAGGCCTACTGGTACATTTAACAACAATCACACATTCACAGAAACCAGAAATTATCCTTCAATCAGGAAGATGTTTACTCTGACTGAATAAGGAATTCTTCAACAGCAAAGCATTTATTTATTATTTTTTATGTTGACAGGGAAGCCTCGCATCATACAAACAAATTAATTCAGCTACTTGGTATGAAGTCTTACCTAGATTAAACTTTTTGTAAAATGCAGTAAAATGTATCCTGTATACCTACTTACATTTGTGTTGTATATGATGCCAAAGATATTCCCTAACAAATGAACTAATCATAACCCTTCCAGATTTCATCTCACAGACATACACTGACTGCACCTAGTTTATCTGTAAAGAGCGAAGCCACTTACTCAGATTCAGGCACAAAGGCATTCATTTTGTTAGTTTCCTCAAGCGGAGAAATCAAAAGTGCCAATCATCAAGGTGAGAGTTTGATAATAATGCTAATGTGGCTTTTCATTTGTTTCGAATAAGCATAGAGTTTTACATTAAGTGCTAAAGAGATCCCACGCTGTGAACTGAACATATCTTTGTTTACGGACCAAATGATCTCTCATTAGATAACTAATTGTGTTCACATTGATAACAGTATGGGATGTTTCAATTAAAAATGTTACCAAACCAAATATTTCACAGAATTAAAAAGCAAGCCTCAACTTTTGTAATACAGTAGTTCAATTTATACATTAATATTCATATTTGAAACAGTACCTATCACTTTTACAAGACACAAGTTAGGAAGAGAAAATAATCATCACATGTTTGGCTAGAGTTGCCATTACATACCAACTATTGTTTCAGACCCTATTATTTTAGAACCTAAATTATTACAACACATGGAATTATTTTGGAACATGTATTTTTCAGAATCCGAATCTGTAATAACAAAACAACATGCCACCTATCTTTGAAGTAGTGCTTGTTTACTACTAAGCTAGTTACAATAGCCATGCTAACGAAGTTTACAGTACAGGAGATTGACGTATAGTTTAACCCAATCCCTTACACCTTAACTCTTGTCTTATTTACTTAAAATAAGTATCAAGTACTGTGCACTGCTTCGGAATATGTGAATTGTTAAGGTTGTTTATCACTGGTCTGATAAATGCTGTTTGATATCGTGGTTTAGCCAACACTTGTTTATGAATGTTCAGTAACCACTCCAGCTTTGTCATTAAAATGCTAAAATATTTCATAGCATAATTGGTGTTTTTATACTACAAGCCCATTACAGTGTGAATTGGTAACTGTCAATACCTGTAATCTTCCGAATGCAGATGGAAAAATTCCCTGTTGATAATCTATCGATACTAGATGTAATATTAACTCTATTGGAAAACTCTCCCGACTCAACAGAAATCAATTCTCATATCCTTCCTAATCATGTTGTTAAAGTCAATGTCCATGTTTCCAGCATAACATTTTAGTCATCAAAAATGTGTCCATTCTGGCCACTTTCTGGATGTAGATTGACTCATCAGCCGTCTTGGTGCAGCAGACAGATGCCTGCAAATCTGCACCGTGTCTCCTGAGCTAACTGATGATACATAAAGATGACTTTGGCATACCTTCCCTGGCCTTTGACCTATTAGCACAGTGCTGGTTTTGACATCTCCCTGCTGAACACCTGAGAATTGTGGTTGGTTGGCTTAGTGGTGCACTGAATCCCATTAGGCTGTAGTTATTTATTTTACCACTGTATATTATATATATTCGAACATACACTGGATTTATGGAAGTATAATCAAGATATAGTGAGCTTCAGTAGAAAACTGGCACATGAATAAATGAATAATTTGTATGTATCGTTTCAACTTAAATATTAGTGAAATGAATCCCTTGATTCTTACCATTTCCTTTGCCAAATCAAGGTCATATAGGGGTTGGGTTAATAACCCCTAAAACAATATTAACTTTACATTTCTTTAAAACGTGCGTTTGTCTTGTTCTATATTCTTATTCATTGTAATTGATGAATCATGTTAAGATCTTACCTACCTGGGTGAAGTGTCTTAATTAACCTGCCTCTCTTGCCTTGGACAGTTTGCGAGTACGTATGAAATCAATCAGAAATAGTTCCGAAAAGGTAACTATGGAGATACCAGAGTTGAAGCGTCATAACAATGTTCAATGGGCAACCAGTCTTGCCAACATACATTTTACTCTCATTTGAAATATTAGTTTAAAATAATTTTAAAATGATATTAATATTGGCAAATGAACTACTATTTATATTGTATACATCTGTATTTGATCTGTTTTATCTGTTAGTGTGATAGCCATTATACTGTAGGTTGTTTTAGTGTTTGTTGATTGTTAAGTGTGTACTTGCCCTTCAAGGACTGCAGATTGAAATGAGCTTTTTGCTATAATCTGGCATATAGCATCTCTTCTCTTTTGAGATGAATGTATTTTATGGATGGTCGTTGTTCAATAAAGATATACAATAATATAATAATAATAATAATAATAATAGTACAGGAAGACTCTCAGGACAGAAAAAATTAATCCAAACCAAAATCTTTAGGCTATGTTAACCCCCAGACATGAAGTCTCGACCAAATGAGGCTTTTAAATGCCTAAAGAATGTGTTCTTTTTTTAAAGAATTAACCTGAGAGGCCTATGAAGCTGAACTACCAAACGGATCAGAAGCATAACGTGAAATATCTTTAAAACAGGTCCTATTTAATCTTTCAAATACTGCAGCAAAGCTCTCTAAGGGCACCAGTATTAGACCAAGTGCCCCCAATCTGTGTAAATCCAACTAAACTGAGCCGAGTCGCAGTGACAGCGACTTAGCAAGGTAGTCCAGACAAACCTTTCCCCTATTACATTTCCCTGCATTTCCTGAGGTGATACCAAGACTGAAGATATATATAATCCCTCCAGCCTGTTTCTGGGTTTTCCCCGGCGTCTATTACCAGTTGTACGAGGCTGGGACAACCTCCAAAGAAGGCACCCGAAAGGCATGCTGATCAGAGGCCTTTACCACCTCAAGCACATTTTAGATGACTTGGCTCCTAACCCCAACTCTCATGTTGAGCTTATTTTAAAGTTGTGAGATGAAAACACAACACTTGTTGAGGATAAGAAGCACTTAAATTCAATAACATATTTAAATGATTCCTCGCAGTGTTTATATTATGAAAGAAAAATTTGAATTTTGTAAATTGCAGTATGAATAAGTTATTCCTTTGAACAGATAACAGGGTTGTTCTCAGTCAGGGGACACCCACAAAGCAGACCACATTAAGATTTAAGTCTCAGAAGCAGCATTGCCACCATGCATACTCTCATACTCTGCAGCTACTTTTAAGCCTTTAATTGAGAGAGAGCTGTGGATTCCCCCAAAAATCATTGACCTGAGTCTGCAGGAGATTTGTGGTTTGGGATTACAGCAGGAAGAGCAGCCAGTGACTGAAAGAGAAAGACACCGGCTGGAGGGTAAAACATGGACATCTATTTTAGGTTTAGTTTGAAAGTTAATTATAATAAACCTATAACATTGAATTGACTATAAGATCCTTACTGAAAATCCAACTCACTATAGGGCTACATTTCACATTCAATTGGCATGCCTTAAGTTACATTCTCAAAACTCAGATTTAGTTAGTATTTATCAGGGGTTTAAGTAGAGCAATCTCGTGAAGATTCACAGGACTGTGCTCTGTCTATGTTTTGATAGTAGTTGATAAGAACCACTAAGCATGATGCCAAACGCCTTGAAAATACTGCCATAGTGTCCCTGTGAATTATGTTGGACCATTACACCGGTTGCAATTTACGTCCAGTGTCGACGTTGGAAATATTGTGCCCATGGAACAAGGCTGGGGGGGAAAGGATGTAGAGGCTGACGGAGTGGATAGTCGTATTGGTCTTTGAGGTGAAGGACCACACTTCATATCTCGTAACAGAACTGGGATTGATTTGTTGTGAAAGCATAACTACAATATCTCCTTAACCCTTGCCAAGTGTTGCTTTACCGTACGTACCATACTCATCTCTAATGAATGATGTATGTTTAACCTTAATTACACTGTCATTGGCAGATATTGTAGAAATATTAAAAAAACATAAACACTGAATATTTAACGACACTGAGGGTTTACGGAAATATTAGCATCCCTGTGAGGCAAGTAAGTAGGCACAGCTTGTGCTATGATGTCAAGCATGCTCACCATGACAATGCTATCATGCTTGTTTAGCAGGAACAATGTTTGCCATCTTTCTGAAGTGTGTATTAGCATGCTAACACTTGCTAGTCAGCACTGCAGCTGGGGTTGATTTGTACGACCAACCTATGATAATACACTAATTGTTCAGATTAAAGTGTTACAAATGATGTTAGGTTCTCGAGCCCATTAAGGTTTGAAAAGCAATGACACTGGTAGTATAAATACAAAACTAGACATACAGAGCAAACACACACACACACACACACACACACACACACACACTCTGCAGGAGGAGAGAGGGAAGTGCAGCCTGAATCATTGACAAGGACAAGAAGCTTGTATCCAGAGGTTGGAGGAAGGCCCCTACAGGAAAAGACTCTGTTTTCATTCTGATATATAGATTTCCTGCATCCTGAGAGTGAACAGTAGGCTACAGTCAGGCTTACAGCGAGAGAGTCAATAAGTTAAACGGTATATTGAGGAGCAGGGACGGGCAACATATCAGGTTAGAAACAGTTTTTTTACAGGGAGCTGGAGAGAAAAACACACACAGAAGGCGAAGGTCATATTTTCTGTGGCTGCTGAGATTTGATTACATTAGATATTGTGTGTGTGGAGTTGGGGTTGGTGTAATGCATAACAGCCGCCAACTCTGAGGCAGACGGATCCATTTTTCTAAATTGATAAACGACATTGCATCTAGCACCTTCTCATTTAGATGACACAGTTGCTTGCTTTCTCTCAGCCATGGTATTACAGTGTGTTCTCTGTCTGTATTTGTATCACAAGATCACAGCTAATTTACAAGGTTCTTAATAGATAATAAACTGCTATTTTGCAAGTTTCCTGATGACACTAATAAGGAAAATGTTCCCTACAATCACATTACAATGGAAGGCAGTGGTGTGTCATTTGCTTTTTTCACTTGATTGTTCACCAATTAAATCAGAAGCATTTATGTTGCCTCAACTGATTTCAGACGATAGCTAAAGTAAATATGTTTTGAGGTTGTATACCTTAAAGAGGTTATTTCTTCTATGTTTCAAAGAACTACATCTGCTCAACATACTTTCTTATGAATTTAAAGAGGCCCTATTATGCTTTTTGGATTTTCCCATTCCTGTAGTGTGTTGGTTTGTGCATGTAAATGGTCTGCAAAGGCTGATACAAGGGGCGAGACATCTCTTAGCGGTTCACTAATCACAACAGAGCCGGACAGCTGACCAATCAGAGCAGACTGAGCTCTTGTTTCAGACAGAAAGGTGAAAAGAGGTGCTGCAGCAAAGTATGACAACATTTAAGCACTTGTTGAACCCTAACTCATGTAAACGTCACAGTAGAGGCATACAATACAAATGTGAACCCACCTTCTCTTACAGAAATGAATAACTGTCTTATATTTGAATAAGTAAATACTCTTCTGTCATTGTGTTGGGATTGGAAGGCATACAAATGAACACTTCTCGTCCTCAACGCATAAAACAATCAACACAAGAACAGGTCTAGACACTTAGATGAAAATGACTTCCCCAATTGACAAAACGTATTAAGGGTGTGCTTCAGGCGAGACTTAAGCTGACGTTCTTTTTGAATAGGTTGTTGTGCTGGCACTAGCTCAGCGGGAAAAACAGCAGTTATTGTAAAGACTAAAGTGTCTGTATTTGACTCAATTACCAACATCACCACTTTTGCTCATATTTCACAAAGGGAAATCAAATTGCAGGTAGTTCAGAGTATGAAATGATGCTTATCTTTGGAATAATTTCAGACATTTGAAGCACACAGGGTAAGAGGAAGAGTATACGGTATAAGCATTACCAGAGTTGATTGAATAAAAGTGAGAAGATGTGTTACAGTGAGAAATAAAGTCACACAACACATGGACTTTTTCTGAAGATCCTGTGTTAACCTTTACACCCGACTTAGGGGTGTGATGTCAAAAACAGGGAGGGAAAATTGACTCGTGATACTCACGCCTCTTGAAATGGGTTCTCGAGTTCACTGACATGTAATAACTCCCAAAATGACACCCTGCTATGGAAACCAGCCTTCAAATCTGCCACAAAGTAGCACATTCTTGACGGAAATAGATGTATGGACACTGTGAATAATTAATTAATCACTCTTCAATTTAATCAGGTTTGGAAGCAGTGTTTATGTAGCAGGCCTAAGAATTCATCTTCTTTATTCCATATTCTTGATTCTCTTTATCTTTTGTGTTTAATTATCAGACGTCTGCAGAACAGCAGCAAAGCAATCATTGTACTATTACACGAATGAGTCACAGACTATGATCCGGCTTGAAGTGTTTGGGATTGAAAAACAATTTACTGCGAGAGAGAGTCGAGATTAATGGTGTACATGTTACAGCCGAACTGAGAGACATTAGATCTTTGTACATGAAGAAGTAAATGGAGAACTTCCCTCAGGGCGGTTCCCAGTAGCTCCGAACATAACCTGTAACCATAGCAATGTAAAGTGCAGAGGAAAGACTGACTTCAAAAACTGCAGAAATATACAGAATATGTTCATCAGGTTGGAATAAACTGAAACATACAGCCACTTCAAATGTTTTGCCTCCTTATAAAAATACATATAGGTATATAAATATATTAAAAGAAATACAGCTGCAACAATAAGACAATCGATGGGAAAACAATCCTCAACTGTTGAAAATGCTGTTTTCAGTCCTTTGTATGTGGAGATTTTCTGCTTTTTTCAGTTTTATATTACCCCTTAATTTACCCTTATAATAAAGTGATTATTTTGGGAGAAAAAAAGATATCTGAAGATGTTAACGATGGACTTTGAGAAACTGGGATGGACATTTTCACTATTATCTAACATTTCATAGTCCCAACAATTGATTAAGAAAATAATGAACCGATTAAACGATAATCATTAAGCATTTATTCGAACATAAATACAGTTTATGCCTAGAATTATCTGGCTCCAGCTTCACAAATGTGAGGATGTGCTGCTTTTCCATTCCCTACGTCATTGGAGTAAAATAAGATATTTGTCCACTATGGTCTAAAATTAGAACTTGAAAAAGTTTCACAATTATGACAGGAACTTATAATAATAATTCAGAGGGAAACATTTGCTAAAAGAAGTTTTAAAAAATGAAATATAATAGAAAAATTGAGCTGCCAGGGTGTTAAAAAATCATAACTATCAGCTTCTCAAATGTGAGAATTTGAAGCTTTTTGTTGCCATATTTGATAGAAACCATATGTGTGTGTGTGTGTGTGTGTGTGTGTGTGTGTGTGTGTGTGTGTGTGTGTGTGTGTGTGTGTGTGTGTGTGTGTGTGTGTGTGTGTGGTGTGTGTGTGTGTGTGTTGAGTGTTGATAAAGCAAAGTAGGAAATCTGGAACCTTCCTTTTTTACCATCTTATGATATCTTAATATTAGTAATGATAAAAATAATCAGTAGTTGCAGTTCTTACACAATAATATCATTGGAAAATGTTACATTTCTATTTTCAGATGACATTTTATAGACCATTTTTTATTATAATTGAACAAGCAAAAAAATTATAACCTTCTAATTGATAAGTCAACTATAACAATAATTGTAAGTTACCCTTGGTCTCTTTTCTCTGTTTGTATTATCACCCTAACTAAAAGAAGAGTTTTGATGACAGGGATCAGTTGAATCTTCACTTGAAAACATCAACATGTTCTTCAGGTAGTCATAACCACTTTAAGGAAGCTACTTTATTTGCAGAATTCTCTCTTTTTAGAGAATCTTCTGTGTGAATGTGAATAATGTAGCACTCCCAGGGGTGTGTGGTCTGCACAGAGTACATCAGCCACAGTCTCACCGCACAATGTATTTTTAATTAATAACTTTATCAGTGTGGAAAGCGGGAAGAGCCTTCAGGATGTGTTAGGGGGCTCGTCCACCGACAGATCTAATGGAAAGTGCTTTTTTGAACAGAAGAAAAAATATATTAAAGGAATAATCTTCCACTATAGTGACTAGTGTGATATTTGTGATTGTAGTTTACTGCAGGATAAGTAACATACAGTATAATGAGACTATTTTACGAATAAGTCCTACTTGTTTTCGCCAAACATCACAACAACAGTCATCATTTCAAATGCTGATCATGTGCAATGTGATTTATTATAATGGTTCTACAATTTCCGCTCATGTTTAAAGAACCGCACATGTATTTAGCGCCTTGGGGTGCGGAAGACTATTGTGTCAACAGAGCAAACAGCCACACGTATTTAATGTGTATTTTCCAAGCAACAAAACATGTTTTTTAAAGCAGTGGGAAGGCCTTTGAGGTGATTACATGCTTTTATTTCCTCCTCCCAGCTACAAATTGGAATGAAATGATCTCTCATGGTGATAGATGAGAAAATCATTGCTCAATGCCTGCCGGCTGATTTCCTTGTTTTATCTCTCATTTCAAACACCACACCTAGTAACCTAGCTCGGTACAAAATACAACATTCAATATCGCTCTAAATCCCAAAATAGTCTTCTGTTTTCACATTGCAGGAAACTCCGGGACAATGCCCCGCGGTCGCTAGAGATGAAAGCTTAACTGCATGCGGCCATAACGTTCACACCTGAATGGAACTGCAGCCACAGGTAAAACTGAGAGGAGCTTTCTATAATGCTTGTTTCTATGAGGGGCTAGGTGGCAAGCTTTGTGTCCCCATCTATGTCTCCATCCATCCATCAACAAAGAAATCCTTGCTTTACATTATTCATGTTTCATCTCATCCTTAAGCTGTTTGTTTATTTTCCCCACATACTGTTAGTTGTATCTTTCCTCATTATCATTTAGTAGACTCACAGTTTTCCGTTATTGTTCTTCCACACCCTTTGAGTTTTTCGCACACTGAGGCTTAAAGGCCTGGAGGAAGGCGCACATTCTCTCTGGTGTTTTTATTCCTTTTCATTTTTTAACATATTCCACTTAATTTGTGTTGTCAACTGCAGTGCATTTCCATTCATTAAGTCCTGTTTTTAAAAAGGGAAAACTGGTGCCTGTCACCAGTGTTTGTTTCATAACAATAACCTTTCTTTAAAACGTTTTTTCTCCTGAAGTCAATCAGAATGTAATCTATCTTGATAAGCCCTTGATCTAAAATTAAGATCATCCCCTGTGTACTTTCAAATGCATAGAGACAATCAAAAGCTTTGTCTTATTACTGACAGAGCACGCACACTGCTGTGACCTCATAAACATACTGCAGTCTTCTTATAGAGAGGCCAGTGGGAAAGCATTGAGAAGCAACATGCCAAAGGACGCATCTGATGAGATTTAGTCTGAAAATAGATGTCGCTTAAAAAGTTGCAATAAAGTTAATTAAAAGTTCAAAAGTGAGTCATGTTTGCATCTTTACAAGCTTTCAGTCAGGAGCTCTTCCTCTGGGTAATGCTTTAGAGCAAAGGGCCTTAAAAGGACACACTTTACAACAAAGCTGTCAAAACCCTTTGCATATGGCAAGACATATGACTATTTATTCCATATCCTTGATATCAGATGGCAGCTGCCTACACTAGTTGGCTCTTTGATTTCATTTGTTAGATATATGGTCAAACTAGTTTGGCACTCTGCTTTACTAGTTAAATAAAACTAAACTAACCAAATTATACTAGTCACTCTTTTTCAGCAACTAGTGGCACTTTTGTCTGACTAGTAAGCCTTACTAGTGACGCCAGGAGCCGCACTAGTAGCACCAAAGTCTCAACATGTAAGCTTTTTGATGAACTAGTGGCCCTCTGACCATTCTAGTGACGCAAAAAGTCTTACAAGTTAACTAGTGCGATACAAAAGCTCTGAAATGTTAACTAGTTACAAAAAAGAAGCACATATAGTGCCAGGAGATATGGGAGTCGGAGGCGGTGCATCGAAGGTGCAGAAGGGTACTTTAATGAAGGTGTTGTCGGGTCGCAGCCCGGGACAACAAGAGGGAGAGAAAAAGAGGAGGACACAGTATATACAGATAAGAACACATATGTCCGTGTGGGAACAATACCCCCCACTGTAGTTCCATGTATGAATTATGTCCCAGTGTTACCAGTGTTAAAGGTGGTCACCACACAAGCCCCCCCAGAATTCAAACAGGGCAAAAAAAATCCTCGCGTCCGGGAGGAAACACCACAGGGGCCGAGGAGGGTGGGGTTGCAGGTGAGGGCCGGGCCATGGAACGGGCCGTCGGAAGGGGGCCACAGGAGAGGGTATCCTCACCGGGGGTGGAAGACGGGCCGGAACGGGGGCCGCAGTAGGCGTCGTAAGGGGGCCGCAGCGCTGCGACGCGGGGACGGCGCGAACATCCCGGTGGTCCCCAGCAGGGAGGAGCGCTGCCCGGCCGCAGGCGAGGGCACAACGGCAGCGGGCACAAAGTCCTCGGGGGGAAAGAGCCGGGTCCCCGGGGGCAGGAGCAGCATCCCCGGGAGGAAGGAGCCGTGGACAGGGGAGAGGCCAGACGGGGCGCCGTCCGGAGCCGCCGTCGAGTTGAACCGTGAGCCGCGGTAAGAGGAGAGGCCAGGCAGGGTCCCGAAGCGCGCCACCCACGGGCCGATGAAGACATGGGGACGTCCGAAAACCGCCGAGGCGAAGGAAGAGGCCAGACAGGTCCCGGAGCGCGCCACCCACGGGCCGGTGAAGGCATGGGGACGTCCGAAACCGTCGAGGCGAGGGAAGAGGCCAGGCAGGGTCCCGGAGCGCGCCACCCACGGGCCGGTGAAGGCATGGGGACGTCCGAAACCGCCGAGGCGAGACGGGGTCCAGGAGTGCACCACCCAGGCGTCGATGAGCGTGAGTGGCGTCTGAAGCCGCCGTCGAGGTGGTGAAACAGGTGAGAGTGTTCACACGAGGCCGACCAGACATGGTCGAACCTCCTCTCAGGCACCAGGAAATGCTCAAAAAGGGCCGTACTGTCCACGGTCAAAAACAGGTGGGCGAAATAGCGAGAGGATTCACACGAGGCCAACCAGACATGGTCAAACCTCCTCTCAGGCACCAGGAAAAGCTCGGTAAGGTCGATAGCCGTTAGCAACTAGCCGTTAGCAGCTAGCCGTTAGCTGAGGCCGTTAGCTGGCAGCCATCGGTAGCTGCTAGCCGTCGTTAGCCCCACGTGGATAGCTGCTAGTCGTGGTTAGCTAGCGCCGCTGGGACGTGCAGCCGCACGCCCCGGAGAAACAGCTCCATGAGGTAGCCATGGGGTTGCTGGTCGACCCAGCAGGTCGTGCATCGTCCCCCCGATGCGGGAACGGCGAGCAACGTCTCCAGCCTTCTGCGGAGCACGCACCGAGCCTCAGTCCGCGTGCCGGTGGCAGCCACGGACGTCTCCAAAAAAAATCCCCGGCATTTCGAGAAAGGAACCGGAGTTCCTTTTGCCGTGTTCAGCTTCGTCTCGGAAACTTCCCCAGACGTGTCAGAGTCACCAATATAGTGCCAGGAGATATGGAAGTCGGAGGCGGTGCATCGAAGGTGCAGAAGGGTACTTTAATGAAGGTGTTGTCGGGTCGCAGCCCGGGACAACAAGAGGGAGAGAAAAAGAGGAGGACACAGTATATACAGATAAGAACACATATGTCCGTGTGGGAACAATACCCCCCACTGTAGTTCCATGTATGAATTATGTCCCAGTGTTACCAGTGTTAAAGGTGGTCACCACACACAACTAGTTAACTACTGGCACTAGTTAACTAGTGTCTGCACTAGTTAACTAGTCTGTACTAGTTAACTAGTAGCACCCAGAATCCCTCACTAGTTAACTAGTAAAGGCAAAAGGTTCGCTAGTTAACTATTGACGCCTGTTTGACCTTTGAATAGTTTCTTTAAGAGCTTAAATACACTGTGTTTTAAATACAGTCATATGACAATATTTACAGAAATATAATTATGATCATATGCCTGTGTATCAAATTAGGTAAGAACATTGAAGATTGTGTTAAAATTAGAAAGTTGCCTTAGGACTGCAGACAGGAATAAACGTCCGCTTCAAAACATGTTATTAAACTGCAATTAGAAAGGTGTTTGTTATCACAGTGCTATTCTAATCCAGAGTGACATATGGTGGGTAGAAGGAGGAATAACCCTCTTCAGATCACAGCTTTCCTCTGAGGCTGAGGTATCGCTGTGACTTCCGTAAATATTAGTCTAAGGCACATATGGAGAGGTTGTTTATCTTCATACGGATCTATCGTTACCCTGATTTTAAGATCTGTCCAGTGTTTCAGCTTTATTCATTTCATGAGCACCGCTGATAAAATGTCCCACGATTATATCCGCTACTTTTGTGTCTTGAGTACCGGTGTTAACACACACACAAAGCGGATCAAACGGAAAATAAAATGTTCTCTCTCTCCCTCACAGAGCTGAACTGACCAATCAGAATCTGGGTCCCGCCCTCCTTCATTTGTTGCTCACGAGGTGAACGTGTAAGTTCTTCACGTTCCCTAGTGAGCCATATATGGCAAGCCATTTGAGTATTTATTCCATATCCTTGATATCAGACGGCAGCTGCCTACTCTAGTTGGCTCTTTGATTGAACTTTCAAGATGAATGGTCAAACTAGTTTGGCACTCTGCTTTACTAGTTAAATAAAACATTACACTAGTCACTCTCTTTCAGCAACTAGTGGCACTTTTGTCCGACTATTTACCACATAAGCCTTACTAGTGACGCCAGGAGCAGCACCTGTAGCACCAAAGTCCCAACTTGTAAGCTTTTTGATTAACTATAGTGACCCTCTGACTGTACTAGTGACGCTAAAAGTCTTACGCAGCGTCCACACAGCGGCGTGCGTTGAAGCTTGCCGGTGAGCTTGTCTGAAACTCGACCAACAACCAATCACATGAATCTCCCGCCCCGGACACACAAGCACGCAGTTTGATTGGCTAGAGCTTGTACTGGCATATGATTTGATTGGCTGACGCTTCCGCCGAAGCTTCAAAAGTTGAACATTGCTCAACTTTTGAAGCGAGCAAAGCGAAGCAACACTCCCTCAATGCAGTTCGGCAAAGCGTGACATCACCCCATTCAAAGTGAATGGGCAGAAGCGTTGAAGCTTCAACGCACGCCGCCGTGTGGACGGGCCGTTACAAGTTAATTAGTGCGCTGCAAAAGCTCTGACATGTTAACTAGTTACAAAAAAGAAGCAGAACTAGTTAACTAGTGGCACCCAGAATCACTCACTAGTTAACTAGTAAGGCAAAAGGTTCACTAGTTAACTAGTTGACGCCTCTTTTTACCTTACTAGTTAACTAGTGGGGCTCAAAATGTCTACACGTTAACTCGTGAACCCTTTGCCCTTTACTAGTTAACTAGTGAGATACATTTAAATTCAAAAAAGTGAACTAGTGAGGCTTAAAATGTTCACTAGTAGTACTAGTGGATCCCAAATGTGCACTCGTCAAACTAGTCGCACAGAATGCTAATGAGGAGGAGGGGAAAGAATGCATCGAGGTCTCCTATTGGCCCTAAGCTATAGAGCGCCACCCAGCCCAAATAGTTTCTTTAAGAGTTGAAATACACTGTTTTAAAATACAGTCATACCATATTTACAAAAATATAAAACAAAAGTATTTTTGTAATTATGATCATATTTTCATTTCATTTCAAACCTTTATTTAGACAGATAAATCCCATTGAGATCATTGATCTCTTTTTCAAGTGAGACCTGCTCAAGTAGTTCCACATGAACTGTATATCCAATTAGGTAAGAACATTGAAGACTTTCTTAAAATTAGAAAGTTGCATTAGGACTGCAGACAGGAATATAGATCGTCTTTAAAACATTTCATTAAGCTGCACAGCTGCCGTCTGATAACAAGGATATGGAATAAATACTCAAATGGCTTGCCATAGCCTTACATGTAAGAAAAATGTGTAACGGTCAAAGTCTAACATGTTTATAACCTAACAAAAAATGCCCTCCACTAGTTAACTAGTAAGAAAAACATCTGATGTTAACTAGTGAGATAACTAGTTCACTAGTGAGATAACGTGTGTAACTAGTTAAGAATGGACTTTTTTTTTTTTTTATATAAACCAGTGATTAAAGTATCCTTATCCAGAGTATAGGGCCAACTATAGAAAACCCAGAATTGTACAGACAATTGTACACACTAGAAGAAATGATCCACACCATCATTACCAAAACGGAAGCTGGCACCTCCAATGATTTTTTAAATAAAGCAAAATAGCTGTACATTCACTCTATCAATAAGGGCTCTGCTTCCCTCAGAAATTATAATCATTGGCATAAATCCCAGGATAAACTAAAAGAAAGGAACAAAAAAACTGTAGCCTTGATGTAATTGCTCTGCTCAGTTTGGCGTTTACTTATAAATCAATGCTGGAAGAAGTAGCATAGTCGTCACTGTTCTCTTACAAATGTGCCCCAAACTACAGACTGTAATGTGATTCTGTCATTTATAACCAAAATAACCTCAGCATTGTTTTGGAAAATGTATGCATTATCTTCCTACATACCAATACTGGTCCGTTGACGTGTATAAATCACACATGAAGAAAAAAGGATTTAAAAAAGGGACAATGTGTAAGAAAAGTTACTAACATTAACAACATAATGTCAAGATCAAACTCTGTAGACGTTGTCCACTTCTGTAGCTCCTGACAATTATCAAAATGTACATGGGCTATATCCCCAGATTAGTTGCACATTTCACGATTTTCCCATTATTATTTTAGAGTTTTTGTCTTCAAAAAAAGTAGAGCATGATCATGCCAAACTGTCAAATAGCTTCTTTGAGTCTTAAACTGAGAATGCATCAGTGGTTCAGGAATGTCAAAAAACCTTAGACAGCAGAATCCTTTACAAGATTTAAATCGTATGCAGAGCACTTTTACAGTTCATTAATATTCACAGCCATATGTCATGCTATTCAAATCCACTCCCCCCTTCCCCCCTCCCATCCCTGGAATCACATTCAAAACTGTCTGTGAGAATTAAAAGTGGTGCTCAAAATATGAATACAGGAGAGGAAATGTCATACAAGTTAAGGGCTGGGTTTTGTAAAAAGGGCTAGAGTGATCTTAACATGGAAATGATCTCAGCAGGCGATGTAAGGGGAGAAATCAGCTTGTAAATATGTATACATGTAGTCATTCAAGCACACATGCTCTCCTGTTTGTACATTTTAGTAATATTTTATTCATACAGAGTCAGAGAAAGTCACAAGCTGAATAACCAACCATCTATCCGCCTATTCATCCATCATCTGCAGCTACACAACTCTTTGGCAATTCATCTTTCTGTTTTAACACCATCAGTGTATTGACTAATGACTGTTCTGTGGAAAAATCGAAGCAGAAATAGCACACTCTGACTCAGAGCCTTTAATTGCTCACAGCGATTCTCTCTAGTTCTTTGGCCTTCTTAAACAAGCCAACCATACTTTTTAACTCATCCTTTTTAAAACACAAAGAGAAGTATCCGTGCAGGAGAGCAGACATTTTTGTCTCCAAATTTAGCATTTGACGAAGCCCCTTCCTCACTAGGATCTGATCTGTGAGTTTTTAAAATGCGTGACCTCACACGAACCTGTGTGAATGAGACACTGCATTGCAGAGCTGAGTTTATAACAAAGAGGGTGTTTGTCATTCTGGACCATGCCTGGGTTCAAAGAAATGACATATCCAAGCATCTCTACGGTTTTAAGGGACTATTGTCTGCTATTTACAATGTTTGTATTTGTTTGTATTCATAAACTTTAAATCGTGGTATATTGCAGCACTGAACACCAGAGGCGCAGGAAGATATTTTGAGTGGGGGTGCTGAGGTGCTGGACTCCAGTGAACACTATTACGGGCACTATAGAGCACGCACAAAAGCACTCCCCACACGCAAACACACAGTACACCCGCGACTGTTACAATGAAGGCTCGATAATCAGCTCACGGCATATAGGCACGGGTAAAGTGCTATTTTTTACGAGTGGGGAGCAGACCTCACCTCCTCTAGTGGGGTCTGGGGGGATGCTCCCCCGGGAAGATTTTTTTTAAATATTGAAGTTAAAAGCATCAATCTGGTGCACTTTGAGAGCAACATTAAGAGATCTATGGATAGATCTCTCAACACCCAGATGAAACACTACTGTAAGCAGATGTTCTTTTTCTTTATGGATATTTTACAAATCACTCCCCTTTTCCCCTTTCTTGTTTTACTGCCATATAGTATTTCATAACTGTTTTTCCTTTATTCTCTTATTTTTTTTATAATTATAGTGATCATATGAAGGTGTGCCGCGGAAATAATCTTTTGAATAATTTGTGACCAAACCGTTTGAGACCCACTGAGTGAACTTAGACTAAAGTTAACTATCTAAACACTCAGAGAGTCCTTTAGCTCACCTGAGCCTCTCAGTCTGAGAGGAGAGCTCTCCTCCAGCTTGTTGTGGAACAAACAGCTCCGTTAGTGCAGGAACTCAGGGGGCCGGGCTCGAGGGCAAAGACCGCGGCTGGGAAACTCAGGGGGCCGGGCACAAGGACAGGCAGGAGCTGGTGGAACCCCTGGCGGGTCAGGCGTAGACGGAACTCTGGACGGAACATGGGCCGGCGTCAGTGGGACCCCGGACGGAGTAAGAGTTGGTGTCGACGGGATCCCCAACAGCACAGGACATAGAGTTGGCAGGACCTCCGACGAAAAAGGTGTCGGCTGGACCCCCAACGGCACAGGACATAGGGTTGGCAGGACCCCCGGCAGAAGAGTAGTCAGCGGGACCTCCAACGGCACAGGACATAGGGTTGGCAGGACCCCCGGCAGAAGAGTAATCGGCGGGACCCCCAACGGGACAGGACATGCAGTTGGCTGGACCCCCAGCGGAACCTCCAACGGACCTGGACATTGGGTAGGGACTTGAGAGGGGACTCGAGAGAAGACTTGAGAGGGAACGAGAGAGATGACTTGAAAGAGGACTCGAGAGGGAACTTGAGAGGGAACTCGAGAGGAGAGTCGAGAGGGGACCTGAGAGGGGACTCGAGAGGAGACTCGAGAGGAGACTTGAGAGGGAACTCGAGAGGAGACTTGAGAGGTGACTCGAGAAGGAACTTGAGAGGGGACTCAAGAAGAGACTTGATAAGTGACTTGAAAGGGGATTTGAGAGGAGACTTGAGAGGTGACTTGAGAGGGGACTTGAGAGGTGACTTGAAAGGGGACTCGAGAGGGGACTTGAGAAGTGACTTGAAAGGGGACTCGAGAGGGGACTTGAGAGGGGACTCGAGAGGAGACTTGAGGGGAGACTTGAGAGGAGACTTGAGAGGAAACTTGAGAGGAAACTTGAGAGGGAACTGGAGAGGTGACTTGAGACGGCCGGTACGCCGACAGGACTCGGGGAGCTGGCGTCGGCTGGAGAGCCAACAGGAGACGAGGTGCTGGAGTCGACCGGTACGCCGACAGGACACGGGGAGCTGGCATCGGCCAAAGAGTCAACAGGTGACGAGGAGCCAGAGTCGGGACCATGGCTGCTGGGCCCGGTACTTGAGCCGGAACCATGGCTGGAACTGGGGCCGGAACCATGGCTGCATGGGCCGGTTTCCGGCAGCCGGAACCATGGCTGTGGGAACCGGAACTGAAGCCTGGATCATGGCTGTGTGGGCCGGTTCTGGAGCCAGAAACATGGCTGCAAGGTCCGGCTCTGGAGCAGGGACCATGGCCGCCGGGGCCGGCACCGGAGCCGGAACCATGGCTGCCGTGCAAGGAACCGGAACACGGAACCATGGCCGCGTGGGATGGTACTGGAGCATGGTACCACGGCTGTGTGGGCCAGCACTGGAGCACGGAACCATGGCTGTGTGGACCGGTACTGGAGCAGGGACCATGGCTGCTGGGGCCGGCACTGGAGCCGGAACCATGGCTGCTGGGACCGGTACCTGAGTACGAGCTGGCTTCCTGACCTTGCGTCTTTTAGAGGTCTTCTGGAGGCTCCGTGGACCTCCAAACGCTAGGCGGGATCCCAAGAAAGGGTCCGAGAATGGAGACTGGCACTCAGGGCTACGAGAAAAAACTCTGAGAAACTCAGGCAACGAGCTTCTCAACCATGGCACGTTGTCCACCTCCATTTGAGACTTTTTGAGGACAGCCTCTTTGTCCCTTTTAGCCGAGGTTCTACTCCATTCAGCATAATGACACTGAAGAGTGTACTCTAGGGAGACCAAGTCCAAATAAAAATATGCTGGGTTCATTGTAGGTCGGTTCATTCTGTTAGGAATCGTGGAAAAAGGTAGGACCCAAATGCAGACTACAACATTTTTTTTAAAATTATTTAAAAAGCTGAAAAAACACAAAAACATGGCATGAAAAACACAGTACATTAGCACAACCACACAAAACTGACCGTGACCAACAAGGAGGGAGACAGGAGAGACTAACAAGAAGCATGAGGGAGGACAAACAAACAATGAACAGACAGGGGAACACAGGAAGAGGCAAGGCAAGTTTATTTATATAGCACCTTTCAACACAAGGCAATTCAAAGTGCTTTACAAAAAACGAAAGACATTAAGACAATGGCATTTAAAATCAGTCATTAAAAAGAAAAGATAATAAAATAAACATTAAAAGAAAAAAAAATACATGGACTCCTCCCCTCTCCCCCTCTCCTGACAGCCTGTCAGTATCTCATGCAGCTCACTGATCCAGTAATGAGTGACCCGACAGTGAAGAATACATATATTTATAATGACTAGTTTAGCTTGTTCCAGAGGTAGATAAAATAGCTAAGTGTAAGTGTGTTTGGTCTAACTCTTGTGTGTTTCGCTGCACTTACCGGTCCGGCAGGCGGAGCTGCAGGATTTCTGCTTCACACACGTTGTATTCCACTATTTTACGGTCTTTTTTGGACACCTTAAAATAATGCCAGACCGGTGAAGCCATTTTGGCGAGCTTGTTTTGCCGCACACAGAGAAAAGTGTCATGTATTTTACGTCATGCGATCGGCTCTCGCGATCGGCATGTTTAGAGAGCACCGATCGATCGGTAGAGAGTGAGTATCGGCCGATATCGATCGGTGACCGATCGATCGGAGCATCCCTAATAATAACTGAACGCTGCTTTACCATGTTTAGTTCTGACTCTGGGGACAGAAAGCTAACCAGTCCCTGAAGACCTGAGAGATCTGGATGGTTCATAATTTAGCAGTAGGTCAGAAATGTATTTTGGGCCTAAACCATTCAAAGCTTTATAAACCAGCAGCAGTATTTTTGAAATATATTCTTTGACACACAGGAAGCCAGTGTAAAGACTTCAGAACAGGAGTGATGTGATCCACTTTCTTAGTGGTAGTGAGGACTTGAGCAGCAGCGTTCTGAATTAGCTGCAGCTTTCTAATAGATTTTGTAGTGAGACCTGTGAAGACACCATTGCAGTAGTCCAGTCTACTGAAGATAAAAGCATGGACAAGTTTTTCTAAATCCTGCTGTGACATTAGTCTTTTAATCCTAGATATATTCTTTAGGTGATAGTAGGCTGAGTTAGTAACTGTTTTAATGTGACTGTTGAAACTCAGGTCAGAGTCCATGACTACACCTAGATTTCTGGCTTTATCTGTTGTTTTGAACATTGCAGACTGAAGCTCAGCGCTAACTTTTATACGTTCTGCCTTGGCTCCAAAAACCATTACCTCAGTTTTATCTTTGTTTAATTGGAGAAAGTTCAATTGATTTGTTCAATGCACTTACTCAGTGTTTGAATTGGAGCATAGTCTCCTGGTGAAATTGTTACGTAAATGTGTGTGTCATCCGCATAGCTATGGTAACTTATGTTGTTGTTTTTCATTATCTGAGCCAGTGGTAGCATGTAGATGTTAAAGAGAAGAGGCCCCAAGATGGAGCCTTGAGGTACCCCACATGTCATATTTGTCAACTCAGATGTGTATTTACCTATAGAAACAAAGTTGTTTCTGTCCTTTAAGTAGGATTCAAACCAATTTAGAACTGTTTTTGAAAGTCCCACCCAGTTTTCTAGTCGGTCGAGTAATATGTTGTGGTCAACAGTGTCAAACGCTGCACTGAGATCTAATAATACTAACACTGAAGTTCTGCCACTGTCTGTGTTTAAGTGGAAGTCATTGAAGACCTTTACAAGAGCAGTCTCAGTGCTGTGGTTTGGACGAAAGCCTGACTGGAACACATCGAAACAACTATTTAAATGCAAGAAATTACTCAACTGTTGAAAAACAACTTTTGATTTTACCTAGAAATGGCAGGTTTGATATGGGCCTGTAATTGTTCATTACTGAAGCATATAGATTATTCTTTTTTAAGAGCGGGTTATCAAATCAAATCAAATCAAATCAAGTTTTATTTATATAGCACATTTAAAAACGATGTTTGGTCGAGCCAAAGTGCTGTACAAGTAATAAAAACAATTTACAAACAAAAGACAGTCATTGCAACAGCAAATATAAAAACAAAACACACGGAACAGTCAGGAGTCGTGCTCCGCTCTAACTAGAAGGCCTGAGAGAAGAAGTGGGTCTTAAGTGTGGATTTAAAAACCCCTAGGGTCTGGGCCGACCTCACATGGAGGGGCAGAGTGTTCCAGAGCCTGGGGCCAGCTGCTGCGAAGGCTCGGTGCCCTCGGGCTTTGAGCCTGGTCTTGGGCACTACCAGCAGCAGATGGTCAGCAGACCTTAAAGCTCTGGCTGGGGTGTAGCGCTGGAGGAGTTCAGCTATATAGGCCGGAGCCAGCCCATTTAGTGCTTTAAAAACAAATAAAAGGATTTTAAAATCAATTCTGTACCGAACTGGAAGCCAGTGCAGTGAGGCCAGAATTGGGGTGATGTGGTCACGCTTTTTATGGCCAGTCAGCAAACGTGCAGCTGCGTTCTGGACTAGCTGCAGGCGTTTAATTGATGCCTGGTCCATACCCATATACAGAGCGTTGCAGTAGTCCAGTCTCGAGGTCACAAAGGCGTTAATAACCCTTTCCAGGTCTTTAAAAGATAAATACGACTTGGTTTTGGCCAAAAGTCTTATTTTAAAAAAGCAGTATTTGACTACGCTGCTGACCTGCTTGTCGAATTTAAAAGTACTGGAGAAGGTCACCCCAAGGTTCGTGACCGAGGGGAGGATGTTTTGTTGGAGGGAGCCCAGAATATCAACCTGGGAGGCTGGAGGTTGGGGTCCAAAAAAGATGACCTCAGTCTTGCTTTCGTTGAGGTTTAGAATGTTTTTGCTCAGCCAGGATTTTATCTCAGTTAAGCAGTCCATCAACTGTTGTAATGAGTGTGTGACACTTGCTTCGAGAGGGAGATATATCTGTACATCGTCGGCGTAGCAGTGGAAGGGAATATTATGTTTTGTGAGAATTGAGCCTAGGGGCAGTAAGTACAGTAGGAAAAGGATGGGGCCCAGAATCGAGCCTTGGGGAACCCCACAGGTAAGAGGGGCTTTTGCGGAGGAGAAGGCACCTAGCTGCACAGCGAAGCTACGGTCTGTCAGGTAGGACCTGAACCATGCAAGGGCAGAGCCTGTGATGCCAGCGGACTGTTCAAGCCGTGACAACAGGATGCTATGGTCCACAGTGTCAAAAGCAGCTGTCAGGTCTAACAGCACCAAGACAGCTGGGCTACCTGAGTCGGCGGCTAAGAGCAGATCATTAAAACTCTTAAAAGGGCTGTTTCAGTGCTGTGCATGGGTTTGAAGCCAGACTGAAACTTTTCGTGGATTCCATGCGTGGTTAAAAAAGACTGCAGCTGGGCGTAGACTACTCTCTCCAGGGCTTTTGATAAAAAAGGTAGCTGGGAAATGGGCCTAAAATTTTCGAGAAAGGAGGGGTCGAGATGTTTCTTTTTAAGTAATGGCTTAACCACGGCATGTTTGAAGGCAGCAGGGACACATCCTGAGCTAAGGGAGGTGTTTACAATTAATAAAATACTTGCTCCAACTGAATCTAAAACGTCTCTGAGAAGGACTTAATGGGTTTATGACTACAGTTTTCAGGGCCTGTGGAAAAATACCTGAGTGAAGAGATTTGTTTACTATATGAAGTAGATCTGAGGCCATGCAACGAAAAACATCTTTGAAAAATCCTGTTGGAATAATATCAAGGCAGCAGGAGGAGAATTTCAGAAGTTGAATAATGTCCTCTAGGTTTTTATCATTTATCTGATGGAATTGTGTCATGGTGTTTGAATTGGTATTAGGTGGACATAGGGACAACACATTTGCTGTACCTGATTCAGAGGCACTGACTGCTTGTCTGATTTTCTGAATTTTGTCTGTGAAAAAGGAGGCAAAATCCTTGCATGCCCTGGTGGATAGAAATTCAGAGGCTACTGACACTGGGGGGTTAGTTAGTCTGTCGACGGTAGCAAACAAGGCACGTGCATTGTTTTTGTTTTTGGTAATGATGTCAGAGAAGAAAGACTGTCGTGCGTTTTTCAATTCCAAATTATAAAGGCCAAGTCTCTCTTTATAGATTTCAAAGTGAACCTGGAGATTTGTTTTTCGCCACCTACGTTCAGCTTTTCGACACTCACGGTCATGGCCTTTCTCCATGGAGATATTTTCTTCCCAGTCACTTCCTTTACCTTAGTTGGAGCAATGGCATCTATAACATTTTGAATTTTTGAATTAAAACGATCTACTAGCTCATTTACTGAGATGTTAGCAGGGGCAAGAGTGGAAGAAAGATTCTGAGTCAACATTTCCCTAGTATTTTCAGTTAAATATCGCTTTGTGGTTACCTCTTTTTGAACATTTTTGTGAACAGAAATAGAGCTCTCAAAGAACACACAGGAATGATCAGAGAGTGCAACATCAGTCACCACAACCTTAGAGATATTCAGACCCTTTGAGATAATTAAGTCCAGAGTGTGCCCCTTATTGTGCGTGGGCTCCGTCACATGCTGAGTCAGTCCATAGTTATCAAGAACACAAAACAGTTCTTTAGCCCCTCTGTCCTGGGGGTTGTCAACATGGATGTTAAAATCACCAACAATGACTAGACGATCAAAGTCAATACACACTGTGGAGGAAACTTCTGTGTAGCATTTCTTTGGGAGTCACCGACTCAGGAAGGAGACACGGGATGAGCAGGAGTTCTGATGTCAAACACTGAGATTTAATACAAGCATCGGCCGGAGAAATTCACATCACAAGTCACACAGTCAAAGGTTCTGACTGCACGGGTGGATTGCCATGTCAAATCTGAATCAGCCTATCTCTCGACTAGACCTTTAACTAGTTTACAGAGAGTCAACCCACATGTTGGGGGAAGATATACGTGAACACCTGGAGGCACTGAATCACCTATCGGACTCTAATGGCTCTGTGGCCGAGAGTTGACCGGTCATAAAACTATTAATGTCAACAATAGCAGAAACTTCCCACTCCTTAAGACAGATAACAGACTTAGGGTTGGTCGTAAAACGTCGACAGGCCGAAAGGTCAAATATCTTAAGTAAAGATAAAATTATTCTCTACCACACACTATAGACGGCAGTTCAGTAAAGTCATCAAAAAAGCTTGCACAGTATTTGGGTGGTCTATAGATATTTAGGAACAGAGCTCGAGAGGAGCATTTCAGCTGAAGGGCCACATATTCAAAAGAAGCAAAGTTCCCATAAGATGTCTTCCTGCATTGAATGGAATCATTGAACAAAATAGCAACTCCACCTCCTCTCTTATGCATTCTTTCCTGACTCATAAAACTAAAGTTGGGAGGGGTTGATTCGATAAGAACAGCTGCACTGTTATTTTGTTCAATCCAAGTTTCTGTTAAAAACATAAAATCGAGATTGTGCTCAGTGATAAAATCATTGATTAAAAATGTTTTTCCTGCCAAAGACCTGACATTTAATAAAACTAGTTTAAGTTCGTTAAACACACTATCAGTCAGGTTTTTTGTAACAAGCTGTGGCTGACATGGAATCACTGCTAAATTAGATAAACTCACACAAACGTTTGAGCGCTTCCTGTATCTAAGATGATTCACCGCTCTTAATCTATTACCTATCAACACAGATATCGGCAAAGCTACTGGCAGGCAGGGCCCTGGCATGTCCTGGAAAGAGTTGAGAGTGCCATATGCCCTTGAGCCTGGACCCAGCACATATCAATAAGAGTTTGTTGCGTTTTGTACACACACATCCTTATCAGGCTTCGGAGACTGCAGATGCTTTCTTGAAGGGAGGGGAGGTGGTTGACGTAGGCACGGTGATGGAGATGGGGGAGATGGTGCGGGGGTAGAGGACATGCTGCCAGGGGGGGGAGGTGGTTGACGTAGGCACGGTGATGAAGACGGGGGAGATGGTGCGCGTCTCTGCAGTGATTTTGGTGGGCGTCATTGAGGAGCGGGAGTAAAGGACATGCTGCCAACCCTGCGTATCGCCTTAGTTTGGTCTTTGAACTCCAGGAAGGAATCGGTGCCAACCCTCTGCATCTCCTTTGTGTGTTCAGCGATCTCCAGGAGGGTGGGCAAGGGTGAAAGGGTGAACGGAGAGAGCTGTGGGGTGAAGGAGGAGTATCCTCAGAGGTGATAGGGGGGGTGAAGGGCGGTGGAGACTCCTCCATTTGTCTCCCATAATCAAGACATTCCTCAGGCGGGTGCAGTGATAGATTTTCAAGGTTTTCTGAGTGATGTGTTGTGCCTTTCTCTTGTTTTGATTCGTCTCGTTGCTTGTCCTTGGCAAAGGGAACAGATTGATGACGTAGGCAGTTGAATACGTTAGAGATAAACAATTTCACTCCTGACTTGTTCAGACAAACTCCATTTGCCTTAAAAAGATGTCTGCGGTCCCAGAAAAAGTTAAAGTTGTCAATAAAATTGACAAGATTGCATTTAGAGAGCTGACAGAGAGCTGAAACAACGACAGGATAACAAGACACAGGTGGGAACAGAACAGCAAAATAACACCCAAAACAAGACAGACTAAACTAAAAACGTGACATGACATTAGGATTGTGACAGTTATTTTAGATTTGGTACTTAAGTATATTTGGATGTTAAATCTGTTTTTCTTTTAGTAAAAATGTTGAATGCAGGAATTGTACTTGTAACAGAGTATTTCTACGGTGTTAATACTTTTACTCAAGCAAAATATCTGAGAACTTCTTCCACCACTGAAAGCTTGCAGGATGCAGGATATCAATGACTGAACTGCTTTTCCTTCCGGGAAAAGATTGTCCCACTCTTGACCTGACGATCAACATCGGCCCCTCTGTTGTTTCCCCGACTCAGACTGCAAGGAATCTGGGTGTGACCCTAGATAACAACCTGTCCTTCACTGCAAACATCGCTGCTACAACTCGTTGCTGCAGATATACGCTGTACAACATCAGGAAGATTCGTCCCCAGCTGACCCAGAAAGCCACCCAGGTTCTGGTCCAGGCTCTCGTCACCTCACGCCTAGACTATTGCAACTCCCTCCTGGCTGGTCTACCTGCATGTGCCATCCGACCTCTTCAGCTCATCCAGAATGCAGCGGCTCGTCTGGTCTTCAACCTTCCAAAATTTTCCCACACCACTCCGCTCCTTCGCTCCCTTCACTGGCTCCCGGTAACTGCTAGAATCCACTTCAAGACACTAGTACTTGCATACCATGCTGCGAATGGATCTGGCCCTTCCTACATCCAGGACATGGTTAAACTGTACACCCCAGCGCGTGCACTCCGCTCGGCATCAGCCAAACGACTCGCTGCACCCTCGCTGCGAGGTGGACCCAAGTTCCCATCAGCAAAAACACGTGGATTTGCTATCCTGGCTCCAAGATGGTGGAATGAGCTCCCCATTGACATCAGGACGGCAGAAAGCCTGCACATCTTCCGGCGCAGACTGAAAACTCATCTCTTTCGACTCCACTTCGAGCGATAGAATTACTAACAAAGCACTTATATACTAACATAGGACTGGCTTATCTATAGCCAGCTGACAAAGCACTTATATACTAACATAGGACTGGCCTATCTATAGCCAGCTGAGTAGCACTTGAAATGTGTGGCTCTATGATACCTGCTGTACTTATATGATTCTGTTTTTCTTCTGGGCTGTGTCTTCCTGGTCGTATGTACTTATTGTAAGTCGCTTTGGACAAAAGCGTCAGCTAAATGCAATGTAATGTAATGTAATGTAATGCAGTCGGCAGACATGATGGGCTTTTTACGCTTAAATTAAAACAGAGCAATAACTATGATTTGAAATGCATCTCAGTGCTAAGGCTGAGAGTTATCTTTTTCTCGAGTTCCTGACCTTTTGACTCATCCTCAGGCTTAGGATGGAAGTATTCTGGTGTAGGTGGGCCGGAGGGAAGCTGAGCAATGCTTCAAACTCTGTGCAAGAAAAAAGGCCAGGCTGAAGATGGCTACAGGTGAAGTGGGCACAAACGGGGACATCTGAAGCCCCCGGGAGTGAAACCCTGGATAAAGATGTGGAAAACAGCATGAGAACAAGAGTCATCCGCCCAAGGCACCAAAGAAGTGGCTGGAGGCTCAAGCATTTATTTGCATAATGTCATAACAATATGTAGGAGGATGCTGAGCTATTTAGCCATATTTCAGTTTATGATCTAAATGACCAAGTCCTGTTTTATTGGATTCAGCAGAGTAATTATAACCCACTTCAAACACATGACATATAGAGATAGAGAAAACCGTTCTGACTGGTAGGGAAGTAAAAAAGGTTGGTGCATCATTACACAACAAGCTACTGATATCAATGAAATGGCAAAGACTTTGATCCAGGTTTTAATCAGATCCCCCATGAGGAGTTGACACCAGAAAGTGTTAAACTTGAATATCATAAACCACAAAATGTGAAGGAGACAGTCATTGGTAGGATACCACGATGCTGAGAAGTGCCCCCAATTTGTTCAAATACCATTAACGGCAAAATCCATTTAAAAAAGACCTGTGATATAGATGACTTGGCAAGCTCTTTAACATGGGTTTAAGCTAAATGTGTTTGACTGATATTGGCTTCATGTTTCTCTAATTTGACAAGTTCTACATCCCAACTAACGAAATAATTTGAAGAATTGACACTGCCGTATTTAGATATCCAAACCCAGGTTCCAAAAAAAGATGGTGTGACTGAACTAAGGCAAGGTTTTGGTGGAAATTCAGTAATTGTTTAAAGAGATTTCTTAATGTAGAAAGGAATTTTTTCACTTGTTACACTATGTTTCTTCTGCTGAAGCCTATACAGTAGAAAATACTTTTGTTATCTTAAGCACTTGAAGGTGTGAAAAATGTAGCTAACTGTTTGGTTTAACAGCCACTTTGTGCAACACCTCACAATATTTGAAACTGCAGTGTTTGTCTCAACATACATCCTAAGCAACCGTCTCTGAGGAACAACTCCCCGACCGTGGTGCCTTTTTGGTTCAACCTGTACCTTACAATATGTCAAATCTCTCACCACATGCTGTGAGGTATGAATAAATGTTGTCAGTTGCTATTTGCATTGCAACTCTATCTCCCACTGAAATGCTAAAGCTGGAAGATCCAAACTGCCATGTTCTCCTTTCTCAGCTTTTATTTGAAAATTCCTCTTATTAGGAATTAAACCTCTTCTGATTGATAAAACGTTTTGGTATACGTTATATGTTTGTGTTATGTGTAACGTTGCTGCCTTCTTGGCCAGGTCAGCATTGAAAATGAGATTCTATCTCAATGCTTTTATCTGGTTAAATAAAGGTTAAATAAAAAAATAAAAAATAATCAGGATTGGTATTTTTCACCCCTCTCAATACCTCTTTCTTGGCTCCTGTTTTTGTGTGGCTTTTTTATGTATGTTTTCAACTGTATATGTATCTGTTCTTTGACTGAACCTGAAGCAAATCCCACATGTTCTAACCTGAATAAGAATAGTTGACCTTGACCAAAACAATAAAGAAATACCATCTGCTATCTTAACTCTTTGTTGTAGGAGGAGAGAAGCTTTCTCCCTTTATAATCTCATAGCACAAAGTTCATCCGAGGTCCACAAGTGGTCGTATTCTTTTTAAAAGCTATAAGGATTTTAATATAAAGCATGTCATTTCTAAGCAATTCCACTCTTCTTATCAGCAGTCTCCACCTTTCTTTAGCTGTTCAAAGAAACTAAAAGCTTCCCTGTTTGACTGATGCACTTTTAACTCTGATACGCTTTCTTAAATATAAATTAAAAGGGGAGGTAATGTCACAGGGCTTCATTTTGTTAATCATTAAATCCAAGGTTACTGTCTCTATATTTAACTTGTTGCCCAGTAGAGCTGTTGTGGTCAAACCTATGGTTATAGAGCTTGGAGGCCAAGTCCAGGTTTGCTTTAGGAGGAGGTGAAGTTTATTCCTGCCCTACATGCACCTTTACTCAGCATGTAGGACAACCTTATAGCACAGCAATGGTTGTTAAAAATGTTGTGTCTATTGAATAGTTTTGCACTGTAAACCAGCATATTACAGACAGAATTACTTGGAAACAAAGTGGTGACATTCAGATTTAATTTAAGGGCAAATGTCAAAGAACAGCTAGCATTTTTAGTCAATGTTTTTGGAGACGGAAAGTAATAGAAGAAGTAAACAAATATATTGAAAATGTAGTTGCAACGCTTTTATAGAGCCTATGGACGTTGATCGTTTCTATCTTTCGTGATAATGTTCAGCCTTTAGGTGTTTTCTATGTTTTTTTTGATGGGTCATTTTCCTGCTGCCCCTTTAAATTCTTGCCATAAAAACTTAAATATTTTCACATCACTGTGTAAAAGTTATTTTACTGCAGCTTTTTCTATATAAATGACTATGACGCTCTCACTGATCAAAGCCTTTTATAGATGTAACTAATCCCCAGGTGTTAAGACTGAGTGTAGATCAAATCTGCAGTCTTTAGTAGCATTGTGCCGTATGCTTAAGAGCCACTAATGAAAGCCGTGCAGCTCATTCACTGGCACCAATTCATTTCACAATATATTACACAAGCAGTCGTCTGACGCATCTACATGTATTCGGAAATAGCCATCTTGAATGCAACATGTCATACACATTATCACTTTTATGCATTTGTGAATTATTGAAAGAATATTAATAGTAACACATCTGTTCATTTCAGTAATGAGATAAGGTGAGAGTTTTGTAATTATATACCATGCACGTATGTATATTTGGAGAGCTATTCAGGGAAAGTTTGGAAATGTTGAAATAGCCGGAGTTAAGGTTGAAATACAGATATAATTAACATAAACTCTCCCTCACCTCTTGAAGAAATGTAGTGGCACTAATTATATCTAAAGGGCAGGGGGGCAGAATGATAGCCAAAGGGTTCTCCTGTTAAATGGTGTGTCATGATAAGCTTAGCTTTTTGGCCCAGTAGATAAACGAAAGAACAGAAAAGAATGAAAGATTTGATACCATCAGGCTACAAACATGCAGTAAGCAGCAAAGCAGAAGGGGAAGGTTGATCAGTGATGCAAAGTAAAACCTTGAATTAGCAGAGGTTCATCCTGAATATTAAAATATTTTAAGGTGGGAGGTTTACACGTCGTTCATATGCGGATAGCTGACTACAAGTCTGGTGGAAGCCACCCACATATAGATGTGATTTAGTTAGGGATAATCAAGCTGTTGAAAAACTGGCAAGAATATACTGCAACAATCAGGTCTAGACAGTTGTAAATACCTATTTCATTGTTGAATTGCCCTTGAAGAGGTAGTGCTTTACAATTATGCGTTCGGTGTTTTTGTGATAAGAGATTTTGGACAGCAGTGTTGTTATTCGCTAAAGCAAGTGGCGTTTTATGTTGAAGCACCAATCCATGATGGGTGTACAGAGTCCCATTAGCCACCTGTCACATCATGAGTCCACACAATTCTCGTTATGGTGTGGGCAATAGTGTTCAATCTACAATGGAATAGAAAAAATGCAGTATAAGGAAAATGACTTTAAGGGGAATTTCACCTTTCATTAGATGGGTATAAAATGGCAGCAACCCAGAACCATTCAGTTACAGTTTTAAGGGCCACCTTGACGCCCCTTAGGTGATAATAAAACCGGCTTTATGAATTCAAGGGGGCTGGCAAAGGAACCATTGCATATACAGGACGACACAGAATCCCCAAGGTCAAAGAAGCAAGAGAGAGCAACTCTGCAAACAAACACAGCAGATGTTGGTCCTCCGAGTCTGATCAATGGCTGTGGCTGTTTGATCTAGCCAGCAGCCAATAAACACTGCTGTGAGCAGCATTTATCATTCCCTGCAATGTGCGATTAATGAAGTCTGAAAAATGGCTACCACTCATTAGCATCAACTGACCCCTGCAGATTGAAATGATTGGTCGTGCTTACTATTTGTCACCCTCGGTCAAAACGAGCGTCTCAACAAATCGAGTGACACGACCTGCAAATCTACTGCCAGTTCACACCCTGTAAACCTCATGAGTAGGAATATGTGTGAGGTGGTGTACAGCATATCAAACTGATACAGATTACTTTTATATTGCTACTTAATTAGCTGCTAATTCATTAATTGTGAGTACATGTCTATACATGTCTCTATTTATAACTCATACATATTTAATTACTTCAATTTAAATGTGGGAAGATTTGATTAGTCTGTCATCTTTAGAAATATGGTGTTGTCTTATTTCATTTACTTTCTGTTGCCATTACTAATAATATTTAATAATAGTGATCATTTTAAACTTTATTTATTTAGTATGTTCTTGCTTATTCAAAAGGTTAAGATTTCAATGTGCACATAAGAAACATAAACAACAATAGAATAAAATAAACAACAACATCATGAAAACATAAACATCCAAATCTTTAATACAACATACTAAATATTCATAACATTTCTATAAAATAAAGTTTTAAGAAGAGAATTGAAGAAGGCTAATTATTTGGCATGTCTTATTTCTAAAGGTAGAGTTATCCGAAGAAATATCCCCATCACTTTTGGTCACAAGCCAAGATGGGGGGGGGGGGACCTGCAGAGCTGCATCCACTGACGCAAGGCAACGCCCAGGCACACAGAGGGTCAATCAATCATTGATATACTTTGGAGAAAGGCCATTTAATGCTTTAAAAGTGATCAATAAAATATTGAAGAAGTACCAAAGTGGCAGTAGTACATGCGAGAAACGATAATAGCATGACATGTAAATTGGAGGAAGATAAAAATAACTGATTCGTCTTAGCTCAAAGAAGCATAGATCTTCGTCAAATATGCCACGTTTTTCTAGCAGCTTTCTACATATTCTTTAAGTGAACCAAGCTTGCTGTGTGAGCCAAGCTGATGGAGTATGTTGATATGTTATGTAGGACCTTCAGCAGTTGCTAGCCTTTAACTAATGGCTACATTTAAATGAAATAGAGACATCCTACGTATTAGGATAGTATTAAAGACTGTATGAATAGATTACATGTGTGCATCCCTGTAAGTCCCTAGTGAGGATAGGCAATGAATAGCATGTGGAAATACTGGATTCCGCCAGTAAATAAAAGGTATACTTTAAATAAAGGATGTAAACACAATGAACGCTGTAAAAAGCTAACTTCATGAAGAGTTTTAAAATATCGTATAACTCAATAGAGCTGAAGTGGGGACATATATTGATAAATATGAGATATAAGAACAAATACAGTCTTAGATTTTGGATATCATAATACCCTTGTCTTTTCTTAGTTTAAAATACATAATAAGAAAGTGATGTTTTTATGAAGATACCAGACGTGTAGCTTCTCTATTATTTGCATTCCCCCTCCTCGTCAATAAATACACATTACTTATCATTATGTGTAAACATTGGCATCTTTAAATATTTGTTGAAAGCAGTCAACCCGAGAAAGTGTCACAATATTGAGAAAGCTGGTTGAAAATATTGTGATACTTAATATTAAATCATATTTCCCAGCTTACTTTGATAGCTTACAAGAGTTTCAAACATTGTTCTCATGTTTATATCCAAAGAGATTTCAGTCTAGAGATGAACATGAATTCATTCCTCTGTAATTCCTTAGAGTGGCCGTCTCAGAGATAGACTTTGACAACCCTGACCTACCCTGTTGACAGATATGGTGGAAAAAACATTCTGAATTACTCTGAGTCAGTTCAAACATGTAGGTTGCCTTTTAAATGTCACCCAACTTTGTGCCCTCGTTTTAAAAGGCTGACGTCAGAACTCAAGAAACGTGTCCGGGGTGATTTCTGTCCATGAAAGCCAACATTTCCATGATAATTCCATATCAATCTAGATGAGAGAAAAGCTACTTCTCCAACAGATCAAGCACACACACTACGCTGTAAGCGGTTAACCTAGTCGTAATGAGCAGGTCTTCCAACTGGCCTACTGCCAAAATGAAAGAGCCTCTCTGCAATCAAGCATGAGTACGGACATTGTTAGCGACTGAATGGAGCACTTAAAAAAAAAGAATTCAGCAAGATTACAGGTAATTATGACATAAAAAAAATGGCTTATAGTCGAGTGATTTTTTTAAAACAACACAAAAACAACCCCTTTCCACTTAATCATCAACCCTTCTGCATTAATTTTCACGATGACAAATTATTTTACACCTGTATTTTTATAGCACAACATCCATTTCTATTTTCTGTTTCTCATCTATTTTTCATACCATCTGTTTATGGACAGTTTAACCCACCTGCCTCTCCCTGCTCTCGAATAACATACTAGCTGATGCATCGACTAACCCCGGCACTCACACTGTTCGTGGCAGAAATGGATAATGCTTCTGATATCATTAACGTTGAAATGAAACGTGGTGTGAAATCAGCTTTGTATTTATCAGTGGCACTGTGAATGACATGATTGCACCCCAGAGAGTCAGTGCAATGAAGGAATAATCCACAAATCTGCATCACCATGTCGATGAATCATCCCTATTCTAAGTATTCTGCACACAACATTTGCTGAAGAGATTTATGTGAAGGTTGTGTAGGGGAGTGGATGGATGGCTGGGTGGAAGAATGACTTACATGAGACGAAGAAGTGTTGTGGCACAAAGACAACTCCGACGTTATTTCACCCAACACATCCATCCAGTCCATCCATGATGCCAGCCTTTGTAAATGAAAAGCTTTGACGCACAGATGGAAAACACAGATCCAACTCGATTGTGTTGTTAAATTATGTAAAATCCCATCTTCAACAGATGTTTGAAGTGACATGATAGAGCTGGAAATTGCATCTCAACATCACTAATGTGAGTCCTTCATAATTCTAACTACAAAAGCATTTATCTTAGTTGACGCTCAATGAAATCTGTTGAAACTGATAAGTGAATATATCTGATGCACCATGAAAGTATCCCAGTGAAGCAAGGCCTCAATATTTCAGTCAGAATGTGTTTAATGGTGATCTGATTTCTATATACACACAAACACACACACACACACACACACACACACACACACACACACACACACACACACACACACACACACACACACACATTTCTCTTGATATTAATGCAAATTAGTTAGTTCTGTCTGAAGGTCTGAAGGAGATGGTGTTTATAAAAGCACAAGAATATCCCAAAGCTCTATATCACCTTTAATTATTCCATATGATAAATAGCTGAAGGGACATGAAATCCTTACTGTTATGCTGTTTTGAGTTAAAGTTTTAAATACATCTGTATAGAATGAGATTTAATATTCAGAATAATATTCATAGGATTAATATTCAGTATTCTACAAAGCATTATGGTCTTTTGAAATAAATAAACATTAAACTTCCAGACTCTATAAGTATCAACAGGGGCACTGATAATATAATGTCCAGCAGGCTGTGGCCACACGCCCTTTCCCTGCATTGTGAATGAAAAAAAGTGAAATACCAAGTCATTAACAAGCTTCTGTGCTTCTAAGAGCAGGTAATTTTAACTAATGCTCCCTATAAATACTTATCTGTGGGAGTATTTGCGAATGATCTGAGTGATCACTGTGTTGTAGCCACAATTAGGTAATTAACACTAAGGTCCAAAAGGTTAAACCTCGTATTATCATTAAGAGAGACATAACACATTTTGTGGAGCATGGTTTTGTACATGATCTGTTTGGGTTTGATTGGGGAAAAATCGATCTGTGTGCTGATGTAGAAACTGCATGGTCTTATTTTTATCTTGGTTTTATGGAGATCATTACATTACATTACATTACATTACATTGCATTTAGCTGACGCTTTTATCCAAAGCGACTTACAATAAGTACATACGACCAGGAAGACACAACCCTGAAGAAAACAGAATCATATAAGTACATCAGGTATCATAGAGCCAAACATTTCAAGTGTTACTCAGCTGGCTATACATGTCAAAAGTGTAAAGTCGAAGTACTATTTGTCAGTTACCACAGAAAACCTAAATAATCCTAGGAAATGTTGGAAAGCCATAAAATCGATATCCACCGGTGAGATCCGTAATGAGCTACCTCCGTGCCTTACCACAGCATCTGGCTCTATATCGGACAGGGCCACTTTGTTAAATTGCTTTAATAAGCATTTTGTGTCCTGCGGTTCTCTGTTTGATTCTCTTTCTAACTCTGCCTCGGTGAACACCCCAATCCGTGACTCTGAACAATGTGGTCTGGAAAACCCTTTCAGTTTTACTCCTTTTACTGTCAATGTTGTTCATGAAGCATTATCTAAGTTAGATCCTAAGAAACCGGCTGGCCCAGACAACGTAGAACCTTTCTTTTTAAAGATAGCTGCAGATTTTATTGCTCTTCCTCTCACTACTCTTTTTAACCTCCCCCTCAGCACAAATGCAATTCCAAAAGTACGGAAGTCAGCTTATGTCTTGCCTTTGCTAAAAGGACGGGAGGCAACTATTTTAAATAACTATAGGCCAATCTCAAAATTGTCAGTTCTGGCGAAGGTGCTCGAACGCCTAGTGAGTGAACAAGTAAAGGAGTTTTTATGTAAAAATAAACATCAGTCAGGCTTCAGAAAGCAACATAGCACCATCACTGCGACAATGAAAGTGGTGAATGACATTACGAGTATTTTAGATAATAAGCAGAGTTGTGCAGCTCTATTTAATGACCTTTCCAAAGCGTTTGATACCGTTGTTCATCACATCTTAAAGCAGAGGCTACTCAGTATTGGCATATCCAGCCATGCAGTGGGGTGGTTTGTGAACTACCTCTCTGAAAGGTCCCAATGTGTTCACTTTGATGGGCTGTCTTCTGAGTGGTTAAACATTGCTAATGGTGTTCCTCAAGGTTCTGTTTTAGGTACATTTTTATTCTCTATATATATCAACAGTTTAGGTGAAAATGTGGATGAAGCTACTTTACATTTTTATGCGGATGATACCGTGATGTACTGTGCAGGTCCCTCCATTAAGGAGGCTGGTGTTAAATTACAGGCTGTTTTTAACATTATTCAGACTCAGCTCTCTGAGCTAAAGCTTCTTTTAAATGTTGATAAAACCAAGGTAATGCTATTTTCTAAAGCTAAAAAGTCTACAGACACTGCTTTGGATATTGTTACTATGCAAGGACAAGTACTTGAAGTGGTTACCTGTTATAAATACCTAGGTATCTGGCTTGATGATTGTCTTACTTTTAAACGTCAGGTCATTAATCTGCTTAAAAAGCTGAGGGTTAGACTAGGTTTCTTTTTCAGAAACAAGTCCTGTTTCTCATTTGAAGCCAGGAAAAGGCTAGTCACTGTGACCTTTTTACCTGTGTTGGACTATGGTGATTTGTTGTATATGAATGCACCTGCCCATTGCCTGGAAAAGTTAGATGCCGCCTATCACAGTGCTCTGAGATTTGTAAAGCACTTACTCATCACTGTACCCTGTATGCCAAGGCAGGTCTGCCTTCACTAACTGTACGGAACATGTACATGTACATTGGTACATGTTCATTTATAAAGCCATGTTGGGTAAACTACCTTTTTATATCTGCTCTCTGATCTCTCGACGAATTGAAAGTACGTATTGCCTGAGATCTCATGATGTTGTTTTATTAAATGTGCCAAGTGCTAGGACTGTCTTAGGGAAAAAAGCTTTTAGTTGTGCAGCTCCACTAAATTGGAACAGTCTGCAAACATGTTTAAAACTGAGCACTTTGGTTCCCCTGCATCGTTTTAAAACTCGGCTGGGGGACATGCTGTTTGATACTCATGGTACCTGTCACTGTAAATAGAGTTTGTAAACTGTACCCTGTACATTATATTGTATGTCATCCTTATTGTTGTTCTGTTGTTTTTATGTTACATGTGTAACTAATGTCCTGCAGGTCACCCTTGAAAAAGAGATCTTTTGATCTCAAGGGGCTTTCACCTGGTTAAATAAAGGCTACAAACAAGGTAAAAAATGGCCAGGGTTTAATTGTAAGTCAAATTATAACATATTACCTCCTGGGTATACGTGTAACGTATGCGACATTGAGGTTTTGCCCAGGCGCTTGTTGACGTAGTTTTACTCAAATGGGAACTTCCTCCTTATTGAACCAGCCAGTGGCTGTTTACTAGAAGCACCAGAACTATACTATACTATAATTCACTGCATTCTACTTCGCTGTGAATTACTGCTTTATTGTATTGCTATCTAACTATATTTTATTACAGTGTCCTTAAAGATTTTTTGTTTTATATTAGATTTTTTGTTTTATATGGAGAGTTTTTGTTTTATATTTTATGTATGCACAATGGCATCAAGGCGAATTTCTCGTATGTGTGAACCTACCTGGCAATAAACCTGATACTGATACAAATTCAGAGTCCAGTGGTCCACCTTTTTTCACTTTTTCTTGACTTAATCTTTTCTGCATGTGCACACAGCCCTGCAGTCTTCTCCCCTTTTTACGCGGATTGGCAGGACGTTAACCTATGTTAATAAGGATCAACTGGCACACGCTTCCAATTTACATGACAATGGGATTCATCATTATAAGAGCACAGGTAGGATGAATTCTGCGGTTTAAGAATATGTCATGGATCTGATGTTGGCTTTTCTTTGGATCCATTTTAAGAACATGTTATATCTTATGTTGGTGAATTATGTTAGAAAAATATCACTCGTCACCGGCTTGAGTTTCAATATCAGGATACATGCATTTATTGCAGGAATACCGGTTCAAAGCAGTAATCTATGTTTAGTTTGGATCAGCTGAGACCCACGTCAGAAAATATCATGCTTGTCATACAGTATGTCTATCTCCATCGAGGCTGAATCATCATGTTAATCGTTGTCACATAGCTATCATATGCCTACAACTGATGCACTTCTAGGTAATCATACATCCTGTTACGTACACAGCTACGTTGGGCCTTTGTTATCATGATATTGGAAGAGTACATTCAGTATTTTCTCAACAATAAGGCTTTCTGTTCTATTTCGATACACTTCTCAACATTTAGCATAGCATTTGCATTTCTGTTTGCAAAGGCATACTGTTTCCTGTTTCTACTTTTAGTCGTGGGGGTCTGCGCCTGCCCCAGCAAGTGCTGAAAGAACAGCAGGAGGGTTACAAATCTTAGAAAAACATATTTACACTGGACAATTCAGAGTCTCGTGTTGACCTGAGCTGCATGTGCTTTGATGGTGGGAGGAAACCACAGCAGCCGGAGGAAACCCACACAAACAGGAGGCGAACCTGCCTTCAAATGAGAAGCAGCACAGCCACGACTCAAACCCACAAACATCTAGCTGTGAGGCTGCAGCGCTAACTGTTGAGCCAGCATACCACCCTCGGTAGAACACTTATAGCCCAAGTGTGTCTCCAGTGTGCTTAAAAAGGTAGGTGGTAGCACTGTGCAGGAAAAATATAAAACTGACCCTCATTCTTTGGCCATTGGTCATCATTTGGATGAATTCATGTAGATGCTGAGTTCCTCTCTCTGTTAACACTTTTAGTGAATGAGAGGAGTCGAGTGCAAGACAAAAAGGGCAAGTGCAGCCGAGTGTTAAACATCAAGCTGTGTGTTCAAGGTGCATAATTCTGTAATTACTATCCGAAGCCCCACTACTCTGCTGGCTGATTCTTTATTCAGTAACAAGCTGTAACCAGCAGGTCTTGGACGTCTCCACATTTGAACGCCTGCCGCCTTTTATTCACTTCGCCACATGTCGCCAGAAACAAATGTTTGGGGAAATACGCTCATTTATTTCTTTCCCCCGACCTAGACAAGCAGGTCGATTTTAATCTCAGTCAGGAGGGTAGTATTAATCCTTCCTGTTTTAATCTCAGGAGGAAAGTAAATGGGTGCATTTCCCAAAACATTCTTTAATGAAGTATAAGCAGGAAAAGCCTGTATAAAAGAGAATAGATGAACTGCAATGGTTTCATGAAGCGACTGCTAAATTCAAAATGAGGATATCCAATCAGTGTGAAACCTCATGTTAAGATCTCGGGGCACAGCCTCTCATTATCTGTGGCACCAACAGGATGAAACAGAGCTTATCAGAGATCCCCTTTCTCTCCACCACCTGCTTATTTCCTCACAGAGAATCCCAGCTGACCTGCTTCCTCTCACGTTGTTATGGATGGATGCAGCTCCTAATTAATTTCTTGCTTCTTTTGACTCTCAATTAATACAACTAAACATTTGCTACAAAAGTGAGAAAGTAACCATGTTGCTGCGCCACAGGATTTATGGTGCAGGGGGGTAAAAAACTGTTTAACCAATCAAATCAAAGAGTGAAAACAGGTAGTTGCTATGGCAGCGACCTTACCTAACACAAAAGAGCCATTATGCCTTGGCTTCTCGTATTCTCCCAGCAGATCTATATTACTTCTAAATTGGTTATTAATGCGCCTGTTTTTATCATGGCAGGATAAATTGCAATACCAGTCTTACAATTATATTAAACTCAAAATAAATGGCTCCGTGTCCATTTTGATTGGGGGAGCCATTAGGAATTAGAAACACTACAAAGCAAAGCGTACCACAGCCATCTGTTCGCGAACAACTACAAGGGTTTTTTTGTGAATTAAGGCCAGGCAATTGAGTTACAGCCCTGTTTTCTTTTTCTTTTTCTTGTTCCAAACTACAGTCATCGTTTTATCTCTCCTTTCTCCTGCTTGAATTTACAGAGAAAACTTTTTTTTATGCGTGTGAAAAAAACAAATGTGTGCTTGGCTGCATGTGGCAGTCAAGTGGAAAGTCAGCCAACATCTGAAACTTAAAATAAAAGAGTGTTGGATGAAAGAAAATTGTAACCGTTACCTCTATTGGGGATTTATTTTTGCTGAGGGAATTGTTGAGACGACATTTCCTACTGTGGCGTTTTAAAATGAAGCCTGAAAATCCAGTCCTATCTCAGTGTATGGGGAAAAAAAAGGATGTTTTGGGAATAGGATAGGAATTTATCTATTTTAGAACCATCCTCACTTAGAAATGTGTCAAGTCAGGAACCCTAATGGCATAAACTTGTGTCCTGAATTTAAAACAACTGCCAAAAATGATAGCTGCAGTGTTTTTAAGCATCAATGACAGTGAAAACAGAATTTAACAACATGAACACTGACAAATTATGATTGAAAGACACCTCAAACATCATGATGGCTCTTTAATTCCCCCAGACCATGTATTAATGGATATATTTCAGACAATTACTTTGGCATTGTATCAATATGCTCAATCCGGCTTCATGGGGCTCTGCCACTGCTCATATCAAAAATGCTTTTTGTTTGTATTGTTTTTTGGCTAAGCTTGACTCTCAGACTTCAATCTAGTCAACAAGAGAGCCATTTATATTATTGCTTGTCTATTTTAAGAAGTCTACATGTACATTTAAATAAAAGATACAGTAATGACAGGACCAGTTGATTATAAAGATAGAAGTCTGATATTCATTAGGCCACAACAATGAGTTTAGGTAATCTTCCTGTAATAGGAGAGGATTTCTAAGTTAAATTATTCTGTATTGTGTCTTATTTATACCATAGCTATAGTGTATTACATTTTCCATGCTGTTTGTAATGTTTATACTGCCTTATACTGTACGTAATGCAAATACTGTGTACTGATGTATATATTTATAATATCAAATCAAATGAAGTTTTATTTATATAGCACATTTATAAACAATTTTTGGTCGAGCCAAACTGCTGTACATATAATAAAAATAGCCTACAGTAGAGACACTTTACAGCAAATACAACAGCACAGATTGTTCAGAATATCAGTATGAGAAAAATGACACCCTCTATCCTTAGACCCTCACATCGTACAAGGAAAAACTTCCAGAGAAAAACCCCACAGTTAAAGGGGAAAAAATGGGAGAAACCTCAGGGAGAGCAACAGAGGAGGGATCCCTCTCCCAGGACGGACAAACGTGCAATAGATGCCGTGTGTAAATCGAAGAGATAATACATTTTACAGCATATAGACCGAATGTTAGGAAATGCATGTGTCTGTAATAAGAAGACGAATCCACGAGGATGTCAGCTACAATCCTGTGGAAGCCATCAGGGAAGCAGCATGACGAGACCCAAGGCAGGACCGCAGAGACAGGCCGAGCCACGACCCGAAGTCCATGACTTAATCCAGAACTCAGGATAGAGGATCCAAGACACAGGACTACAGCAAGAGGGTCAGCTTCGACTCCGGATCCCGGCGTAGATATAGATACAAAACAAGAAAAAAGATTTGGCTGGGTTAATCGGAACAAGAGAATACACAGACACAGACAGAGAGAGAAAAGGTCATTGGATACAAGTTATTCTTGATAACCCTCTAGAAAGATCTCATGAACTTCCCCACTCAATCTATCAAGACCCGAGCAGTTCTATTAGATATAGGATAAGAAACAGAGATAGGGAGCACAACAACCTATCTCTTCGTCAGATGCACTCCCCCGCTTATCTAAGCGACTCTGTACCCCGTTACCCTCTACAAGGCCATAGACCAGCATATATAACAATATAATATACTTATATATATATATATATATATATATATATATATATATATTAAGATCACTATGCACTTTACTACTGTTTTGAACTTCTGGTTCGATGTAAACTACATTTTTTCGTCTTAGTACTTGTACTCTGGGCAATGACAATAAAGTGAAATCTTTATCTTTATCTTAAAATAAGACAAACAGTTAGAATAATATTCTAGGGCCTGGTCGTTTGAGGTTTGTTGTTATCCTGAGGATGGATAAGTCCTGAGGTGACGTGGTGGACACATGCCTTGTTAATGTGTGTAGGCATTATTGTCTCCCTGGAAACATACATATTTACCAATATATCAGTTTTGACCATTTACTATTTCAGACATACCCAGCTGCTTCTCTCCAGGGTCCTTCCATCATCTCTACCTCCATCTTTCCTTTGTGACTCAGAACCTGCCATCGTGCTCACGGTGCCAGTATTTTGACATCTGTCAGAGCTGTTTTGTCAGAGGAAACATGGAAGTAACTTTTTTTGATAAGTACCTTCACACGCAATGCCACCACACCACATTGCCTGACCTACATACAGTCTGCTGTGTGTTAAAGGGACGTTGATATAACAATAAAATCCCAACAAAATTAGCTTGAATGATATGCATATATGTGAATGTGCAGTAAATGCTTAATTGTGAGCTCCTAAAAGCTTCTGAAGCCTACAAAATCCAATTCAGACAAGATTTACTGATGTTCCGTTTTAAAATCTGTCGCCTTCTGCAATTTTCAATCAACTAGGCATGATTACACATGATTAGGCTTAGCAACTGGCTTACCACGTGATATGTAATTGACACTGATATTCGTGATAAAATGAAAAACATCACACGTCTCCTTCTGTAACCAGATGTCCTCCCCTCATTAGAGCTATACCTCCTGGTAGGAGATGAGAGATTGTGTAGGAGCTGAGAAACAGAGCCGAAGCAGAGGCGAACTGGATGCATGGTGAGTGGCTCAACAAACAATTTAAACAGCCTCCAAGTGCAGCCTTTGGATACAGGAAAAATAAAGCCATCCCAAATAAACACCTGTGATCTGTGCACATGGTTCACTAACCCCTAGAGTCGATAACTGGCTCCTCAAACACTCTGTGGTTCGTTTGGAGACCTTTCAGTAGCACTGCCTCACATCTCTTTCTACCTGAAAAATCATCTAATTTGTTGAAGTAGATCACGTCAGATGAGGCTAAAGAACCATTGTTTTGGCTGAGATCTGTTGGGCATGCAGCAGCCTTGGATGGGGATCATGAGGCTCTAATGCCATTATCTCTCGACAATAGGTAATGACATCCAAATGATCCTTTTAACGCCACATTGCACACACCATATGCGACTGTTGAAAGGATCCTCATTAAATCATTCAAACCGTGATTCAACAATAGTACAGACAACTGGGCAGCTAGGAATTGTGCAAGAAAATGACTCAATATGTCATGGCGTAGCTATTTTTCTGTTTCTGCAACCATGAACAGGAGCACATTCCCCGGTGAAGTCTTTATACCTGCTTCGCTAACAAATGGGCTTATTACTGCAAATGACAAATATCTTTGAGGTCACATATTGGTATTCCTTGCATTGCTCTCAGCAGTGTTATCAAGCTTTATTATTTTTCCAACAGGCCCTGTTGTTATCATCTGATTCACCTTTCAGGAGGCCCGCAGCGGTGTCTGTTCTTTCTTCTTAACTGCCCATTTTGAGGAAGGTGATCCTTACATGGACTTTGTCCGACACAAAAATATTGTTGTAGAGCATGTGACGGAATAAATCTTATGTTCTCACTTTGAATCTCCTTGCCAGCACCCAATTGAACTGTTAAAGAGACAACACAGATCAGTTGGTAGGAAATGTTATAAAAACATGTTCATTTGAAATGCTTTGGTTTCTCAGAACAGGTTCATATCTGGATATATAACTGCCTTTTCAAATCAGACTTGATGGCCCAACACTATAAATGAGTGTCAGTTGTCCCATTTACAGTCTACATTAATATATTTTATTTCTATAGCGCTTTTCTTGAACCCAAAGACGCTTTACATTTGGGAGGGAGGGTAGACAAACAAAACAAAAACAAAAACAAAGACAAAGCCAAAAAGAAACAAAACAAAACAGAAAAGCAGTCAGGAGGAAGTTGATTGAGAGGGGGGGGGGGGCTTATGGATACAGAGTTGAAGAGGTGGGTTTTGAGGCGGGACTGGAACAGGGTGAGGGACTCAGACTCACGGAGGTATTTGGAGAGGGAGTTCCAGAGCTTCGGGGCTGCCACAGAGAAGGCTCTGTCCCCGAAGCTCCAGAGTTTGGCCTTGGGGATGGAAAACAAACCGGCTGAGGTGGATCTGAGGGACCGGGGTGGTTGGTAGAGAATGAGGAGGTCAGTGAGGTAGGGGGGGGCCAGATAGTGGAGGGCTTTGAAAGTGAGGACCAGGAGTTTGTAGTGAATGCGGTGTGAAACGGGGAGCCAGTGGAGTTCTTTGAGGACCGGGGTGATGTGATGCCATGATTTGGTGTGGGTCAGGAGTCTGGCGGCTGCGTTCTGGACACGCTGGAGTCTATTGAGGGAGGTGGAGCTGATGCCGTAGAGGAGGGAGTTGCAATAGTCAAGGCGGGAGGAGATGAAGGCGTGAATGAGTCGCTCAGCTGCAGGGCGGGTGAGAGAGGGACGGAGTTTGGCAATATTGCGGAGGTGGAAAAATGAGGTTTTTACAACTTGATGGATGTGGGGCTCGAGGGAGAGGGTGGGGTCAAATATAACGCCAAGGTTGCGTGCCTGGTTGGAGGGGGAAACAGGGGTGCCATCAATGGTGACTGTCAGGTTGGGGGTTTTGCTGAGGGTGGATTTGGAGCCGATGAGGAGGAGTTCAGTTTTATTGCTGTTGAGTTTGAGGAAGTTGTGTTGCATCCAGGATTTTATTGCAGTGACACAGGATTCGATGTGGGTGAGGGGGGGGTTGTTGGGGGAATTGGTGCTGAGGTAAATCTGGGTGTCGTCGGCGTAACAGTGAAAGTCCAGGTTGTATTGGCGGAGAATCTGACCAAGGGGGAGGATGTAGATGATGAAGAGGAGGGGGCCGAGTACTGAACCTTGGGGAACACCTTGGGTGACTGAAGCTGTGGCAGAGGAGTGGTTGTTGAGGGAGATGAAGTGGGATCTGTCGGAGAGGTAGGACTAAAGCCACCTGAGTGCAGTACCTTCGATACCGATGTCCTGGAGTCGGGTAAGCAGGATGGTGTGGCTCACGGTATCGAATGCTGCACTCAGGTCGAGGAGGATGAGGATGTTGAGGGAACCGGTGTCAGCAGAGGTGAGGAGGTCATTGAGGACTTTGATGAGGGCCGTTTCTGTGCTGTGGTGGGGACGAAAACCAGACTGAAGGGGTTCAAAAAGCTGGTTGGTTTGGAGATGGCGGTGGAGTTGTTTGGAGATAATGCGTTCTATTGTTTTTGAGAGAAAGGGGAGGTTGGAGATGGGACGGTAATTACTGAGGGAGGAGGGATCCAGACTGGGTTTCTTGAGGATGGGAGTGACAGCAGCAGTTTTGAAGGCAGAGGGGACAGTTCCTTGGGACAGGGAGGAGTTGAAAAGGTTGACAAGGTAGGGGCAGAGGACGGGGAGACAGGACTTCAGTAGAGGGGTGTGTAGAGGGTCAAGGGAGCAGGTTGTGGGTTTGGAGGAGCTGATCAGTTTGAGTATTTCAGGGGGGGTAACCAGAGTGAACTGGGAGAGGCAGCTGTGGGGAGGAGGGCTCGGGAGGTCCAGGGAGATGGGGGGAGAAATTGTGGCGGTGGATGCTGGGGGAGATGTATGTGTGTCAGATGCAGCGGATAGGGTGAGATTAATGGCAGTGATTTTGTCAGAGAAAAACTGGAGGAATGAACTGCATAAAGTGGAAGTGGAGGAAGGGAGGGTGTCAGCACGGGGTTTGAGGAGCTTGTTGATGGTGTAGAAGAGGGTCCTGGGTTTGTGGGAGGGGTCAGTAAAGATGGTGGAGAGGTAAGCAGTTTTTGCGGCAGTGAGGGCGTCTCTGTAGGTAGTGCGATGGAGTTTGTAGGATTCATGGTGAACTGTGAGGGATGATTTCTTGGTTAGGCGTTCAAGCTGGCGGCCGGTTTGCTTCAGCTTACGGAGTGCAGGGGTGAACCAGGGTGAGGAGGTTTTAAAAGTGACATTTTTCCTTTTGAGGGGGGCCAGGCTGTTGAGGGAGGCGAGCAGGGTGGAATTAAGGTGGTTGAGTTGTTCATCGGGTGGGCTGAGGTTCGAGTCCAGGGGGAGAGTAGAGGAAAGCAGGTCGGAGAGGTGCTGGGGATCAACAGAGCATACATTACGGAAGGTGATGTTCCTGGATGGGGGGGGGGGTGGTGGATGGGGGAGGCGATGGTGAACTGTATGAGTTTGTGGTCAGAGAGGGGAAAGGGGCAGGGGTGGAGGTCGAGTACTGGGAGGTTGGTGGAGCAGACAAGGTCAAGGATGTGTCCTTTCTCATGGGTGGGGAAGGTGACATATTGGGTAATTGAGAAATTGTCCAGAAGGGAGGAGAATTCAGAAGCGAGTTTGCAGGTGGGGGAGTCCATGTGGATGTTGAGGTCGCCGAGGAGTAACAGACGTGGGGAGATGGATGAAGTTCAGTGAGATCAGAGAGGAAGGAGGGGTGTGGTTTGGGGGGGGCGGTAAATGAGGATAACTGTCAGTGAGGGAGGGGCGTTGAAGGCGAGGAATTCAAAGGATGGTACTGAGGGGAGGGTGAGTTCTGTAGTCCGGATGTTGTGGTTGTAGATGACAGCCAGCCCACCACCACAGCGTGAGGGGCGGGGTTTAGTGATGTAATTAAAACCAGGTGGGGATGTTTGGTTGAGGGAGAAGAAGTCATTGGGTTGTTGCCAGGTTTCAGTGAGCAGAAAGAAGTCGATGGATTTGTCCAGAATTATTTCGTGGAGGATGTGGGCTTTATTGTTAAGTGACCGGATATTCAGGAGGGCAAAATTGGTCAAGTGGGGGGTTGGAGGGTTGGTGGCAGGCTGGAGAGGTATGAGGTTGGCCAGGTTAGCAGCGCGGACGTGGGCACGAGAGGGGGGGCAGTGGAGCAGAGGAGGGGGGTTGATGGTGCGGAGAAATGGCTTGTTATATGTGTTGGGAGGGGAGTGGGATCCACTCCAGGTATTTCATGCAGCTGGGAGTGTAGGTGAGCGGAGGAGAGAGGAGCAGTAGGAGTTGCGTTCTGATGGCGCGTCAGGTGTGCGACAGTGCGTTGGGTAGAGCAGATGGATGCTATGGATTGTCCGTGCTGAAAGTAAACAAAACTGCGGCGGGTGCTATCCTAAAATTAGCAATTAACTGTGACAACCCTGTGGTTGTCCACCAGGTGGTGCTGTTGTAACCTGTGGCTGAGCAGAGCCAGCTTGTAACATAACCAGTGTGAGAAAAAGTTTTTAGAGAGTTTGGCAATTTACTTGTCCGAATACATTTTTCACTTGTCCAGAATGGATAAAAATTGGGGCCACTGGAATCTTCTTCTTCGTCATCGTATTTTACATTTTCCCACGGTTTTTATGACACTGCTAACGTAAGTGAGCGGTAAGATTTTACTGCATAACACATAGGGTTGGGTATCGTTTGGATTTTAACGATTCCGGTTCTGCTTTTTGATTCCGGTTATTGTTGGTTCTCGATTCCGGTTCTTTGAGAGGGTAAATAAGTCCCATGACAAACTGGGAGAAAAATATATTTATGAAAACATTAAGTCAAATCTGTATTCCTATTTACAAATCACTTCATACTGTTGAATTTCATACGGTTATTGAATACAATGATATAAAAATAATCTCTGCATTGTTTAGTTAGTTCTAAGTGGTGCAGTTTGAGAATGTACAATTGGCCCAGTGTCCTCTGATGTTACACTGCAACCTGCCTGTGAGACAGAGTCCAACCACACATGTCCAACACATAGGACATAACCTAATAATAATAATAATAATAATAATAATAATAATAATAATAATAATAATAATAATAATAATAATAATGACACATTAGATGTATAGCCTATAGGCCTAGCACTTTTCTACAACTCAAAGACGCTTGCACGCTTACACATGTCCTGCAATACACATGCTGCAGCTGCCCAGCTGCTCACTGTTTGTAAAAGTAAATAAATAGTATTTTCATTTCAATAATGTACTTTCTTTACCCTGCTTCATAAACAATACTGACATCCCTGTGCTCCTCCGAGTCTGGGGGTCCGGGGATGTGAGGACAGCGCGAGGACACAGACAGGGAGGCTGCTTTACTTCATAAAGGAAATGGCGGTCAATATTAACAACATAGGAGTTAAAACGCTTAATAACCTTCATTACGTGTTAGAGAAAGAACATAAGAAAGTTTGACAAAGATGAGGCTGTTAAACGGGCAGCGGATCTGCTGTGTGTAGAAAGAGAGAAAGGGAGAGAGACGATGAGCTGCACCATGCAGCGATCAGCTGATACGGAGCATAGAGAGAGCTGCAGTCCGCGGGGCTCGGCCTCGCCTCCTGTCCTCACAACTCTTATTAATCACGGTACTGGACAATTGTTATTTGTTCCTACTTGGAACCGAGTTTTGCTTCCCAACCCTGCCACTGTGCTACACTTCCCACCCCGCTCCGCCCCGCCCCGCCCCGCCCCCGTCTAACTGTACAGAAAACGGCGAGATGCATTTCCTTAGGAATCGACAAGCAGAACCGAAACTAACACTTCTAAACGAACAATGGCGGACACGTACAATTTGCAAATGAGTTCTGCCTTTTGTAAACTGAATGTATCAATCATTTGTCAATAAATCAGGCCGAAAAACGTCACTTGTCCGCCGGACAAGTCAATTGAAAGATCTACTTGTCCGATATTGTAAATAACACGTCCTGGACGGTGGGACGTGTTCTTTTTCGCACACTGATAACACATTGATAATTCAGATAGACTCATAGTGAGACACAATTTATTCATCTTCACAAGCTATCATTCACGACCCTCTCAGTTGCTACAACAGCATGGTGTACATGAAATATTGAATGTGTAAAAATAGCTGGAGACTTTTTTTCCAGTGGTAAGGAAAACAACACATTATATCAGTGTAATTTCATGGTGACTTAATTCATGGTAGCTGTAATCACAGGGTAAAGACCTGATAGGGGCTACTTTCACAGACCACTTATGCCCCTTTCACACCAACGCGTTTTCAGCTCCGGCTCGGAGCTGGAGCCTGAAAAGTACCGTTTTTTCCTCTTAGCTCCGGAATCCGGTTCACTTCCTGCTCCAAAAAATTGTCGGTCTAGACTAGAGGCAAGAGCTTCAGAGCTAAGAGGCGTCGTCGCTTACGTCTCTCTTACGGCCCGTCCACACAGCAGCGTGCGTTGAAGCTTCCAACGCTTCTGCCCATTCACTTTGAATGGGGTGACGTCACTTTTAGCCGAACTGCATTTTGGGAAGCGACGTGGAGCGTTGCTGGCGTTGCTCGCTTCAAAAGTTGAGCAATGTTCAACTTTTGGCGCCTCGGCAGAAGCGTCAGCCAATGAAATCCCGTTTATGCAAATCTGCCAGTACAAGCGCAAGCCAATCAAACAAAAATATGCTGGGAGAGACTACGCAGGTCATTTCCTCATATTCCAAAAAATGGAGGGTAAATTCATTATAGCAGTAGTGAATCACTCGGTGCTGTATGATCAGTCTCTGTTCACCTACCGGGATACACACCGGAGGAACCAGGCATGGAGGGAGGTGGCAGAGACAGTGGGTGAAACTTGTAGGTTTTCACCTGTTTGGGAGTTTATATCCAGTTTACTTCGTTTTAACATTGCTATTGCTTTGTATGTCGGGGGCGGGAGATTCATGTGATTGGTTGTTGGTCGCGTTGCTCGCCAAAAATCCCCAAGCTTCAGACACGCCCACCGCCAAACGTCAACGCAGGCTGCTGTGTGGACGCTCCGTTACGGCTCCTACACACGGCGGCATGCGTTGTCGCCTGCCGGCTGGGGGGGGCTGAAACACGGCCAACAACCAATCACATGAATCTCCCGCCCCAGACACACAAGCATGCGGTTGTATTGGCTAGAGCTTGCACTGGCATATGATTCGATTGGCTGACGCCTCCGTCGAGGCGGCAAAAGTAGAACATTGCTCTACTTTTGCAGCGAGCACCGCAAGAGAAGCTACGCTTTGCTCCCACAATGCAGTTCGGCGAATCGTGACGTCACCCCATTCAAAGTGAATGGGCAGAAGCGTTGAAGCAGCAACGCATGCCGCCGTGTGTAGGCTCCGTTACGTCGAGGCGGGGGCAGGGGCAGATTCGACGTTGAAGTAGATGCTGAAGACCACAAAGAGGTCTTGCATTTCGCATGTGATGTTTGTAAAGTTCCAAGTAAAGTCGCCCCTTGTAAATTCGTCCGATGCCTTCCATTTAGTTTCGTAAGAGGATAACCAAAGCGAACAGCGCTTCAATACAATCGGCCATTGTTGTTGTTGTGGATGTGAGGGATATCTGCGCGGTTTGGATTTTATGAAGCAGGCACGTCAACGGTGACGTCATGACGCAGCAGTGGCAGCTCTGGGTGGTGTGAACAGAGCGGGAGCAGAAAAGGGAAACCGGAGCTGAACCAGAAAAGCTCCCGCTCGGAGCTAGAAAGGGAAAAGCGCTGGTGTGAAAGCCGCATCACTGACACAGATACACTTGTAAAGGGTACAAGAAGTTGTACATGTATATACAGTTAACAATCTACCAAATAGGCATAAGGAGATTAAGTGATTATAATGGGACAATGAGATAAATACGGTTACAGAAAATCACTTCCTTACTTCCAGTCTAATGTTATTATACTAAGCTGTTGAATACAGGGACACACATGCAAGGAAATAGTTAAATAACTATTAAGGCACAAGGTTGGAGAAGTTAAGAGCACAAACTCTAAACCTGCAGCACAGGACTGAATTCAAAAGCCAAAAACAACATTAAAAGAACACAGAAGGATTGTACTGCAAAGTTTTTTTTTCTTCCATTTGTAGGTGGAGAGTGGCTGAAATGCCTTTTCTTTCACAAGAGGGCCGATGGAAATTGTGCAGACAATTGTTTATTCAAAGGTGTCTCCACTTCCTTTGGCTAGGGGCATGTTTCCCATAAGCTGAGGCTCATGGGAGCCTTGAGTTGAAAAATGAAATATGCGTAAATTCAAAAAAGGAAATGTTTCAGGGAATCAGGCTTTTAATTGAAATGTCATATCCACAAGCCTTTTCTCAAATACATCTACTGTTGATCGAATTTAAAAGTGCAGTCCATTTCCTTTCGTTCAGGTTTTTTACTAGTTATTGGTTATCGCTCAGAATGTTTCTCTATTCAAATTGTAAATTCTCCCATATGACAGCATAACAGGAGAGTTATTCCACATTCACACAGCAATGAGTTCTTGATCTTGACCTTCATTCATCTTTGCTTTAAAGGTCAGGAGCTTGTGTCAAAGAGAAGATGATGGCAATTAGTGGCTATTAATGGGGGAAAATACCAACAAACAAAAAAAGGCTGTAATTGTTGCCAAGGAGCAGTAAGAACTCGCTCTGCCACATCCTCACAGACTGCAGCTGACCACTCCTCAGAGAGAATTGAGATGTTGAAGTGACTGCTGTTGTTTATATGGAGGATACTTGCAGACTAGTTGGCAAATAACAAGATGGGAAGATGGAGAAAACCCAATCTGGTGCAATATTTATAGAGGGATAGTGTGCAGGGAAGTAAAGAGTGTGCTGCCTGCCAAATTGGTAATAGTTCTGATGGAGGACTGGATTAAAGGGGATGACTGTACAGTATGCAAGGCCGGCAGAAACATATACACATAAACAATCTTTTATTTAATATCGAGCCGCTGTGCATGTGTTTGTTTGTTGTCTGTAGGAGCTTTGACATATCTGCACTGAATCCTTTAAAATGCCAGATTCATTTATCTAAGCATACAAAAGGGTACAGAAATCCACATCTAGAGAAATATCAATAAAGTCAACAGTTTAATTTACTCATGTGGAAGACAAGAAAGAGTGCCCTTTAAACAAAACATTGGATAGAGTAAGGACTGAATAAGTATGTACTTTATTATAGAAATTGTAGCTTAGGTTTGTATAATAATTTGACGATTTAAACTGAGCATAATTGTGTTGTAGACTAAGAGCCTACAAAAGGCTGAGGGCTGTGGTCATGTCTTACCTCTGAATTATTAATGGGAGGGAGAGGTTATCCCTTTGCTTTAATGCAAAGGGCAAGTGATATATCTGGTGCAAAGAAAGGCCTCATACTTCTTATATAATGTGTTAGATTATATTTCAGCATGAGCCTCTAAGTGTTCTTTAAAGTTTGGACTATGAATGTAGACATTATTGTTTGGATCCTCCTGCCAAATAATTTACTTTTATGCAGTAATTACCCAGTAAGCTGCTCTACTGTGTGTCTCATTAAATGTAATACAGCAGGATGAAGAGGGAAACCAAAAAAAAAGGGCAAAACCAGACCATACTTTTTGGTTTGGCCATCCTATCTGGAAATCTGCTGTTGCTTTGGCATGAAACAAAAATTGATTTGCCTCATTTTCACTGAACTCCGAGATCTTTCAGTGAACTGGGGTCTGACACCATGTCCTCCAACTGCCTCAAATGACAACGCAACTAAGAAGGGTAGCTACATATCCAAGACCCAACACAGGGTCCACCCATCTGTCAGTGATCAGATCTGCCTCTCAAAATGAGGGTTCGGCAATTGATGGCGTGTTGTCATGCCTGCGTGTGCTGCTGCATTTTGAACCCCATTACAGTGAAATGATTTGCATTTACCCACCTAGTCATTATATTAACATAAATCCTATTATTGATAGAATGATACCTGCATGTAAGTGAGCGGTTATCTTCATCAATTTACCTAGCAGGACTGTTCTGCCCACCGGGTGCTAACAGCTAACATTACTAGCTCTCCTCCTGCTGATTTTAACACATATTTGGTGTTGATATTGTAGTATTATTAGCAGAACAATAGTGTCGAAAATAAGTTTACTGCATCCAAAGTTCATATTGTCTTTGTCCCATCATTGCTAGTACCTTGACAGTACGTACTGTATCTGCTGTAAAATGAAGAAACGAATACCGTCATCCTTTGCTACATTTTGCCATCAACTTGGTTTTGAAGTGCCTGTTCTTGTTACATCTCTAAAACCTACAATATTGTCACAATATCCATATCATTGTATTTGGACATAAGTAATTGTCTTTCTCCATATCACCAAAGAATACACAAATGTTGCGTATATTAATGTATAATGTCTGCTTGATATGCCAGAGAAATTCAAGAGAATAATTAAATGTTAGTGTGTTCCAATATGTAATGTCAATGTGTCCTAGCAGCAGTGTGCGGAAGCAATAACAATTCAAAGTAAGACACTCAGCGCAATGTGAAACATGGGCATTAAACAGCGCCGACCAATTAAAGGTGACTGCAGGTTAAGAAGGCCGGTCAGGAAATTATGCTAATATCATGACTTGGATTAAATGTCATACAATTACAATAACCTTCAGCAAATTACTTGTTAGGGTTTGACAAAAGGGGGATGGCACTCTGGAGGGAAGACATGGATTCTGGCCTTTACATTTGATAGAGAGTGATGGCGGGGTGTAGCAGCAGGCCATGAGCACAGATTATTATGTTTCCTTCCCCCTGCCCTAGACTTAGAGGTGCCCCTGTCATATTCACCCAAATTAATGTCAAGTTAATTACTACACAGTGGCTCTTACCCATTTCACTGCAGACATGGGATCACCAGTGGATTACATTTTTTCTCAGCCAATATTGTGTATTAAATTTGTTTTTTTTCAAGTGAAAGAACATATTATTCATTAGATCTATATTTGTATCTGTACATAATTTCTCCTGCAATCCCTGCTCTCTCACTCTATTTTAGACTCACTCATTCAAGATACATCTGTAAACAGCGTCTAGGTTGTCCAATATGTATGCGCGAACACGCCTGGCAACAGCATCACCTAGCACTCGAGTGTCACTGGTCACTTCAGCATATGTTCGGAAGGGTTTAATAATACAATAACATGGAGCCGAGGTGGTATTTCTCTGCATCAAAGCATGGTTATCCTCTTCTGTCATGTAGGTCACGCCTCATGCATCTCGTGTTCTTGTCCATCTGACATTAGAGCTAATAAAAGAGGAATGTAGAAGCCATGCTGCAAATAGCAGGAATAAGTAGCCTGCCTTGAACTAAGAGTGAGAAAAGTCAGTTTGACTGAGCAGATTGCAGAGTTTCTTTTAAAAACTAGCCTATTTTACATTTGGCATCCCTTCAGTGGGTGTGTTTATTTGTTTTAAGTTTAAGTCTGGGAGTTTAGTTCTGGATTTCCCATTTCTCTTTTTCCTACTCAGTATTCATACCAAAACCCTTCACCCTCCCCGTGGACACTGCAGTAGGTAGAAAAACATTGGTGCCATGTTTTTGACTTTCCTCAGTCTAAGGTCACACATTTAGATGGAGTGGATTCTCTTTGCTTACATAAACAGCATTTTACTGCAGGTTAAACAATTCTGGGCAACAAATTGATCAGATCAGCATGTGTATGTGTATACTTAAGGGAAGGCCTATTTCATGTAAGCACACATTTGACTTTGGAAGTATTGGATAGGGAAGGACAAAGTATCAAATGTAATGAAACCCTTATTCTTACCTCCTCTGTGTAAATAGAGATTATTATATGAGCATGAAAATAATTTTTTTAGGGAGTTTAATCACATTTAATGTACAATGCCGTCTTCCCAAGTCATTTGTTCTCATTTGTTTTGCAGTGACAAAGTAAAGCATTTTTCATTCGCAGAGCTATTTCAGCTCAATTAAAACTGATGTTTCTTAAGCATGATCTCATATTGTATATTTTCCCACAGGGCAACCAATCTTCTACAATTGTGGTTTGAAGTTATTTAGGAGTTTTGAGAGTTGATTGTTCCACTGGGAAACACTGTATCTCTGAATTAAAAGTACACTTTATCTTCTAGGAAGAGCTTTGCAAGTTTTACATAACGTTTGCATCTGTTATTTTCTCCCAAGGTGGCAGCTATTGTACCCGTGATTTCTTCTTTTGCCATTTCTGACTCTTCTTCACATAATCAATCTGTGCATAGTAACCTCTCCTGCCCTATCCGTCACTATCAAGCTAACAGCCTCAGTTCATCACCTGACCCTCACAGTCAGCCTCAGTGTAGCGACGACAGCTATCTGTCACTTGTAATGGATGGCACAAACTCCTATCACTTGAGTTAACAGCCTTTCTATTCTGATCTAGCTTTGGGTACAGAGCCTGTGACCACAAAAAATGCCAGCCTAAGTATATTAATAAAAAACAACTGGTTTTGTTTTACAAAGTTTAGAGTACATTGTGTTAATAAAAACCGATCATTATATAGTTATCTATTGAATGTGCATTAGTTCACAGGAAAATGCCCTGGGTGACCTGTTTTCTTTTTTTAAATATCGAATTTTCGGGCCTTTAGATGTAAATGACAGGACTAGAAAGGTGTAGAGAGAAAGGAGGAGAGACAATAAAAGGGCCGCAGGTCAGGTTTGAACCCATGACGCTGCAATAAAAAACAATCCTTAAAAGGGGTGCACACTAGAGCCATTTCCCCCGGGCATCTTTTTGACACCGTTTCCAAACCCACAGTATCATTAGTGGTACAAATAAATGCAACTTCTCACAGAAGCTTTTCTTTTGTCCTGGGTGTGTGATATACATTAGTATTCCTGCACGTTGATGGCCTATTGTGCTCAATTGCTCAGCAAATTGCTCAATCAGTTGGCTGCAGATTGAATTTGCTCATGACAGTGTGTGGTGTAAATATCCTGCTGGTACATTTCCCACAAATTAATGAGTGGAAAACATATAATGCACATTTACTAAGAATGCTACCCGAAAACATTATGGAAAACAAACAGATGACTTAATTGTAGGAAGTGACGTAGCGCTGTATGATTCAGAGTAGTATGTATAACACATAACTGGTGCTGTAAGTTGTATAAAAGGTCAGTCTTGATTACTGGCCAAACTAAGAGTTGTTATTTTTAGATGCAACAGAATGGCAGGTCCACAAATAGTGCTTTCAGCTCTGAACAAATCTTCTGTAAATCTGTCAACCATTGTTGTCCCGAAAGCTAGACACAGTCTGTGCTACTCAGAACTGAAAGCATCGGAAACACACAACCAGAGGCATCTCGTCCGATGACAGTACTCACAGATATGAAGGCTGCATCTCTGGCATAAAACACCAGAGACAATCACAGACGTGACATTTCTGAGCCGTGCGCTTCACCCCCCCACACACCACCAAAACCCAATCGACGCCGTCGAAGGCTCCCTATGGCTCTTTGTTGTTCAACACTCAGCGGGTACAGATGCCTGTGCACGGACAAAGATGGCCTCCTACTTTGTTTGATGCTTATTTCATTTAAAGTGTCAATCCAACACTAGAATAATGGCAGTTGGTCGGAGTCAGAGGGGGGCTTGTCACAGGCTCTTTGACGCATCAGAGGAGGTTTTTAGGGGTGAAGAGCAAAACGGAATACTGATGACAAATGACCTCAGAAGCTCAGATATTGCTATCTATCGTAAATGTAAACTCGGATAATCAAATTGCATTTTATACTATGGCAATATGAGGAAAATCATTTATCACAGAATTTGTTATCAAATACCTCCATATCGATATTGTAAGGTTGAATAGTAAACGGACTGAACTCATACACTAGAAAAACTCAAAATGTTGCCAAGTATATTTGTCTAATATCTAGTCAGAATATGTCTTACACCTGATATAAGTACTTCAGAAGTAACACTGCAGTGAGATATCGGGTCTTGTTTTAAGACAATGTATCATCTTGTTAAGTCAAAAAATCTTACTTTGAGTTGTATTTCAGATGAAACACGTCTTTTTTTACATATTTATTAAAAAATCATCAACTAACAGAAAACCTTTGAGCAATATCCCATCTTATTTCAAGAAATCTTACCAAGCACATTTTCACTTGTTCTATTGGCAGATTCTTGTACTTATTACATTACATTACATTTAGCTGACGCTTTTATCCAAAGCGACTTACAATAAGTGCATTCGACCAACAAAATACAAACTTGAAGAAAACAGATTTATATAAGAACATCAGGTTTCATAGAGCAAAAACATTTCAAGTGCTACTCAACTGGCTTTAGGTAAGCCAGTCCTTTGTTAGTATATAAGTGCTTTGTTAATAGTTCTATTGCTCGAAGTGGAGTCGAAAGAGATGAGTTTTCAGTCTGCGCCGGAAGGTGTGTAAGCTTTCTGCTGTCCTGATGTCAATGGGGAGCTCATTCCACCATTTTGGAGCCAGGATAGCAAACCCACGTGTTTTTGCTGATGGGAACTTGGGTCCCCCTCACAGTGAGGGTGCAGCGAGCTGTTTGGCTGATGCAGAGCGGAGTGCACGTGCTGGGGTGTACAGTTTAACCATGTCCTGGATGTAGGAAGGGCCAGATCCATTCGCAGCATGGTATGCAAGTACCAGTGTCTTGAAGTGGATTCTAGCAGTTACCGGGAGCCAGTGAAGGGAGCGGAGGAGCGGAGTGGTGTGGGAGAATTTAGGAAGGTTGAAAACCAGACGAGCTGCTGCATTCTGGAAGAGCTGCAGAGGTCGGATGGCACATGCAGGTAGACCAGCCAGGAGGGAGTTGCAGTAGTCTAGGCGTGAGATGACTTATTTCAAGTGAAAACAGCTTGTTTTCATTATTGTTTAACTTTATTTTTGGAGCAGCATTTGTTCCAGTGTATAGATTATTTCCAGTCTTTGCACTTTTACTTAGTCAGCATTCACCAATTCACACACACTAATACTATCATACAACAGAGACTAACATTCACAATCACGCACACAACGTTGGCCATTCCATTGAGAGCAATTTAGAGTTCATTATCTTGCCTAATGAGACTTGATTGACTGCAGGGGCGGAGATCGATTTAATTGGTGGAGAACCATCTAACACCTGAGGCACAGCCCACCATTGATGATTTCACAATATAATATTTACAGACTGTTTCTAAATAACCATAAATCATGCAGATTAATGACAGAGTGGGTAAAGATAACAACATATAATAGCTCATTAGTCTTGTTAATTGAGGAAGGGAAAGACAATATTGATTTGATATCAATATATAGCCAAACCCTACTGTGCTTTACAACATTTTTGAGAAACACAGAAAATACATGTGGCGTGACCTGACATTAATAACCATCCTTTATTATTATATAAACAGAACTGCAGATTGTTTTAATAGATTCTTTAAGTTTGAACCACCAATGCAAATTCCTTATGTCAACATACCTCTCAATAAACTAGATTTTATTCAAGAATTACATTTTACAGTTCTATATTGTTGCAGCTATCTTTGCCAAGCAGGTGGGGATCGAGCCTTGGTTAGAAAGCAGTGACTCCCAGTTAACCCAGCCCTTTGTATCTGCAGTATAGGTTCCAGTAGCGGCTGCCGGATGAGAAACTGTAATAATCCCGAGCTAAACAGTGAAACACCGGCTTGATAAAGGCGTTTATCAATGTACAGACTGCAGGACTTATCTCTTGGAGAGGTACATTGGAGCACCTTTGGTCCACAGTACATTTGAAGCTCTGTAGAATTACAAAGTAGAAAAGCCCATCTCCTACAGAATGCCCTTCCTGCTGTGCAGATAGCTTTGATATCACAAAATGAGTAATCATTTCTTATCTCTTTTATATTAATATATTGCCACTAATCTGAAGTACCTGCTTTTTGTGGAGGATGAAGACTATACTGTACCGCACTGAACTCCCACTGAGAAATGTTATTGTATATTAAGGATGAGAAGACTGATGGTATAAGATGTGATATCTCTTCTCCTGTTTTTCTTGGCGGTATAATAGCTGCACTCGAGACATTTAAACCCACTCTCTACCATTTTCACAGAAGTACAATATGTACTCTTCAAATTGTAATATCTTCAACCATACCCTTGCCTACGGAGGCTGTATGCAATCTAGTTTCATTCCAGACTTGCACATGTTTGGTCACAGCCTGACGCCATCAACACATTTTCAATGTCACATTTCAGGTGGTTAAGTAAGAGAAAAACTGGAGGGGGTAAATTAATTCAATCAAGTAAAAGCAGACAAAATAAATGTAAGATTCTCTTTATAAATGAACTTCACGTAAATGAACTGAACAGAGCCGAACAGTCTACACTGCAGACAATTGACTTTGTCCATTAGTTACAATTAGCTACATTAGTTCAACAATTTACAGATTAAACTGTGATTTAAGGTGTATTAGCAATTAGAGCCATCTCTTTGTGTAAAGAGCACTTGAGATGGAACTCTCACAAACTCATCCTGGTTGATCCTTTTAATGTTGTGTAATCCCAGACAATAGAGTTCTTCAAAATCCACTCTTGACATTTTTGTTTAAATTGGAAATGTAATGTTCTGTCAGCCAAGCCTGGACTATATAGCTAAACTGAGTTTCATGAAAAATGTTTGGCCCAGATAACGCTCGTAGTTAAAATATCGGAAGCATGTATCGGAAGCTCCATTGTTCCCTCACTCGAGAACAAGACCCTGAGATACTTGAACTTCTTCACTTGGGGTAAGGACTCATTCAGGAATTAGTAGGGTATTTAGCTAAATGTGCTTGTTTATATACGTCTCTTCCATAAATCAATGGGAAATAGTATTTTTGGCCACTGTCAGCAACACTTTCAGGCCAGCGGTGTAGCAGCAAGTATAAACCTTCAAGTTTTTAATAGTCCTTCAGTAGATGTTTCTGCAGTATACCATAGTTTTGAGAAGGCACAGGGGAACCTCTAATGCACTTACTGGCAACACGAACACCTTTCTAAGATTTATTTCAGCTGCTGCTTGACAGATCGTCCTCCCTTTGTCTCCACTGGCTGTCTTGCAGTATGTGTGGGTTGTTCTCAGTCTGTTCGTCTGCACAGGTCGGCCTCACTTCGTCTCTTGCTGTGAGCCTCTTTCTGCACTCGTTTCTGCCTCTGTTCATTATTAGTATTCGTCTGTGTGTCAGTGTCGAATCTTCTGGGGGTGTTTTTTTTCCAAAAAATCAAAGCAACACACAGCTTGTTAAGGACAAAAGGACAAAGGTTGTTCTGGAAGTTCGCAAGAAAATACATTTCTTCAAAAAGTGCTATGAACTTCTCTTTTTGATGATATATAACACTGTCATTATCAATACATATCCTTTGATTCATTATCATTGATTTACAAACTAGGAATGATGCATGCTGGTCATATTAAGTAATGAGCTAATAAAATGTTTTTTATTTCTCCTCTGCTATGCCACATTTATTGAAAGAGTGCTTCACATTGCTTTAAATAAAATGACTGCAGTTAAAGCCTCTAACTACTGAACGTTCAAAGGGCTCATCTCTTCCAACGCGATATGATTAGAATGCATGTTTCTGATCCCTGGATAAACATTAGTTGAATCTTAAGCAGTCTGCTCATTGTTGTGAAGAGTGTTTGATGTGCAGCAGGCACATCTGCAGGATTTTAGCTGTTGTCAAAAACTCTGAACATCTTGGAAAACAGGCCTTAGTTGAAGAGAGTGAAGATTATTGGAATGTCTCATCTTTCAGCTCTAGAAAATCTTTTAATTTAGAATGCACAGTTTTTTTTTTCAATTTTCTTTTTAGTGTTAGAGTTCTCATGTCATGCACTGCAAGTTTCTGCCCCATGTCAGAGACCACTAAATCTTCAAATATAATAATGAGGTCACAAAAATGTAAGCAATGTTGTGCTTACGGTTAAAGTGAAAAAAGTTTCCTTGCAAAGATATAAAGCAAGTGATATCATCTGCATGCATGTGCCTCTTCTACACCAACTAAACCCCCAAGGAACACAAGTAGCTGTTTAATAATATAATAAAAGGCTATCGTCTACACAGTAAAGAGAATCATAAATACATTCATTAGGTCTTAGAAAAATTGCTTCAGAGAAAGTAATTCTCTAGACCAGTGGTTCTCAAATGTGGGTACGCGGACCCCTAGGGGTACGTTGGAGTACTGCAGGGGGTACGTGAGATTTATTTTATGTTAATGACAAAAAAAATAATAACAAAAAATAAAATATACTAATTTTAGGAAAAGTAACGAAGTTTGAGCAGTGTGGGTTTTATATTAACAGAGTTACACATATTTCAAAACACGAAGTGTAATAACTGCAGTTGCCTCCCTGTCAGAATGACAAAGATCCTCAGTGAAGCACGAGCCCATGTTTCACTAAATTGTAAGTACAACTTATTAAAAAGATCAGATCAATGCACTAATGTCGTCTCAGTGTTATTGCATGATGCTAAAATTGATTTGCCATGCATTTAGTGATGGATTGTAAACATTTGAAATGTAGCATTTAAGTGTTTCTCAGTTACAAGGTTGTTGTTTTAATCAGACACCGATGGTACAGCGCTGTACTGTACCTCTTTATATAGGCATTTTGTCCCTAACAAATAGTGTTTGCGCTGATCAGGGGGTACTTGGCTGAAAAGTTTGAGAATCACTGCTCTAGACTATACTGTATATTATAAACTATAGAAAGCATGGCACTTGATGAATTAATATTAAGGCTTCAGTAAGGACATGTCTGAATAAAACATGATCTAACAGACTGGAAATGATGGTTTAAGCGAATGATGGTTAACTTTAAGGGAATGTTGTGAACAAAACATCAAAATAAGTCAAACCAAAAGGTAAGCACAACATTGTATTCCATACAGTTTATAAGGCATTATATAACTACATTTTTTTATATTTGCCATCGTCTTTTAATCTCTGTGTTTCAGTCTTTGCAACACCATAATTACAACACAAATCAAACTTGAAGGGGCAACACGTGGGCGTGTGATAGGCCGGCAAGTCTGGAAGGGTTTCTTTATACATTCTGACAAGCAAAACACTAGAGACTCTAAACTGCCTTTCTGTGTCGGCGCTTTGATATTTGGCTTTGTGTTCCCTGCCTTCCACGCAGTAAACACTGGATACACTCCACTCCACTAAAACCCTGAATGGGAGTGTGCAGATAAAAGTGTTTGGAGACTCCACCCTTGTAAGAATAAGGTTGGATTATTGTGGTATTGCAGGAAATCTTAAATAAAACTGATTTAGCTTTCACTAATTTTCAAGAAGCTTCTGTAACTACGTCTGCAGAAAGAAACCTGGTAAATATATGATGGGGGATGACATATTTAACCACATTTTATCTGCGCCTTCACTTAAGGCGTCCCCTGTATGAATATACTGCTGAGGGGATTCTGCAAAGAAGGCAAGAAGGAGTCCCCGGGGGAGAGATATTGCCGCGGCGGATGGAGAGACAATGATTGGTGAAGCATGCAGATACTGCACAGCCAGGCTTGCAAAAGTATATGCTGTAGCAAATCAGTCTACACTTGTGTGAATATGAGGCTGATGTTGAGGACATGATCAACAGGCCAGCCCAACATTGTCTATAGGTGAAATGAATAGGGCTCTCACCCCGGCTGAACACTGGGTGCCTGATTTAACCCGGAGCAATACTCCACCGTGACTTTGATCGCGTCATGCTCCGTGCGCAGGGAAAACAGGATATCTCGTGTTTTCCCTTGCTGGTTTCTCGCCATTTTTCCGAGAAACACTGTCACAAATCCAGGAAATCTTGAGTGCAAGCCTGTTAGCTGTCTTCATGTTATCTTCTTTCACCGAGAACAAGTTCAATTTGGGATGTGTCCAAAGGGGAATGATGAAATATAAAAGCATTAAAGTTATACCGTGCTTTTTTGGAGGGGGGGGGGGAATTCATCTGCAATGCTTTAATGATGCATGTTCCAAATGAGGAACAAATAAAATGTGCAGTGACTTAAGTTATTATTCTAAAAGAGTCTGCTGGGGTTTTGTTATTAAAATGTCTGTGTATGCTTATGAATACAGAACATAATGCCATTGACAGACATGCCTCTGAAGCCAAATCTCTTCAGATTTAACCAAATCCATTTTCATCCAAACTAAACAGGTGTGAACCAGTGAGTTTGCCTTGGCAATGATCTTCCTTAAATTTAATGAGCATAATATAAATATAATACAAGTGCTTTCAAGCAGCTTAACATTCTGTATGAGTGCCAAATTGATGGTCCCGTATTTTTGGTCAGATACCAATTTGTAAAATTAAAAGAGTGTATGCAAATAGTCCACATGCCTCCTTTTGATATTATTGTATCTGGTGTAGTGCGCTCTAAACAAGTGTCATCTGCTGAACTGGCACTCTCTCATATCTATCTTTTGATTTATGTACCCACTACACTGCTGTACTGTAGTTATCTGTTATCAAACGCACATCACAGACCTCCCACAGACTGAACATCTGCAGCAGTTCAAACCGGCACAAGCTACAGTTCTCATCTACATGAGATTATGTTCTGTATATAGCTGCTTGGTTGTACGTTTTACACAATGCCTCACCTGACCTTCCCTCCCAAAATGTCACTAGCTTTGTTCCATTAGTCAAGGAGTCTGGAAGTGTTGAAGTGCTTCCCCTGTTGTTTTCCCTGGTGGCAAAACAAAGGAGATGGTTCCTATAGTATTAATCAGTGGTTGTAAATCCCACAGGGAAAATGTGGGGTTTGACATTTGAGCTGCAAAACACATTCATTTAAAATTCCTGCTGAGAGAAATTGAAAGATAAGATACAAGTTTTTTATTGGAAGTACAGCAAAGAAAATATATTATTATAATTATATGTCATAAAATGTCACTATGAAAAATAGCTTTTAGATTGTATTTTAATCAACATGACTTGCAGTCTAATTAAATACTGAAATGTGGGGATTAACTTTCCTACTAATATTTGAACAGTTTTCCTTTGAAGAAACACACAATATGCCCACATAAAAAGCCGGCCCTGCCATCATTAATTCCTGCAGATAATACTTTGATGAAGAACAAGGGAAAGTGCTTCACATGCGACCCTGTAGGAATCGACGTCTGAAACAGGAAATATGAAGAGGCAGGAAATCCCTCTTGCAACATTGTAGATTAAACAACTGTCTGTTGCTGCAAACAACAGCATGACACACTGTCAGTGACTCTCAGCCCAAACCGGAGCACTCTAATCTACTCTGTGGTATCTCTGTAGTCGTGAAGCTGCTGCTGTTGTTATACCTGTCTGGTCTCAGCCTCATCCTCCTCAGCAGGTGAACTTCTTTAAAACACTTGTCAATCATGATGAAGAGCCATCTACCGTGAGCTGGTGTGTTGCCTGAGACTGGGCTTACTGCCATCTGTTAAGCCAATACTGAATCTATAGGCATTACACAAGACAAGCTGAAAGTAGGTTGAGCTGAACTGCTTGTTTATTTCTTCCTACCACTGTTAAATGGCTAAAATATCCCTGTGTTCATTTTATGCTAACCCGTTGCAAAATGAAAAACACCCCAAAACTCATCATATTTGTTAAAGTCTAAATATGTATAGACATACCATTTTGACTGAAGAATTATGGAGCTGCAGATATATCCTGGCCTCCAAATTGTTTTCTTCAGACTTAAGAGGTTTGGTACAGATAGTCTTTCAAATAACTAAAATCACAAGCTTAATCATTTTTAATATATTGTTCAATGATAATGAAAAATATGACTCCAAAATCAGCAATCCCCCAATTTAATGAAGAATATCACAATTGCAATATCAGTCAAAATAATAACCGTTACTTGTTTTTTGCAAATTCTGCCGCCCTATCCAAAATATAAAGAAAAAACCTCAATGCATCTAATATGAACGATTGAATCTTTTACATACAAAATAAGAATAAGACCTCTGCAGTTTTGTAATCCCTTGCACTAACTATAGATTAAAGTGATGGAATGACGATATTTATTCAACATATTACTGGAGATGCTTTTGCTGAATTCTAATTACAGAGGCATTGCAGGCCCCTTATGTTTGCACAAAAGATAAACAGTATCCGATTTGTAAAACCTTTCGTTTACACACACAGAAACATATGTAGATTAAAACAGTAAAACGTTAATTGTTGAATATTATCATATTATCTCTATATAAGGGCACGTTGGGGGTTTTCTTAGAGACTGAGGCTTCATGCAGAGAGGAGCTTTTAACAGATTATAGTCGGAGGCATGGTGTGGAATGTTGAATGAGAAATCTGTAAAGTCGCCCTGAGCATTGTCCCAGAGTAATGAGAGATCACAAAATGCATGATATCACTTCAACTGAAGGGGGCTAAGCTATTGTACTGTAGTAGCTTGACTGATGAGTATTGCTATATTGTGAAAAAAATGTCTCATGTCTGTGTCGACATTGTTGTGACTGACACCTTGTCACAGTTTGGATATCCCAAATTAAATCATCATGCCTCAAAGAAATCAGTCGATCATGCCCTCAGTCTTGTTGAATTTACAGATTGTAATGTACACCCTCCAAAGAGTCCAATACACACTACATAGTAAGTCGAAACTGAGTGGACTTTTTGACATCCGTTATAACATTATTCTCTAACGTTTTTACATTTTATGGGTAAAAAGAAAAGAGAAAAATGTACAAAAAGGGTAAAGACCAAAAGCATAAGAAACTAATCTAGGTCAGCTGATAGTTTAAGATAGATTAAACACTTTAGCTATGATTAAAACTTATATTTTAAAGATCCAACATCGTGAGTAATGAATAAGGCAGTAGCTAGATCTAACGATTATGGAAAAAAATAAAGTTAAACCACATAGGCACATCCGGCTAAAAGTGAACTACTCTAGCTTTACATGAGTAGCAGTAACTGCAAGCTTTACAGCCTCACTAATTCCCATTATGTCATGTGCTTAAGCTACCATTAAATCCTATATTTAAATGTAATTAATGCAACATTATTTTTAATGAAGCTGGCTCATTAGTTCAAATAGACGAAAGAGGTAGAACAAGTTTCTAAAAGGACTGTCCTTCGCCTTTGTAAAGCAGTGTATGTTATAAAAAAAATCTTAATTTTACAAAACAAATGGAGTTTAAATCGGGTACACAGTGAGAAAGAAATATGGAACAATAGTTCCTACTTTTTTGATACATATCCTGCGATAGAGTTATCTTAGATTATGCACACGCCTGTACCCCTCATCCATCACATACAAGTGCACAACTGTTTGATAAAAGATAGTGTTTTGTACACTTGTGACAGCTCACAGGGTATATAAGCCATCTGAAATGTATAATGTACACCAAGCATGAAAATAGACCATGTGGACCAAGTGTGATAAGACATGTGCTTTGCAGCTGCGCTACAGAATATAATGCAAATAACAATCAGTGTAGGGAGCACAATTTCCCCTTTAGCCATCACTATGGCAACGGAGTTTATCATAAAACAACAAAGTGTCGTGATAGGTTGAGAAGAGGCGACAGCGGGGTGTGCTTCACCCCAAACAGTGTCATTTGTGGACACCATAAATGATGTTTGCAGTATCAAGTGCAATACGGTTACCGGACAAACCAAATAAAGACCTAAATATATGTTTTAAAATACAATGTTCAGAAACTCAACCCCAAGATTTCTAATGAAATCAGATTAAATCAGTAATTAAAAGCATAAAGGAATGCTCCCTTAACAGCACAAAACTAATCCTAACAGGCCTTACATGTGTGAGAATAACAGCAACAAAACAACCACACAATCAAAGCCTAATAAAGCTGCTATGTGTCACCCTCTACACTACTCAACTTATCAAGATGAGACATATAACCCTCTTTAAGCAAACTAACTATAAATACTGCATAACACACATGCATTATGAAGAAGAATAGCTTTGTTTGTATTCATTTACACACAAAGAATGAGGTTCTTTCTTAACGTTGTCATTAAAAAGCATTAATACTAACACAAAGCATGCTCATGTTAGTTACAGTATCAGTGAATGGATTGAGGTTTTCGAATCAAATGTACATAAATAATTGTATATCATTATATTAATAACTGTAGCAGCGATAACAACTTCCTTATAATTACGGCCATTATTATTTCTTAAATTGGTCCAGAGGGGCACTTCACAGGACAAAGCAAATCAATCAATCAATGTTTATTTATATAGCCCAATATCACAAATGTTACATTTGTCTCAGTGGTCTTACAGAATGTCAGTATGACAATACGACACCCTCTGTCCTTAGACCCTCACATCGTGAGGGGAAGAGCTCTGCTTTCCCCTGGTTTAAGGCTCTGAAGACAGAGAGGTTAGGCCTTCTAGGCAAGTCAGTATTGAGGCACCTGTGATTTGCTCTGTTGCCTCGATTAATTCAGCGTTTGATATAAGGAGCTATCCACTGCATAACAAAATGGTAAAGTCCTGGGAAAAGGCTCAGAGTGCTGAATGTATTCTATTTAAGTATGTCTATGTGTGGGAGAGATTGTGGCACACAAGCGGTGTCCCAATTTCATACTATATGCAAATTCTAACTGGGTGGGTCACATGAAAGAAAAGTGGCGACAAACTGGTAGAATAAAAACATGTATTTGGATAATTGGGTGGAATTTCGACATACATTACAAATACATTTGATGAACTCTGTCAAAGCAGTCCAATATATATAACGAAAGTGGAAGAGCTACTAAAAGCTAGAGACAATTCAAACGCAATGAAGTAAAGTGGAGCGAAGGTTGGGGGAACAGTACATTTATGTCTTTTATGCAAACTAGCATTAAAAGGATTACAACTTACTGGCAAAAATGATATTCAGTAGAGCATTGAGAAACAGGCTGAATATATCTATCCTATAATACAAGCTGTTCTGTGTGCAAATGTGAGATTAAAGATAACACTTAAGACCACACATTAGTACCTTTCTGTGGAGCTACAGAGAGGTCGTTTTAAAAGGACTGCATATGGCAGTCAACAGGGCACTTGGTTGGGTTTGGTGATTTCGTTTTAACAACGCGTATGTAGAAATAACAAATACTGTTATTCTGTTGTTTATGAACAGAGAGCAGTGGTAAAGAAGCTGGAGAGACCCTGAGGACTCAGAAAGGCAGATGAAAGCGGCTTTTTTTAAAAGTTGTAACTCATGAATAACAAGCAGAAAAGCTGAAGCAGCAAAACAGGCAGAACAATAAAGTCCAGACACATTCAGCAAATACACTGTTGATAGAAAAGAAGAACAGATCATGAGTGCATGGCAAACCAGCCCATAGTCAGGTCTACATTATAGGGTCGGTCCCATTGTAAAATGAGTTTTTGCTGATTTTTCTCTTTTTGCTGTTGTAAAGTCAATAGAGTCATATTAACATGCAGCCACCATGACGAGAGTTTTGTAAGATCTGTTATGCCAAAGCTCTTTTGCTCAGTCAATTCCCGAAGCTGTATAAAAAACTGCGGAGACATCTAATTCAGTTGGTCAAAAGCAATCCATCAAAGTGAACCGAAGGCCACAAAACACATTTTTTGGACTTTGCATCAGAGCGGTAATAATAAGGCTTTGGCTCTACTCAGAGTTTTCATATTAACGTCGCTATAATGGCCCTTAGTTCGATTTGTCTTGCTTCTGTGGTTTCCTCTTATTATTATTATTAATCGTTGCTTTATAAAGTCATAATGTTCCCCTACAAAATGTGGTTATGCTCAAATTCTCCCTGTGTCTATCACAACCCAGTCTGGCAAACATGAAAGAAAGCTGGATTTGATGTTCTTGTGTATACAAAACAACAAATATGTCACCTCTCAAAGTGATGAATGCTGTACAGGGAGGCAGGAAATAAGAAGAAACTCCAATCACACTAGAATGTTCCTTTTAATACCCCACATAAAAGGCCTTGCACTTTGAGTTATAACAGGATGTGCACATTATTCTGCAAGGTGTGCGCTTGTACAGATTCAACACTCCTGTCCTCACACCACCCCAGCTTGTGCTGCACTCGAACAATGGATAAGACAAGCTTCAGTCTGCAGTATGGTGCTGATCAAAATGTGTGTCCCATTGATGGTGACATTTCCTGGTGGACGTGATGACTTTTTATTTGGTGGTTAAAGTGATGTAATGATACACATTCTGCATTCAACACGCTGCAATTCGTCATGTAGGCAGGTGGTAAAATTATTAAATTAAAGTTGTAAAGTGTGTGCAAACCTTTCAAACTTCAAATAAGGTCAGCAAAATTCCTTAATAACTGTCATTAATTGCATTATGGACAAGTGTAACATTTAAATTGCAGTAAGCACAATATTTGGTGAAAACAAAATGTGTATTAAAACACTATTTTCAAAATAGTTTTGTGAAGCTGCAGTAATCAAATCGTATTATAGGTACTTGAAAAATACAATCGTTTGGTAGAAATCCTTTAAAGGGCTCTCTTTTTCAACAATATGTTATAGGTCTCAGATATATATTTAAAAAATCTCAAAATACCAAACAGATTGTGCATTGTAGCATCCCATAAACCCCTCTGTTTCAGCTCTATTCCACAAGTGCCGATTATGTGTCTGTAGCTTTAAATGCAAATGAGCAGCTGCTGGCCACGCCCACTCTGCGAGATCATTGGTAAAAAGAGAGAGATTCAGGTGATGAGGTGGGAGGGTGTTACCTTGGTTGGTGATTGGTTAATGCTTGTACAACACAAACCAACTCAAGTGGCCAAAATCTGATCAGCTCATTTTCACGTATGTGTGTTTAAAAGACATCAACAAATAGATTTTTGCATAATAGATAACCTTTATTTTTCAATGATATCGAGAATATTAATGCAAAATCATATTTAATATGAGTCAAAACATTTGCAAATAGTTATATTTGACAACTCGTGTAGCCCCGCTTTACATCACATTGTACTTATATGCTGCAGCCTAAAATCAGTGCCAAAACTGGTCCTCCTTTCAATGGATTGAACACTTGTAATATATAAAACCATTAAAGTGTAAGGATCCTGGAATATATCCTATGGCCTACAACAGGATGTGCTGCTCTTTATACTTGCTGAAGCTGCACGCCTGAAAACACGACATAAGCATATAGTGAGGAGTCTGTTCAGCTCAACTGGCAAGAGAACAGCACTATCCACATTAAGTTCAGAATTCACTGCATAAATCGTGTTAGTAACTTAAATAAAGACCAATAACTTGTGAAAAACAGGTTTCAATATACCATTGTCACTCGCTAATGTTCATTGTTCTAAGGTTAGCGAACTGTGGCTTGTGTAAACACTATCAGCACCCCTCAAATCCAAATCTCAATGCTTTCTGAAATGACAACAAAGTTTACAAAGCATCTAGTGAGGCGTAGGTGAAGAGATATGACATGTCACTGTGCTTGTCTGAACTACATGTTGTCCAAAATAGTGCTTAGAAGGCTTTAAAATGTTTGATTTCAACCCTCTCTGTCCACATATGCAAAAGTTAAAGGTTTTGGCTTATTTCATCTTTACCTTCTATTGCTTCAAATTAAGATAGTAAAAACATTTAATGAAGACATTTCATTTGACTCCATTTAGAAAGGTTAAACCTAATCAATACGCCTGCAGTAAGTTTTTAGAAAGGTCATTTTGCAGGAATGAAGCGCTCCCACTGGAAAGCCTTGTCTGGGCACGTTAACCTCATTTAAATGAGAGAAGCTGCTTTCTAATCAAGGTTCGTATTGTAACTGGACTGTTTCGAATGGAAGGATTTAATGAATTGCATTTTTAACTTAACTTTACCGGTTCGTGGTTTCATAAGATTTAAGGATTTACCCTTTGTGGAACTCTTGAGGATGTTTAGAATAGTGATTTGGCTGACTGCAGATACCAGTGTTTGTTGTTGTGTATTTCTTTCTGTGAGAGGGGAACAAAGACATTTTCACTATAAAAAATGAATTGTTATGAAGCCATTGAGCTTTCCTTTCATCTTTGTTATCTTTAACATGAAATTATTATTACTATTTTTTTAAGAGTCTTTCTTCAAAAGCCTTTATAGCCTGCTATACTAGCCCAATAGCCTTGATGAAGCTCAATTATTTCTCTTTTCATGTAAGCAGTTCAAAGTGGTGTTTTTTTCTCAATCAAACAGGTGCAATTTAAAAGGTTCCCTATATTGTACAGTTTTCCATCAATATATTATAGGTCTCAGATATATACAAAACATGTCTCTGGAGTGTTTGGCTCGAAACACCAAACAGATCATTGCAGCATCCCATAATCCCCTCTGTTTCAGCCTTGTTTCCAAAGTGCTGATTCTCTGTCTGGATGGAAATATGGAGCCCCTCCCCACGCCCCTCTGAGAGAGATTTGGTTAAAAAGAACACAATGGTGCTCTCGGAGGAGGTTCAGGTGATAAGGTGTGGGGGGGAGGGGGTTACCTTGGTTGGTGATTGGCTAATGGTTACACAAGCCAAAAAAACGTTATGACATCATAAAGTGGCCAAAATCTGATCAGCTCATTTTCAGACAGGTTTTTATATATAACACTCAGGACAAAAAGTGAGTGAATCTTTTAACCTGAAACTTTCAGAATCTCTTTACACAGAGGGGACACATGTTTATTTATAAAATACATGGACACATGAATGTTGCATAATAGGTGACCTTTAAAGAAACATGTACAAGTTGCATGTCATGGATTTCTCCAAACTTGCAGCTGGATATGCCAGATTATATACAGTCCGTCAGAAATGCGGCCACTATAATCAAGAAAGTGTATTATTATTATTTGCCGATGTGGCAGTCAAGGCAAATATCTGCCAATACTGACGTTGGGCCGATACATTGGTGCATCCCTAATGAGACTTTTAAGAGCCAGCATAGGTACAGTAAAGCTGTAGCGATCAGCAGGCTGAGGCATTTGGTGGATGAAGTGGGAGGCAAAGCCAATTTTAGGTCTAGCAGGTAAATCAATGTGGACAGAGCTTAAAGCAATCAGCAGAGGGGTGTCTAAGAAAGCATTCAAAGCAGTCTCTACCATGCTTTGAGTAATTTGGTGACTGGTAGCTCCACTTTTTAACTACGCTATTGCAATGGATGTCGTCATTTGTGCATTAAGTGGCATGCTTGTTGTGATGTTGTTTATACATTAGTTTCATTATAAAGGTTGCGTGCACTCTTTTGCCAGTATTATTTTGGTTGTATAACTGTATGCTAGAAATGGCTGTTGGTAGAAGAAGCCTTAATGATGATTTGATTAGTAGTTGATTAGTTTATGATCAATCATTGTGAGCTTTATTGTTGATTTATTCATTTCATAGAGGATAACTTGTAGCATGACAGTGTGTCTTTATGCTATCAGTGTGGTTTATCAGAGGAGTACTAAAAGGATGACATGTAATCATTTGTCGTATGTTTACTTTGTATGAAGGAGAGAATACAACCTGTAATATGCTCTCAGTCTTCGCAAAGATACTATTGACTAACACAAGTATGCTGCCTTTAATACTGTTGTACAACAATATAATATTTATGTCAATCTCCAGTGTGTGTTTCTATTGTGTCATATTCTAATGTCATGAGTGTTTAAGTAACACATCCATGACAGTAACCTTGGTTGCTAAGTGACTTTCATGAAGCCCACAGTGTGTGGGTGTGTGACGAAGGTAACTTCTAATATTGCACATGTGGTTTGTCTGTTGCTCCTGATTGTGTTCAACTGGTGCCCTGTGTTATCTCCTCCCCCCTCACCTGTGTCTTGTTGATTGATTAGTGTGTGTGTATTTAGGCTCTGTTTTCCCTGTCAGTGGACAGGTAGTGTGTGGGAGATCCTTGTGTGTTCAGGGAGGACAGTCATATTGAGGCTGGTGACTATGTGCACCGGGTTATATTTGAACTCTCTGCCTCCTTGCCTGGTCGGGCCGCTCAACGGTCAGCTTCACAGGATGTTTGTATGCAGGAGTCAGGTGGATTGGTTCACTTCATTTTCTGCCTTTGAATGACATTAAATAGTCAGTGATTTGCATCTGAACTGCATAAGAAGTAGTGTTCTGCCATTTTGCAAAATGCCTAATGAATGGTATTTCAGAAAAGTGTTTTTTTCTAGAAATAAATAACAGTGATGCAAATATATTGTGAGATCTGTTGGTTAATGAATAAGCAGTTTTACTTTTCAGACACTTTCTTCCCCAGTATGCAGAGGGGGAGATGTGTTACTAGACAGAGTAGCCATTTGCCCTTGTGTGTCACATTATAGTGTGTTATCATGTCAAGGATAATTGGAAGTGTGGGAGGGAATACCAAGCGAGGATACGGAGGACAAAATTACAGCAAAGGAAAACAGTGAAAGCCAAGAACAATATTCTAGCTGCCTGCACAGAAGTAACAAAATATGTTGCAAGATCACAACTTTAAATGAATTGTAATCAACTTTAAATTAATTGTAAACACATGATATGGTTAATATGTGTGCTGGAAAGCGCATTAAGATTGACATCATCATTCATCACAAAAGCACATTAGGCAGAAGTGCGTCCATAACATGAAGAGATTGTTGGCAGTGGGGAATAACTGTATTTCTATTTCAAATTATATTTCAAATAATTTGACAAATAATGTATGGACATCACGATGACCTTGATCATTTTTAAAATGTCAAGTTGTCCTATGGCTGTTTACTTATAAAAAGGGTTAATTTTATTTTGAAATGGGTACAACTCCATTATTATACTATTATATTATTATTACCATTTTCAAAAAAAGCGCAATTATTTTATGAGCATAAATCATTCATTCAATCATAAATCATCATTCAATCATCAATTTTCATTTACAAAAATTAAACTGTTACACAATTCATCAAATATATCATGTCATATTTACTGCAGTGAGTTGGCTTGGTCGCCTAGATCTTACAAAGAGCTGACAGCATGTTTCATTTGTAAAACCTGCACAGCTCATTGTCTCTTTGTGTTCATCCAATCCCTATGATGACACTTTGTGTATTCTCACATACTGTACCCCATCTGTAGCCATATAGCGTCAAGATATATTAACAATAAAATGATGTGATCAGACTCTTTAAATATTGCACTATCCCTGTGAAATTGTATGCAATCCCCAAAAAAATTACGTCTTACATAACCACTTTGGTAGCATCCCAAATGGGAGCAACCGCCAACAGCGGGTTATAATTGCTCTACAAAAACGGGGCGAGTTTATAACAAGCATAAATATATCCCACTCTCAACTTCAAGCCTAGTGAAGGACAACACATCCCAGGCACCAGGCAGGGAGTTAAGGCAATGTTAGAGGCCTGTGTCCAAAGCCAGGCAGTGTAGACTCTCAACTGCAGGATATGTGTGGAGCGTTTAAACAGAAGTATTGATAGCACAGTAGCCATCTTGCAATAGAGCATCGGAAATTAACATTATGACAAGTAGAGCCCTGTTTCATGATCAGGAAACATGGTAATGGTGTTCGTCAGGGACTTAGGCACACTCACTGTCTATGTGCATATATGCAGAGTTAAAAGAAAACCATAAATGCAAGGGCTTACGGTGAAAAAGAAGGATTTCACTGTTCCACATGACGGGCTCTGTTACCTCCACTGCCAATGTATTCAATGTAACTGTGGGAGGGAAAACGCATCTTGCAAGATCGTGGCATGATGGCTAAATTCTCCCAGAGCATTTGAGGCGATGACACAATGGCAGTGCAACACTCAGCACTATTTTAAATATAATCTCCATTGTGCTGTTATGAAACGCTGTGCAGTCTTCACTTATTTGCATTGCTCCTTGTGATGTAACAACACTGCCCCCTGCTGGTTTCTGACATGAACAGCAGATGACAACCAAATCTACACGATTAAATTCCTGCTGTGCTCAGTGGGAACGGTTTCTTCGCCATAAGAAAGCAATAAATGATAAAATGCACTTTACTAACAGCTGACACAAGAGTAATTGCCAAATGAGCGTAGCCTTGCCATAATGCAATATACTCATCATGTTTGCCTGTTTGCTTTCCTAAATGCCAGCTGGCTGTGTGCACACTTTTGGGCGTGTGTGTGCACCCATATATTGACTGGTCACATATGGTCATTTGCAGAAAATCATACACAATACAGAAACACTTCTCGTATAAAAAAAAAGAAAAGAAAAGCCATCTGCCTAAAAAACAAAAACAAATGTGCATGTACTCAATTGTCCATGGTGCGACAATCTCTTAATGCTCCAACTGTCTGACTTTTTGTTTTGATTTAAACTCATGAAGCCTCCATTCAAACATCCTATTTATGTGTGTCTTTAAAATAATCTTTTTGTATTGCCTTTGTGTTTTCTTAGTGCCTTTCTGTTGAAAACCGCAACTAAGCTCGCCTTAAATACTGCTGACTTTGTGGGCAGCTTAAAACTAAAAAATAGGCCTATCAAATTATGTTTATCCTGAAACATTGGCCTGTGGGATAGGTTTTTTATTTATTTGTGAAAAATGTTTTATCAAGCAGATGTGTGTGTGTGATCAGCAACCACAAACCTGTACCATCAGCAACATCTTTAAAGGATAAAGTCAACAAATGAGTTAGGACTTAACCCTACCCCGACAAAAGTAATTAAAGTGACATATCTAATACAGTACAAGAAAAACACCATCGAAAATAATCAGAAAGGTACATAATAACTTCAGGCACTAGCTAACTTTAACATTCACTTATATAAATAGAAATAAGAGAACTTGATTTTTTGATTTCCTGAAATCTGGATTTTTGAAACACTTTTGGATATGTACTCAGCGGAACAAAGCCCTTAAATAGCCATGTTCCTTAAAAGCCACTCTTCTCCTACCGGAAAGTAACTTGGAGTGGAGGAGTGCAGGTAGAGAGGAAGGTAGCAGGGGAAAGTGGAGGCTCTTTTAGGCCGTTTATATTCTACTTCATCAAAAATGGATGTCTGCAACTGAGGAGATGTACGTGCATTACCCCACAGTATGCTTTACACAGGTATGTCGAGATCGAACTTCTGAATAAGCACAGATCAAAATCACTTGTAATGTAATCTGTAATAATCCTACAGTTTCTTTTACAAGCTGGTAGTACCCCTTGCTGTGGTTTCTCACATTCTATCATTGATGTCACATTCTCTCTTCAAGTGAGACAAGTACAACCTCTTCTATATCCTCTATTACCGGCACAGCATGAAACACTGTAGCACACACATCCTTTTTTCTAGGTCACAGAGGAAACAAGGAAGGCATTTCTCTAAGAAACGCATCTCCTATTGTTCAGTCCAGACAGATGTGCTCTCCGTTGCCAATCTCCACCTCACTGCGAGTCTGTTGTTCCAATTACTTTACCCAAATCAAAGTAACCTTTCCTCGATGCTAATCACAACCAGACTGACCTTGTTCCTGCCTGAGGGAGGCTGGGAGTTAAACACAAGGCATTTGAGCTGCTTAATGACCTTTTTGCATGTGCATCTCTGATATGCAAATTACTGCAGCAAGGTGCTCCCGAAATCTAATCAGCTCATCAGTTGTCGGAGGGAAACGGGGAAATATGGAGTTTCTATTCTCAATTGTTTTTCAGGTATTGTGTGGAGACGAATGTGTCTACAGACAGACAGACGGGAAACATAGAGAGAGATGCAATGCGTCAAAAGGTTTAGAGTTTTGTAATTTAGGTAATGTGTTTATATCCCCAGGAATACAGGAGGGAAGGGTTATGTATGGGTTCACTAAACAGCTGAAATACAATTTGAGGGGTCAAAAATAGTATAAATTAAATCCATTAGAGGTTCATTATTTGATTTGACTTGGGTTAGAAAAGTTTGTTTCAAGGCTAGGTCGGTTGTTTGTTTGTCTCTTGCCAGTTTTCTCACACAAAATGTAGTAGATGTATTTTCTCGACCCCATAACTTTCCATTCTCCATTTAAAGGCTGTCTGCCATGACATAAATATAACAATCCAAAACCAAAAAATAAATGTCTCTCTGTGTCTGACAAATCAACAATATTAATATAAATGTAGAAGTTATAACAGCAGAGCATGATTCAGCAGGTCAGGAAGGCTGGTACAGAGTTGTGTTTTCCACTAGATGGTACTGTCGTCTCTCTTTATATCTTTAGCACTTGCAAGTTCTGCCATCTTTCCTATTGCTCCAATGTGATCAGGGATGCTTATAATAGAACTGTATATAGTAAAGCATTTATTGTAAATACATATTGAAAGAGAAAACTTTTAGAAACACATATATGTTACTGTGGCCAAAGAAAACAATAGCTAGGATTTAATTTTCAAGTTAAAAGACCCTTACATTTTGTGAATATAGACATTTGATTTTATATTAAAAATGTTTGGACCAAATTTAAGCTTCTAAAACTATTCAAATGACACGAGCTGAGAAGGGAACCTTTTTAAATTAAACTGCTGGATTTCATGGGAGAATGCCATTTGAAAGGGGGTTGGTCTACACAGGCTAAAGTGATGGAGATTCCTGGTTAGAGAGAGCAATCCTATCCTATAAGTTACAGGCAATAACACGGCATTAAATATGATTTTTATCTTTTATGTAATATGGTAAATCTATTGCAAACCTCAAGTATTTCCTCCATGGTCAACAACAGCCTTAAAAACAAGATGAGAATTGCAACATTGACATACTTTTATGCACAGGTGAACAGCAGTAAAAATGTTATTTGACTCTCACACCTCCGAAAATCTGTGCTATCTATATGTTGCTTATTCGAGGAAATAGCAATGGTAGTCACCTTCAAGTCATGCTGGTCCAAACACACTCTGGGTGACCAGGTTTCACAACGGGAGGAGAGATATCAAAAGATCCCCGGGAATACAAACCTCCAAATGAATACAAAGATCCCACTCTGTATGGATGCAACGTCCCCACAAAGATCTGACTCTATAAACAGGGTGGAAACACACTTGTAATGTAACCAATATGTAACTGTCAATCTATTTCTTTCACCTCATTTCTGATTAGCCATCTTTTGGTAAAAATGAATAAACACACATATTGCCCATTCATATGCTCAGTGTGTTTCCAACACAGTGTTCTCGGGATCTGGCGGAATAACGAGCATTTGGAGCACACTGAGCAAAACATGGCTTCTTCCACTCTTCTGTTTTCATGGTCTTTATGCACATCCATGCCATTCACATCTTTGGCATTGATGCGAGTTTGTGTATTCTGCCATATTCTTGCACAACTGTGGGTGTTTGGGAACATGGTGAGCATGCAGATGGAGGGGATTATGCTGCAGGAGACGTTTCTATTGAAGTGTTTGTAAGTGTCAATGTCAGGAACATCTTGTCACCATTGAAATCCAACGCAAGTAAATAAACCTGACCAGAGATTAGATTTGTGGAAGCGTCTAAAAACATGCAGTTAACAGCTTTCAAGCTGACAGGGGCTGAGAGTAGGAGTGTTTGAATAAATCATGTTTGTGAACAAAACTAGTTTATCAAATATGGGTAGGCAGTTCAGTCTGTAGGGAATCGGCTTGGGAACCAGAAGGTTGCCATTTCCAGTCCTACTGTAGGTTGCATTGGTACTTTAAGAGGGCCCTTAAGCAAGGTGTAAGACCCCCACACTGATTTTTAATATCTGCCCACTGCTCCAATACTAGGATAAGTGAAATGCTTAAATGTCACTATGTGTGCAGTGTTTTTTGATTTAATCAAAATCATACAATTCCCTTATTTATTTTCAATTAAAAACGCACACACACTCTCACACTCTTAATTTTTCATAGGGAGTATAAACGTAATTTGTATGAACAACAAAATGACTGACTGGGCTTTTAAAGAGAATGTAATCCTTTTAACATGAATGGAGTTATAGCATCCCGTCAAAAGGTGCAGGGGCTGGCCTAGGGACCCGGTAATTGGTTAGTGTTGATCTGGTGATATACACAGAACAATAATATTGATTAGCCCCTTATAAATCTCATCATGCAACGTTCCTGTGCAGAGAAGGTTTCAGTGTTCTTAGGGGACACATCAAATGAATAATCACCATAAAGGGCTGGGGATGGATAATGCTGAGGCGAGAGCTTTTTGCAAGGTAATAAAGGGTCCTGGCATGAATGGAGCTCGAGCCTCTTCCTGTTTCTAACTCCCTATAGATTTTTCATTTGTTTAAGTAGGACATATCATATGCAGGAAATACAACATTAGCTACTGTCACTGGAAAACTTAACAATGGATGGCTTCCTCACCTCCACTGGGGATTGAATCAATCACATCCTAAAGCTATAACATTATATTACATTGTGTGGTTATTTATCTACAGGGTCATAAATAATCCTTAACTGAGAGGTGATGATAATGCAAGTTAGCATAATATTGGCCTATTATTTATATGATGTAAGTATTGTTGCTTTGTCAAGTCAGTCGAAATTATTTGAGGTTTTAAATGTGGACAAAGATTTACGCAAGCAAATACATATTTAATGGTCAGCTCAGGCTAGAGATATTGACGTATCGGTCAGATAGCACAATGCATTTACAATAGCCCATTCAATCATCTCTAAACACTTCATTAGAAAGGACAAATTGCCATGTGGTTAAAAATACAACTGAACACAAATTGCCCGAGAAAAATCTCCAATGGCGCTACATGAGGCTGAAGGATGTTTCTGTGATAAGGTCTACAGAAGCTGTTCTTATCTTTGTATTAGTCTGCACAATACATAGACAAATCAATGTCTTTAATGGCTTCCTTTTACTTTGATTATTTTATTATGATACTAATGTAATCCACTGGGCACTCACAATTAATGAATCAGTCCTGCTCCAATCGATTCAATTTGCCTGAGAAATCTTTGCTCGACTCTTTTCATTTGTACAGGCTATTCATATACAATGTTAGAGGATTACATTTTATATTAAACCTGAATCAAACATTTATTTTTGCACCATTACTGCCAATGGCTAGAGCATTTGAGTCACTCACTTGCTAAAAAAATATATAATCTAAATAAAATAAGAACATTCAACTTTGGCTGGTGTATAAAAAAGTTAGTTATGCACCCTGACCTAAAGCTTAAAAATAAAACATTTTTATATTTTTCCCAAATATTTTTTTGTGTGTGGATGAATTCCCCTAAGGGAGGGGGGGTGGGCAGTCCATGTGAACATCTATAAATAAAGCACATACTTTTAAAAGACTTGAAATTGTCAAAGCTCAAGAAATTATGTTTTTCAAGGATGGTACAGTGGTGGTATGAATAAGGCTTTCTGTCAGACACCTTGATAGCTCTCTTGTAGCTGTTCTATCGGTTTCAGCTTTGTGGCACAAGCAAACGACCAGTTTGTAAAATAGTATTAAATATGGGATAGAATCATACAGTGGAGGTATGACTTTGCAGCATTGACAGTTAAGAAGGTTCTAATTTGTTTAAAACTTTGCAAGTTGAATTTAGTGGTGGATACTTTCTTAATATGTTTCTTAAAAGTCAAGTTCGAGTCCAATATGACTCCAAGTTACTTGAAGCGGGAGAATAGTTATATTTCTGCTCCGTTTAAAAACACATTGGATCCTTCGATTTTGACTGGTCGTTTCAAAATCGAAGGATCCAATGTGAAAACGACTCGTTTGCTAAAACTTGACTCGTCACCATTTCGTTTTCAAACATGGGGATGATAATGCTTGTGCTGCTCAGGGCGTATGATGCCCGAAAGCAAACTAAAGAGGATATAGGATAATTACTAAATGAAAGGTGGATTGGAACAGAAGGGGCTTTGTTCTGTTAATTGGGTAGCATTGCATTACAACATCAATAAAGTTATATTTACAAATATCTAATAGGTAGGACACCGATCCTGAAGCATCTTGGATGTTTATCATTTATTGCATGTGAAGTGAGACACAAGGCTGATGTTTTAGTTATTTTGATAATAGCATGGGTGGTCTTACTTTTTCAGGGATGGTCACCAACTTCTATGACTAACGGGTAACCCTAAAGCAAGGCACTATCCATTCTGTCCAACTTGTTGAGTGGGTTTGATTTGTTTTCTTCATACTGGTCCCTAAGTGGACACAATTCTGTTAGCATGAGAACATATAAAAGCAGAACATACTGTAAACAGTATTTTAAGGTAGCATTCATACACAAAATCCTTTACCCAGTGAATTCTTCAGCGCTACGTCTTGTTTATCCACTCATTCCCTAAACCCCCCTCATTTCTCGGGGCAGAAAAACAAACTTTGATAGAAAAAGTTCTGTCAACAGATATCACAATTTATACGGTAACTGCAATTTTAGATAAAGAAGCAATGTCATTTTTTTTTTCTCAGCCAGATTCCACTTACCACTTTCAATTTTGGAGATTGAATACCTTGAAATGTTTAAACCTCCTACAAAAACACAATTGCAGGCGACCCACTCTCTTAAATCAAAGTGCTGCAGCCTATTAATACATATGGTATACCTTGGCTGAAGAGTGCCTTCAGTGAGATACTGAAACACTTAAAAATGGCTGCAATGTAGCTGTTCAATAGGAAATATATCACATAAATCGGTTAGGTTCTCATGTTGTGCTGGCCCGCAGGTTACATAAATATATAATGGGCTATTATAAATGTTGAATTTCCACAGAGTTAATAAGTGAACTTGATCCAGCAGAAATGTTCTACATATGTAACATAGTCGCTGCTTGCCATCAATTTGTTTTGAGTGTTTTAGCAGGCTGATGTAAATGGAGGCTGTTAATGGGTTTATTGAGGTTATTGTGCGCATAGTCTCATGACGTCACGCTCTCACGCGTTGCATCTCGAGCCTCTCAGTTCTCTGTCATCAGAGTGGAGGACAGTCCGGATCAAACGGGGTTGTTTTGTCTTTGCACCTGCGGAACGGGATGGATTTCTCCAGCTTTTAGAGGATGTATCGTTTAAACACAGTCCAATAAGGGCAGTTATGGACACTTAAAGTTGAATGCATTCCTTTATTAAGTTGGTTTAGAGTTTCATTGTGATTTATTTTCGGTCGCGGGTGTAAAGTTGTTTTCCTCCAACCCACTGACAGCCTGAGTTGGAGTTGATGTGAGCGGAGTGAAGTGGAAATGGTCCACCACCAGCGCGCCTCTCTGTGTCACGCGTGTTTTTTTCAATCGTCCAAAAGTCCGACAGTTTTACACGATGTGGTTTTAGCTGGTGGACTCGGGTGGAGAGTTTGGACTCTCACTGTTGGATCTAGCGGACGGATCATCACCTGAACTAACATGATGTACAACCCGAAGAAAAGCGGATCTGTGTGACAACTTTTATTTGAATCCCCTCTTTAAAAACCACTACAAAAAGCGCAATGTTTTTAATAACTTTTGTCATGATTTTGTCCTTCCCGGGTAAGTTACGCTTTCATCTGTTGATTATATTGTCTATAATATATTTTAAAACTGCACCTGTTCCTTTACAGTTTAACACGCAGCAGACAGTTGGAATATGGCACTTCTAGCCAAATGGCCAAACGTATGATCTGTTTTGATTGTTAGGGAAGTGTGTCTAAGGCTCATTGTGCATCTGACAAAATAATCAACCACTCTCTTGTAAATATTGTAAATTGACTGATCGATTACCTTTTGGTGTATAGAAACAAATTAAGAAATTAGTTCACATCTGGATCACAAAATCTGTTCCTGCTCACAGACTCCGGGTTCACCTTGAAGGGTGACGGCAGCTCGTCCTCCCGGCCCGTGCGCTTGGACTGCGTAAAGGCCAGCGAGCAGTGTCTGAAGGAGTACAGCTGCAGCACCCGGTACCGGACCATGAGGCAGTGTGTGGCGGGCAGGGAGAGCAACTTCAGCGCGGTGCAAGGTTCCGAGGCGCAGGGCGAGTGCCGCAGCGCCATAGAAGCGATGAGGCAGAGCACGCTGAACAACTGCAGGTGTAGAAGAGGCATGAAGAAGGAGAAGAACTGCCTCCGGATCTTCTGGAGCATTTATCAGAGTTTACAGGGTATGCACTGATTCATAAGATATACCTTTAAAATTATAAGTTGTAGAAGAAGTATTAAGCGTATTGCAGTCTTCCTTTTAGATTGACCATTAAGTACAGTCATAACATCAGAACATTTCATTTTTTATGTAAAAAGCATTAGGCTTATATTGGGTAATTACCACTGCTGTATCTGGCAAAGGTGGATCTATAAAACAACTGCTTGGTCTTCTTCAATAATGCATTGTTTCCATAATGTTCACTTTATATGTGAAATATTGAACTGCAAAGACATTTTCAGATAAAGACAGTGAAGCAAAAAAGCACCACATTTGTTTCTGAAATAAATGTAGTAGAGTAGAAGTGGCGAAAGTGCTTAAAACGTGTATTTCGGTCAAGTTAGAATAGTTGCTGATTGATAACACTGACTAATCCCAGAATGAATCAGATTTCAGTAAGCAATTATCTCATATCGTATTGTACTTGTAACAAGATCAAACTACTTCATGATAATTATTGTCCAATTACACAACAGTATACTCATATTTACAAAACAACCACGTAGCCTACTGTAAGTCAATATGAGTGATTCACAGGGATTCATAGTGTAATTGACCAAATGTTCGAGTGTATCAGATACCATCCTCACACAACACATGTTTGCATACACACTATGTCAAGCTTATATTGATGACAGTTGTTTTCTCTCCCATGCAGGTAATGATTTGCTGGAGTACTCTCCATATGAGTCAGTCAATAGCCGTCTCTCAGATATCTTCCGCCTGGCCCCCATCATCGCAGGTAAGAAGCTGCTTTTACATCGCCAACATTCCTCAGGTTTTAGTTTGGACATTGTGCAAAGTTAAAGGTTCCATGTCATGGCCATTTCCACTGATCATAATTCCATTGTTCAGGTCTACTAGAATAGATTTATATTGTGCAATTTTCCAAACTCACATTGGTTTCTCATACAGCATCTCTGTAAACTACGTGTATTCACTGAATTTCACTCTGTGCCTTTAACGGCTCGGTGTAGCTCCAATAGCTTCAGCCCCCACCCTCCCTGTGAGCACAGTGTGCTCTGATTGGTCGGGACGTTGTGAATCGCGCTGAGCTCCGTGGAGGTGTGGTTTCCTTGTTTAGCGACAGCGAAACACAGCCAAACTCATCCTGAGCACACACAAAGTCACAGCCGAAGTAAAAACAATAAGTGTGGCTTGATATTGAGTAAGAAAAAGGTTGATAAACGCTGTGAGAATGGGTCTGCAGAGAGAATTTCGCTGTCTGTTATCAGCCTGCAGCCAGGGAGGAGAAATCAGCAGAGCTGCCAGTATGTGTGTGAGGAAGTCCGTGGATTGGTCAATTTGGACCAATCAGCGGGGGCTTAACGTGACGGCTCCGCGGACGTAACGTAACGGCTCCACGGATTGGTCCATTTGGTTCCGGGTACCACATGACCGTATCGCGCATGGATGGTATCGCGTCATAGCTCTGGACGCGGCTACTGGCCTTTCCTATGTCACGATACCCAGGAAGTAAAGAATGGACGTTTTGACTCTGCACACCGTTTACATGGATAAAAACCTTCATAACACACAAGGGGACGGGTACTAACCGGAAAAGCATGACATGGGACCTTTAAGTCACACGCGGAGCCATTAATTCTCAGTTGTACTCTAAACCCGGCTTAAATCACCATCTCACTGCTGCAAATCTGTCACTATTTGACAACCACTCTTCTGTTGCCGTCTGGTTTCAGGCTGCAGCTTTCAACGCCCATTATCTATCACAAAAGCTTTTTATCTGCCACTGTGACCCACCGTATACAAAGCAAAGTCATTTAGCATATTTTACTTTCAGCTCTCAAAGCGATGATGAGGGGTTTGCATTTTTTTCCACTGAAAAACTGAACTGGAAGTAGCATTTAAGGATGTATTTTTGAATTAATTACGCCTTTTAGAGCAAAGCCTGTGTTCTCCGTGCACCAGGAATTTGCAGAGCTTAATGTGTTGATTGTGAAAAAAACTGAAAAAGCCAAACAGATATGTTGCGGTTTGTTGTTGCAAATGTATGGTATAGTGGATGCTTTCAAATGTCAAAGGAGTGCATTTGGACTTATATATATGCAGGTCCATATTTAGATTTCACACACAGAGAAGCAATTAACCATCTGTCTGCCTTCAATGGCACTGATAGAACAAGAGCTGTGTGACAAGTGCAGCACTCTGGCTCTCGTCAGTGTTTGGCTTTCTGGCTGCAGGAGGGCGTCTGCTGCACCGGCCAGCTTCCATTCCAGTGGAAAAAAATGGTCATTTGATTCTCCCTCTCCCTCTTTGCTGCTCCCTCTCTCCGTTTGGCTCTCGCTGTGATTGAATCCACTTAGCGTATCAAAGTGGCCCTGCTCCACACGCGATGACATAATGGCAAACTGTATTTCAAACACAGAGTAAATAAATATTTATTGGAATTCGGATTTCTCCACAGCAATGCCAGACTAAGACGAATTGCAACACAACTGAAAGTGGAAGAGTGGTTTCACAAGGCTTTCAGATAATGAGAGTACTAGTAAAACAAAACAGGAGTTACTAGAGGACAAGAACAACACATTTGCTTTTTGTAGATGAAACAAAAATGTGAAATGTTTTGATCTTGATCTCTAGGATATTAAAAAAAAATCTGATCTTCAACGTGCTCTTCACTCACAGTCAAGGACTAATACAGACATGGCAGTTAAACTAGTGAATCTCTATTTGGTGCCATAAATAATCACCAATGTATTTGTGAATATCTGAGCAATATAAATTGAGATGCAGCCGAGTAGCCAGTTTAACGTATAGCTGTGTAAAAAGTCAAAGGCTATATGAAAAAATAAACCACCTATTGGGTTGAATATCAGGAATCCATTTGCCCAGTGACCTCATTCCTCTCTGCAACTAAACCAGGCCTCAGGCAATGCGCAGTGTAAATGCAGTAGTAGAAAATCAAGCTGAAAATCAGTTTGTTACTATACATTGAGGCAATATATACAAAAATATATCATTATATTTAATATATATGAATTAGTCGTCACAACAATAGCTGGGGATTGTGGGTAGTGTAGTCTCTTTGGCGCTCCACATTTCAGAGAAAACAAGTTGTTTCTCAGAATTGAAGGGGAAAAACACAAAAGCATTGTACACAATTTAAACCTATCAATGTCGTTTAATTAACAAAGGTAATCTGGTGTTTTTGAGTTGATGAGTAGTGGAGTCAAATCAGTCGACAGTAAGGATAATACTTACTTCCGGGTGTACAATTCTCTGTTATCCAATGGGAATGGACGCTCACATTGCCTTTAAGAGCTGCCGACATAAACGGATGCGGTGCTTCCCTGAGCGTCAAATACCGCCGCCGATGGGAATACATTGCAATCAGTTGAAAGCACTTTGCGTCCGTTTATGAAGCTGAAGGAGACTCGGCGCGTCACAACTGGACGCCACGGGACCCTGACCAAGCGTCGCTCCTGGACGCTTAGGGAGTGAGAGTGTGTTGCTCAATCATAATCTAATATTTAATCCGCAACCCATGTTATTAATCAGAAGTGTTCATGTTATGAACTGGACAGCTCAATCTTTGCTGATTAGCCTTTTCCTATTTCTTGTGTAATAAATACAACTACTTATGATCCAAGCCAAGTTCTGTGCCAAGTGTCTTGCTGGCCACCCACTGATTAAAGTGAAGGGGGCTGGCAAAACAAGTCTCACTTAAGGTGGGCTGAGTTTTAAGGTGGACTAGCTTTGTTGTGCTCTGTTTTTAAATTCTACCTTCACTGAGTCACTTTGTCATTATGCGTCTACAGAAAGCGTCACTTCCAATATATTATTACATTATTCATTCAAACTGAAAGGAATGACATTCAAGCTAATAACAGCTCGAATATAGTCTCCAGAAACAGCTGAATTAAATGCTGTGTCATTTAGAAATCAATGAAGTTAATGAAGAGCCTTTCAGAGACAATGCTGCTGCGCAGACTGACGGAAGGAGGTGACTACAGAACTCTAAACGAAAGAAAACTGCTTCTGTACAACATACTGTGTGTTTATGTCTATATAATCTTTATGTAAGCTTAAATAAAAAATGTTGCTAAATTCCACTGATCTTATTACAACTTTAGGTGATTCCAGATGTAACTCTACCTTCTCTGTTATGCTTCGTTTGCAATCCCATAGCGAGAGTTAAGAAAACACTGTTGAAGGGTATATCTTGTACAACCACATTCCCAACTTATAATTAGAAAGATTTGAAGAGACAAGATGAACGGACTGTGCATTTCCTCAACCAGTCTGACACCACTGATGTAAGAGCAGATTACATCCCAAGGAAAATCTTTGGAGTGTACATGCTACATTTAAGAATAAGCAAGGGAATGAACTCGTTTTGTTCTCACTGCTTCCCTTTAACAATGAAATAATAGCTAAATTAGCGCTTATTTGAATATGAATATGTCAATTTAGACCAGTCTTAGGGCCTTAATTAATACCATTTGTATGTGCAGACAAACCACTTCTAATCTATTTCTATTAATACATTCCTGCCACTCACGGTCCCCCGGCTTCCTTTATTTATTTATTTGGTTTGCCCGTTGATTGTCTGTTTGTTTTGTTTGTCCACCATGTACAGCGACCTTGGGTCCCTTGAAAGGCGCTATATAAATATCATTTATTATTATTATTATGATGATGATATACCACCATACATTGGAGCCCATTTCGTTTTAGAGTGACAAACTTTGTTTTTTAAAACCCTCGAACCAGATCCTCAGTTTACTTGTAGGATTAACTCACATGTACTGACTTTACCACTGACCCCAGTACGGTTCCCCACTCCAACCCAATCTATCCTCATCAGTAGTCCAACAGAGATTCAAGTCGGTGAACAAGAGATGAAGACAGGCATGATGATTTTCCATTGCAAACATCTCTCGAATAATTCAGTGGTTGCCTGGAGCAACAAAATCAGCCTCTGTTGTCTTTGTCCTCTGCCATTGGTCCGATCAGACCATGAAGTAAATATGAGCAAACTGCTCCAGCTGAACATCAGAGTATAGAAGACAGTCTTTTAATCTGCTGATCCTTTAAACACAAGACTGCTTTCAGCCGTATCAGCGAATCACCTGAAGGCATTTCCTTTCCCACACTTTGTTTTCCTTCTGCCCCTCTGTGACCGCAGAATAACACCGTTAGTTCCAACTGAGTTAACCAGAGGGAGCTCCAAACCCAATAATAGACACAAGTTATGGATTACAAGTTTGAAATGTACTTAGATGCTGCGTAATCAAATAGTACAATTTAAGCATTCAGTGGCAAACTTTATCTTATTTATTAGTAAGCATATTGTGTCAAATGCATATCCTAGCAAGGGCTAATCATGACTTTGAGATAAGAAAATAAAACGCTGCCGGCTGCAAATGATGTTTTCGGTCAGGCATGGAAGTATTTGACGTGCACAGCTAACCACACCCTGCACCCACACACAAGCACGTATGTACAAACACTTAATCATTCATACTATGTGCATTTGTGCTGCATCGAGACCTTCATCTACATGCAAATCACCCTGCCTGCACGTTTTCCCTTACATAGACAGTGACATCCTCTCAGTGCCTCAGGCTTTCCTTACATCTCTCAGGTTGATGCATTAATGACTATCAATGCTTAAAAGTAGAAGGGAAGAAAAAAGACCCCCCTATTATTATTTAGCAAGTTCATAACTGACTTTATGAACAACACAAGGCATTGATTTGTGCTCTTGCTCTGATATCCTGCAGTCAAACTCATAACAGCGCTATGTGTCTAGTCATCTTAAAACAATCTTATCTTCTATTAGAATCATTCTGAATATGGCCCACTTGAGACAAGCAGGAGGTTTTTCACTTCCGTTTGAATTAATATAGGATGACTACCTGGAGGATTAAATGGAAATAAAAGGAGGAATAGCTGGTGCGGAATGAACTAAGTGAGATTTTGCTAATTACATGGGTGCACTTTATAAATGGGTCTTGGGTCTGGTCATAAATACTGAGACTTTGGCGTGGATTTAGCGGTGCTGGCAGGGAGCCTGATAGGAGGCAGGGTGCCATGAAGGAATACGCCCTGACCATCGCTGTTTTCCATTATGGGAGATGACAAAGAGGGCACTAAGTGGAGGGATAGGTTTAGAAGGATTAAATAAAGCAGTGATACATTGTAAAGGAGGATTGTATGGCATTCATCTGGACAGCATTCAAAGACTATATAGCAATATAGTTGTCTTGCAGTTTGTGGGATAGGGCATTTTTAGGTAAATAAAGATCAAATGTTTAAGGTTTGGACATAGTTTTTAAACATTACATGGCAAATATACATACTTTAGCTGGATTCAGGTGCCAGAAAAGTTTCATTCAAAATAGACCAATGGGAAAATAATATGTGCGATATATAATTATGAATCATCTGCATAAAAAGGTAGCTTTTTGATACCTGGAAACAATGCATAAGAAAGGGAATGAAAGGCTAATACATATTTTCATTGAGGCAGAAATAGTCATTTTGCATTTAACACAATGCTTAATTTAGACCCTGTTAAAAATACAGTTACAGAACTGTTGATAAAGGTAAATGTAATCAAAAATGCATTGATCGTTTTCTAATTATTATATAAAATGTCTTAACTTAAAATACATGAATAACTAATTAGATCGAGTTATGAAATATACAATTAGAAACCTTTACAAATATATTTATTAAAATACACAGCCCTGTTCTTTAACATGGTTGTGAGCCACAGGACTCAACAATGCTGATCAGTTTTAACCGACCATATGAAGTGGGCTCCATTGAAAGACTTTAAATCCACTTCTCCTACAGATCTCCATACACGCAGCTGGCTCTGGAGGTTTGGACGCACTAATACTCTACTATAATCTGTGTTACATATAGGAGGATTTACATGGCAGACGCAGATAAAAAGGGAAATTCCATGACACCATGTTCCTATACATATTCTGGGATTACAAAGAAAAGCTTGAGCGGTTGCTTTTCAGAACTGCTACAATGGAATTAAACCATATAGAGAAAGGAGGTTTAATACCAGCTACTGCTTCTGCCACACCTATCAGTTATGTTGTACAACTCAACTCATTTTTGAATTATTCTAAATATTTCTTCGCTGATAGCCGATTCATATCACAATTACTGTAACCAATATAAATAAACCAAAAATGGTTCTTTACAAACTACAAATGATGATATTAGTCAGACGCTCATAATGGTTCCGACATGGATTTATTGGATCCTTTGAGAAACATGCAGTTAAGATAATGACTGGCATATTCATTTGTCATCAGTGTGGGAAAGGAGAATAGCAGGCTGTGAAGTTAGTTTAAGAGATGTTCTCAATAATACATGGCTGCTGAGGTTAACAGATACAAAAACTGACAAAAGAGAACATTACATGGCAAAAGGTGGCATATTAGTTCTTTTCTGTAAGTAATACAATACGACGTTGATATTGTCAGACCCAATTCACCCCCTCTATAGTTTGTTGAATGGTGGCATCAGTTCAGGAAATTCAGTTGGTGCTTTTTATATCATGTGCAAAGTGATAATAATCCATCTAAACCTGCCCTGTTCGGACATTTAATTTTGTATAGCTCAAACAATGATCCAACTAGCCGATAAAGAAATCATTAATTGCACAATCCTAGTTTGTTTATTATGAAGTGCTTATTTTGTCTAACAGCTGTTTTAGTATAAAGTGTACTAAAGTCCTGATACATATGTTTAAAAGCTAAACAAAGATGCTAGCCATGTGTCAATCAAGCGTTGGAACATGCTTAAGCTCACTCATTTGAAGTGTTTGTAATTAAATATAAAAAACGTTATATGCTGCTAAACGTTCATAATCGAGGGACACTGTAACTCTTGGCTGCTGTATAATAGAAAAGTTTGGTTCTCATAACTTTACTTTAGTGAATGCACGCCCCCAGCACACCATAATTAACCTCTTCTTTGAGATATACATTTAACCCTACCATGCTGGCGGTCCTTCAAAAGGTCTTTTGTATAAACCAATTAGAGGTCAAAGGGTCAGATTCCAGTGTTTGCTACTCTGGTTTAGTTTGTGGTCCACATCAATGGCAGCATGGTGGCCTTGCTCAGGGGTGCAACTCAAGAAGGCTAAGTGACATTTGTTTTTCTTTAAGCCTATGGATCTTTGAACAAGATATGTTATATTTAAGGGGGTGCATATCGCATTACAGTTCTTGGAATGCACTTCTAGGTAAATACATTTATTATACAAGAAACTAGAATAATGTTCAGTTAGAGTTAATAACGTATACTCTAGGTTTACATGTTAGCACAGTTGTGTTATAATTATTTTTGACAAATGACCTCTTTGTGGTTGATTTGTTTTTTTAAATGTCAGGCTTCACTCACTGCATTTTAAAGAGAAACAACCATCGAGACTTTAAGACAGTGAGAGGATTACAGAAACAAGAAAAGAGTGTTTTTCTATTGCAATCAGTGCAAGCAGCACAGAACAAAGCACAGACAAATAATAATGTCCAACAAAGCCCTGTTTTTAAGACTCATTGCCAGTGTTAAATAACTTCATAGACCAGCATGTGTTAAGCACATTTCTAGAATGTGCTACTACTAATGCTCTCAATATTCTTTTGTGGGAGATTTCAACAAAAGTAATTTTTTGAACTTTGCCATATCAATAATGTCATAACTCTCCCTCTGACTTCAATGTGATCTTAGAGACATTTAAATATGAATTGTACTCTTGAAACTGAGAATATTTGACCCCGTAATTGGCTTATTAAATGCTCCAGATAGAAAAGGTTTTTTCCTGCCGTGGGGTGCTGCGTCTTTATGGAGTCACACTGTGACCTACAGCTCCAACCCTCTTACTCACACTTAGCTCGGGCCGCCTTCTACATCCACATACTTAGATGTATACAATTATATCTTCCACAAGTAGTTACTTTTCAAATGTGTGTTTTTAAGACCAGAGAGAGCATGTCTCTCTTTGTAACTGTAATTGAGGTAGAACTGTCACACCTATGGCCCCAGACCTACAAACAACCACTAAAGGATCACAGCTCACATCTCTAGGCACTTGTCAGATGTAAGTAATGGGTTTTGCAATATGTGATTAACCCAAGGTTCAACAATGTATTCAGATGTAATCATGGCTCATTCTGCGGTGCATGAAATAGTGCACTGAGCTTCAATTCCACCTCAAAAGGCAGACTTACAGAATTCACCCTTCCATGTCGAGGCTGAGGATACAGTTTGTGTTACTGTGCAGGACCCGCTGGAGCAGGAAGGATTTTATACCAACAAATAAGAAAAATGAGATGTGAGGGAGTCATTATGTGGGCCATGGAGTGTTTTTAATGTGATGTGATGAAAGGGCAGGCAAACTGGGATGGAAGCAAAGATGGGTGACTTGTACGTTACCTTGAAGCAGGGAAAATGCACTCAGTCTGGGTAGGTTTTCACGTTGAACCTTTGTTTTTCCCAGAGAGTTCAGACGTGTAACAAAGCAACTGGAGAAACAAATTGGTGCAATAATTCATAATGAAGCCCCTTTAAAAGATTGCTATATAATGTTTGGAAATACAAGCATGAGTGAATTCAACCTGGCTCAGTTGCTCTATTTAATTGTCAGTAATGCAATACTAGTATAACATTATGAGGAACTTGTTAAAAAATATAGAAAATATATATATCTGGAGGGACATTTTTGAAAATGCTGTAAATATTTATTCTGGTTATAACGTTAAGATGAATAGTCTCTTCCAATCATTTTGGATAATTCATAATTTGGATAATTCAATAGTAGCTAAATATATTTAAATGTTATCTACTCAATACCTTTTTCCAATGCACCTCAAAGATACTCTCTTATGACTGGAGGAATGGAGATGTGCATTGTTACCAGGTATCATGTAAATAAACTGTCAGTGTCACATCCAGATGTAATGGAACTTTTACAAGCTGAAAATATGGACTATGAGTGGAATATCCCTTTTACAAAATCGCCCTGCAGGACAACAGTATTTCTTTGTGGAGCATTTCTTTCTCTTTTTCACTAGAAAAGCTCTTGGCTGCACTGTTGGCTGCACTGTATCCCCTCATATAATTCACTTTGAAGCACTAATCCTTCATGATGCGAGAAACTGTACAATACATCTTACATGATGAAATATGAATTGATGTGTTTCTCTTCTTCCTCAGTGGAGCCTGCGTCTACAAAGCAGAACAACTGTCTGAATGCTGCCAAGGCGTGTAACCTGAATGACACATGTAAGAAGTACCGCTCGTCTTACATCACCCCGTGCACCAGCAGGGTGTCGGCGTCTGAGGTCTGCAACAAGCGCAAATGCCAAAAGGCCCTACGACAGTTCTTTGACAAGGTAATTAGGCATGTGATTTCTCAGCGCTATGTTCTGCTTTTGTGTGCGTTTGATGTTGCTGCTAAAATCAAAATCAAAACTACATGTCAAATTGTTTTTCTTTGAAACTTTTGAATACAATCGCTCTGAACAAGTCACAGTGACTTACCAGAACTTAAAGGTCACCTATTATTCAAAATTATTTTTGCACACGTTATTATTAATAATATACAAATAACAGTGTTTCCCATACATCGACATACAAACCCCACAGATCCTCAACTCCAATGTGTCTCACTCATTAAGGTGAGCTCCCTCTCTCCTGCACAATCTCATCGGATCCAAATATGGTCATTTCCTTTGTATCAGCAACCAATCGTGAAAGTACAAAGGGGTCTTAAACCAAGAAACTAAATCTCATTGGCTGGTGTCAATTTCTGACAACGTGATTTGTTCAGATGCGTCATGTGGTGTGCTAAAACACTTCTTGGTTTAGCTTTCGCTGGAAATTTAAAGTGGACCTATCGTGCTATATTTGAAACATATATTGTAGGGCCATACCTATATAAAGTATATAAATATATATATTTCCAAACAGATCCTGCATTTTAGCCATGCCTCATTTCGCTCCATTTGCTCTTTCCAGCCCTGTTTTTGCAGGGGGCTGATTCTGTGAGCTGCAACTGACCACGCCCCCCTGCAGGACAGGGGAGTTGGCAGTTACTTTGGCATTAGGGCAGGGATATCTAGATACTTTCCAAGGTTCACATAATGAATTGTGCTACTTTTAAAGCAAGCAACAATGTTTTCAAATCTGTAATCAAAAAGCTCCTCAAACACACTATCGAAGCAGTTCCTGACGTTGCTACGTTAGTTAAAACAGTAACAACGGACTATTTTTCTTAGCGGATGCATGTCAATTTAAATCAATACAACTATTTTTTAAATCAATAAAATCATTTTCTAAAGCCATAAAAGCATTTCAATTAATATTGGGAGTCATGTCGTTACTTTGTTGAGAATGTGGCCTTGTAATAAGCGGGATAATGTGCAGCAACGCGGTCATTATGGGGAAAAGAACACCGACATGCTGATCAGGAGCCCGACGCGAAGCGGAGGGATCTAGATCGGCATGAATGTGAACGCTGCACATTATCCCTTACATATGATTATATAGAGTCATTATCCATTTGTTTTAAAGCAGGAGGCGCAAACGCTTGCCTCGGGGAGGGAGACAAAGAGCCACAGCGGAGAATAAACAGAAGGGCAACCATGGCAACCATGCAAGGGAAGTCTTCTTCGCTGCTTTTGTCGCAGACTACAGCGCCACTTACAGGCCTGACATATGTACTACAGCGTCTCCAGCGCTTTCGAGCAGCAATGGCCGGCCGTGGCCCAACCTCTCATTCCCCTGATAGAATAGCCGTAGCGCCACCATCCTGATGTCAGGACAGTGTTCAAATCTGGATCAGTCTGTATCAGATCCGTTGCAGCCCCTTTTTTAGAGATTTGGGTATGGAGAAACAGAGAGAGGGTTGTGTTTTCTGACACTTGGTGAGTTCCCTGACACACCGGGGACACATATTCATGTATAAAAGACGTACAAAAGTGCATTTTGCATGATAGGTCCCCTTTAAGTCTCAAAATGGCAAAAGAACAGCGAAAAAAACATTCACATAGAAGACGACAACAATTTTCACTTGCACGAAGCGATGTTAGACAAAAACCAAATGATCCCGAGTATGAAATACCTTCACGCAGTGCGTCGAAGCGCAAGCTGTCATCCAAAGAACAGCAGGGTTTAGGTAGCGCCACACTGCAATCTTTAAAAGGTAGTTTTCTCAAAATGAGTTTTTTCTCTTGTTCTGAGTGAGAAATCTCCACTTCAGTAGCACTTACATAGACCAAACCTTCCAGTTATATTCCTATTAGGGCTGTCAGTCGATTAAAATATTTAATTGCGATTAATCGCATGATTGTCCATAGTTAATCACGATTAATCGCAAATTAATCGCACATTATTTATCTGTTCTAAATGTACCTTAGAGGAATATTTTTCAAGTTTTTAATACTCTTATCAACATATGAGTGGACAAATATGCTTTATGCAAATGTTTATTATCATTTGAACAATGACAAATATTCTCATGAATATTAAACACAACAACCTCTGAACATTACAAATATTCGCCTCAATTCAACCTGGAACCTCTCTCATTCAATAATACGATACAACGTGTGTGTGTGTGTGTGTGTGTGTGTGTGTGTGTGTGTGTGTGTGTGTGTGTGTGTGTGTGTGTGTGTGTGTGTGTGTGTGTGTGTGTGTGTGTGTGTGTGTGTGTGTGTGTGTGTGTGTGTGTGTGTGTGTGAGTGATATCGTTGGAGCTATGTGCAACTCAAGGCATATGCTCGAATGGGAGCTGCCTGGATGCTGCGATCATGCACTATCCGAGCTGAGTGTGCTGACTTTTCGTACAATGTCCCACTGTCTGGCTACCAGTGGCGGCGCCAGAGATTTTCTCTAGGGGGTGCTGTGGGGTAGCTTGACGTTTCATAGAGGGTGCTCAAACATTAAGGGTTTCCCATTAATGCACCAGCGCTACAGTTGAATTTTCTACTGCAACACTCCTCACACACACACACAGTGTACCCGGGACTGTTACAGTGAAGGCTCGATAATCAGCTCACGGCATATAGGTGTAAGCAGGGGTAAAGTGCTATGTTTACCTCCTCTAGGAGGTTAAAAGCATCAATCTGGTGCACTTTGAGAGCAACATTAAGGGATCTATGGATACATCTCTCAACACCCATATGAAACAGAACTGTAAACAGATTTTCTTTTTCTTCATAGACATTTTACAAATCACTCCCCTTTTAAAACAAACCGTTTGAGACCCACTGAGATAACTAGACTAAAGTTAACTATCTAAACACTGAGAGTCCTTTACTTCACCTGAGCTAAGGTTACCTGAGACTCTCCGTCTGACAGGAGAGAGTTCTCCCTCCACCTTGTTGTTGAAAAAGCTCCTTATACCCGTTAGCTTGGCTAGCTAGCACCAGATGCTAACCACAACGATCTCCGGTAGATACCCACCGGTGCGCGAGGCGAGCTCTCTCGCTCGCGCACGCACACAAAATGGCTCGTGCCACACACACACAGAGCAGAGCTTGAATGAAACGCAGAGACCCAGAAGTAAGCTACTTGTACTCACGAGGCTATGCTATTATGTGCAGAATCCCTCTCGCTTTCAGGTGGTTTTGATTGAGCGTCCACACGTGGACGTTTAAGGACTAAAAAACGATAATTTTTTTCACTTAAGCATCACTGGGCCAGGCCAGTTGGAGGGAAATATGGTTAACATCAGGGAATGCTATGTTAGACAGGATTATTCCAGGGACACCGAATATGCGACAATACGTGATATTGTAAGCACCGTAACTGCACGTGTTCCGTAGGATACGAGTACAACCAGTAGTAGTGCCTAGGAAAAAATAAGGTGGTGTAAGAGACGTTTTGTGGTACACTCTCTGGATACAGAGGCTGTGTTTCATCCCGCTCAAATGGCTGGGGTGCACATGGCTGACGGGTTGGTACTTGGCGTATGTGGTATCAAACGAAGATGCACGCAGAGGGGAGTTAGACCGATTACTGCATGGTGGAGGAAGCGGCCTGGCATAACGCCACTTGGTTATGCGGTCTTCACCCTTGATGGGCCTTGTCAGAGCCATAAACGCGCAGAGGTGTTCAACCTGGGTCAGAGAGCTTGGACGAACTGGCACGGACATTGATGAGTCCTGGAGGAAAAGGGTGCATGCATAACATGACCCATTTTGTCCTGCGGCCTGCAAGAATGACCTCAGAGTGTGCCACCAGACGTTACCGGTGATCCCATTACTGGTCTGAACCTCATCAATGTTGCTATGGTCGTTATTGCCTATGTATAGGTTACGTTTTAGAAACGTAGTTGTACCTATGGATGTCAACAGTTGCGTCAAAGGCTGCTTACCCTTTCTCTCTGGTTCGGGGGTCTGAGTTTTGGGCGCGATGTCTATGTAAAATGTGCCACACGGGTCGGCGCCGGATACATACATACAGACAACATAATAACCCCTGTCTGATATCTGGGCAGCCTGTCGTTGCAACAGGATAACGGGGCTCGATGAATTGACCTTGGAGATAGACAATCTCCCTTTGATGTTTGTTTTGTCGTCCCATAGGGTATAACCCCAATCGGCGTGCGCGGTGGTCCATAAAACAAAAGCCCAGCCCCCCGAGCAGTGAGTGGCGGTGTGACTGTCATCTTCGACATAGCAGATGTAGGCGTCTGCCCACCCCAGTTTCTTAGGGTCGGGGCAATGCATGTAGTCGCACGGGTCTAACTGCACTGTGCTATCTTCCCCATCCCTTAGAGTAATGTTACCACTCCCTGTCTTGACCGGCCCCTCTGCCCATGTGGTTCGCCCTGCTTTCCCCATGTACCTCTTAGATACCTCGATTTTGGCTGACATGCTGTGTGCTGACCATGGATACATAAAATATAGGACTAGTCCTAACACAACTATCATGGCAATTATGCAGAGGAACCATTCTATGATTGTCCAGGGTCTCAAGTCGTATCCGCACTTTCCACATTGCTCACGGTTGCGTTGTCGTCTTTCCAGGCGAGCCCTCATCACGAGGTGGGGATGCTCCATGGGGTGTGTGTGTGTGTATGTTTCCTCGGTTGATTTTGTGACACGGACAGTCAGACTCCGCACACCGATAACACAAACGAGGAACCAGAGGCATATGAAACCGCTCAGCTGGCACTCGCCGTGAAACTTTGTGTGTGTAGTGTGAGTTTTGGTGTATGTAGTGCAAGTGTGGTGCTGGTGGTGACTTGGCACGTCACTTGTTGTCGTCTGCTTCTTCCGTTGGTGACTTGGACACGTCACTTGTTGTCGTCTGCTTCTCCGTTGGTGACTTTCCTGTGACTACGACCTTGCAGTGGCTGGCATGGACCCACGTGGCTCTCTCGGCGACCTTGACCGCTGTCTGGGTGACGAGAAGCACCTGGTAGGGACCTTGCCAACGATTGGATTTCCAGCTCTTTCTCCGGAAATCCTTGACCAGCACGAAGTCGCCGGGTTGGAGATGGTGAAGTGGACCAGTGGCAGGGGTAGGTAAGGCTGCGGCTACCTGACGTCGGATGTCCGCTAAAGTGGAGGACAGGTTAACACAATATGACAACATAGCATCCTCACACAAAGTTGTGGAGGGAAGAGGACATCCTGGAGCCTTGAGTCCAATCTGTGGAGGAGCCCCAAAAAAGGATTTCAAATGGGCTGAGTTGACTCTGTGTTCGTTTCCGCAACCGCATGTACATCAGCACAATGGGCAGAGCTTGTGTCCATGACAGACCTGTGTCTGCACAGCATTTTGCTAGCTTGTTTTTTATTGTGCCGTTCTCTCTTTCCACCCCACCCCCACTCTGTGGATGATACGCACAATGCTTTCTGATGTCCATGCCCAGGTATTCTCCTATCTGGGTAATGGCCTCATTAGCAAAATGTGAACCGTTGTCGTTAGACATTTTGTCTGGTAGTCCCCATCTAGGAATGATTTCCCTCAGTAGTGCCTTTGCCACAGCATTTGCTGTCTGTGCCTTTACTGGGAAAGCTTCAACCCATTTGGACCACATGTCAACTACCACCAGACAGTGCTTCTTACCCTCTGATGGGCTAAGCTCAATGAAATCCAGCATTAGTTGCTCAAATGGCCTGGTGGGAGGTGGATGTGCTCCGGGTCCTGTAACCTTTACTGGTCTACCAGAATTTTGCATAATGCAAATTAGGCATGCTTCACAGTGTTTTTGAGCTGTTACTGTGAACCCCCTCGTGAACCACTCCTGATTGGTAGCCTATAACATCCCTCCTTTTGACACATGATCCAACCCATGTGTCAACTTAGCAAAATGAGGGAAGAAATGTCTTGGGAGACATGGATTGGAATTTGGACCCACCCAGATGCTGGAGGTTGGGTCAAAAGCAGCCCCAGCAGCCTTCCACTGAGCCTTTTCAACTGGTGTAGCTAGCTGCTGCATGGAAGTCAGTGACGACATGTTGTCAGTGAAGGAGGAGACAGGGATTTTAACAAATGAGTGTGCGTGAGGTGCGAGAGGCAGAGTTGTCTTTCTGGTTATTTATTTTGAAGCTTCAAAGACACAGGTCTCACAGAGTATAGGATAGTCTGCAGGAGTGTGCGCCATAGTAACAGAATAGCAAAGCTTATATACAGGAAAGGGCGGGAAGCTCAGAAATCTGCTTTCACACGGTCTCATATTGTTATTAGACACCTGTCCTTGAGCTGTAGATAGTATAACGGTTCTCAGAATATGGAAGTTCTTGTGAGACTTTGTGTGAAGAGGAGTAGTCTCAACATAGTCTGCCAAATCAGCTCTGTGGCCTTGAAGCGCTTGGGAATAAAAACCCTCATTAGAGTATGCAGAAAGAACAGCACATCTCAGGAAATGGTATAGGTGTTTTAGACAATGTTTTGAGAAGCATTTGGTTTAAGCATATAAAGTAAGATAAACATTTCCACTACAATTTATATACATATACAATTTCGGAATCAAACAGAGCACTCTCATAATAACGTAACACTATCAGAGACTGGATATATCCCCCCCCCCCCCCCCTCTCTGGTCGCTACAATGAGGAAAATAAATTACGGGCCAAAAGTTTTATTTACAAGTATTAAAAGTAAGCAGAGGACACCAAACCAACTGAGACCTGTCTGTCCGCTGCATCTACGCACACACTGTACCACACACACGCACCTACAGCTAACAGCCTAATAGCCGTTGTGTATTTTATTATGTGAAGCACTAAATGGTTTTAGAAAAATATGGACTCTTTGTTTGTAGATATCTACTAAACTACATCAAATAAAGAGAGTAGGCCTGTGTGATATATATTATACACACTGCTCTGCTTTCTGCACGGACCTCACAGCTGTTCTCTCTGGAAACATCGCCTTGCGATGAAAGCAGTTAATAAAATAATATCCAGGGGATGCATGCAGAGCTGTCATTGGCTGAGATAAGTCCGGCCGTGCGTCACGACTCTTTGAAACATCTCTGTTGCCGGAAATGCATCCACGAAGGAGCCGTGGAGGACCCATCAGTGTATCCTCGGTTAGAGCTCCTCCAGAGAGCCTCCTCGATGCTCGGTCCTCGAAGTGCATTTAGAGAAATGAGATGTCCTTCAACATGGCGCGCTGAAATTCATTTCCGGGTCACTACTGGAGGACCGAGGAGTCGAGGAGGGGGATTTGATGAAATGAGAAAGGGCCAAAGAGTCGATATTTTTCTTAAACCATTTAGTGCTTCACAATAAAATACACAACGGCTGTAGCCTGTTTTCGGAGCTGTACGTGTGTGTGGTGTAGGTGTGTGTGGTACAGTGTGTGCGTAGATGCAGCGGACAGACAGGTCCCAGTTGGTTTGGTGTCCTCTGCTTACTTTTAATACTTGTAAATAAAACTTTTGGCCCGTAATTTATTTTCCTCATTGTAGCGACCAGAGGGGAGAGGGGGGGGGGGATATATCCAGTCTCTGATAGTGTTGCGTTACTATGAGAGTGCCCTGTTTGATTCTGAAATTGTATATATATATATAAATATATGTGTGTATGTGTGTGGTGTCCCCGCATCTGTAGCATGTTATTGTCTCATTATACCGCACTGTGAATGAATCAAAGTAAATATATAAGTATATAAGTCATCATGAACACATCTGTCCATCAGACAGAGGGCTGCTGTGCCTCCTGTCATCATTAATGGACGTCTCTTTAAAATGTCCACTCAGAAGAGAGGAGTTCTCATTTCTCTAACCGCCTGCTGCTTCCCCTCCTCTCTCCTCGGTTCCCCTCCTCGGCTCCTTCGCTCACATCTCCTGTGGGCGGGACTAAGTATCGAGGATAGGAGTCGAGGAGGGGAGTCGAGGAGGGGAGTTAGAGAAATGAGAAAGGGCCCCGGTCCTCCCGATGGCCAGTCAGGGCCTGCCGGTGAGCGTGGAAGTGTGGTCTGCAGCAAGCGGGCGGCAGGAGCGGGGCTGTCAGCATCAGCTTGTAGATGGTATTTTAAACTCGATGCGCTCTGAAACTACGGGGCGGCCGAGGACAAAAAATGCACATGCGTTAATCGCGTTAAAATAATTAGCGTTAACTTGACAGCCCTAATTCCTATCTATATTCTGAATGCCTTTACTGAAGAGTTTGTTCATATATCATTCATAGCCTGAATTATATAACATTGAATACCTAAAAACATGGCGAAAATTGATATTATAGGGCTGTTGACAGTATTTTCTGATTTATGCAGAGATAAAAAGAGATATCCAAAATCCCTTCTGTAAAAACTTTAGATTCTAATATGACTACAAATGAAACAAGAATTTCGAACCTGACTTTATCCAATGTTCAGAATTGTGTTCCTGAAATGTATTAAAATATGTGCATATTTAATTAGATTATGGCTCATTTGCATGGTGGGGCGGGGGGGTGCGGTGCCCCTAAAAATAGAATCAAATGATGTGGGAAACACTGGATAATAATAATAACAATAAAAAAAAAATTATATTATTTACATCTTTTTTTTCTTTAATCATCTCGCGACCCCCACTTTGGGAACCCCTGTCCTAGAGCACCATTGTGTTCTTTTTAAGCAAATATCTCTCAGAGGGGCGTGGGGAGTGGCTCCTTATTTTCATCTAAAGTAACAGTCAGAAAATCCGCCCTTCTGAAACAGGGCTGAAACAGAGGGGATTATGGGATGCTGCGATAAGTTTGGTATGTTGAGCCAAACACTTCAGAGACATGTTTTGTATATATCTGAGACCTATAATATATTGATGAAAAACAGTATAATAGGGGACCTTTAACTATAAAAGTATTTATTAACTGGATATGGTAAGTTCCTCAACTACTCTAGTACAGGTGGTAGTGGCATTGGAATTAAAATATGTTTTTTAAAACTCCAATGGATATTTTTTATGTTTTATTTCCATAAAAAGGTCCCATCTAAATACAGCTATGGGATGCTGTTTTGCGCCTGTCCATCGGGGGATCCGACAGCATGTGCAGAACGCCGACGGCAAACGATTGTCCCCGTTTGTTCCTACGAGGACAAAGACAAACCCAACTGTCTGTCTCTGCAGAACTCATGCAAGACCAATTACATCTGCAGGTACAAAATGACGCTTAATGGGCTTCATCTTCACTCTTATGCAGTCTAACGTTCTTCACAATAGTGTCGGTTTTTGTTATGACTTATTATTGAACATTATAAATGTGGCAAAATACTTTATTTGTCCCACAGAGGGGACATTTACATTTGTTAAAGCGGAAAAGAGCTAAAGACAGCTTAATGTTAACTAAGAACACACTGCTTCCACTCCTACGGCTATATATTTAACCTTTTACTTTATTGTTTGTTCACCATGTAAAGCGGCCTTGAGTCCCTTGAAAGGCACTATACAAATGTAATCTATTACTATTATTATTATTAAGAAGCATGCATACAAAAAAATTAAGACAATTTATTTTTTAAAGATTACACAATTTACAAAATACACATCCTGTAACAGTTCTGAATATGTAGCAGCCAGGTATATATATATATATATTGCACATAGTTGGTATTTAACAACAAGTTAAGCTTATATCTGATGCAGAATGAGGAAATAAGCATCTTTAATTTGCTATGTTTTTAGGTCAAGGCTGGCAGACTTTATCAGTAACTGTCAGCCAGAAGCTCACTCCATATCGGGCTGTCTGAGGGAGAGCTACGCCGACTGTCTGCTGTCTTACTCGGGTCTAATTGGTAAGTTCTCTGAAGCATTTGAAAATTGGCCTCAGAATTGTGTAGATAAGACTGGTAACAGGACCTAAAGCTGGACTACTGATGCCCTTTGTTCTGTGCCCCTGATATTACTCAACAGTGTGACATCCATTCAGATTAACATGTTGCAAGGTTGTTTTTTAAATCAATTATTTGCCGGACAATATTTTTTAATGAGAAGCATGATTAGAGGTGATGTAAAAAGCTTTAATTGGATTCTGTTTCTCTGAAGCCAAAAGATAGCAGAAACCCAAGAGTAGAATGTTGATTGTTCTTTCAAAAGAGCTGCACATAATATGTGTTAGTGCTAGTTCTTTAAGCTAAAAACAATGGTGGTGATATTTTACCATGACAGTCACTGTGCAGCTATGGCCTTGTTCAAACAGTTCAATAATTCAATTTCCCAAACAACACTTGTTAAAGAATAGAAGAATAGACTTAGGTACAAATGTCATTGTAATAAAATATAGGAGAAAGGATATGAAAATATAAATCAAACCATGAACGAATGTCACATGACGTGCAGCCTACAGATAGCGCTTTATCAAAGATTACACAGGAACTGTGAATCTTTCTCTGTAGGCATGTATAATAATACAAAGCTGCGTAACAGATGACTTTCAGATGTTAACCAGCAAGCCAAATAGCTTAATGTATTCTTCAGTGGAGATTGAGGCACCAGATCACAGTTTATGAATTGTAAATCCATAGGGTACAATTCATTATAGCTCTGTGCAAGAGTAGTGATTATTTCCTTTTGTCCAGCCTCTCTGCCATCAGCGGGTTCCATTATGTAGAAAAGGAATAACACTGAGTTTTAGTAATGAGATTTAAACACAGGGCAACAGTGACCAATTGCAAACTCAACAGGCGGACATTTTAATCTACACCATTCATATTGCACTCCACACAGGTTACACCCTCTAATTGGGCCCCCTGGCTTCACCACTCACTTCTGTCTCCATACACAGAAATGTGCATGTACTTGCACAGCTAATAACTAAGAGCCTACTCAACCCATGCTTCCTGTAAATAAAAAAAAAGGCAAATTGTCCTCTTTTTCAGTCACATCAAGATGACAAAATTGGCCAAAGATTGTTTCTTTTAACTTGAAGTACGTGTGTCCCAGTTCGGTCACAACGGTCGACTCCAACAGGTGGAAGGCAGCATTGAAAACTTTTTTAAAACACTTGAATATTTCGCATGTTGTTGAACAGGCCCTGGCATATATAATGCATATACTTTACAAGTCATGGAGGCTTATAATCACGATGCAGCAGGTCGTTACGTCAGTGAAAAGGCAAAGGGGAGAATGGAGATAAAGGCACCCTGCAATATTGAATACCTCACTCTCATTGGCTGACCTGAATATAGACATTTGAAACCAAAAGAGTCCCGTTATAGAGGGTTTCAACTGTAAGAGTGGGACTACAGTTTCAAAGACTCAAAGTAGTTTTGTCCTCCTTTATGCTGCAGGTACAGTGATGACACCCAATTATGTGCGATTTCTTGGCATCACCCTGTCACCCTGGTGCGACTGCAGCAGCAGCGGGAACAGCAAGCCAGACTGTGACAAATTCTCTGAGTATTTCACCAACAACAGATGCCTACGTGAGTTCAAACCTTGTGCTTTTCTTCACCACAGAATGCCAGATTGACCATTTTCTATTTGTAATTAAAGACTAGGAGATGATGAATACAACCTGGAGTTGTATGATGATCTTTGTTCTCACTTTCAATACAATGTGTGTTACAAGAAATATCTTTTAACAGTTTTTTCTCATTCAGGCTCCAAATCATGGAAGAGCAATATTAATAGAATGGCAATGTCCTAAATTGCTTTTACAATAACTCATGCCCATTACGTTATTACTATAAAACGAAACACATTTCAAATGTGCTGGTGCAAAGGTATCTTAGAATAAATGTCAAATAGAAATTGCATTACAACCTTTTATTTTACACGTTTTCTTAATTCAAGCAGGGATGAAGTACATTTTTTGTGAATCATAAATATTAATAGGCGGACGCTGCTTTTAAAAAGGATCTCTTGAGAAGGGTCAAGTGATTTCTTCTCCTACACAATTATCATTTATTTAAGCTGAACATGGACAAAATATTCAGGGCCATGGCATTTGCTCTTATTTCTAAAGTATCTGCTAACTTATAAGATGCACATAATTTATTATTAAATGGAGGTTCAGAGGGCATTTTGTTAGATAATACTTAAAGTATTACATGTTTTTATAACAGAAGTAATGACAGTGGGTGCATATTAACTCATGTTTGAAAACAGATTTGCTTTCCAGTCACATTCCATTTAGTTTTAAACAGAATATTACATTACATGTTACATGTTAGACGCTTTTATCCAAAGCAACTTACATACATTCAGTACTGTGGACAATCCCCACAGGAGCAATTTGGGGTGAAGTGTCTTGCCCAGGGACACAACGACATGCTGACTGCAGTGGGGCTCAAACTTGCTAGCCCCTGATTCGAAGTCCAGCACGCTATCCACTTAGCCACAGCCACCCTATAATAGTGCATACATTCAGAAAAGGATCAAGTAGGCCATTCATTAATATACTGTTCTTGCAGGTAATGCCATCCAGGCATTTGGTAATGGCACTGATGTTGGAGTTTGGCAACCCCAACCCCCGATCCAGCCCACTGCGCTGGAGCCTAGCATCACCCGGCGGGGGGGGAAGGATCGAACCGGTAACGGGCTGGATTCACTGAGCGACATGAACAAACTGGACCTCGATGACGACTCATTATACAACATCTGTGGGACCTTACAGGTGAAGTGATTTAAAGTAGAGAGTTTAGAAAGTGACGTTTCTGTTTTCAAATATAGGATGTAACTTTTTTTTTAAATGTTATATTTAATTTAACCATTAAATCTGTGTGTCTTAAAAAAAAGAAGAGTAGAAGATATGGAAACTGCATCAGCTTTTATTCGATTTTAAAGTCACAACAACATTTTTGGAGAAAGCGCAAACTAATCTAAAGAAATACGCAACATTTTGATGCAAATCTAATCCAAGGAGTAAATTATTTTTAATGTTATGCTTACAGACAAAACAAACATATCAGTGTATGGAAATTCATAATAGAACTTTTCAATTTCTCAGTCAATTTACCTCCACTAATCTCTTCAATAGAGAAACTGTATTAGTCTTCTAAGGATTTCCATGCTGAAAAACAAAAAGTACAGCTACTTTTATTACCGTTATTATCATTAAAAATACTAATCCTTATGAAGTCATTCGTTTGTAGTGAGTTTCTCTTTTTATGGCTTAAGCCTACAATAGCACAGTGCCATTTTAAGGAAAAATAAGATGAAAACATTTACCACAACAACAAAAAGGATTTTGATATTTCCTTTTTGTCCTTGTGCATTCAAAAAAGGCATCAGAAACCTCTCCAAACTTCTGAGCTAAAGTGCCTGACTCTATATTGATATCAGGGGGAGATCTATTCAGAGCTTTGTGTCTGCGCGTCAGTTGTCTGGCTCCATGGATCGGGGTCTATGAAGGCACAGAATCCCCCCCCCCCGGGCAGAAAAATGAGACGTCAGAGCGGAGTCAGAGTCTCCCAAGCTGTCATGTCAAAGCTAATTTGTTGCAAATGGGCCACAGGGGTAGCGTGTACGTGCGTGTACGTGCGTGCGTGCGTGCGTGCGTGTGTGTGTGTGTTTATGCAGGGAAACCATTTTATTGTATAGGCAAGGCAAGTTTATTTATATTCTTTATTAAAAAAAAGTGTCTTCCAATTTCTCTTTTCTTGTGATTTCCTACTTATTTAGGGTTAAAAAAAAATATCTTGCAATTTAGACTTTTTGTATTGATTTTTATTTTTGGATTTTACAGTACGTCCACTGTAGAGGACATAAGGACCATTTTCGTGGGATAAAACCATAGACTGTATATATAGAATAAAATTCAAAGTGCTTTACACAAATGAAAGACATTAAGAAAATGGCATTTAAAAACAGTGATGAAAGATAATAAAAGAAACATTAAAAGAAAAAAGTATCAGTATAGGTGTACCGCTTTTCTTCATTTGTAGGTTTGCTGATATTTCTGTTACACTCTTATCTGTTCATGCTTGAAAAATGTAAATGCCGATACCGATTACTAGAACTCGACACACAACTATTAAAAAGAAAAGCTAATTTGAGCATCATTTTGAGAACTGTGTTGCTCTGACCCAACAAATCAAAAGTACATTGTTGACCTTGGAGACAGTAGTCGGCAAAATGACCTCACCACAATGTCCATTAAGTAACATACTGATCGTATTGCATATCGTTCTCAGCAGATCAAGTTTCCACATTTCAAGCACCACTGAGAGTTCTTTCAACTACTGCTCCCAATTCAAAATGTAAAGAAAAATACATCTAATTTTAACATCTTAGACTCCTGGGACAAATCCATTTGTGGAGGAACATTGTGTGATATGATCCCAAGCTTTAAAACAGCTAACTGCGGCATCAAGCTTGTTTACACTTATTCTTGGATCTTACTCATTTGACATGACATCCATATAAATGTGCTTCAAAGGAACTGTTTGGCTTCACCAACACTTCAAACCTCTTTTATCCTCTTCTGATAAATACTATTGGGCTATATTTTTAAATGAGATGATATCACATAAGGGAGACAATCTATCATGTTGGCTTTTAATAGCGATAATATGATTTATCTTCAGTGAAAGAAAAACACATCCTCCAGGAGAAAAGACTTCATATAGAGCAATGAATCACTCCTCTCAGGTTCATAGAATTATTTCTACTTAAAAACCAACGCATGGACTGTTTATAATGTCCCCAAACCACCATGGAGTCACTTTATCATTTTCTGTTCTTCATCTGTATCTATGAGTGTGTGTTTGTTTGAGTGTGTACACAGTGTGTGGGTATTTTTGTGTGTGGCTGAAAAGGTTTGAGGAAAAGTTTTAAATGTATTAAACTGTCATAACCTTGAGTTGGGGATCTCACACACACACACACTTTTACACAAACAACTGGAATCTCCTGCCCGAGGAGGAGGATTATACAAAGGGGAGCATGTAGGTCTAAACCATGGGAATTGGTGGGCACTGAAAGCATTATCATACATCGTATTGTTGTTGATGCAGTAATGATTTTTGCTCATCCTTGTTTTACTTCAAAGTCGATGTCCTTCCTTTAGCAACCTCCAGACAGAGACAGTTTGTTCACTCCACTAATCTGACACTGGCTAAGAGAAAGTCTGCCGTTTGCTTCAGAGCATCTTTGCAGCCAGACTGCGATCTTAAAATACAGGCATACGAAAAATGAAAATCGATGTTTCTGTGCCGTCACTTACTTATTTCTTTCCTTCCAGGCCCAAAAACTGGTGTTGAATCTAACGGTGGATACTGCTCAATGTGTGGTGAGTATTGTTTTATACAATCTATTCAATTCATTATTTCAGTGTTGAACTACATATTTTTAAAGGCAAATTATTGTTGTGAGCATTCTGATATCATAAGATACAACATATGGATCCCTTAAATGTTGTTATTAAAAGACCAAAAATATGCTTCTCACGGTCCAAATGTCTCTAGCAAAACTCGACACATGTTTTTTTCACATTAAAAAGCTGACAAATGCAGAAACACAAAGAATCTGATCCGTGTTCAACCATCCAAACATAACTGACAATTAAACAAAAAGGAAGATAATTGCTTTGCCGTTGAAATTCATCAGGTCTTCATATGCACAAATTAACTAAAATATATCTAAAATGTAAAAACAAATAACTCTGACCCTGAATTTAAAACCCAACATTATCAGAAATGGTGCTATCGTTGTAGTAGATTTCATAGTGAAGGAAAAACATATATTTTTAGATATCGTTCTACTCAACCTAACCTCAAAACGATGCTCTCTCCCCTCAGAACCATCAGCTGGATGAGTCCGCTGACTCCAAGGCCAACGCTCGCAGCGCGGCGGCAGACTTCACCTTCTCAAACCCCTCAAGTGTGCTCCTCGCACTAACCGCCGCTTTAATACGGCTCAAAGGTTTCCAACTTTTGTAAGATCTGAGGACTACGGATCAACACTCATCAGATTCAACTCATTTTGATTTAGACATTTGCCTAAGTGTGACACCTGCATTTTTCTTGAAATGGAACTAAGAGCGCTACAAACCAAGAAAACTGAGGATCATATCCGAGGAGTCCACGATGCTGAAATCAGACTGATTTGCCTTCCATAGGGGCAATTCGGGTCCTTCAAGAATCACATTCACACTGAGGAAGACTCACTCTTTTGGAGCTAAACCCTGTGATCTGATGAGCACGTGCGTAATGTCACTTCTTGGGAACCGTTGCAAATCAGTGCACATTTGACTGAATGGACGGCCAACGTGCGGAGGAGTGTTTTCGGGATAAAGCGGATCATCGTCTGCATAACTGTGCTTTCATTCGTCCAGTCAGTAAACTGCTTTAGTTCAACAACAGGGAAACTAGGTGTTGTGCTGATATATAAATGTCACAAGGGACAACTAACACGCAACGTATGGAACATGATTCATAACACATGCTAACTAAATCAACAGCGTAACATTTTGTCAGAGTATTCTCAAAGTATGAAGAACGCAAACAGCTTCTCTTCTACATGTTCGGTACTAGGTATAGATTTGTTTTGTAGATTTATTTGATTGTTACGGTGGTTTGTGGTTTAATCACATCGCCTCTTAAAGAACATTTTGTACATACGATGCATAACGTGTACACTCAATTACAGTGTGCTGCCGTCAGCTTGTTACATATCGTCTGTAATGTTTTTTGAGAGTCTATGTTAGTATCTGGAGACTGAGGCCTCTCAGCATTACCCAGTGTAGCTATGATTTACAAAATGTGATGGGGTTCTTTAATCACGTGGTTACAGATATGACTGTTGTGTGATGTTTTAGATGCAAAGAGCATATCGTTATCTTAAACAGTACTTTTTCCTCGAGGAATAGCAAACTATCTGTAACACCAACAAGAACATACAGACTTACAAAAGTGATTTAAATGAAAACAAAGTAATGTCGTGCTTCTGTTCAAATGAAAGTACATATGTTCTGATATTGATCCATATTCTTCACACTGCCTCCATTTCATTTGATTTTTCATAACGTCCTGTTGAACAGTATAAGGAACTACGTTTGTTTTTTTAATAACAATGTGTACATATCCACTAGAGCAAATGCCAAAAGATTAAAGCCAAGATGAATACATAATTATTATAAACAGGGCAACTCTTTTTTATCATTCAAAGAATGTACAACATAATGATGATGAAAACTTGTTTCTTGCCATTTCTAAAAATACGAGTGTTCAAATCACATACATTAAAGCCTGTAATGATACACCTCTTTTTAGATTTCAAATGTATTTGTAATGTTTTGGTCCAAAAATACAACTGTGTATCTGACCTATAGATATTACCAGCGTACACTTGAAGACATCTCATAAAGGAGGCCACTTTTATGTACAAGAAGTCTTCATGACCATTTGAAACATTGGAAATCTGAAATAAAAATGGTGAACAATGACTCATGCTGGTTTCTACGATCCACTGCAAACGATACATCCTGTTTTTGCTATTCCTTTACCCCAATGTTAGTTCTGTATTTTTAGCATCTAGGATTATAAGGCAGCAGCAGACAGTTCGCTATTGTCAGTCCGATCACATCAGTCCCGTTGCGGAGTGACACGGCGTACAAGGACGCAGCCTGTAGAGGACGGACCACTCACTGGACATGTCTCGCCAAGAATATGACACACCTGTTTTGGCACAGTGATGAAATACTTGACCTAGAGAGAGAGAGAGAGAGAGAGTCTAAGATTTATGTCCCTGAACCAAAAGGACGAAAACATCCCGCTCATGTTATGTATGAGATGGAAATGACAACTCTCCATTTTAACTGATAAAGGGAAAGTAAAGTGGTTGGAGAAATTGTAGTACATACATTTCTAACAAATATTTGCAATACATTGGGACGATACAAGTGTAGCTAAAACTTTAATGCACAATATCTGCCATTGAGCTGTATTGCTGTTTAAAAACTACATAAAACACAGTTATGAAGATGTCAAGGTCCTTTAGCTGCCATAAACACTCAATGAGTTATTCATCCACGGCTGAAAATGGTACTAAACAAACGCTATTTACTACTCCATAGGAAAAGTTTGCTAAAAACAAATTGATATTATTATGTTTTATCTTAGAAATGACAACGTATATTTTGTGAAAGATTTAAGTTGTACATCTTCAGAAGGACTGAGCTAGGGGATGAGAGCGATAGACAGGATGGACCAACACAGTGTTGAATGTGTTAAAACAACAAATATAATTAACAGCCGTAAATATAAAAAGGTATCCATACACAATGTGGTATGAGATGGTGATCAATCAAAGGGGTCCTACAACATGGAATTCAAAGTCATCATGAAGCATTTCTAAAAGTTGGGCCCATTTTATTCTGTTAGTTGCTTGTGTTTGTTCGTTCATGTTCATCAGTTTCTAGAAATGGATACAGGTCATTGAACAACTGAACCCACGCAGCACTACTCATAGTTCCAAATTCTTCATTGGATTTGATGGTACTATAACAGAGATGTGATTCAAATAAAAATTGCACTGCTAAGGATTTAACAATGTAACACATTAGTGACTAAGATAACAGTTGTCATCAAACCTATGATAAATACTATTACTCGCCAGTGTAACTGTTTCCTCGCCATAAAGCCCAGAGGACTGGGTTACAGTATTTTGAGATGCCCCCTCCCACAACTATAGCACCACTGCAGGTACACCAAATCCTAAGGTTCGGCATAGATTAGAGAGAAACTGATAAAAAGGTTTAATCTCAGCTGCCTGGTAGGGATCACATCTACTTACCGCCACTTTGACCTCTCCGGCGACGTTGTTTCAGCCGCTCCAAACTGCTCTGTGGATTTCACCCTTTCCATTAGCCATGAGAGCAGCACCAATTTCACTGTATTACTTTCTTTTTCTGTTGTGTCCAAATGTCAGGGAGTGCCTGACTTTTCCACAGTAAACACTCCACAGCTTCACTTGTTCTGAGAGGCTTCCCCCCATGTTTTCCACAGCAGAGCAGAGATAAGAGATAATAAAGCCGTTCGTTGATTGCACATTGGAGCCAAAACTATAAGCTCTACTGAAAACTTCTTAAATCACTGGATAGATGGAGACGACCTTTTAATGTACTGGAGAGAGACAGATAACCCTGTTGACCTTGATTGGATTTGATCACACACAAGTCAATATTTTATTTAAGAATTTGTACAATATGAGATAATGCACTCTTAAAATGACCAGTAATTAGACACCTTTTGGTTTAGCTGCAACTAACTCCGATATAAATCAGAGAAAATGCAACAAAACCTCACATTAAAGAATCTAGAACCAAACGATTAGTATTTCCACTTGAATTGAACAATCAACTGTTTACCAAAATGAATGAAAAAATACAGTACACCCGGAAAAACAACCTGAATGGAAAAGAGAATTCAGTTGAAGCCATGATTAGTCATCAAGAATAATGTAAACTATTGATATTTCCTGATACAGCAAACTGATGACTCATCACCTGACACCTTAGAAATATACATTTAGAATGCTATTGACATACCATACTAACATACTTTAGTTACTACTGACTGGTGCTGCACGATATGACGATATATGTTGTCAAAACAATAATAAAAGTCTCTCGTATTTTTCTGTATTGCAATATGAACCAGGTCTGTATTCATTTATTTATTTTCTAAAACTTTACTCAAAAATGGCATGTTTATTTTGCCCTTAAGTTGTTAAAATATTTCCTTATCTGTCAAGTATTAATACAGACAGAAGCAGGCCTACAAAATCACATGTGGTTATTTCATGTTGAACTTACTTATTGAATTGTACAGAAAGCATGCTATATAACATGATATATTTCTATAACGAGATATGAAATGACCAATAGGAGGTGGATGTTCTTGACAATATCACTCAGTACATGTGCTGAGCATATTAAAAAGGTGTTAGTATTGTAGAACCTCTACAAAACTTCAGTATATATAAGATAAATCACAGTAAAGAGCTATCTGTATACAGTAAAGTGGGTTTGCATCTCTACAAGCGCTCTTCGATCATGATTTAATGAACAGAGTCTATGCTAAGAGCCAGTAATGAAAAAAGACTTGTTAACTTTGCAAAAGTAAAGCTCTTACTGGATAACCTGGGTCATTTTCCTGAGTAATACTGGGAATCAAACTGAAGTGTAATGCCTCTCAGCCAGCAGTTCGGCACCACGGAGAGCGCCACTTCCACAAAGGGCAACCCAAGGGGAAACTGGAGAATATGACACCAGCTGTTCTCAATCAAAGTAATGACTCTCCCACATGAGAATTACCTCCATCTTCCCTTTAAATTACTGATGGTTAGTTGTTCATTTCCCATTAAAACCTGCTGCTCTCCTCACAACCAGTCGCTAACCTCCTAGCTGTGTGTTTTTACTAAGGCAGTGTCTTTCTGCTTTAGTCACACATTGGCTGCTTTTAAGATTACACCCACTCCACAAAAAGGAACTACTAATCAGCTTTATTACTGCTACAAACAAATCTCCTACTCCTACAGCAAATGTGTTCTGTCGAGTTAGAGATTACATGTATATAGTTTTGCGAAATGTGTGAAACAATTATGATTTGTTTGTCGAGAGCGGTTTCATTCTGAAGGTAGTATTGCTTGTAGCAGTCACATCTGAGACCTTGACACGTTGGATGTGTCCTTCACGGGAAGAAGCCAGCTGGAGGCTAATCGTTACACAAACACGATACCTTAAATGACTCCAGTTGAGTAAACCTTGTGTTTTAAAGCTATTTGATATTGGCAAGCAGGCAAGTCACTTAGAGCAGAGTTATTATGTAAAAACAATATGTACACAGTTGATAGATGGCAACCGGGCCCTGACACTGTCAATCCCAAAAGCTGTTCTAAGATCAGCACTCAGCGAAAAGCCCTGCTCAAAGCTAAAGAAGACACATATTGTCCTGGCTATGGAATACAACTTATTACATTACATGTCACTTTTTAGACGCTTATACCCACTAGCAGAATACATGCTACTCTTTAGTCAATAAAGCCATATAATCCTTCAGATATGCAGGAGATAATAATTATGAGGCTAACTTTAACATATTCCAAAAGGAATTGTTCGAAACACTTTTTGTGGTATAAATAAGCAAAAACTGTCAGGACAAAAAAAATCATCATATGAATTACTGTGCAACTGCAAATGCACATTAATTAACATGAGCACTTAAGTCCATTTTCATCTGCAGTCCTGGCAGGTTGATGGCATTTAAAGAACATACAAGAGCACATAAGCACAGAAAAACACATTAGCACAATGGCAGCACATAAGCACAGGTAAGAGCACATGAGCAGAATTAAAACACATAAGCACAATGGAATCGTGATTGCAGCACATAATGCACATATGGCCGGTTAAACACTGTTTTTAAAAACCCATCAGCACACAACATGACATATATAAGCACATATAAAAGCCAATCTGCACAGACAGTAGGAACACAATGATATGACCCTTACTCACGTCTATGACAGCACGTTTGATTGTCCAGTACCCTGTGTATGAACAGTGTGAAAGATTCCCGAAGCCAATGCTCAATACTACAAATCTGAGTTTTCAACAAACAACAGAAACAGCAAAGAGGAAATATGCTGTAAGCCAAGAACACTCATGATACTTGAAAATAATAGCTCATACTTCACTATAATGTAAATCAAAATACCATAATCCATCTGACAAACAAACAAATGGGAAAACACACCAAAAACTGTAAGCAAGCAGCAGAAAAAAGGAAAGTAAAAGCAGAAGATGCAAAGACACATCTAAAACATGAAGGCAAGTTTATTTATACAGCACCTTTCAGCACACGGCAACCCAAAGTGCTTTACAAAGTACTCATCCAAATGCAGCGTCAAAAACATACCTTTTTAAAAGTATTAACAGTTGCAGCTGACCTGCAGGATTCAGGGAGTTTGCTCCAGATGGTCGGGGCATAACAACAAAACGCTGCTTCTCCCTGTTTAGTTCTGACTCTTGAAACAGAGCAGCCCGTTCCAGAAGACCTGAGACACCTGGATGGTTCATACTTTTGCAGGAGATCGTTAATATAATTTGGTCCTAAACCATTTAGTTCTTTAAAAACCAGCAATAGTACTTTAAAGTCAATTCTTTGGTAGACAGGAAGCCAGTGTAAAGACTTCAGAACAGGAGTGATGTGATCCACTCTTTTAGTGTTTGTGAGGACACGAGCAGCGGCGTTCTGAATTAGCTGCAGCTTTTTAATGGATTTGTTTGTGAGACCTGTAAAGACACTATTACAGTAGTCGAGTCTGCTGAAGATAAAAGCATGAGTTTTTTAATCCTAGATATGTTCTTCAGGTGGTAGTATCTAATAACTGTTGTAATGTGACTGTTAAAATGCAGGTCAGAGTCCATCACTACACCTAGATTTCTAGCTTTATTCATTGTTTTGAAGTCTGCCGACTGAAGCTCTGCGATGACTTTTAATCGTTCCTCCTTTGCTCCAAAAACAATAATCTCAGTTTTCTGTTTGTTCAATTGGAGAAAGTTCCTACTCATCCAGTCATTGATGTGCTCAATGCACTTACTCAGTGTTGTAATCGGAGAATAGTCTCCTGGTGAAATTGTTAAATACATCTGGGTGTCATCTGCATAGATATGATAACTTAGGTCGTTGTTTTTCATAATTTGGGCCAGTGGTAGCATATAGATATTAAAAAGCAAAGGTCCTAAGATGGAGTCTTGAGGAACCCCGCATGTCATCATTGTCAACGCTGATGTGTAGTTGCCTATCGAGACAACGTTATTTTCTGTCCTTTAAGTAGGATTCAAACCAATTTAGGACTGTTGCCGAAAGTCCCACCTAGTTTTCTAGTCGGTCTAGCAATATGTTGTGGTCAACGCAGCACTGAGATCTAATAATACCAACACTGATATTCTGCCACTGTCTGTGTTTAAATGGATGTCATTGAAGACTTTAACAAGAGCAGTCTCAGGTTTGGTCGAAAGCCTGACTGGAACACATCAAAACCGTCATTTAAAAGCATGAAATGACTCAGCTGTTAAAAAACAACTTTTTCAATAATTTTGCCTAAAAATGGGAGGTTTGATATTGGCCTTTAATTATTCATTACGGATGCGTCTAGATCAGTGGTTCTCAACTGGTGGGTCGCGACCATAGACCGTATATATAAATGGACGTAGTGTCCCTGACGTCACCCATAGGATTCTGCAGAGTTGCCGTGAAGCCCTTAGTAGGCGGAGTCGGCCACTAACGGCTCGACTGTGACGTCAGAGTCTAATCCCGCCTGCTCCAAATAAGGACAAAGAGGCGGAGCCGAGGCGGGACCTGCTGCCTCCGAACTGGAAGTAAACAGAGCTAGCTCAGGCTAAGAAGCTAAGCTAACATTAAATACATGCATACCAAGTTACTGCTAACAGTGTAGTTCCCCTATATAAACGTTACATTCATAATCAAATGAGACAATCTGCAAGAGAATTAGCTATATTTTGTTATTCTTAATGCTTGTCATTCACACGTTGAGAAAAGACGGACTCCACCGCCCGGACCTAAGGGAGCCGCAGTGGGCTAGCTCCGGGACGCCGGCTGGAGCTAGCCCCCTGCGGCTCCGTTAGCTCCGGCGGCCACCACTGGGATAATTGGGTCCCCTAATAACATTTGCTCCCGTTTAGCATTATGGGCGTCATAGCCATAGATAGGGCTGCAACAAACGACTAATTTGATAATCAATTAATCTATCGATTAATGAAACGATTAATCGACTATTCGGACTATTACTGTATGCCTTGCACAATTTCTCAAACGCTCTTATTTAACCATCAACTTTTAGATTTAGCTTGAGGTTGTTTTAGGCATGTGGAAACTAACAATGAAGACAATAAAGATGAATACTTGATTCAAAAATACATATATTATTAAATTAACTAAACAAATTCTTTACAAAATTAACATTGCTTTTTAATTAAATAAAATAAATAATATTTCACATCAAAAGAAACAACAGTGTTTTAACAAATCGTATTAAATAATCTGATGACAGAACTGTAAACAGAATAGCTGAAACTTTAACAAAATAAAGAGTAACTCTGTTACCTCTAATCATTAACCCATGTTTGTATAATTGTGTTAACTCTGTGTGTTGCTGCTAGCATACATAACACCGGACGTGGAAACATTACTCGTGGATGGGGCTACAGAGCTGCTAGAAAGACAGTGGAACCCGGTGCATTCCTCCGTCTGAATGTGGAGCACTTTTGCTAAATGTTGAGACAAATTGCTCGTGTTACCGCCCTTACATGCTAAACTCTTATGCCCCTTCCACACCAACGCGTTTTCAGCTCCGGCTCGGAGCTGGAGCCTGATAAGTGCCGGTTTTTCCTGTTCACACCGCAGCGGCGCCGCCTCTTAGCTCCGGAATCCGGTTCACTTCCAGCTCCAAAAAATTGTCGGTCTAGAGCAGGGCTATTCAATTAGTTTGGAATGGGGGCCGGTTGATGAAAATGATCCAAAGCAAGGGGCCGGGGAAAAAAATGGCTGTATGAGCAATCATATTGACAAATATGAGCAATCATATTAAGAGCTTCAGATACAGTAAATACTACAGCAGGTCACCCTTGAAAAAGAGATCAATGATCTCAATGGGATTCACCTGCATAAATAAAGGTTTGAAATGAAATGACTACAACAGCATAGTGAAGTGCATATATTTTGTTTAATTAAATCAAACATAGCCCCAAGGCCTTTATAAATGGCAAGTTCAGAACTCAGTACATGTGAAGCTAATATAACCATCAACATCATTAGATTTAGATTAAATTATCTAATAATTCACACAAAGCCATTTAGGGCCATACACAAACAACAGTGCATATTATGGTATAATAACAATAAAGACAAGTGAGCCATACCACATCAATTGCTTAATTAAAAGGAAAAACAATTATCAAAAGACTTGTATTAATTACCAAACCACAACACACAGCCTTTTAAAACTCAAACCTTATTTGATAACTGACATACAGAATGCAACCAACTTGGCAGATATGTGCCATCTAAACGGTAAACGGTGACGTCATGACGCAGCAGCGGCAGCACCAGTCGGGCTCTGGGCGGTGTGAACAGAGCGAGAGCAGAAAAGGGAAACCGGAGCTGAACCAGAAAAGCTCTAGCTCGGAGCTAGAAAGGGAAAGAGCTGGTGTGAAAGCCGCATTATTGCACTTTTGGCAACGAGCATTGTCCACATCGAGACGGGTAACATTTAACCACACCTCGGAGCGCGTTCTCTCCTCCATCCCCGCAGTGTGTTGCTGCATGTAGCAGAGCTGCGTGTGTAAACTGCCTCGCCCCCTCGCACACAGACGGGGGAGAGAGATCTCGTCTGATCGAAAATACATCATAGACGCATTTGTTTGTCTTTTTGCATATTAGAAACGAGTTGGCGACACTAAGAGTGCGATATAATGTTTTTGTAGCAATAATACATGACATGTATTTTTTAAATGTCTCCAGTATACCGATAAAAAGACCAATAACGTTGGAGCTTAACGGCGCGTAAAACACACGTGATGACGTCACCAACGAATCGACGACTGAATTAGTTGGCAACTAATTTGGTAATCGATTTTAATCGATTAAGTCGATTAGTTGTTGCACCCCTAGCCATAGACTATAAAAGTCTTACCCAAGGCTGTATGCATAAAGGGTTACGTCCTTAGCTGGCTAATAAGTAACAAGCTAAGCTACCAAGCACACACACACCTGCGAACTGGGTTAACATGTATAATATTATCATTTTAGACTTCTTGGAAGTTCTGTTAGTACATGCAAGCGCACAGCACGACATTTTAATTGTCTGGTATTTGTAACAATATTCCCTAAAAGGCACAATCACCACGAACACGGCTAAAGGGTCAAGTACAGTACTATGACTAACTAACGTTGTAGCCTCTATGGTTGTAGCCTAGCAGAGTGGACAAGTTGCTGTTAGCTGACAGTGAGGCATGTACGTGTCCATCAAAGTGACCACGCCCTAATTTATGCAAAAACTTTAAGACCTAATATAAATAAAAGGGTCGTGTTAGAAAACAATTCACTCACAGATTCATAATCATGAAGGTGGAATCTAACTATATCGATAATAATATTTATTGCATCCATGGGTAGAAACATGTTTTTTTCTGCTGTAAAGTTGGGCATTTTAACATGGGGGTCTATGGAAATTGCTCCTTTCTGCAGCCTGTCCCTAGCGGCCCATGTATGAACTGCAGTGTGTGGCACTTCCGTATTGGCGTCCCGGCTGTTCCCCAGAGTTTGCCGCTTGGTCGCGACCCACCGTTTCGAGTGGGTCGCAGATGTGTGAGAGAAGAAAAAAAAACTTATTTTGAAGGCCCGATTTTCTAACGCTGTGCATGCAGTAGGCTTTGGACTGGAATCACCAGAGACCATAAACGGTCTGGAAAACTTCTGTCACGTAGTGATCATCTTCTCAATAAAACATATTTGCTGATGTTTTTTTCGAGTCTTCTGGCCAATCAGAATCAAGATTGTTGCCGGAAGTCCCCACGGAGAATAACTTTGCGGTAGAATTATTCTTTATACATCCATGGGTACAACTTCAGATACAAATTAACACATAATGAAATATGACCCCCGGTTTGATGATTGACAGGTCACAGAACAATGGGGGCTATCTACCCTTATCCACAATTTAAAGTAAGTCACACAGACTCTCTCCTCTTTGCTCTTCTCCCTGTGAGAAGCAGCAAGTTCAGCTGTCAGAACAAAGTGAAAAACAAACAATGGCATACAATAGTATTAATATGTCGGGTAGTAATAGATTTATTTTCTTCTCAGAGTGTACCAGAAGGCATAGTTTATATGTTAGTATTTCTAAAAATCTCCTGGGGGAGCAGACCCCCTGCTGGGGTTGAGTTTCCAGCATGTGTCTTTTTATGTTAAACAGTTCAGCTTTGATTCCATCATCTCATTAAACCTTTTTTAAAGCATACTTTAGTTCTGTGAAAGGATATAAGGGATGTATGCACTGTACTTCACTTTAATTGTATGCTGAAAAGTATATACATTACCGAACGATTTTTTTGTTGAATAGATTTGAGTGATTAAAAATGTCGGGTCGCCATTTATTGACAAAGGAAAAAGTGTTTCCACTGAGAACCACTGGTCTAGATTATGCTTTTTTAAGAGTGGTTTAATTACTGCAGTTTTCAGGGCCTGTGGAAAAACACCCGAGTGGAGAGACTTGTTTACTACTGTATATGAAGTAGATCTGAGGCCATGCAATGAACAGTTTTGAAAAATCCTGTTGGAATAATATCAAGGCAGCAGGAGGAGGATTTCAGATGTTGAATAATGTCCTCCAGGTCTTTATCATTTATCAGACGGAATTGTGTCATGGTGTCTGAATTGATTTTAGGTGGACACAGGGACAAAACATTTGCTGTTCCTGATACAGAGGCACTGACTGCTTGTCTAATTTTCAGAATGTTGTCAGTGAAGAAGGAGGCACATTCATTGCAGGCCCTGCTGGATAGAAATTCAGAGGCTACTGACACTGGGGGGGTTGTTAGTCTGTCGACGGTAGCAAACAAGGCACGCGAGTTGTTTTTGTTTTTGGTAATGATGTCAGAGAAGAAAGACTGTCGTGCCTTCTTTATTTCCTGATTATAGATGCAGAGTCTCTCTTTATATATTTCTAAGTGAACTTGGAGATTGTTTTTTCTCCACCTGCGTTCAGCTTTTCTAAACTCTGTTTTTGCTGTTCTCACGGTCATGGCTTTTCTCCAAGGAGATATTTTCTTGCCAGATACATCCTTTATTTTAAATGGGAGCAATGGTATCCATGATATTTGTTATTTTATAATTAAAATGGTCTAGCTCATTTACTGAGTCGTTAGCATGGGCAATTGAGGAAGAAAAATCTGAACAAACATTTCCTGTGCATTTTCAGATAAGTAACGTCTAGTGGTTAGCTACCTCTTTCTTAACAACTGTATGGACTGAAATAGAGCTCTCAAATACAACACAGGAATGGTCAGAGAGCGCAACATCAGTCACCACAAGCTTAGAGATGTTCAGACCCTTTGATACAATTAAATCCAGAGTGTTCCCCTTATTGTGTGTCGGTCGGACCCGTCACATGCTGAGTCAGTCCATAATTATCAATAACACAAAACAGTTATTTAGCCCCTCTGTCTTGAGGGTTGTCGACATGGATATTAAAATCACCAACAATGACTAGACGGTAGGGCTGCTCAATTAATCGTATTTTAATCGCAATTACGATTATGGCTTGCAACGATTACGAAAACAACGTAATCGAAATAAAACGATTATTTTTTTATTATTCTTTTTGGCTTTTCAGTTGAATTATAAAGTTCGTAATCAACCGTTAAAAACATAGTTAAAAAAAAAATTCTCCCATAAATTTATGTTTTCAAAGTAAATGGATAATCGTTTTTAATAAATCGTGATATCAATTATTGACCCAAATAATCGAGATTATGATTTTTGCCATAATCGAGCAGCCCTACTAGTAGGCCAAAGTCAATACACACTATAGACAGCAATTCGTACATGTCAAAAGCTTAGGCTGAATGATCAGCAGACATTAACTTAACACATAAGCAAAGTCTTACCTTGTTGAAGAGAAGCAGAAATCCCCAAAGGCTATAGTCTCAGAGAAGTCCCAAAGTTTTCCACAGTCCCATGAAAACGTGCAGCTTCCATTTTTAGAAATGTTTGACTGACAGGGAGACCAACTGAATCTCAAGTATTCCTCCAGAAAGCAATCCCGAAGAACACGCTTATTATGATTCATTTCCAGTGGCAGGATGACAGTATTCACGGAAAAGTTACACAGGAATTTGTAAACGAGAAGATCAGGAGCTTAACTTTGAGCACAAACCACTTGTGTGTCGAAGTGTGGACAGTTTAAATAACCCGCTTTGCCGCAGGTGTGGTAAATAAAATACTGTTGTCATCAGCTGGTTTGGGAAATAATCCACTTGGACCGAGAATTGTCAAATGTTTGATAGTTGGTGAAACACTCAGGGTTAGTGCCATGTCGGAAGCTCAGTCTCGATGCAAATTACGTCCACTATACTGAATGCAAAAAAAACTATTTTAATCGGTCACCATAGTTTCTATATGTCAAGTTTATCTTGCTATCAACATGTGTATACATAAACTACATTAAACATTCAAATGTAGGTGTGACAAACACAATTTCCGGGTTTATTTCCCACTTTTCCCATTCTTCTGGCGAGCCTGAATGCAGCATTAATAGGCGAATCGCGTTTCCGGTATTTAAATCGGAAATTCTCCAGTTCTTTAAGGAAGGTGTTTTTGATGCAAGTCAGTTTAACAATAGCACAAAGGGGAAAACATTTGACATAGCAAACCCTTTTTATTAAAAAGTGGGCAGATATTAAATAGGCCTAATATACAAAAACAAGCATAAACAATTATAGCTGAATCATTAAATTATTTTCTAAAACTCATATAGTAGGCCCATCTTGATGCTTTCCTAGTAATGAACAGTACAATGCACTTAATGGTTGGCCACACCAGACATAAGAGGCCTAATAGCTTTGCAACAACAATGCAGAACAGTATATACTTTATAACAGTGACACGTCTTTTGAGCATTATACAAATAAGTCTTAACTTCCAAAGAACATAATTTTGCATGCAGATAAGCAGTTATGATGAGGTGGCAGCAGTGGCACTCATCAAAAAAGATTACCTCATAAATCTAAGATCTTATCCCTATATATAGAGTGGACTGACATTAATATCTCCTGAATTGAAGGCATGTACAGTTTGATTTAAAATGTGTACAGCCATCCAAATTCTTCCAGCAGGATTATATTGAATAGTTTGGCAGACCTGTCTTCTGACACCCCATCACAATTATATTGCTGAAAGTGACAGTGTAATCATCATCTCTTGGTAATACTGGAGACAAACAGGAATGAAAGTCCATACTCTTCAATACATCTGGGAGCTTTATAGTCCTAAAGGTGAGGTCATCAATTATAATTCAATACAGTATTAGTCAAAGTTTGCAAATATTTCCTCATCGTCTGCTAGCTGTGTGTTTTGTGTGTGTCCCAAAAAATCATGTATACATACATAGCCCTGGCTCTGTAAATGGAAAACAAAGTGGCTTAGACTGAGCCACACAACACTATTCCAGCCAATCAACAACAAGGGGCATTTACGCTTAGAAAAGGCCAGGGATGTATAAATAGGAGTCAGTGTAAGCTGGAGGGATGGTACATATGATGGGCTGTAATTGTGTGGATGTTGAGTTTACATATCATGTTCGATGAATCCAACTTTAATTTTCAAACCGATGCCAGACAACTTAATTCCTCTCCTGGCGGCGATAGGGTTAATCAGAATTGTGTGAACTTGCCTAGCAAGGGCATGTAACGGACATGCATTTATATGTAAAAGTCCTGCACTCAAGCCTTGAATTCATTCAGACATCTTACGCAAGAAAGACAAGGTCAAGGTCTCTTCTCTTTTATTTAATTTATCTCAGGAACATTTTGAAATGTTATCAGGGCAACAACAAAGTTAACTGAATTAGGTCCTATTTATAAGGAGGGGGAGACACTTTGACATTGAAAGACTGTTGTTTGACTTTGCCATGAGAGGAGAAAGACTTACATGACATAAGAGGTTTCTCTGTTGAGCAACTGCTTTTCATAAAGTAGTCCTGTAATTATTTCAGCAAAAACCTGACCATCAGAGCTGGACTAGAACAGAAAAGAGTTTGCTAACCATGACTCAGGTGCATCACAGCAGTCATGCTGAATATCTGTGGTGCATCCCTCTTCAGTACTTAGCAATAACCTCTGTTCACTCAGCTGTCAGTTTGAAAAATAACATTCAGTCACACCTTTGAACACCAGCAGCATGTTTGGTGAAAAGCCCTCAGATTTCAGTGCCTTCTTAAATATATTTTTATAAAACAGGACCATTTATAACACATTTTAATATCATATGCACAAGGACTTGCTAAATAAATGTGTATGTATTGATTAAAAAGCAAAAACATTATAAAGCTACAATAAATCTTAACAATATATGCATATAGTATATGGTGTGCTGCATTGTATATCTATAAATCAGCACATGTTTTTCTTTGTTTTAATATTTACAGTCTGCTCTATTGCATAAATCATCAGTCTTGTTCAGAAGATGTATAAATGAGCATACCATTGTCATTTGGGATTACCCTTTATCCAGATTTTTAGGAACAATCCCTCTCACAGCTTTTTTCTATCTAGCTTTTCTATCATTCATTATTCATAACACGACTATATTGGCTTCTGCACAAATGGCAACGTTTGTACTAATGTGGCTTTTTGAAAGATGTGTCTATTGTCAACATCACTCAAACAGCAGGGGAGGACATGAGAGTCATACAGCACTTCACATGCAGGACTAGCAGCTGTAAGTACTACGAAATTGCAAAGCACAATGCAGCTGCAGAGACCACCTGTCAACTTCAGAGCCTCACCCCTCTTCAACAAGTGCAGACAGGGCGGGCAGATTGTCCTTTAACATAGAAACTAGAGAGCTATAAAGAGTTAAGGTCAAAAACTCATGCATGCTTGGGTTAAAAGCAATATATTTTACAGGTCATAGTATGCCATTGCCAGGGGTGTCCAAACTACGGCCCGGGGGCCATATGCGGCGCGTGGTCAATTTTGAATTGGTCCTCAGCAGATTCTAAAAGTATAATGGAATATGGCCCACACCTGAAACTTGTGATTGTCTTATATTCCATCCATCCATCCATCCATCCATCTTCTCCCGCTTATCCGTGGTCGGGTCGCGGGGGTAGCAGTTCCAGCAGAGAGCTCCAAACTTTCCTTTCCCTGGCCACATCAACCAGCTCTGACTGGGGGATCCCAAGGCGCTCCCAGGCCAGCGAAGAGATATAATCCCTCCACCTGGTCCTAGGTCTACCCCTTGGTCTCTTCCCAGCTGGACGTGCCTGGAACACCTCCCTAGGGAGGCACCCAGGTGGCATCCTAACTAGGTGCCCGAACCACCTCAACTGGCTCCTTTCGACGCGAAGGAGGAGCGGCTCAACTCCGAGTCCCTCCCGGATGACCGAACTTCTCACCTTATCCCTAAGGGAGACACCAGCCACCCTGCGGAGAAAACCCATCTCGGCCGCTTGTATCCGCGATCTCGTTCTTTCGGTCATGACCCATCCTTCATGACCATAGGTGAGGGTAGGAACGGAAATGGCCCGGTAGACAGAGAGCTTTGCCTTCTGGCTCAGCTCCCTTTTCGTCACAACGGTGCGGTAAAGCGACTGCAGTACCGCTCCCGCTGCTCCGATTCACCGGCCCATCTCACGCTCCATTGTTCCCTCACTCGAGAATAAGACACCGAGATACTTGAACTCCTTCACTTGGGGTAAGGACTCATTCCCTACTTGGAGTGGTCCATCGGTTTCCTGCTGAGAACCATGGCCTCAGATTTGGAGGTGCTGATCCTCATCCCAGCCGCTTCACACTCGGTTGCGAACCCATCCAGTGAGGTCGCAGACCGATGAAGCCATCAGAACCACATCATCTGCAAAAAGCAGTGGTGCAATCCTTAGTACACCGAACTGCAGACCCCCTCCCCCACGACTACGCCTCGAAATCCGATCCATGTATATTACAAACAGGATTGGTGACATAGCGCAGCTCTGGCGGAGGGCAACCCTCACCGGAAATGGGTCCGACTTACTGCCGAGGACCCATACACAGCTCTTGCTTTGGGAGCACAGAGATTGGATGGCCCTGAGTAGAGACCCCTCACCCCATACTCCCGCAGCACCTCCCACAGTAACTCGGTCATACGCCTTCTCCAAGTCTACAAAACACATGTAGACCGGATAAGCGTACTCCCAGGCCCTCTCCAGGATCCTTGCGAGAGTAAAAAGCTGATCTGTCGTTCCACGACCAGGACGGAATCGGCATTGTTCCTCCTCAATCTGAGGTTCGACAATCGGCCTGACCCTCCTTTCGAGTACCTTAGAGTAAACTTTCCCGGGGAGGCTGAGTAGTGTGATGCCTCTGTAATTGGCACACAACCTCTGATCCCCCTTTTTGAAAAGGAGAACCACCACCCCGGTCTGCCACTCCTTCGGTAATGTTTCCGACTTCCACACCCAGAGCCTTCAGCATTTCTGGGCGGATCTCATCCACCCCCGGGGCTTTGCCACTGTGGAGTTGTTTGACGACCTCAGTGACCTCCCCCCGGGAGATTGGTGTTGATCCCCCGTCATACTCCAGCTCTGCCTCTAACATAGAGGACGGAGTTGTCGGGTTCAGGAGTTCCTCAAAGTGTTCCTTCCAACGCCCTAACACTCCATCAGTTGAGGTCAACAACGTCCGATCCTTACTGTACACAGCTTGGATGGTTCCCTGCTTCCCCCTCCTGAGGTGTCGGACAGTTTTCCAGAACAACTTTGGTGCCGCCCCGAAAGTCCTTTTCCATGTCCTCTCCGAACTTCTCCCACACCCGCCGCTTTGCCTCGGCCACGGCTGAGGCCTGTCTTATATTCTACTTCTTTAATTAGCCAACTTTTCAAACAAATTCAGTCAATAAAAGTTGAAAGCATTTTCTAACAAATCTAATTTATACAAAAAAAGACCAATAACTTATTTACATAACAAGCTTGAAATATTCCCTTCATGTTTCCCCTTCTTATAAGCAATCTTAGGCTTGTGTTTTAAGGCTGCCAATAAAATAATTGAATATTGAAAGCTCAGATGTAGGCTCTTTTATTTCTTAAAGCATATTCAAGTATCAAGCATAATTGACATACATTTGATTGATTTTGCTAACTTATAACTTAACTTATGAGGCAATATACCTCACCTCCAGTGAGTGGCCAAGCCCTTTGTATTTCTTTCTGTATATATTGATTCGTGTTCACCAACACGATTTTTGCATTTTTTTCGTGTCACAGAACGATTTTAAAAGCAATGTATTGGTAGTATGTTTCGTGCCTGCACCACGTCTTTTTGTCCGGTCGGGTCTTGAAAGACCAGAAGCTGTGCGGTTCATAAACATCTTTTCTTACTCAATACACCCTAAGCCTAACCCTTTTATTTTAAATTGTATAATGTTGGAGTTTTTTTGCCGTCGGCAAGGAAAAGAAAGGGGGCTCAGAGCCTCAGAATACTGAAATCTGTATTAAAAAAATATATATATCCTTCTAATTTGTTATTATTTGCTGCAGGCATGAAACATACTACCAATAGAAATACATTGCTTTAAAAATCGTTCTGTGTGACACAAAAAAAATGCGAAAATCGTGTAACAAGAATCAATAGATACATTTTGTGACTATAACACGAAATGCCGTGAGACTGTTGGTATGTGGACCTCAATGAAAAAAGTTTGGACCCCCTGTAGTACGCTATTCCTCTGAAAAAGGGGCATTGTTTAAAATCTAGTGCTAAATGGTTTTCTCTTTAGATGTCTTGCTATCAACAGCATTAAAACATAACCAAACTCCTTTAGGGTCCTATGGTGGCTTTTCCCCAAGTGCATGCAGCTAATAAGTATACTGTTGAGTAAGTGATGATTCTACAGAGTAGCTCTTTGGCAGGCTGCATCCCTCTTTCTTTGCATCCTTGTTCAAATGCACAGCACTTTAGGCTGAAGAGCGGCTCAAGCACTCTCAGGTGTTGGCACATCGAAGGACAAACCTCTTAATCTGGCGGGTTATCAAAAGGGCTAATGCAGCATGTTCTTTTCGGTCACATGTAGTCAAACTTCGCAATAGAAATGAAAAAGTTTGTTACAGGATAATTAGTTTTTTGTAATGTGTTTGTCCAATCAACTACTATCCTTTTTCAATCAGAACCGTTGCACTTGCTTGTTTTGACTGCATGCCAGCTGAATATTAAAGTCAAAATAGATTTAACTTAACTGGCATTTGGGTTTTGATTCAATTTGCCCGTTATCAGGACTGTAGAGGAAGAATAAATGATAACAAGCTTCATCGATGCGTCTTATTCCATTTAAAATTGGACTTTTCCAAGATAGAATTTAAAAAACTTTAATCCTCAAATTCAAAACAGCGTGGATGATTGTCAATCATGTAAAAAAACACAAATTGTACACATTAAAAATACACAAGACTCAAGGTGCACAAAATATTTGAAAGGTCTGTTTTTTTATTTTCTGGCATGTTGTCCATTTTTAAAATACACTGAAGATACTGATATGCAGTTTATCATCTTTTGTTCACGGTAAAGTTTGACCCCAATTCCTATGTAATGACACTGTAATCGGATTACTCTACAAACACAAAATAAAAACACAATAGCCGGCATACTGTCCTTATGAAATGCATCATAGGGACAGGTTTGCAACAAAAAAGACAATGCCCATAAAGTCCAAAACAACAAAGTTAAGTCAACGATAGAATCAAGTTAAATGCTATTACACAGGAATCTGTTAAATATCAAAAGAAAAAATATTAACAGAAATGCTCTTTTCACAAGTGTAGCAAAAGACAATGTATCATAGATATAATAGTAACAGGTGACAAGTCCTAAAATAAATGATAATCTCTTTCCGTTCTGTCATAAAACCTGACAGACACATCTCAAGAGATAAGAGTGACAAAGACTCACATTTGTTCCAACAAGACACTGTACAGCTCGGGGGGGGGGGGGCTAAAAATGGTCGACAGCTTTTTAAAATTCTGCAGATCAACAGGCCCGCTCCTTCCATGGAAATCCAAGGCATTATAAAAAAAGGTAACGTAACTCCTTGGAAGGAAATAAAGTCATAGGGCTCTTAAAAAAAACGTACGAAACAAACTGGTGAACAGCCACAGGATGTCTCTGGTCTTTTTTTTTTTTTTAAAGCAGACACCTATTTTCTTCGACGGCATCTGCACACCACACCAATCCAAGGGCAAGTGTAAAAAGTTGCACAGCAAAATGACACAATAACAAAGTACAGTAAAGATCCACCAGAACGTCGGTGTTTCTTTGCATTATGTAACTTCTTTGTAACAGTAAGCTCACAAAAAAACAAATCTGGCAGTTTGTGACGAATGAAACTTCCAGTTTGCTAATTAAATGCATCTAATTGTTCCTATGGTTTCCGAGTTGTTCCATGCTTTTGTCCTATGACTGATAGTTTGTCCGTGCCTCTTCCAGTTAGCAGTGTTCCCTCCGTGCTGCTGGTAGTGCTTACAGTCTCTCTGCAGCATTTGAATTATGTATTAAACTGAAAATACAGACTTTAGCTTCAGCTGGCTGGATGAGACCTATGTACAGGAAATGCTAAAACAGATCATTAATGGTAATCGGCAAAGTGGTGTTGTCAGAACACTATCTCGGGGGTGTTAAAAAGAGGCCTAGCGCATAGCTGTCCCCGCGAAAAGGCAGAGTGATTTAGCAAAAGGCATTCGCATAGGAACTAAATGCTTTAGCACCATAGAATACCACTTGATGGCAAGCGAAAAGAACAAAACCCTCATAGGCAGAATGTGTCGTGATGATCTGACCTAATGTACCGACACCTTCCCTCATGCTGAGCAAAACGGATGAGGTGTCACGACTGAAGCTTCGGTGGGAGCGAATTCTCTCGATGAATCTGTCTCTGATGTCGCTGATCAGGCAGGTTCCCTCAACAAGAAGGCTCCATCTAGTTGGAGTTAATTGGTTCCAGAGATTGGAGATCAGGTGACCAGAAGTGGATTTACGTAGACAAGAGCCGAGGGCAGGAAAAGTAAGCAGGGTTGTGCTCTTGTGGACTTTGCAAGTTTCAGTGAAAACTCGAGTGGTAGCAGCCAAGTGTTATTTTCTATATGTAGCCGTGTCTCTGACTCAGACACAGGTGCCTTGGTGCGAGGGATGATGGGCTTTTCTGTTCTTTAAACCATGGGACTTGTCCTTAAAATCTGATGGTTTCTGCTGTGAAATGTCTATCAACGCACTGGCAACGATGAGTCCTTAGAAGGAGAAAGGAAAAAAGGGGTTGTAAAGAACAAACAAGAAAAACAGCAATTTCAACAAATTGCTTTGTTCAGTAAAAAAAACACATCAATGGATATTCCAGGCTGGTCTATCTTCGTTCAAACACCCAATTTTATGTAGAATGTTTTGCAGCTTCCCGGAGTAAATTTGTTTTTTTACCGGTCGGGATTGGAAGCACATTTTCAGCAGTAACATCATAGTAGTTTTATTTATTTGTGAAGAATTGTATTTTTCTGTGTGGCAAGTGTTTTTGGGAAGGTGCACAAGCTGGCTGTTTGTGATGTTGGAAATAGAAGATTTTAAGACTATTAATTATTACATTTAATGAAAGTCGGTTGTGTCCTGCTATCTTAAAATTACATAACATATTTACAGACAGACAGACTTATGGGTGAATAAACCATGCTCCGATTAAAAACATGGCACTTTAGTACAAAACCTTGGCTGAGCAAAAGGTTTATGGCCTTCTTTGTAAAATGTCCAGTCATTGTGTGTGTGTGTGTGTGTGTGTGTGTGTGTGTGTGTGTGTGTGTGTGTGTGTGTGTGTGTGTGTGTGTGTGTGTGTTTCTCAATGTCGAGTAAAGCTGCTCCAGAGCCACTATTTCAAGCATACTACTGTACGTCATCGAGTGCCGCCGAAGGACTGTTCCAATGCCCAGCATACTTGGAATTCTACCGAGCCCGGCGTACTTCGTAGCGAGACATTTCGAGGCTGCACATGTGTAGACTCCGCGGTCTTAAAATCCCCACAATGCTTTGCGCACGGACCAATTTCCCCAAATCTGTGGCGGACAATGTAAGGCGGGGCCTCTCATATGACGCACACCTCCACACCTGCTAGCCTGTTCCACTCTTCGTTTCCGAATGCCAGGAAGTATTCTTGCCTCGCTTCTGAAGCAAGTGACACGGAAGACATGTGCTACAAAGCAAGCGTACTCGACATTGAGAAACACTGTGTGTGTGTGTGTGTGTGTGTGTGTGTGTGTGTGTGTGTGTGTGTGTGTGTGTGTGTGTGTGTGTGTTACCTGACTGTCCTGGAGGAGGTAAGTCTGAGAGCCCAGAGGGAAGACGCATGAGGACGGTCAACACAGCAGCTTTTCCTCCTGAACACGGCTCCATGGCAACGGGTTTAGGCGCACCCTGAGAATAAAGATGAAAAACATTTCATTTAAAAAAGGCACAATAATTAGGATTTGTCATTTAGGGTTTGCAATAACAACACTCCTAGTTGGACCCTCCTCCCCAGCAAAAAGAGGGTTTGAAAGCAGACTGTGTTTATTCTCGTTTCAGAACAAACTTTGGCATTTTGCTTTTCATATTCAAATTATTTGGTTCCATGTTCAACATTTGTGTAGCTACCTCTTGTTTGCGTTTACAATCTTGTACAGAAAGATACATCAACAGTAAGTCTATACATAGTGCTATAAAACTAAATGTAGGGGAAGTAATATGGAAATTCAAATCCCTTCATTTATAGTAATGTTTACAGTAAAAACAACTGCATCCTGCAAAGACAACACCAATACTAGTACTTTGAGGCAATGTGGGACAAAAGATACAACTTTATTGATTTGATGGATTATAATCCCACAATCACTTTACCATCCCAGTTTAAATCAAAGCCATGATTGGAAACCCTTGGTAGTTGAGGATCAGGAGAACAACAGGCACACAGATTAGCCGCTGGAGTTGCTACATTTAACAAAAACAATTGTTTGTGTGTGTGTGTGTGTGTGTGTGTGTGTGTGTGTGTGTGTGTGTGTGTGTGTGTGTGTGTGTGTGTGTGTGTGTGTGTGTCAGTCAGTCCATGTGTTGCGACAATGACCTACCCTCTCAGTTAATGGCCAAAACAGTTTTTCTCAAGCGTGAAAAGCATGTCATCCTGATAATGAATGTCAAGGGTTTCACAACATGTTTTGGATGAGGGGAGAGAAATGGGGGAATAATAACTTGTCTGAATAGAATTGACTTTTTTTCTGTGGCTGGCTGAATTGAAAATGGAGATGAAAAAGCCAGAAGAGACAACATGTTAGGGAAACCAGAAATGCATTAAAAACGTGAAAGAATCGGGGGGTGAGATGCGTTCTTTGGAATCAATGTGGAACACATATTTCACTGAAACACTGATGCTAACTTGTGTTTTTTAATGAGCATTGACTCGTTCTTTCTTTATTTGTTAGGTATATTTAATAGTCGAAACTACATGTAGAGTGCAATCTTGTTCCTATGAAACATGCAGTGTCATTTCTAATGCAACCTTTAGAGGATTAACCCAAATATACCTTTGAATGTTTATTCTGAGAGGTTACTGAGTTCATCCTTCATCAAAGGAGAACCCTCTTTGTCAAATTTGAATAATTTGCTGAGGTTATAAAAGCTGTCCACATTGGCCTGGGTTCATTCCGATCTGCCTGAACTGCTAATCATCTGGAACTGATACAGAGGGACGGAGAGAGGAGGAGAACAGAGCAGGACAAAGGTGGAGCAATGTAGGAGAAGAAAGTATATTAAATGTGACGGACATAAACTCGGATTGTTAATCAGTGGTTACACTGGACACAAACTCCAATTGTTAATCAGTGGTTAAACCTTTATAAGAAGCCCAACATTTACTGCACTTTTTACTCGGGCCATATCACTTCACGAGTGTTCACATTACAAATTCTGATATCTTTCATTTAAATAAAGAGCATACTTTACTTTAAAAATAATCAATAATAGAGGTGGAAGAAGTACTAAATATCCTTTGAATGAGTAAAAGTAGAAATACTGTGGTCTTAAAGTACTCAGGATCACAGTAAAATTACAAGTAAAAATGGAAAGTACTTCAGTTGAAGTACAGATGTTATCAGCAAAATGTACTTCAATAATCAAAAGTACTCAGTATGCAGATTTGTTACAGTATTATTGTTGGATAACTATTGTGTCATTTATTTTTAATGTGTCCGTTTTTTTAGAGTTGAGACAAATGTAGTTACTTGATACTGAGTAGATTAATAATACAGTAAAGGATAATTTCATATAAAGTAAGCATTTTATATGTCTTTATAGGTACAAAATAGCTTGTAAATATAAGTGTTAAATTCATGTAGTGGAGTAAATATAATAATATTTGGCTCCAAATGTAATGCAGCAGAAGTATCATTAAATGTGTTGCATAAAATGGAAATACTAAGTACAAGTATGTCAGAACATTAGGTAAAATACGTAATACTAGTCAAATGTATGTTCCGTTCCTCCACTGCTTAACTCTCTTATCAATCGCTACACAAAAGAAGACATGTTTCTGTATTGCAGACATGCCTTATCGAGCCTTACCGATTGTTTATCTGCAATATGACTCAACCCCATTAGGGCCCATGATCAGAACACAGTATTCTCATATTGCTTCTCTTCGGGGACATTCATGATCGAGAGGCCCATTTAGATTTACCGCTGACATACAAGGGCAATTACATTTCCAGCCATTTCATGATCATTCAAGTGATTCTGCTAATGAGCAGCCACAGTATACAAGCCACAGCCAAGCAAGGGAGTTCATTTACTGTAACCTATGCAGAGTTTTTATTAAAGCATATTCCACTGCAAACCACACTTACGTGGACCACTGGTTGAAACATCATTACAGCGGTTCAAAACTAATTAATTGTAGAATTCTAGAAATACTGTGTCAATCATTGGTCAGGGCTCGACATTATAAATGCCGGAAGCACTATTTAGACACCCAGGGCCAGCATAATGTAGGCTACTTTCCACTTGCCCGCTCGGGCCACTACAAATATTGCTGTAAAAAAAAAAATGGTCCTGTGGTATAGGTATTTTGACAAGCAATTTTGTTAAATTGTTTTGTTTATTCACTCTACAACATAGCGTTTCGTAAGGCGGTTGTTGTAGTTGGATGGAAAGCAAACAGCTGTTTTTGCTGCGCAGTGCGAGTAATCTCCCGTGTGGGAGCTCGCTCCTTCACTACAGACTTTAGCGCCACCTAACCATTCGCCAAAGAAGTTTTTAATACCAGCGGAAACCGGGCAAGCGCCGGGCAAAAAACAATCTTCAAATAAAAGAATGTCACCGGAGGAGTTAAAGGAGAGTGACAGGGAGTATGAGAAGAAGAGGGAGAGAAAGTTTCAGCCATTGATCGATGGAGTTGGCTTCAATATGATGCCAATATAAACAAGGTCTTTTGTCGGCTCTGTACATCAATGCCGACCTATGCTGACAAGTAAGTGAAGAGTAGACAATATAAAGGTATTGGCTAAAGGGAAATGTCCCAGCAGGTTAGGATAATGAAGGTTCTAATCTAATTACATGTCTAACTCCTAATGACAGGAAGGCAGAAAGCGCATTATACAAATAATAATACTCATAATAATAGCAGACATTTTTTAACAATGACCACAATATAATTATTTTAATAAACCAAATATGAACAATTGAGGAAAATTAGGAAGAACTGATAATTCAAATGTTGTAGTACAAGAAGTAATGTAGTTTGTGCACAAATTACTATTGCAACAAATGTGTTAATTGTCTTCATTATTAGTCGATATGTTGGACGAATGCTCCGGGCCAGTGGAAGTGTACCCTTAATGTCTACCCCTGCATTGGGTATTAAATGGATATATTTAATTTATTACGTGGCAAATGCCATTTCAGCCATTGCTCCAGGGATAGCAATGTGTTGATGACATTTCTTACACATTGTCATGATCCCCAGAGAATAGTCCTTCAAACTCTGGTCTCAGACTTGTTTCTCCAACGCCACTTTTGGCCTGACTATTAGATGGATTGCCTTACAACATACAATATGAAACCGGTTTACGTTTAGATTATATTCAATCAGATATTTTCTCTTTGACACATGGTTGTTTACTCTCTTTGTTGCCATGTTACAAAGCTATTACTGTGTAGTTACTGCTCTACCATGCCCCATGCTCTTGTAACCTAGGAAGCCATTATAGCAACTTAGTGCTTCTTGCTATATATCTGCAAAGTGATTATATTAATCTAGGATAATAATCCAAAATTCAGAGTAAAAACCCCCATCAATAAATCATTTCATTTCAATTACAGAGGTGGCTTTTTTTAAATGGCTATCTCCATTTTCATATCTCTCAAAGGACACAGCCTGCAATTCCACCATGCATTAATCACACACACACACACACACACACACACACACACACACACACAACACACACACACACACACACACACACAACACACACACACACACACACACACACACACACACACACACACACAACACACACACACACACACACACACACACACACACACACACACACACACACACACACACACACACACACACACACACACACACACACACACAACACACACACACACACACACACACACACACACACACACACAACACACACACACACACACACACACACACACCACACACACACACACCACACACAACACACAACACGATGTGTCTGCATCCCTTTGGCCTGCTGACAGGTGTCATCCATCACACTAGCTTTCTGTTAGCGCTTCCATATGTTGATTGCCAGCCATAGTGATAGAGACATCTGTGACACCGCAACCTGTGGGCCCTGATTGGCTCTCTGTCCAACAGCTGTTGGCATCTTGCTCACTAAAAGCAATGTCCATCTCCTGGGGTTTCAAATGGACCAAAAATGGAAAGAATTGGCACAAAGTTGTAATTTGCTCTCGGACCAGCTGGAGGGTCTCAGTGAGAAAAAGATGGTAATAACTAATGCAGTGAGATCTGTCCAAACGGAGAAGAAGACCCTAAAAATGAGTTCAAATGGATGTGAGGGATCATTTTGGTACGGAAGTCCTTCTGTGTTTCCTGTGTTAGCTGGATCATCTACTGGGTTATGATATTCTAAAATATGCTCCGAACCATGTCCTTAAAGTCAAATTAATGTACGTTTATATATTCTTACATTAGCAATTTAACCTGTATCCAAATCAACCGTGTTTTAGACTCGAAAACACATTGAGGTAGAGACTTCTTTTATAATGTAGTTGAGTTACAAAAGCATTGCCTTCACTTACTCAGTGAACGCTCTGAATTGGATGTACAAGTAGATCTGAAGGATCAAATACAGAGCCATTAGTGCTAGCGACATCAGTGTCCTCTTTGACATCAACAAATGCTTCCGATAGCTAAGTGGTGCCAGATGCTGACCAATCAACCTTTATAAAGAGAATTAAGCTCATTTCATATGGTTCACCTTCAGCTGGAGCCAGGGCATGTGATGGAGCTCTATGTGGGCACACTGAGAACTACTTCTTCTTTTGAGATGAGTCCAAAGCACACCGGTATATTTAAAAAGATGGTTGAGTTATGAACTTTTGCTCCTATATATTAAAATATATCACAAAGCTCTAGAAGAAATTAAGAGAAAATGTTCTCAAATCTCAATGTGTTTGGCAGCCATTCCATTCCGGTGTTCAATTCCTACACAGAGAAATGTCGTCAGTAGTTTATAGAATAATAAAAACAAATGTTCATTTTACTCAAACATATAACTTTAAATAGTAAAACCAGAGAAACTGATCATTTTGAAGTGGTCTCTTAAATCTTTCCAGAGCTCTATAGTAGGGCTGTGCAATTAATCGTATTTTAATCTCGATTCCGATTTTGGCTTGCAACGATTACGAAAACAACGTAATCAAAATAAAATTATTTTTTTTAATTTTTTTTTTAATTGTGTTTTCAGTTGAATTATACTGAAGGTCCAGGGTAATCAACTGTTAAAAACATACTGTTCACATTTTGTTTTCAATAAATGGATGTTTTCAAAGTAAATGGATAATTGTTATTAATTATCGTGATATCAATTAATGACCAAAATAATCGTGATTATGATTTTTGCCATAATCGAGCAGCACTACTCTATAGATACTTAATGCAATTGAGTATATGCAATACATATTTTTTGCAATCAGAGATTTCAATATAAAAAAGTTCTATGGCAACTACATGTCTGAAAACAGATATTTTCAACAGTTACATAAGTGTTGCCTTTTGTTTACCTGCAAGGTATGTTGTATGACCTTTCAGGAAATGAATAATGTTCTGTGTGTGTACTTTACATCTGGACACCACGCATAAAGTAAGGCTTGCATCTCAACTCATTGGATGTCATTTGACACGCACTTTGTTTGCTGGATTTACCATTTAGACAGCCGTTAAAAGATTGTTTTCATAATGCCTTTATTTTTAAATAATGGGTAACACATTTGGAAATGTGCCTGTATCCCGAATATACCGTGTACTATTTTACTAATTAGCATTAAAGCTGAAATACATTCAGGACACAGGCATGTCAATCAGGTTTCTCAGGTGTTTTCTCTGGCAACACTGTGATACTAACTTCTACAAAAGCTGTAGGGACATCTAAGGGAAACTGAAAGTCAAGCATTCCTAGGTTCACTCTGCATCTTGAAAGGGTCAAGAAACAGAAGACTGAAGACATGTTGTCCCAGTTATCGTTTCCAGAACAGCTTTGGGTATGGTTTACACAGCAATGCTCTCCAGAAGATGCAAACTCTCACACTTTTGCAGAGAGTGCAGAAAAGAGAGCAACACTCCTGGTATAAATGCTTGAATTGAACAGATTAAAGCATACATTCTGAGGACAAGTGTATAATTAACTTTTTACTTAAATAAAGGCAAAGCAATAGTCTTTAAAACTGTTCGGATTCAGACGGTACGTAGCTGCTCTAAAAGCACAACAAAAAGGTACTCGGAGCTAAGAAGCATTGTTTTTCTCCTCTTGCCCTTCACAACACAGCACGTTGAGTACCACTCAGCATTATACATTAACAGCTAATGCAGGGGCCTCTTTCCTGGTTGCCACAGTGATTTTATTCCTCTCAGCGGCAGGTGACACAGAGGTAGTTCTGGCTGAGGAAACACTGCTGGACCTCAGATGTCAATTTGAGGATGTAGCTCCCCATATTGCTTCAAGCTATGCTTTCATCCCATGTGTCACCGAGCCCTGGACTGTGCTAAGCGCCAGATTTCAGAACTGCTTTCTATTTTTATGGGAGGTATTCACATGGCGGGAATAAATAGGTGAGGTAGGGACTGGATAGAACGTTTCGGGATGAGCATGTGAGCCTAATGAATCACAATTTGAAGGAAATAGCATGCGTCATGTTCCCAGCAAATAACCCTGGAGGAGAAATTATGTTAAGTGAAGATGCACACTACAGGTAAACGAACAATCATGAAATGTTCAATAAAGCATCCTGACGTCATCCTTTTAATATCAGAGCAATCCCTGTGCAATTCAGTGAAGTAATGACCGCCTTTTTCTTCATACAACCATAACATGTTTTAGCTTGAAAAATCTATATTCTTTTTTCTTCATGATGACATCATTTCGCATAAAGAACATTTATAACATCGATTGAAAAAATGTCAGCAAGTCTGTCGCCCTGATTGCAGAGGACAATTCATAGAGAGAGGGACGTGGGAATAAAGGACCATCGATGGCCGCTTTCTTACTGATGTGAGGAGGGGATAAAAGGCAGACTTATTGCGAGTGGAGGGCATGAGTTGGTTGAGTACATCACAATAACGTCCAATTATGTGGCACAACAAAACTATTGTAGCGATGTCAGTGGAAGCACTTACAAATTCTGGATTGAGATTCTCCAATGGGTGTCTTTGGTGCTTTCAAGGACTCAAGAACACTTTGGGTGAAATCATGTGATGGTGAGATGAGGACGAAACAAAAAAAAAAAGTGCCAGCCTGTAATATGGAAGACTATTATGGTATGCAGTTGTTGTTAACAGTGTGTGTGTGTGTATGTGTATGTGTATGTGTATGTGTGTGTGTGTGTGTGTGTGTGTGTGTGTGTGTGTGTGTGTGTGTGTGTGTGTGTGTGTGTGTGTGTGTGTGTGTGTGTGTGTGTGTGTGTGTGTGTGTGGTGTGTGTGTGTGTGTGTGTGTGAGACTCACTTCAACCACAGGATGCAACAGTTCCGTTTCTTCTCCCCTGGAATCCAGTGAGAGCGCGACTGAGGCAAACGGACGACTGGCCATCTGCTGACGCTCTCTCATCAGCTGCTGTAATAACAAACACAGAAAAGAGTTCGAAATATGGTTCAATTGAATAACCAGATATTAATAAATAAGTGCGTACATTGATTACATGAAATATAGCATCATAAATCAATAGAAAGCACATTGGGGTTCGTATGATGTTGAAAAAACTGAAAAACATATAATTTATTTCAGTCTTATTCATAAAGAGGACTTCACAGGAAGACACTTAAATCAATACCATGCATACAAACACAACAACTTCTGACAGTTGGTCAATTCCAACTTCCCTAGTGCCATAAATACACACTATATTTATGCAATATCCATATTAATAGAAATAAGTACAATATTATTTAATTGTGCCTCTAACCCACCAAGCCCAGAATAATTTGAGGATTTTGTTGTCTTTCATTTTGTATAATAATATTAGAGACCCTTTTTTTCAATATTCAAAAAACAAACTCTCCGCTTAGAAATACTGCGATAAGCGTCAAGAGTGACACCATTCCTGTGACCTAAACTGTAAAGAAACTACACTCTTGTTCCCCACTAATCAATATTGTAAAACAACTAGCACCATTTCATCAGCAACGCGGTGTCTGATCAATATCTTAACAAGCCACCATTTTAGCGCCAAGGACATCACTGATGGGTATTGGATTTGTGATGAGCTTAAGTGTTGAGCATTAGGATCTAATTGTACTTCAGATTACAACGCACACAGAGCGCTTGTGATGATCGGCATCAAGATGTGCCCGTTCTTTACTGATGAAATAAAAACAACATGGCTGCATATATTAGCATGCCTGGCTAACTAGCTTACTACCAAACGTAAGCTAGTGGTATCTCAGCATTACTTTCAACTAACATCACGGATGCTGTTGACGATGACCTAATCTTTTATTTTCAAGAAAAATGTACGCTAGAGGCGGTAGGACCAGAAACGTTTTTAAGCTTCTTCCTGCTCCTGTTTTTTTGTACTTCTCTTTGTTATAATTATTATTATAATTATTGTTGTTTCTGAGATTGTTCAATAAATTGACGAATACAATTTTGCTTGGGAACGGTTAGCTTTATCAATCTTTTAGCACAATTTTAGTTCAATTGTCTATACTAAGTGTGCATTTAAGACACTTTTAATACGGATTTTGGTTCAAAATGTGTCAGATGGTTTTATTAGAAAGTCAGGCAGAGACATTGATAGCTTATAAAGTTAGCTAGCTTCAGCAAATACAATCTGACAAACAGATGTCATTTCAGCGGCAAAAGCAGTGGTCAACAATAGTGAGTAGCATACATTTATGTACTGTGGACTTACATGGAGGCTTGTACAGCTTGTTGCTACACGGACCACTATTGCGGTAAGCATGTTGTAACTTCCGGTTGTTGTCATTGTCATCTCCGGGTATCCCGTGTGCCTGTTCTGCTGCTGATAGCTTATTATCTTAACTTAATCGATCGTTTTAAAACTCTTGATCACGGCAACTGCCTGACGTTGTAATCACACGTTACTACAGCTTAAGCACTCACAACTCTCCGTCTCTTAGCGACTGTAACTCCACAGTTGCCTACACTCTTTTCGGGTTTGCTAACGGTAGCTACTTTAGCTTGATAGCTAGCCATGGCTCTTTCCCCACCCTCTGGTGCTATTTCCTGCTCTTCCTGTCTCATGTTTGGTTACTCCCCTACCTCCTTTACTGGTACCGATACATGTGTTAAATGTAGTATAGCTGTTAGGTTGGAGGCGGGAATCATAGCCATAGAAGCCCGGCTCCGCATCTTAGAAAGTAACTCAGCTACAGTAAAGCCCATGTTAGCCAGTGCGGACCGGCAAAAGGTAGCTCCTATTAGCCGTCCCCCGGCAACTCCCGAGCAGCAGGGAGACTGGGTGACTGTTCAGAAGGGGCATAACGCGAAACCCGCAGGTCCCCACCAACCCGTTCACGTGTCTAACAGATATTCCCCACTCAGCGAGACACCCGCTGAGAAGCCAACTCTGGTCATTGGTAGCTCTATTATGAGACACGTGAATTTAGAGACCAAAGCCTCCACAGTCACATGCATTCCGGGGGCCAGAGCGGGCGACGTTGAGGCGCATCTTAAACTGCTGGCTAAAAATAAACGTAAATACAGTAGGATTGTTATTCACGTCGGTGGTAATGATGTTCGTTTACGCCGATCAGAATGCACCAAACTTAATGTGGAGTCGGTGTGTAGTTATGCTAAAACAATGTCGGACACCGTAATCTTCTCTGGTCCCCTCCCCAATCTGATCAATGATGACATGTATAGCCGCACGTCATCATTTCAGCGCTGGTTGTCTTGGTGGTGCCCAGCAAACAATGTGGGCTTCGTAAATAATTGGACAGCCTTCTGGGGAAAACCTGGTCTGATTAAGAGAGACGGCATTCATCCTACTTTGGAAGGTGCAAATCTCATTTCGGCAAACATTTCAGGGCTTTGTGGACTTAATCCATGACAAACTGGAGTTGAGACCAGGAGGCGGAGTCGCAGTCTTACACGCTTCTCTGCGCTCTCTCCTAGGCAGTCATCCATAGGAATCCCGAACCCAATAAAATACCCAATATTAGCGGTGTGTGTGTCTGCCCAAGGACAATTTAAGGTAAAACCTAATAGAGGTGTCATACATAATAACCTGATAAAAGTAAATGTAACAACTACTACAGTGCAACAAAACAGGAAGATTAAATGTGGTCTCTTAAACATAAGATCTCTAGCATCTAAAGCAATATTGGTAAATGATTTAATATCAGATTATAATATTGATATATGCTGTCTCACTGAAACTTGGTTGAGACATGAAGAATATGTCAGCATAAATGAGGCCACTCCACCCAGCCATATCAATACTCATATTGCCAGAGGCGTGGGCCGAGGAGGTGGAGTTGCAGCAATCTTTGACTCAAGTTTACTTATCAATACTAAACCAAAATTAAATTATACCTCCTTTGAAAGTCTCGTTTTTAGTCTTACGCATCCGACCTGGAAAATTTTGCAGCCAATCTTATTTGTTACAGTGTACCGTGCACCAGGTCCTTATTCAGAATTCTTATCAGAATTCTCTGAGTTTTTATCAACTTTGGTTCTTAAAACAGATAAAGTAATTATCGTAGGTGACTTTAATATTCATGTTGACGATGATAAAAATAGCCTTACTGTTGCATTTAACTCTATATTAGATTCTGTTGGTTTTTGTCAGAGTGTAAATAAACCAACCCACTGCTATAATCACACTCTCGACCTTGTTCTGACTTATGGTATTGAAATTGAGCAACTATTAGTCGAACCGCATAATCCTGCTTTATCCGACCATTTCTTAGTAACTTTTGAAGTGCTGTTGCTGGACTACAAAGCATTAGTCAAAGGCTCCTCCAGCAGAAACCTATCTGTTAGTGCTATAGCCAAATTTAAGGAAGAGATTCCACCAATGCTTAACTCGATAGCAGGTCTGCATGTAGGGGAGGAAACTTATACAAAATGTCCACCACCCCAAATTGATCATGCTGTTGATAGTGCTACAGATGCGCTGCGAATAAAATTAGACTCTGTTGCTCCTTTGAAAAAGAAGAAAATAAAACAACATAGATTAGCTCCATGGCATAATGCCGAAACCCGCAAAATAAAGCAAAAGTCGAGACAACTTGAAAGGATATGGCGTTCCACTAAACTTGAAGAATCTCGTTTAATTTGGCATATCACTCTCAATGAATATAAGAAAGCACTGCGTAAAGCGAGAGCAGCCTACTACTCTTCATTAATAGATGAGAATAAGAATAATGCAAGATTTCTTTTCAGCACTGTAGCCAGGCTGACAGAGAGCCATAGCTCGATTGAGCCTTCTATTCCCATAGCACTCAGTAGTAATGATTTTATGTGCTTTTTTAACGATAAAATTGTTACTCTTAGAAACAAAATTAATGACCTCTTGCCTTTGACCAGTATAGTGTTATCAACTCCCGGAAACGTAAGTTATAATATTACACTAGATAGTAAACTAGAATGCTTCTCAGCCATAAACCTTGAACAATTAAATTCAATGATTCTCTCTTCTAAACCATCAACGTGTATATTAGACCCAATTCCAACTAAGCTGTTGAAGGAAGTTTTTCCATTAATTAGCACTTCTTTATTAAATATTATGAATATGTCTTTATTATCAGGCTATGTTCCACAATCATTCAAAGTAGCAGTGATAAAACCGCTTCTTAAAAAGCACAACCTCGATCCAGAGGTTTTAGCCAACTATAGACCTATTTCTAATCTTCCGTTCCTCTCAAAAATTCTTGAGAAAGCAGTCGCAAAACAGCTGTGTGATTACTTAAAAAACAATGATTTATTTGAAGATTTTCAGTCTGGCTTTAGAACACATCATAGCACAGAGACAGCTCTGGTCAAAGTCACAAATGACATTCTAATAGCCTCTGACAAAGGACTTGTCTCTATTCTTGTTTTGCTCGATCTCAGTGCTGCATTTGATACTATCGATCATGATATCTTATTGCAAAGACTAGAGCACTTAGTTGGCATACAGGGAACTGCCTTAGGCTGGTTTAGGTCCTATTTATCTGAACGCTCTCAGTTTGTACGTGTCAATGATGAATCTTCCACGCAAACCAAAGTTAGCCACGGAGTGCCACAGGGCTCAGTGCTCGGACCTATTTTGTTCACATTATATATGCTTCCGTTAGGCAATATTATAAGGAATCATTCTGTAAATTTTCATTGTTATGCGGATGATACTCAACTATATTTATCAATCAAGCCTGATGAAATTAATCATCTAAATAAAATTCAAGACTGCCTCAAGGACTTAAAAACGTGGATGACCTTAAACTTTTTGATGTTAAACACGACCAAAACTGAAGTTATTGTACTTGGCCCGAAGAATCTACGAAACAAATTATCTAAAGATATACTAACTATGGATGGCATTAATTTGGCCTCCAGTGAGACTGTAATGAATCTTGGTGTTATATTTGATCAGGATTTATCCTTTAACGCCCACATAAAATCAATTTCAAGGACCGCCTACTTCCATCTACGTAACATTGCAAAAATCAGGCATATCTTGCCTCAAAACGATGCAGAGAAACTAGTCCATGCATTTGTTACTTCAAGGCTGGATTATTGTAACTCTTTATTATCAGGGTGTACCAAGAAGTCAGTCAAGTCGCTTCAGCTAATTCAAAATGCTGCAGCTCGTGTCCTAACCAGAGTTAGGAAAAGGGACCACATTACTCCTGTTCTGGCTGCCTTACACTGGCTCCCTATAGAACACAGGATAGAATTTAAAATTCTTCTTCTCGCCTACAAAGCCCTTAATGGGCAGGCGCCATCTTACCTTAAAGAACTCATTATACCCTATTGTCCTACTAGGGCATTGCGTTCCAAGAATGCAGGGTTGTTGGTTGTTCCTAGAGTCTCTAAAAGTACAATGGGAGCCAGAGCCTTTTCTTATCAAGCTCCACATTTGTGGAATCAGCTTCCAGTTTGTGTTCGGGCGGCAGACACCCTATCCGTTTTTAAGAGTGCGCTTAAGACCTTCCTTTTTGATAAAGCTTATAGTTAGGGCTGATTAGATTCAGCCCCTAGTTTTGCTGATATAGGCTTAGTTTGTCGGGGGACATCTTACTTCTTCCTTCTCTCTGTCTATACCTGTGTACTCCCATGTTCCGATTAACCCAGCTTCCCCAAATTTCTTTCTTTTTGGTGTCTATATACGCTGGGATCCGGAGTCATGGATGATCCTGCGGTCCTGTGTCCGGCATCACGAGCCCTGGATCTTGAGTCGTGGCTGTGGTCCTGGATCATAGGTCCTGGATGGATATCCTCGTGGATCCATCTTCCTATTACACACACATGCATTTCCAAACATTTGGACTACCTATGTTGCAAATGTATTATCTTTTCAATTTACACACGGCATCTATTGCACGACTGTCCGTCCTGGGAGAGGGATCCCTCCTCTGTTGCTCTCCCTGAGGTTTCTCCCATTTTTCCCTTTAAACTGTGGGTTTTCTTCGGAAGTTTTTCCTTGTACGATGTGAGGGTCTAAGGACAGAGGGTGTCTTATTGTCATACTGATATTTTGTACAAACTGTGAAGTCCACTGAGACAAATGTAACATTTGTGATATTGGGCTATATAAATAAACATTGATTGATTGATGGAGGGGCTATGCATTTATGTAAATTCAAGCATTGATTTCATTGTCCACCTCTTTAATGATTTTCCAGGTACACTTGATTGTTTGGCACCTTCCAATTATCTCACATTACCCATACAATAAAACTGGGTCAATAGTTTTATGGCTCTGAGTTTTCTGGTGGTCTTGAAACCTGAATAGGAATGTGTCCTTGGTGTAGTAATGAACCCTGGTATTCTTCTGTCCAGACCCCCCACACTCACTCACTCTGAATTTAATTAAGTATTCATTCGTCTGGCTATTAATTGGCACATTTCAGATGAGGTCTGGAGAGGTTGATAGCATTGTACAAGCGAACAAGTGGAGAAAAACTGAATCTGAAGATGACACTCATGGGGAATCAACGTCCCCATCTATATGACAAACGGAGAGAGCCAGAGCACTGTATTCCCTTTATCAAGTTGTTATATTTCTGTTAGGGGTGTACACAGGAAAACATCGACAGTTGATGGAAATGGTGTTATTCAATTATGTCAAAAACCTTGATTAGATATTTGAAAGCAAACGGTGCCTCATTACTAGTACTGGCACATGTTGTTCTACGTCCAGCGCTTCAAATCATCTGTGGCTTTTTATAGAGGTCGACTAAAAAAAGACCTTGCACAGGCTTACAAGCAAAAAATCAAAACAGCATGTTTTCAAATATAGCTGATCTTTAAGAAACATTTTGAGTAAATGCACTCTAACCTGTCTGAAACGCAGGAAATGGCAGACAACAATGTAATGAAAAGCATTTTCTTCTTGATATTCAACAGTGAAAATCACTTCCTGACACAATATAAGCTAATGACGTCTTCTAAATGCGTGTTAAAAGTGTAATGTGTTTATCATTTATTTTAAAATGCCTAGACTTCCACCTTTTTTTATAAAATAAAATAAGTCAAAATGTAAAAACTGAGAAATATGGTCAGTGGGTTTTATTTAAGTTTTGTGAATCATAAATAAGGCATTTTTTGTATCGATGCAGCCCATAATGACGCATTTTGAATGATCAACACTGGCTAGTTGTCAAGGCTCACTGAAGGGGGAGTGAGTGAGAGAATTGTTGAATCACTCTGAAAACATTCCCTGGGGGAGGTTAAGGTGGGACAGAGAGAGAACAACAGCCACATGAAATTGAGATTGATCACGCGATTGATTTTTCTTTTTGAAGCTTTGATTTCTAAACTTTAAATCAAAGGGCTCGGGTTAGATTGTTGGACATCTCTACTATTAAACATCAAAAGCAGCAACACCAAACCGCTACATTTAAGCTGCTGGGCCACTGCAGGTCAAAATGAGAAATTTTTGCCCTTTTCCAAAAGATAAAAGCAAGATGGAGGGCCCGGCGGGGTTGTTGCAAAACAAGAAAACAGCTCGCGGCTTATTACGGTTTCCAACACAAGAGCCTCAAATCCAACAACATTCATCCTAAATGTCAGATAGCAGTAATGTTATTTATCATGTTGCAGAATGCATTTATAGCAAAAAAGGAGAACGGAAGCTTTGCACAGGCATCAAAGAATGTGCTTGGAATACAATCATCAAAAGGCCACTGTATTACCAGATAGACTCTACAAATGAACAGTACTGTAAGTACAGTCTTTCTGATTTGGTCAAGAATACAAGCTGGAGCCATTCACTTTAGCGATAAGGGTGCACTGCTATGCCTCTTGATTAACTTGGCAGATGAGTGCATGAATTATCCGTCTTTTGAATACAGCATTTTGCTCCCTTCATTGGATCCTATAAAAGGGTATGTGTCATCCCGCCTCTGAGCATTTCCTACACCTAAGCAGGTCACTTTGTCCTTTTCAAAGATCACTGGCTGTGCCCACAAGGCGCTGCCCTGCAGAAGAAACTGAAGAAAACAAAACGGAAAATAAAATAAAACAAATGCTTTCACAATCTGTCCAAACAATGGGATTAATGGACTAAACTCAATGAAGATATGTGACCCGCTCTATCGAAATCAGTCGGAAGTCGCAACGGCTCATTTCAAAATAAACGTGGATTTGCGTAAAAAACTATTTTTTCGGGGTTCGGGTGTTTCGTTTGATTTTAAACAAACAAGTCTTGGCTTTCAGAATATGAAACTTTTATTTCCAAACTCACACGATAAATACATTCTTTAAGCTTGTAAAGGGAAGATGACAGGCAATCTGCTCTTCCGCAGCGCCGCCCCCCCTCCCTCCCGCTGACATTATGAATGTAAGCGCCGTAGAGTAATCATAGATAACACGGCAGGGTCCGTTACAGTTTGTTTTCATCTGATTTAAAATAAACAAAGTCTTGGCTTTCAGAATATTAAACTTGTTTCGGCAAATTCAGATGATAAATACAGCTTTGAAGCTTGTAACGGCATAATTACAAGCGGAGAACGGAGTAACTTAACGTCACAGCAGGCATAACAACAGCCGGTGTTTCTCGTGAGGGTTTTCCCCGGGAAACAAACGCAATACACACAAACGCAAAATTACACAAACACACATACACATCTATACACACACACACACACACTCGCGAGCTTTCCCCAGACCAGTAATCCAAACGAAAATATCTTCCCTCCGTAGTATTTTGATCATTTGCTCCGCTAATAACCAATCAGATCGATGGATTCCAGAGAAGAGAAAACTTTGAAGGCCTTTTTCTCAAAATGATGACTTGGTGACAGTCATTATATAAATGTGACATATTTCGCTTAATATTTGGAGTACAACAACAATCCTGTTATCGTTAGAAAGCTAGGAACCTCCTCTTTCCAGCAGTGTATACAACTCAAAATGTGTCTTCGGGTCAATGCGACTGATTTCGATAGAGCAGGTCACATATTCCATCACTGTATGCCATACTGATATGTTTGGTGGTTTTGTGTAGGCTTAAGAAGCAAGAACTCAATGAAATAGAAAAACATAAAGTCGTGGTAAAAATATAAGTAATAAGGTTCAACTCTAACATAAAATATTCATTAAATGTTCCCTTGCTGTAATTAATTTTTGCTCATTAGTGGTACAGTCCAAGGGTAAACAATATCCTGAGTTCCTATCCAATATCCTAATCACAGGAACGTTCAATCATCTGTTTCTTTAGAGGAAATTATTAGAGTGCGAACTTTAAACCGAACACGGGACAATCAAGGTGACCAGGGGCTTAAGAGCAAGATAATCTGATTATGGCAATCGATGGCTGCTGATTGAGCTCTTCAAGGGGCATGGGAGGATTATGTGGACAATGTGTTGCTTTCAGATTTGTCAATGCAAGCACATAGATAATAGAGTTGTGTTGATCGAAATGGGTGGTTTACAGTCATTAGTATTACACTGAGAACGAATGTATGTTCTTTTCTTTTACAGAAACAACACTTCGTTCCGAAAAACTACAAATCTGAATGAAAAAAGCCTAAATAAAGCCAGCTGGGAGTGCATCAAAATGAAAATAACACTAATCCCCCTAAAATTATAAACCTGGACCGCAATGCAACTTTATCTGCCATCAAATATGTGCAAGCGGATATTCTCTTTAATAATATCAGTGTTCAAGTTCTGTATTTCTACCGTGTGCCTCACAATTGTTATCACAAAATATAAAATAATTGTCACTGTGAATTTCTTGGTGACAATTCGTGTAGTAGTTGATAAAATAGGTAAATAAATGTGATCTGTTGGTGGTGAAAGAGAAAAATGTATTGCATCAAACCAATATTGTCACTATAGCAACACCACTATGGTTATTAAATAATGTACATAAGACAATAAGAAATTAACAACATTAGTGAAGCAGAAAACATATATGTGTTTTAAATAAATATCCTTATTGTTTACTTGTCGATTTATGGAATGCTTAAAAAAAATGACCTTTTATGGTCACAGCTGCTGAATAATAGTTTGGAGGGCTTTCAGAGTGTTGCAAGCGTTTATGCACGTGTTGGTAAGAGTGTGTGAGAGAGATAAAGAGAGCATTAGATAAATCCACATGTTTGTGTGTGAGACATCTTCCGTGTTGCAGTCTTGTGAAATGTCAGCGCCCCCTCCCCCCCGTTCCCCCCACAGGTAGCTTCAAAGAGGTCAGCCCTCGTCCTCCTCCGTGGCATTTACAGCTGCCGTCTTTTCATCCCTTTGTCGTCGTCCCCCACTCAGGACCCCAGTCTCGTCACTTATCCTCAACTCAAATTATTCAGATACAACCGTTAGCCTTTGCAACGAAGTCCTTTCAACTCCTGACAAAAAAGAGAAAGTGCTTATTCAATTAGTGCATTAGTGTGCTGGAAGATCTGCTTTGAGTGAATAAGAGCACTCCAGGAATTACACATTTGCCACCTAATGTTTCTTAAGAGGCTGTTTTTCTTATCTTCAGCTAATTTCCACATTACAAACAGACAATGGCAGCTTGGTTTAGAACAAATATTCATGTCAAATGTCTTAAATGACATTTTTTTAAAAACAGTTTCATTTGAACACATAGCTGTTTATGTCTAGCAGGAAACCGTAGGACTTCAATAGATTCCACACCAGGAAGCCAATCCAAAAAGATCAATCACTATTAGACTTCCATATGTCACTGGGCTGGATCAGTGACTCATTATTCTCCCAGCTATCTCTAGAGGCCTCATTACCACTAGTTTATTCCATGTACTTATGTTAAATGGGGGCTTGTGAGCATTAGATGGCCTCCAGCCCAAATCCTCCCTGTCCATATTTGGACAAGCCTCGTAAATGCATGGGCTGATCACAAGACCTTTTAAATGATGATCTGATACCATACAAGACTTGCTCCCGTCTCTCAACACAAGTGAGTCATCACAAATTCCACTGAAACTCTGATGACAACTTCACTTTACTTTATGATGGGATGCTGTATGCAACAAGGCCGGCTATTATTACAAGCCATTTGGGAAATGATTTGTTATTAATGCCATCACAAACTAGATAACTTTTTTGTATGTGACTAACGTCAAAGAGCACTCTTTTGATTTAGCATTGGACTCCTATAACATTGTAGGATGGACAGTTAAGGAACAATTTAAATCGTAGAGCACAAACAGAGATTTTGTCTTTCATAATCCCTTGTTCTTCATTTACAAAAACTGGTCAATACAAATCTAATGAACTGTCATTTTTGTAATTGGCCATATAAAAAAGAAAGATATTTACTTAAGACAGATGCTGATTGTATTGTACCATATGAGGAAGCTAAAAATAACGGCACAGTTAATAATTCTTAATATTTAAATTTGAAATGTCAAAAATATAGAAACATCTTTATATGCTTAACTAAAATTATACATTGATATGATACTTTAGATTTGACAAGAACAAATGCACTTTTGGTTTTGTTAACCGTGGCATAAAATTGTGCGCACTTTGAATTAGAGACTAATACTTTAATGTATAGTTTCCCTTTAAGAAAGCAAATAAACATAAACAAAACAAAAATGTACTGTTCCATATAAATGGAAGATCTTATTTTCTATTTTTTTAAAGAGAGATTTATTATGTCTGCACCTGTCTGATAACAGAGTAAAACAAATGAGAACAATATTTAAAGGAGGTTGGTCAGAGGACAAACTGTTGTTTTTATTTGTATTCAATTCTATGATAAATGTGTGTTTGTAAATGGGTACTTTTTGTAATAAACATAAGGCTCTACACCTATATAAAAAGCTTGCATTGATTGCAGCTTGAGGTCTGCAGATATAAAAACAGCTATAGTGGTTTGACCTTATAGCTAAAAACATTTCAGACTTGAGTACTTACATAAGTGGATGCCCCATTCCAAACATAGAAGCATTTTACCCTGGCAGGGTGATAGACAGACCTTAACTACTTTAGATAACATCACTTCAAATTGTCCTGCTGGTTTTGGACATGTGAAATGTTGACAGCCACATGAGATGCTGTTAAAGTCTACAAGCAAAGCTGAAAAGGCACTGAAGCCCTGAAGACTGTCACAGCTTTCAGGAAGAGGTGACCAACACACGGCTCATCTTTACATCTTCTGGTCAAAAGTAGGGCAGCTGAAAATGCCACGGCAGGAACCTTAAGGTATTCTTTTTCTCAGCTTCATAAAGCCATGTGGCAGACGTGTTTGAGAAACTGGTTAACAGCTATATTTTGAAATAAAACTACCTTTAACTGGATTTAACTGCATAAAGGATCAAAATGTCTTCGGCTAGTCAGATAGTAGCTACAGTTTTTAAAACTTTTCAATCAAACCTGGATAAATCACAAATCAGCAGCCAACAAAAGCTGTAGCAAAAAAACAGCAAAACGGTTTAGGATTCAAATTCAGAAATAAGATCACTATGAGGAATGTAATGTTTTAAAAAAAAGGTACAAAAATAAATAATGTCCTGTTGCTAAAAGGGCAAAAATAAAAGTTTGACGTAGCTGAAATTAATAAATACAAGCTGATGCTTCATCCACAAACAACTCTGTCAGTCCTTCTCAGAGAATAAGAAGTATTTTGTTTGGCTGGTGACAAAACTTTTCAATCACCTGAAATTGAGAGATGAGAGATCTGTATTTAAATATGAATCTGTCTTCATGTGGCAGCTGAAGGGCAGTGACAAACAGATGACGGGAATGCCAAGAGCAGACCGCAAAAGTGAGCAGAATTTCAATGACGTGAGCCCATCTGCCTGCATTAACTTTTATTGACTTTAATTCTTTGGATAGGCATGATTCCCGAGTTGCGGTAGCTATCATTCTTGTTTATTTTCATATATCAATTACAGGGTATAAAAATGTGGATCTTTTGATAATCAATGTCATGCCCAAAGGGGAAATAAATTGTGGGAGCTTTATTAGCAGACTGCGGGTCATAAGGCTGGATGAGCACCAAATGAAACGTCCTGATATCAAGTATCTGACAGCATCTAGGAGAATATAGGATTCGGTCTGAAGAGATGGAAATGATGGCAGCTTTTACAGAAACCAGGAACCACCACATGCAGTTTGAGTTCACGGCTGAATTTACATATATTTGCGCACTTTCTTCTTTTCCTTACTTCCTCTTTCTTGCACTCGTATTTATTTATTTTTACTGCCAGTCATCTCATCTTTCATCCCCATCTTTTCTCAACCCCATCTTTCAAAGTAACTCTGAATATTAATGTTACTTTCTATCCCCTTTTCCTTGAGTTATTCACAGTATCTCGACGTACTTCAAGGCTACTTCAATCATTAACTTCTGAATGATCTCTACTTTAAACCATATTTACTTTTGGAGAAAATAAACCTTTATATTTTTTTGCCTTGTGTTGAAAGGTGCTATATAAATAAACTTGCCTTGCCTTATAAAATGTGACGTCTTGGCCACTAGCCATTGACACATAGTGACCTTTTCGATTGTTGTTTAGATTTGAACAATAATGCTAACTTAGCTAGCATGTTGTTAAGTATTTCTACAATGTTAACTGCAAGTTTTTAAAATATTGTAATGGTCCACAGAATGTGTTTTAAGGACTTACTTCTCTCCGTCGTGAAGCCCAGCAGGTCTGTTTGATCTTCCAAACCACTGCAGCCACCAGGAGGAGAGACAGGAAGCAACTGGAGAAAAGAGAGGATACAATATCAATCAGCATGACTTTAATAACATCTGTACCTGAGGATGTGCACACATATTTCCATTGCATATAGGTAGCGGTCAACCCTTGGGTATTTAAAAGCATCAGTAGATACTAACAGGATATGAACATGCCACCTAGAAGAGATTCATATTGAAAGATTTTCTATTGGATTTTTTAACAAACGTTGTGGGTTTTACATTCTCTTCCAAGCATTTTTTTAGGAATTTACATGTCAATCATTTGTATTTTCACACTGTTTTCTTGATATATTTAAACCAGGGCTCTCCAACACGTCGGTTGGAGCTTTTCAGTAGCTCGCCGCTCGATTATCGATTATAGCGTAGTAAGGTTGCTTCTTGATGTTTCGGCCGCGGCTGGACAATAACGTTTTTTTATTTTAGAATTGTTTCTGTCACACGAATATCGAATTGGCCGGTGACGCAGTGATCAAGGAACAGACGTGACAGCGGCACAGCGACACCACACACAGAGCAGTCTGCTTTCTCCAGCAACACCAGTCAGAACCAACAGCAGAATGACCCGCTCTGAATCAGTCCGTGTCGCTGCGGCTCAGAGACACAGAGGGAGGGATTTGTGTTTTTTGAAAAACACTCGTTATCGTCATGTCAGGTTTTTGGTGGATTTAATCAAGTCTTGGATTGCAGAGTATGAATGTCCTCTTGCTATTTTCAGTTGATAAATACTTGTATGAAGTTTGTGACGGCAGGAGGAAAAAAGCTTCCGCGATCACCGTCTCATCTCCGTTCCTCCAAACCCCGCCCCCTCCCTGAAAATAATGAGTGACAGGCTGATAGTGACCCGATAGAAACTTTATTATTCACTTAATCACTGATTGAGATATGATTAAGCTAACTTAATCTCATACATTCATTGGATTAATGTAACAGTAAGACTGTGAGTGTGCCCACATGCAGTATTTTGGTTTTTATAATGCTGTTGTCTGCTGTGTTCAGACTCAAGTCATGTGTGTGATGCCACATTCAGTATCCTTTTTTTAACAGCAGACCGTTGCTAGAAGCTGCAGCTAGACTGCAGAAGTATTCGTTTTTTGTTTTTGAGGATGGAACAATTTCACACACAGATATAGGGAGGCTAGACCTATACAGTTAATTTGTTATGGTTTATAATTTCATGTCAAGACGAAGAAGAAAAAGATGGTTGAACTGTTCAGTGTCAATCCTGTGGAGATGGAGGTTATAAATCTCCAAAGTCATGTTCAGCTTAAGTCTCAGCAAAACTCACAACATTTCTGGAGCCTTGTAGACCCAGAAAACTATAAGAACATCACCAAGCAGCACTGAACACGTCTGCTTTATTTGGTTCTGTTCTACAGACCTTTGTGAAGCAGCTTTTTCTGGCATGAATGTCATGAAATCTAAATACAGAACAAGACAGACTGATCAACATTTAAATGACTCTATTAGAGTGAACCTAAGTGGGTCCAGCATACACCTCGGTGGACTTCATGCAGTGCCATTCATCTCACTGACTGTAAAAAAGAGTGAATGCACTTATTTGACCTTAAGTGCATTAGATGCTTGTCAGGTGGTGATTAAGGACATTTATGTGAATGTTTAGTGACTTACTTAATATGTGGGCCATTATAATATGTGAGACATTTTCGTTTTCTTGGACCTTGATGTGAAGTTAAGATTTGTGATAAGCTTTAGGTATTGCAATTTCGTACGTGTACAAAAGTAGCTTAATTTAACTGATGAGTGCTATGTGAATACATTTAAGTGATGTGATGCAAGTAGCTCTTGGCCACTTTCATTTTTTCAAAGTAGCTCTCAGATGAGGAAAGGTTGGAGACCCCTGATTTAAACATTAACACACATTTGAGTCTTTCCTCATGTCTGCCAAAAAAGTTTGACTTTCAAAATGCACACATCTTACGCTTTTAATTCAGACAATGAATTACACAGATTTCTCTCAAGGTTATATGTCCTGTACTTATTGTGCTGCTTTGTGTCCTATATCTATATGCATTGCACACATTTTTTGATTTTATTAAAGCCTTTATAATCGGTGATATAGCATTTTGTGAAAAACTACTTGGCAACTACATTATTACTGCCTCAAACAGGGTAGACTTGAATATTCATAGTTTAGCTCTTACTTTAAAAAAAACGAATATGATATGAAGAGGTATACGTCAATTTCTTGGCAAACTGAATATTTTGGCCGATTACTTCACTTAATAACCCAAGAGTAAAATCATTAGTCAAGGGAAATTCAACAAGGTCCGAGGGCTGCTGGGATATAAAAATATGACTGATTGAAAGCTTCCACTTCATTATCCTGGCGACAGATGAGAGCGGTAGGATTATTATGGGCTGAAGGGAAAGAGATCGTTGTCACAGCAACACATAAGACACTGATCAATGTGATTTGGTGACAAAAACACCAAAAAAGGTTAACTCTTTAATTGATATTCATTTACTAACACGTATTTGATGATATCCTTCTTTCTATTCTGTACCCACTGGATGAGAATGACTCTTTTCCTGTTGTCCAGGAACAAAGAAAATCATATTTGGATTTGAAACCTATACCGTAATGTAATATGACCAATGAGCCCTCGTCTTCAGGGACATGCCACATTTCTAAAAGAAAGGGCAGCCTGGTCCAATAAGCACATTTCCCCAGAGACACATGACTAGCTCTAATATCACAGGCCCTTTTGTTTCATATTTTAACTCGCAGGCTTTCATTTTACCGGACACACCTGCAAGTCAATTGAACGATAACGTCTGAGAAGCGTGATAACACTTCAGCCTCTCAAATAAAGCAAAGAGTGGGCTGCCAAGCTTTAAAAAAGTGGAATTTATTTGAGAGGTACACCCTTTCATTCTTTTAGAAATACTTGCACCATCCTAGAACGCTTTGAAGATAACAGTGAATGGAGAAGGGGGGAGCTGTGTGGGCTTCAATGACATTTCCATGTAGCAGAAGTGACAAAAATCCCTAGACAGGTGTTTGGCTTTCATCATCACTATTTTAGACAGCTTAAAACCCCTTTGCTGTTCCTTCTGCTTCAGCTGTTAATAAAGCAGTTCTGCAGTCATTCTATCGCCTTACGGTAGTGAAGGACAAACATAAAAGTCTTAAAACAAAGGATGCACTTAAGTTCTCTACAAGTACTTATTGATGTCCGATAGTTAGTAACAGCAGGTGTTGACTCAACTACTCATGATGAAAGCAAACAAGCAGTCACACGTTGCAATTTTACTAATTTGAGGTTTTTAGTAGTACACACTACACAGCCACATATGTTACTTAATATAGTGTCATGTAAAAGTGGCCTTTGGCAGAGAAGAACATCAACTAAAGAAAATGTTAAATACATGATCATCTCTGTAACCACAAGGCTACAGTTACCAAATGGGAAAAGCAATCAATATTTTCTATACCTGCTTCCTAGATGCTTTATAGGCTGCTAAAACATGATCCTCTGTAGAAAAAGCAACCTTGAAATGCCAAATAGGAACACAATTATTTCTTGTAGGGTAGCAAATGATATAGTGCCAGAACTTCTTTAAAATATTAAAATATTATTTACAGTTTTTGTTCAGCTTTGAGTGAATAAAGTCGATGCACAGATAATGTGTGCATGCTTCTTAATAAGTCTACTGTGTATGGTTGGAAAACGAAGATATAACTCATGTGCAAGTGTACACAACTAGAGATTCTGTAAATACACACACACAGATGTGACATGAATGACACGTGTTAATTAGTATAGATTAGACCCTGGGGTTCCACTGCAAGTGTGAAGCCGTGTCCTATTAGACTTTATACAGTGTCTAATCAGAACACACAATAATCAGACTCATTAGATAACAACTTAGTGCTGTGCAAGTAAATATTGTCCATGAAGTCACTTAGACAAGGTAGCAGTGTGGAACAATTGTAAAAAAAAAATACTGTTAAACGGCGTGTATTGAAAAAGCTTGAGGGGATAGTTGAATAAACTTGGAAGAGAAAAACAACAGAAGGAGGGACAAGCGTGTGTTAGCAGTCATCATTTCTTCACCCTATCTCTCACACAAGGAGGTCTAGAAACCCTGTGGGGTGATTTGACATTTTGTCATCAGGCGGATTAAGTTTCCCGCCGGTTCATCCCCTCAAATCCACACACCCGCTTGTGACGGCCTCATAGCCTTTCACTCACTTTTGAGTTTATGGGTGAGTGAGAAGCGGACAACAAGGATGCAGAAAAGACTTCAGAGAATGAATATAATCTGCACGATAATGGGAAAAACAAAGAAATTGCAATGCATAGTGATGGGAAACGATGTGCAACACTCCGCTGGTAAACTGGGAACTGTGTCGTGGATTCCTTGGGTTATTTTTGATTATATTAAGAAGAACTAAACTGATAGAAACTAATACTAAAGGAAAGATAATACAAAAACATTCTAAGGAATAATAGTAATGCCCAGGAAAAGTGCTAATTTGTTACTTTAAAAAGACAAACTACATGTTGCCCTTTTGTGACCCTATTTAAAATGATTTCCTGTGCAAATGACGCAAGGAGCCGTCAGACACATTTTTAGATCACATAAGCTGTCCTTCTCCCCTTTCGGTCCTAAAATCCCTGAATTCGGGTGTTCAACGGTAATTTGATCGGATGGAGGCAGAAGATAACTGATCGTGTGACAGCTTTTCGGGAAAGTTATTGTTGGCTGGGCAATGACGGGCAGGTGCCTTGGGCAAAGACTGTCTTCTATTCTCACCTTGACAGCTACACAGATAATATGTTAGTCCATCGGGAGCACACCTTGAAATAAAGTAAACGCACAGCATTTATACACAAACTGCACTACGGTCAGGAACTATCAGTTAGGTGAGAAAATAAAAGGTCACACCAATAACACATAGTTAAATATTCAAACCACTATAGTTTATACACTGCTGGTTTTGCATACGGTAACCAAAGCTTTGAAAGGGAACTCTTTTAAAAAGGGGGGAGTCAAAGCTGTTCTATTGAAGCTTCTAAAAAAGGCCGATATCTTACCTAAAGCATACATTTTCCAATTATACTCGCATCCTCTTAATGTATTCAGACTTCAGTGCCTTTGAGAGAACTCAATTGACTCATTTTCAACATTTCAATGAGAAAAGATTTCCATCGCAGCTCTACGGGTGAAAAATGATTAAAGAGCTCCTCGTATCTTGATCGCCCATGCCTGCTCTTTAGATGGCACTCGCAGAGCAATATTCACCTATTTAATTGGTCACTGGCTGCTTCATTTGCCACTCGAAAAAGGAAGATTGCTGCCTTGAAGACAGAAGAAGCATTTACATGTACTTGGTTAACAGAACAGGCTCAAGTAACTCAATAAGCCCCGAGAGGCAGGAGCGGAACAGGAAGAGGTGGCGGGTCAAATTCTGGATGATGCTTCTTGACTGCTGAAGAGCTGAATCAGATGACATGAATGAGTGTGTTACATATTGGACTCACTCACCTGAAAAATGTAACAAAGAACTGGACAAGGTCCATGATGCTGTTGTGTTGCGAGAAGGCAATCTAGAGGAGGGAAAGAGAGAAGAGAAATTATAAAAAAATTAATATATAAATGACTATCCTAAAGGTTAATCAGGCTTAATCAGTCAATACAAATGGGGTTAGGGTTAGTAAACCTGAACTTTATATTTAAAATGTATTGAATGTGTGATAAAGAAATATTTAACTCTACAAAAAGGAACTACTTAGCACAGCCAATCTTGAGTTTATTTTCGGTGACATTGTGAAGGGGTTAACGTGATCTAGTGTTGACAGTTCACGTCGGCAGTAAGAGCAGAATGGACCCGTTAAAAGGTCACTGGAGAGAATTCTTCACTAAAAGTTTCTACTTTATAGAAAATTGTTGGACAAAGATACAAACAAGGCAGAAAGCTTTCTATTTCAACACAATCCACATCTTCTAAGAAAAAAGTTTTTGATCGTATTGATGCATTTCGATGCAAATGTTTTTATTGTTATGTACTGTATCTTTAATGACTTGAGGCCAGAAATGGAAAGCACTGCAGTTTTCTATTTTACGTATTTTGTTTCTGCATTTATGTCTAAAAAACATTTACATTACTGTAAGTAAGGAAAGTAAAACTATAGCATTACACACTTGAATTGTTCCCTAATTTGAAAAGGATTCTATTGAGTGAAGGGACAGCCTAATGTAAAAATATATAAGAATAGTGAATCTCTTATATAGCTGATTAGCGTTTTATATCAGCAGTAAATAACGTTTTACCTTCATTAAAAGAAGGCTTGCACATACCCAGCAGCTCAATCACATCTGATAGGCCACATCATAGTGACACGTCATTATCTACTGTAGATGCTTTGAAGGCCTTTAGCCCTGAGAGCACACAACGTCATCTGCAGCAGTACTGTCCCCCCCGGTTCATCGCACGGAGGGTTAAGTAATATGGCTCAAAATGAGCTTTTAGAGGTTAATTATGTGCGTCATATTGGATGTTATGAATACTGATGAGGCAGAAATTCAAAAGCAATGATTCTTGGTGATTCAGATCAATGACGGACGGTTGATGAATTTGTTATATGTATTACAAAGAGAAGAAGAAAAGATTGTTTGTTTTTGCTTATCAATCAACTATCTTGTAATTGACAAGCTACAGGGCTAAATATATTTGTCTAACACAAAGCTATATGCATGTTCAAGTTGATTATAGCAGTACAGAGTCTAGTGTTCTTATCTAACGTCTCCAACCAATTGACTTTCTCCAACACTTTTAGGTAGATAATAAGATCAGTGATCTGAAATGAGATGCTCGCTGACATGGCTAAAATGACTGAAAAGCACAAGGCGTTTTTAGTAAGTGGGGCAGTTCTTTCGGTGCTGGCAACCCTGCTTTTCACATAATACGAGGTCAAAGCAATACGTTTGGGGTTAATCTAATTTCAATTCATCTATGTGAGCCGATCAATGGCATCATTTGAGAATGTACTTCCATTACAAGTGGACTTTTATTACATCGAGTGGTCCTCTTGGGTAACAATTATACGAACACATGATGTCACAGAAAGCTCAAAACCTCGCTTTGCTATCTTTACCAACATTTAAATGCTTATTTTTATGGGTTAGGCGCCTAAACACGAGGCTCATAAGTGCATTCTCAATTTCTGCTTTATCTCATGCAGGTCTACGCTCTCACCCCGGCATCATAAAGGCAAGCAAAGGGAGAGAGACCCTATCCTGTTACAAAAGCTATTTGCTTTAACAGCTCAGGCCAGTCCATAATAAATAAGTGACTGTTGGCCGGGAAATCTAATAGAAAACTATTACTGGGCCACCTCCACAGATGGACTGACCCCTGAGATATTATCGCCACAGTGTGGTCCAATCATCTACCTGATGAAAGGGAGGCACGGAACAAATGTAAAAATCAATACTTGGAAGCGTGCTAATTAGCAAAAAGGGAATTGTGTGATGATAATATTAGGAAAGCATCTATCATGTTGCTGAGTTCAAGTGTCTCGCTTACATGTACACTTTCTCCAATGCAATTGTTGCAGACTAAATGTTTTTTTTTGGTATACATAAATCACAAGCGATCAGGTGATTATGGTCAAGTTGCCAAAAAGTTGAGTATTTACACGTCTGGCAGATATGTAGGAACATTACCATTTATTTAAAAGCCTGCAAGAATAAACCTTGAAAAATTCTTTGACAACAAATTAATGATTGTGTTCCTGCTAACCCAAAATAACTGAAATTGTATTTATTTTCCCTTTGTTGTATTTTCGCCACATCAAAACCTCAATCTCCTCTATTCAGAAAGAGGGGTAGGAAAGGTTAAACGGCGCTTTGCTTTTGCCCGCACAAAAAAAGACAGCTGTGCACCTATGCACACTAACCATCCCTCATTAAATCTGTAATTAGAATAAAGTGCACTTGAAATCACCCTGAGCAACAACAATAAGCTCCTGCTCTCTGTATGCAGGTAGGAACAATTGTTTATCAATGGAATGACAATGTACATACTGTAGTGAGCCATTTAGAAGACGGCATAGCAACATAGATCAAGAATAATGATTAGTTCACGGTGTTTGCTGCTTCATCCTTACCTGGATCTTGATGGGCCATGAGAAGTTACTGACGTAGACATAAAAGGTGATGTTGGGGTTGCTTCTAAAGGTGTACTTCTCACAGGAGAAACTGTCTCTGTATTCCTTGATGTTAGTTTTGGACACGATGGGCACTTCTTCTCCAGAGATGGTTCCAGCTGTTGGGGCAAAGAGTTAACTTTGAGCACACTCACCTATATACAGACACGGAGCAGCAACGTATCATTATGAATCCATTCATGGGTTTATCAAGCCATTTGGGACAGGAAAGCTCTCATAAGCAATTCATATTATTATGTCTTAAGTGCATTTAGCTTCTTTTGGGTTGACCTAAAACAGTAGAGCTTTTATTTTGTAATTATACATGCCGTCCGTATTTAATTGTTAATTGGACGTGGGAGAAAGGCGCAGCTTGATAGAGGGAATGTGTGCTGCTGCTGCCCATAGGTCAGGACTGAGTCATGCTAGCACATAGTCATCATTTGAATCCATTTCACCACTCTCCGCTAATGCATTGAGTATATGTGAGCCTTAGAATTTAGCACGTTGTTCCCTTGTGCAGATGCAGCATGCGCAGATCCACAATCATTTATTATGAATGCTTGTTTGTGTCCCGTTATGTTCAGTATTCACAAGGAAGTTCATTTAACAACAGGCTAAAACTGGTAAATAACATTAAATATGGCCAAAACTGCATTGTAAACGTTAGTGTTTTTAATAGTTGAATCAAACGAATTAATCTCCAAGCCACACTTGAATTTAAGTCTGTTTTCCTTCTATTTAATGTTTCAAGTCATTTCTTATTCTCCCTCGTGTTACTGGGTCCTCGACATTGGCATTCCAACCCACAGCTCTGAAACAAAAGGACTGGAAATGACAGCTTCAGTGTGGCTACGTGAGCATGTTTATCTTAATTGAAATCACCCTCCTCCTCCCACCCAAAGGCGCTCCGACGCTCTTGTCGATTGTGAAGAGGCTCCCGTTCCTTCTGAGAAACAATATCTTTGTGGGGGAAAGGGGAACCAACTTCAAATATTAATGACCGCGGGTATTCTGAAACAAAAGGTTAAGGTGGCGTGCGGGGGGTTAACGTGTTTCAGTGGTTGGAAAATGCCATTGTTGTGGGGAGGGAGAAAGTGGCGGCTGCCTTGAGAGGAGGGGGGGGGGGGGGGGGGGGGGGTCCAGTGTCCTTGGCCGTCTCTCCTCAGGGGACATATGATACCCACTCAACAGTGACACAGGACACACTAACGACAGAGCGGACATTATTGTTCCTGATATACCAACCGAATAAATTATTATTGTAATAAGCACATTTCTTTTATCAAACGAAAAACTTAATTATCTACATTATAAACTCATTGTTTATGCCTCGGGCACCTGGAGGGGCAGTTGAGTAATTGGTGTTGGAAAGCAAATTAGAAATAATTTTCATTAAATATAATTAAAAGTGAAGACAATGTGTCTTTAAGCCGGGGACTGAGTTTGACATTTTGGTTTAAAATCCTTTTTTAAATGTTCTTATTAATGCTTGGGACAAACTGTGTATTTATTATTTTGTGTGGATGTGGCAAATTATAAAGAAGGAGGGCAGTTTGGACGTATCCTAAGATTTAAAATGTCTGCTGCCTTAATCTTCCAATGCTTAAAAAAATATGTATTTCATAAAAATATGACATACATTTTAAAAATGCTGATGCCTTTTCACTACAATCTCTAATACCATTTATGACCTAAGCCTTTTGTTGTTGTTACAATACAATGAGGAAAGAAAAGGAAGCCTTTTTCCTCATTAACCAACGAGCTGTTGACATGTTCGCAAATCCATCTACTTAATCTAAAACTAAACTAAGTAATGGACTGATTATTCAATCCATGGGGATTAGATTGGAATCGATGTAACACCAGCTAATGGGATGTGTACACAGCTGAGCCATTGTCAAGGTTTCTGTCATATAGGAAGATAATATAGAGCAAGGTGTTTTTACTACACAATAAATGAACTGCAAATAAAAAGGTACCTGTGGATCCCACCGACCACGTGATGTTCAGGTTAAAGTTGTTGGAGGCGTTAATGGACATGTCCAAGTTCTTGTTAGCCTTCAGACAGAGAACACAAAACATGAATGTAATTAAATATAGAAATAAACTGAGAATAACACACACACACACACACACACACACAAGCCTTAATATGAAAACGTAGATCTAAAAAGCCTACTGTAGGTACAGGAAATGAAACAATTTGAGACTTTAATCATGTATGAGCTGTTCCAGACTCTAAATGCAACTCTTACATCTTGATTATAATGAAGAAAGATCAAAAACTGTCAAGGTGTCAGTGTGTGACGACAGGATATAGTTACCTGCTCAGGTGAGGCCATGAAGTTGATGGCGGTGTAGTGATTATCATCTTCCTGGATGAGACTGAAGGTGAACTGGTAGTCTATCAGGAGGTTATCTGTTTTGGAAATGATAAAACAAAGTTCTCATACCTGGCTCACACTACTAGAGACTACTATGACAAGATGAATACATAGAGACGTACGCAATGTGATATGATCAAAAGAAAAATCAATAATAAACTGCATGAAGGCGACAAGTGAAATCTAAATGTCTGTAATCAAATCCAATGACGGCAATCAGATGCACAATTTTCTCATCAAGCAGAGAACCTGACAGCGGGCTCTAAAACTCCCCTGCAGCGATTAATGGAGTTACAAATTATTTATTAATAGTGGTCACACAGGAATTGACTACATTCTGAGTAAGTATTAAGTATAAGTAAACACACGAGAGATTTATTGACCAATATATTTTTGGATTGTATCACATTTAAAAGGATTTTAAAAGTAGATGTTTTCTTTTTACAGTATAAAAGAATATAATAATCATTTACCAGTCAACATTGTTTTTATAAATACAACTATTTGGATTCACGTGAATAGGTTGGAGTAAACGTGTTGTTCCCATTTCAAACTTGCCTGGGAGAATGATCAGCTAACTCATGATTCATTAGCTCTGGCAGAAGTGTCTGTTCCCCCTCCGTTTTGGAAAGATGTCAGCAGTCTGAGACAAACTGGGTAAATCCCAACCGTTTATCTGATATAGGCTGTGTTTGAGATGTAGACCATAAAGAGGTCTATTAAAGCCACCATAGCGTCCTTTGTTATGGATTCTATGTACATACCTGTGCCTGTACGCACAACTTAAGATAGCTATTAACTGCATTAAAAGCTTTTCTTGAGAAGACTTTTTTTTAGGTAAAATATTTGGCAAAAGTTTAAATCGCTCAGATTATATTAATAATACAAGTCCCGCCCTGATGTGATGTGATTGGCTGGTACACATTTTCTGTGATTGGTCATCTATACCGGTCAGACCGTTTTATTGTTTTTCAGCGCTACGTCACATGGTAATAACTCTTTGATCACGGCGCGTGTAAATTGTAAATTGAACATTCAATTTGCATTTGCAATTTTGTTTTTATTGTTTACCTATGTGCTGAATTTCATTATAAAAATAAATAAAACTACAATAAAGAAAAGTGGTTCTTATATCAACAAACGCAATCGTCATGTATCAAGTCTGTTTATGTGATTTTTCAGCATCAAATGTTCATTCGGATCGACCTGGCATTTCCTCCCATTTGATAGACACTGAAGTAGCTGGATTACGTCACTGTGAGATCAGCGTGTTTATCCACGATGCTCAATGGCCTTTCAGATAGTCAGGGGTGTCATGTTTACAATACTGAGTAACAGAGCTCAAGAGAAAGTCCCAGAGGTGTGCAGAGGTTAAAGCCGGCTCTAGGCTTTTTAGTTCCTGCCTCCCCCGTCATTGAGCCCGGTGTCAGGCTATGGCATTTCAAAAAAGGGACAAAAACTTGGCAAAGGCTCTGTTGTCAGTGGCAGAGTGTTGAAAGAGATGCATACCGCAGCACCGTGAAGGACACCACATCATGTAAACAAACCCCAACATGTACAGAATACACAGAAACACTGGCACAGATTTACTCGTCAGCACTGGATGTCAATTTCTGTTTTTCATAACGCTTTGCATCACTCACTTTGATATATTTTCCTTGTACTTTGCACTCAAGTCAAACTGAAATTAACTTTATAAATTAATGAATGAGTAGGTGGGTGATTGAGGGAGTGAGTCGTCGAGCGGAGAGTTTGTACTCCTCCGTCTCCTTGATTAGCTCAATCACTCACTCCTTCTGATGCACTTGACATTTTCACGACAAGTCATTCTGTCAGTGAACAAGCGCCCCTGGTGCCAAAGTGCTAAAATGCTCCATCTGCCCTTAACGCAAAAGTGGAAGTGTAGAGACGGAGAGAAAGATAAGCAGAGAGAGAATCGCCAAGAATAATCAAGGAGGTGTGTGTGTGTGTGTGAGCGCTGTCTCTGTACAGTGCAGAATTACTCACAGTAACAGGTTCCTCTGAGTGGATTGCCAAGGTAACGGTTTTCTGAGTCACATCTGCAGAGAGGGAAACAGAGAGGAGAGAACAAGTTGAAGGAGAGAGGTGCTAACAGATTGAGAGCAAGAATGCCTTCTTATCAGGAGCCGTGTTTGCCAAGTGCCAGCGCATTAGCTCCTGCTGTCGGCGCCTCATCAAGTCTCTTCTTCTGACAAAGAGGTAATAATCTGATAGTTAGCTAAAGTTAATTCGTTTTTGCAACTTTTATTTATCCAAGCCACTAAAGTGCCATGAAACAAACTTTACCTGATCCCAGCACACAGAGAGAAGCATCTTAAAGTACTAAATGTAATCCGTTATGTCCTTGGAGCTAAAAGCACAGTTTATGTAAATGAATTCCTACTTGATTATTTGAGTTGTATAGCAGCAAATTAAGATGTGAAAGAAAAATAAAACATATCAACAATTAAGGTGAACCCTTTAAAAGCATTAGATAAGTGATTACATCTAGTGACCTATGCTTACTTCATATTAGAGGCGAGAAAGAGCCACGGGCGAGTTTGACTTTGTTTCACACTTCAGGCTTGATATTCAGAACTCAGGGTGAACATTTTCACAATGCTCACAGCACATGGCTGGTTTGCAAAATTAATTAGTTGATCAGTGGATTTATATCCGCAGCATTCAAGTACAGAATATCCCTTAATCAGTGCTAACTGCTAAAAAAACCGATTTAAATAGCCTACTAAAGTGCAACTTAAATGCAATGTTGAAAAAGACCTATACATTAACATAACCTACTTAAAATGTGGTCAAAAACTTAAATAACTCCCAATTAGGAATAGATTTTGACAATAGGTATTTTCTGGCAGCTGTTAACATCTACAGACCAAAGCTCTTCATCAGAAACGTTGTGATCAAGATATTGAAGTAGACACGAGGCGTGGCAAACATAACGAGAAATTATGCCTGTTTGCTCGGAGGCATTTTGATTACAATAAAATGCCTTTCTACCACTAAAATAATGCATGTTGTTCAGTTTGTGAAATGTATACTTTTTTCTTTCTTTTTATTAAACACAAAACTACTTATTACAAATGATAAAACCTGTTCTTCATTGTTCAATGCATTCGTTTATACAGTAAGCCTGAGTAATAAGGGGCGTAAACGGCCTTCACTGGGGAATAAATATACAGTTTAATTTCCCCCTTAACGACCCAATGGAGCAAGAAAATACTTTTTCCAATTCTGATGACAACGCAGCAACAAAGACGCAAACAAAAAGTAGTCATTTCCAGTAAACTATAATTACCCTGTGCTTAACCCATGGTTTGTGTTGGTAGCAAGTGTGAAATGACTGTAAGCCCAGGGCGAATGAATGTTGTCTCCAGCTAATGAGGGTCATAACCCAGGGCTACACATGGCGGGGAAATTGGACAATTACGAGGTTCTATTTGCCGCCGATCCATTGTTGTTAGTTGACAAACATTGTAATTTATGAAGCCTCGAAAAGTCTCCACACAAACACTAACTGATTGTATTATTATTTAGGATGCAATCTATAACTTTCTATAGATTGAATACAATTCTAAATAAACAGCCTTTCCACAAACTTTTCATGCGTATTTGTTTAAAAAGGAGGTGATTGGGTTTCTTAGGCTCTTGTAATGTTGTGTATACACACATTTCACACGGATATTGCACCATCTTCCAAAATTGTCCGGTTTTTAATGATGGAGGTAATGATAAATAATTTAACATCCACAAAGTGTTACGTCAGAATCAAGGCTTTTCAAAGTGCTCAATGGATTACAGGGTTCTTTACCTCCATTTTAATGCATCCCTTCACTTTGTGTCTATCTTAACTGGTCTACAATTTACTCTGAACTATTGTGTCGCCCCTCTGCTGTTAGAAGAACTACAACTGCACTAACAAAGTGGGAATGACATTCAAACATATCTCACGCTGATTTCATTTCACAGTTGATTTTTATCTCACAGACAACCAATTAGAGTTGTTAAAATGGGAAGCGGTGTCGAGGAGTCACAGAAGACACCCATCGAGCAATGGAGGGGGGGCAAAACCAGCTGAGAGACACGCACGCTGATGAGGAGGAGGAGGAGGAGGAGGTGACAGAGAGTGATGTTATGCTGAATGACTCTGCCTCTAAAAATAACGCAGCATCGGTTGTTTTGGAGCAATTTGGATTCACGAGACAGCCGGAGTCACCGTCTACGACATTGTGCAAAAAAAACAAAATGTCAGTCAGATGAGGGACTTATTTTGACTCCTTAAATAAGACCAAGGAGCAATACAGAGTAGAAAAGGTTGCAACTTGACTTTGATTTTGTTTTAAAGAGTGACGTATTCACTACTTCAGGCTGTAACACCACTGTTGAGAAATAACAATACTATTTGCAATATATATACTTTGTGTTACAACTGGATGCAACTTAAATACTTGATTATGTCCGCTTCCGATATCATAATGCTGCTACTTAATATTAACCATGAATGTGTACTTATATTTTAAACAATGCAATCTTTATTTATCTTTGTTTATTATGATGTATTATGTCCCTTTTCAGTGACAAAGCAAATGTCCCCTGCTGTGGAACAAATAAAGGATTTCTTATTCTGATTTGTAATTATTATAAATTGTTCATATTGCTAAATCATATATATATATATATATATATATATATATATATCTAATATACTGTCTCTTGTCCCCACGGTTGTTTTATTGGAGCTACTGATTACTCAAGGGCCCTACATTCAAAGAAACAATCTGAACTGACTTGATCAGAAATGATTCTGACTCTTTATCCAACCACCAGGTAGTGAAAGACAAGCTTAGGTGCTCTGGAGGATCTAATGGGGGTCAGGACACCGATATGAGGAGGAATCAGCACCGATACTCTCACTGTTAATATTAAATAAGCGGGGACAGGGTAGAGTGCTCTTTTACTACGGTACAAAGGACGGAGGACACTTCGGGCTTTTTTGACCTTACAGAGCATTGCTGCTGGGGCGTTTCAGCTGCCTGGCATTTGCAGATGGTAAGAAACACACTCACACACACACACACACACACACACAGACACATGCATGCTCATCGTGGAGTGTATAATGCAACTCCCCTACACTGTATCTTAATTTAATCTACACCTGCATGCATGCGCGCACACATCGGAACTTGAGGCAATCCCCCTCCGCTGTATCTTAATTTGATCTACACTCAACTTGGAACATTTGTCTACGCTTGTGCACACACTGGGATTAACAGGCAAAACACACACAGAGAGAGAACATGTGGAATAAACATAAACAATGTCCTTCACACATACACAGGCTGGAGAGCACACACGTGTCCACTCTCAGAGCTGCTCCCGTTTACCTCCAGCAGAAGAAGGATCCTGAATAATGTCTGTGTCCAAATGAGCTCTATAATAACAAATATTTCCCTAACCGCTGTTGTTTGACTCATCACTGTAACGCAGTGTGGGCCTCATCAATTGTTTGCAAAAACAATTTTATTCTGCACCGATGCACCCTTCACTTCATTACTGCCGCCATTATTCGGCGGTCCTAATGGTGGTTGCGGTGCATGCATGTGTGAAAACGCGCGCGTGTGTGTGTGTGTGTGTGTGTGTGTGTGTGTGTGTGCATTGCGGGAAAAGACAGAGTACCCTTGTGTGGAGGTCTTTGTTTAAGGGGTTACTGCTCGGGATGGTGAGGGTGAGTGGCTGACAGAAACTGATTGCATGTAATGAGATACTAGAAATTACATTACAGCAAAAAGGGACTGTTGGTCAATACATACACTAATTAGATTAAACATGAACAATAAAAGGTGTTCACTCTGACATGTTTAAATGTGACATTGATTTGAGATGAAGGATACAACTGAAATTAGATAATTTAATCAGTCTATAAGTGGGACTGAATTAGCGACATATTCTGGACGTTTATGTTGCTGGCTACATTTGAAGCTGATAATCGGTAATGGGCTGCAGGAACTTTACTCATAACTATCTCCAGAGCTGTATGGGCACATCCGCCCTTTAAGTGGCTGATGATGATCGGCCTGCTGCTGCATGGCCTGTTCTGATACGCTGCTTTGATTTCATTGGGTAGAAACAGGCTCGTTTGTGTCATGTTAGCCACCTGCTATCCTGAGAGTGGCTCTGCATTGTACTGCGTTCCATCTGGTAGCAGGACCTAAGGTGACATTTAGTTTTTTGTGCAAAGTGTCATGTATTCGCTGTCAGCGTCAACCGAGAAGAATTGAGGGTTTTTGAAGAGGTCTCACTCTCCACCCGACTCTAAACACAGGGCTCGACATTATAATTGGCCCGCTGGCCCGGGAGCACTATTTAGACACCCCGGGCCAGCATAACGTACTTTCCACTTGCCCGCTCGGGCCACTAAAAATATTGTTTAAAAAAAAAAGTTTCCTGTGGTATTGGTATTTTGACTAGCAATTTAGTTAAATTGGTTCGTTTATTAACGCTACAACAAAGCGTTCCGTGAGTCGGTTGTCGTTGTTGGGTGAAAAGCAAACAGCTGTTTGCTGCGGAGCTCAGCGCGAGCAGGCTCCCGTGAGCGCGCTCCTTCACTACAGAGTATCGCGCCACCTAACCATTCGCCAAAATGTTTTTAATACCAGCGGTAACCGGCCAAGCGCCGGGCAAAAAACTATTTTCAAATAAAAGAAAGTCACCGGAGGAGTTAAAGGAGAGTGACAGGGAGCATGAGAAGAAGAGGGAGAGAAAGTTTCAGCTTGATCGATGGAGTTGGCTTCTAGTGGTGCAGTGACGCGTCCTAAAACCCTTTTATAATCTATCGATTAGATTTATGATTCGAAAATTATAAAAGTAGGGTAGACATGTGGAGATTATCCGGCTGAACAAAACGTGCAGGTTTGTTTGTTTTCCACAGACCTTATTTCCAGCTATTTTACAAAACCCTTGTCGAGGGAACCAGCAGCTTACTTCCTGGTTTTAGGACGCGTCACTGGCTGCACCTCTCAATACGATGCCAATATAAACAAGGTCTTCTGTCGGCTCTGTACATCAATGCCGACCGATGCTGACAAGCAAGTGAAGAGTAGAACATATAAAGGTATTGGCTTTAGGGAAATGTCCCAGCAGTTTAGGATAATGAAGGATCTAATCTATAGCCATTACATGTCTAACTCCTAATGACAGGAAGGCAGAAAGTGCATTATACAAATAATAATACTCATAATAATAGCAGACATTTTTTAACAATGACCACAATATCATTATTTTAATAAACCAAATATGAACAAATGAGGAAGAACTGATTGTTCAAATGTTGTAGTACAAGTAGTAATGTATAAATTACTATTGCAACAAATGTGTTAATTTTCTTCATTATTTGTCGATATATTTTTTTTTTGGACGAATGCTCCGGGCCAGTGGTTACAATGGTGGGGCCAGTGACAATACAATTCCACCGGCCCGGAGGGCCAGTGGCTTTTTACCCTTAATGTCTACCCCTGAAACACTTCATGTGTTTTCTCACTTTGGATATTAGTCAAAAGCGTTGACGTTATATCGATTGCATCATCCAAGAGATGAACTTTGGGATACATTTGGGTTTTCATGGTGGTGATCAACACAACTAACAACGTTCAGTTTTATTGGCTGCTATGAAAAAATGGCCCTGGCTTTAAAGATGTAACAGGTATACATCCTTGTGCAAATTATTCTTTTATGTTAGGTGTTAAGAAGGCACATTCATGAAAACGGAATATAGGTTGGCCTACAAAAGTATAGCTTGTATCGAGACCATGGTATAAAAATAACAAATCTAAATGTAATCATGTGAAAAAGCTGCAGATTATGTAAATGTACATTTTCTAACATTCTTCTGCCCGCATGCTAATGCAACATGTAGGGATGGGTATCGTTAAGGTTTTAACGGTACTACTACGTTTATCGATATCGCTTATCGGTCTTTTAACGGTTTCTTTTGGAGAAAAAAATAAGGTAAACTAACTAAACAAATTGTGAACAAAACTAACATTGCTTTTTATTTAAATTAAATTTCATTTCAAACCAAATACAATCAATCAAATACATATTTCACATCAAAAGAAACAACAATGTTTTAACAAATCGTGTTAAATAATCTGATGACAGAACTGTAAACAGAATAGCTGAAACTTTAACAAAATAAATAACTCAGTTACCTCTAATCATTAACCCATGTTTGTATAATTGAGTTAACTCTGTGTGTTGCTGCTAGCATACAAAATAAGACCTGACGTGGAAACGTTACTCGTGGACGGGGCTACAGAGCTACTAGAAAGATAGTGGAACCCGGTGCATTCCTCCGTCTGGATGTGGAGCACTTTTGATAAATTGTTCATGTTACCGCCCTTACATGCTAAACTCTTATTGCACTTTTGGTAACGAGGATTGTCCACATCGAGACGGGTAAAGTTTAACCACACCTCGGAGCGCGTTCTCTCCGCCATCTCCTCCGTGTGTGTGTGTGTGTGTGTGTGTGTGTGTGTGTGTGTGTGTGTGTGTGTGTGTGTGTGTGTGTGTGTGTGTGTGTGTGTGTGTGTGTGTGTGTGTGTGTGTGTGTGTTGCTGCATGTAGCAGCTGCGTGTGTGTAAACTGCCCCGCCCCCTCACAAGCAGGCGGGGGAGAGAGATCTCTCGTCTGGATTGGAAAGATCGAAAATACTAAAAAGACGCATTTTGCAGTCTTTTTGCGTATTAGAAACGGAGTTGGCGACACTAAAACTGCAATATAATGTTTGTGTAGCAATAATACATATATTTTTTACATGTCTCCAGTACCGATAAAAAAGACCATTAACGTCGGAGCTTAACGGTACCACGGTCTTTAATAATTCAGCCCCGGGGGCCGTTTAATACCGGGGCTCGGTACCCATCCCTAGCAACATGTGATTAACCTACAGTGCATGATGCCTCTAATGTGTATTCATTATGTGTAATGTTTTTCTGTTTGAGACATGTGCAGGCAGTAAACACATTTTCCCAAACATAAATGAAGGCTACCGGCTCGTCTTATACCAATTCATTTTGATGGACTCCCATTTACGAAAAATTATGTTAAGTGATAATAAAAAAACCTGACTTTGTTTGAGATTTAAATCCAAAAGATGAAATGCACCCTGTGAAGTTTATGACTACTAGTTTGGCTATAGAGGGATGTGTTCCCCGTTTTAGCTGGTAAAAATGGCTGAAACAATCCAAAATGAAACATATCAAATTAAACTTGAGAAATGAGGAAGGACATGCATGTTAGACTTTAAGAATATAGACACAATGTTGTTGTTTTTGTAAGAAAGAGAATATTAACAGAACTTTTGTTTGTTAAGTAGGAAAACTCCCAAGGGTGACTTTAAGAGCATCATGACTACTGTGACTATTGCTGACTAAACTGTTAGAATCAGTACGGCATGTCCAGAATGTGACTAAACTTTAAATGTTTTCTATGAAGGAGCATCAGATGTATTTTAAATATGGTGTGAAATGTGTAACAACACGTAGAGATGACACAATCTGAACACAGTGAGTTCAGGAAGTGTTTTTGAGAACGTGTTTTTGAGATGGATAGAGAGAGAGAGAGGAAGCTGAGGGCATGGTGAGAGTGTGTGTGTGTGTGTGTGTGTGTGTGTGTGTGTGTGTGTGTGTGTGTGTGTGTGTGTGTGTGTGTGTGTGTGTGTGTGTGTGTGTGTGTGTGTGTGTGTGTGTGTGTGTGTGTGTGTGTGTTGCGCATTTCCGTTTGCCAGTGACCCCTCTGTATCTCTTACTGCATTAGTGGTATTAAACACATCAGTCCATTCTGCTTACAACTGGGAAAGCAGGCGGCTAAGTGGAGACGGTCCTCCCACACCAGGGGAATCCACCGCATCAGCAGAAATTGTGCTGGAGGTGGCCAATAACGCCAACTGATGGTTTTCTGTTTTTATTTTAATACCACAACATCCAATTGCCACATCGGAAGGAAGCGCGCTGCTTTAAGTGATCAGGAATCGATGCTCATGAACTGTGACCTCACAATCTATAAATCCCATTATATCATTTAAACAAAAGGGTTACTGAGAGTCAGGGTTCAAATACAAATCAACTTAATTTTTTTTTTTAATGTGTATACTTATTTTGTGTGTCTCTCTGACTTCCATCACTAAAGAAATGAGTTGCTGTGGCAACACATTCATAATTAAACTGACAGATGCACTGGTCCAGTTTGTAACATTTTTGGTAGAGAGTAAAAAAAACTCCCCGAAGTCTCTATCTTCCATTATGATGTATTGTAAATGGTATTATTGCCATGTTATATAATTTTGTTTTATTTTCTATATGATCTACTGTTAATACCTGAACCAATATTCAGGTGTGTTAAGTAAAAGTATCACAAACAACGTATAACAGCCTTCAATGAGTGACTGTCTCACTTTTCAAAATGGCTACCTTTAAAATAGCCCCAAGCGTTTCATCATGGCACTATCCCAACTGATTACTGGCCCGGTGGCAGTCATCTGTTATGATTGACATTACCTCAAGTCAGTACATTTCTGTTGAAGCATTAACAGGTTTTCTCTTATTTTACCTCAATGGTGCAGATCAGAACTTTTGAAAAAACATGTTGAACTGAAACCATAACCTTGTGTGGAACTAGAATAGGGTTATACTTGGAAATGCTGGAAAATGTAACAAGGATATGTGTGTGTGTGTGTGTGTGTGTGTGTGTGTGTGTGTGTGTGTGTGTGTGTGTGTGTGTGTGTGTGTGTGTGTGTGTGTGTGTGTGTGTGTGTGTGTGTGTGTGTGTGTATAAACACGTGTACTCACAGCTGGCACTGGTCTCCTTTGATGCCCTTGGTGGTGCAGAAGCACTTGCCAGTTAACACCTGGCACACGTTTGCATGACCATTACACTTACAGGCTGAAAAGATGGAGAAGAAGAGAGGGGAGAGAAAGAAGGAATATTAGTATAAAACAAAAAAACGATGATAACTGAATGTTTTCGGTTCCCCGCAGCTCGAACACCAGTTTAAAAGCTCGGAGCTCAGGATCTCCTGAGGGCACAATAAAGCATAACATCTCCACAACCTGTGCAATAACAGTTGTTTCTCCTTCACTCTAAAGCACATTGCTAGGAGTTTCCCATTGTTTGCAGTGTTTGTGCTAAGCTAGGCTACTTAATAAGTCTCTTCGGCTGTACTGAACGCGCAGAGATGAAATTGACATTGATCTTTGTAAGATGGTAAACAAGTGTATTTCCCAAAAGATTGCCTCAGCTTCAAAGAGCTGAGATGTGATGGAGAAAATATGCCCCCCCGCTAGATAGGACATCAGGATACCCGCGGGGCATTGTGTGTGTGCGTGTGTGTGTGTGTGTGTGTGTGTGAGTGTGTGTGTGGAATATAAACAGTGAAGCAATAGACGTGTGAATTGGCTCCTTAAGTGCTTCTAGTTTGGCAGCCTTTCAGGTTTGCATTTTCAGTTGACCGTGATGGAAACGACTGAGAAGGTGTATTACAGGAGGGTCAGCGGACATAGTGCTTCGTTCTTACGCATCTCACAAGAACGTACATATGAATATTTGAGGTGACAGCACTGCTTTTAACTGTGTCATAGCACTTTGTCCAACACTTGTTGTTATTGACAGCGTGTCATACAGGGATTTCGTTGTACTTTGTGCAAGTCACACTGGATAGCAGGGTTCAGTAAATGCCCACTGTGCATAAGACACACATTACATATGCAATGGATCCCCCGTCAGATTAAAACATGGATCAATTGGCATGCAGTAATGACTGTCCTCAGGCGCCGAAAGTATAAGAGAATATTCCCTTCACTGATGCAGTTTCACTTTACAGGTTACAGCTATAGCCTGTGCATTAAAGATGGTATCTGAGACCATAAAGCTCCAAGGTGTGTGTGTGTGTGTGTGTGTGTGTCGCTCAGTCAATTCAAACAATAGCCTCCATGTAATTTCTCAGGAATGCTTTTCATGTCTCATAAGGGACAAGCGTGGGTAAGTCTCCTCTCAAATAGGAATCTCTACCAGTCTTTTTTCAATCTCAAATGTATTCAGTGAACACGCAGTCATTTTTATATTTAGTTGAATGCAAGTTCCTATGCTACAACCTAATGTTTACACCCATTCTCTGTGTTAAATTCAGCAAACGTTATTTGCCGTTGCTCGGAAAATGAGAACGCTGTATAAAGGATTGGCTGCCATGCAATTTATTCAGCAATGAGCGGTTTAAAAAACATAATCAAAACAGTTTTTCATAAGAGAGAGAAACCTGAGTAACATGAAGTATGTGCAGATGTGTTGGAATATTCATTAGGCCTTTATGATATCAAAACACTCTCCTGTACGTGTGTTAAACCTAACATGCTAAATGAAGGTAGATGACGCATTCTTTTTTCAACAAAGCATGGATTTAGGGGATGTGACCTTCAGCGTACCACATCTGCTCCATGCTCACTCTAATGTCAGAAAATCACAGTTAATCTTGATATTTCACCGTCTTTAGTGAGAGTGGTTATTTTCAGCTGAGGTACTACAGCAAAACCATCAGGGACCAGATGTCTGTTATTCCTTTGGTTGTTTTTCTGTTAATGAAACCACCATATGGAGGAATATTCCCATGAATCAAAACAGGACAGAGAAACTGTCACCAATTTGTATCCACACAACAGTGCCCTCTGTTGGTTAAGATGCTGTATTACTGTGTTTATCACGCACAAATTAGAATTCAATGAGTAGCGAAGATTCCTCAAGGAGTTTATTTACCATTTACACACAGCAGGTCTATTCTAAATACAGTTAAATAGTGAATGTAATTAGTGTTTGCTTAAACTTAATGTAGACTGTTAACTAAAATTAAATATATGCAGGTGATTGTGAAAAGGTTAAGGCGGTTAGATGTTATCCACATCAGTTGACTGCTTCACCAAAACGATAACAAGTAAATCCGTTAAGGCTCCTGTGAGCAGAATGACTCATTTCTGTGGCGATGCAGCACTCACCCTGGCATTTGCCGCCATTGGTCGGGTCTCCATGGTAACCAGGCATGCAGGTCTGGCAGTGAGGACCGGTGGTGAGGTTACGGCACTGTTCACACACACTGCCGTTCACACAATTGCTGTGGCCATTGCACTGGCACGCTGAGAAAGAAACAGAGAGCAAATGTTGAAAATACAAACGCAAGGTCTGCTCTGACTTTCTGCGTCTTTAACTACATATTTAAGAAAAGTAAACATCAAATTCCAGATGTTAACATTATGAATAACTCGTGAATATTACAGCTGTATTGGTTATGCTGGGGGGTAGAAGACAAGCTAACACAAGGTGGAAGTAGCACTTTTTTTAATTATTAGAGACAAAATGAGTAATTTCTTCCTACATGCTCACAGTCACAATCTCAATGTGTCTGTGAGTCTCATTGGACCCTGTTGAGTCAATTCTGAGTCATCTGTGTAACACAATCTTTTTGTGCCCTGTAGCTAATAGTCAGCTAGGATTTTGACACCATCCCAACAGAACTTACACTTAGGGTTGTTGTTGTTATTGCTTCCTGGAAAAGCGACAAACCCATTAGAGCTGTCCGTAGCTTGTGTCTGCCATGTCATAATAATTACTATTTAATCTGATTTTATTTGATTTTTTTAATGGCAGCCACTTTTAATGAACTATGTGTCCAATTGGAAATACAAATGAATGTACTCTAATGGAGTGGTAAACAAATGTCAAAATAATAAAATGTGTTATTCTATGCAAGATTGATTTGTAGACTAACATACTTTAATACTAAACTAGTTTGTATTGAATGTTCTCCGACAGTAAAAATGTATTTTTACAAATAATTCCAACTTTGAGAATGAAAAGGAAAACCAAGAGACCTAAAGGCTTAAACCTTAAATAAGAAAAATCACCAAAACCCCTTAACATGTAACAACTCATCTCATATTCTCAAATGACAACTAGCTGTGAGCAGATCATGGCATGACGTGGCTGTATGGACTTGGGCTTAATGACAGCATTAAATGCCGCACTAGCATAAGGTTGCATGAAGTCCACAGGGAGGGATAAGTTGCATAGGGAAGTTGTAACAAGAATCCTTCATAAGAACAACCTCTCAAGTAGATAAAGTAATGATGCATGATCTGTCATTTCAGTAAGACAGACAGGAAGTGGATCACTTACCGGGGCAGTGGATGAAGGCCCACTCGAAGCCTTTGTCTTTGGGGCAGACGCCCGGCTCCAGGACCATGTCTGAGGGCTGCACCTGCTGTCCTTGCTTCGCCGGTCTCTTCAGTGGCCCACGGTAAGAGCCCTCCGTGCAGAGACCCTTCCCCGTGCTGCTGGGGTCTCCGCACCATCCACACTCAGGCTGCTCCAAACATTGGGAACATGTTCGCAGGCCGGAGCAGTTCTGGGCTGAAGGAGAGGGACGGGGGTGAGACACTTGTGATATATTTCTTTGAAAAACTACTGTTGCATCCAAAATGTTTTGCTTTGTTATTAGGGACGTAATTCTTTCTTTCTATATTGATTTTTTAGCTGCTTTGTCAATTGCATTTCATTTTATCATTCAGTTAGCCCGGTAGTCACCTTGAAACGAACAGCAGAATGCAAATTGTAACCAAAGGTCCAATGTGGTTTCAGGTTTTATTTGCTTGGATTTCAGCCTTTTAACAGACCAATTCAGTCATTTCTTAGCCTTGAACAGGACATACAGATTAAGGAACATTAACGTACTTTGCACTGAAAACACGCGCTGGTCGCTATCCAACGAGGTGTCAGGTTTAAGAGCACGTAAGAAGACAAGAGATGAACATTTAACAGTCGATAGAGAGCGGGGAAAGCCATAGCAGGAGATAGAAAATGTGTCTACAAGCCAAGGCCAGTGAGAAAAGTTTGAGCAAAGTTCAATAAAAGGATTAAATGTGATGTGTGATGTGTGAAGTGGCACCTTGCTGTGTTGTCAGTATGGGGACGAACTTTCAAGCCACTAAATTGCTTGACAAGTTTCAGCGCCGCCACTTGCCTACGTGCCTGCCAGACACTCTTCAGGGTGGGGAGAAATGCCACTACTATTTTAAAGGAGACAAACATTGAGTGCTTTTACCTCAGTTTATGTCAAACAAATCTACAGCGATTCTGCTAATGGATGTGAAACCATGACAACGGCAGAACAATCAGTACAAAGTAAGGCCATTTAAGTCTGTTTTGACGACATGACGCAAGTGGCAGATTTCTCACTAACACACCATTCGGAGAAGAGAAGCAGCTGGATGAGGACTTTTGTCTGGTCATAACACAAAGGCATGATCACATACGAAATCTGCCATTAAAACAAAACAGACATTTTCCACATGAATTTCGACAGATCAATCAATACGTGTGAACACGAGCAAACTAAATCTGATGCCTGGAGCCGTTACGTGAATTCAATGATGATTATGACTAGGTCTGTAAGGCAAAGTCGCTGTATCCAGTGTTAACAGCTTTTCCCAGAACAAATGAAGCTTGTACTCAATAGATTGTCCTGCAAAGACTTTATTTATGGAAGCTTTCAAGTGTATTTTAAAATGCTTGTGATGTTGCTTGTGAGGTAAGACACTACAGAGATTATTCAAAATGAAAGCGTCACCATTTCGATATCTGTCTTTTTCTGTGTTGAACGCCGCTGCAATATCTTGACGAGTAAGTGGACTTACTATATGAAAACATCTTCTTAACGTCAGTTAACTGTTTTACTCTCCCTACTGCTCTATTCAATTTAAGAGAATGGTTCCTCCATTATGACAGAGTTCTGCACAGAGCAGCATTAAGACCAGTAACTCTTCAAATATGTAGAAATCCAGTTTTCATGGTACTTAAGCATTGTGAACATTTTAATGGCAGAGATGCTGAATGATTATTGCCTGAAATTTCTAATGGCATATTTTGCTTTAAAATAAATTATATTAAACTATTAAAAAAAGGCTTTGGGTGCAACTAATTACTTTTATTTAGAAAGAGAAAATATGCAGATTTTTTGCTTTATTAATCGATTCATTATTTTTCCTTCTATTTAATAACAGAACATTTGAATTACAAAGTATTAATTCCCAGAGGTAATCATAAAAAAGTGAGTTTCTCGCAAACAAGGAAAGATCCATTTTACCGTCATATATGTTACATAAAGCATAAATACCCACATTTGAAAAAAAGGGTCATTAAATGTTTGCCTCTATTGCTTAAAGTAATACAAAAAAAGTTGACTTTACTAGAATACACCCAGTCACCTACAGCTGACCTGCAGGAGTAAAAAAAAAGTGACATTGAAAAACAGGCTGGTCCTAATATTAACGATCAAATCAAGCACGGAGGAATATGCTTTGAAAACATCAAAAGTCAACTTGACCTTGCATGCTTAAAAGTCTGTCAGCTCAAGGAGAAGCACTCTTGTTGATGAAACAGAGGGTGTGTTCATACTGTGGCACAGAGATGTGTTTGATCTGGCAAGATATTTCTACACTGACGCTAAAGAGGTTTTTGGATCACTACTTACCTGACAGGTAGAGCTCACTAGAACTGCTGTTAAAGAACATAAGAGTCCTTCCCCATATAAAAACAACAACTTTTATCAACTTAAAATAACTTCCTGTGCAATGTCAAATCTGCAAAAATTGCCTTTTTTCTGAGAATAAATGCATTTCTCACACTCAGCACTTGTTATGATACTACAGGGCTTTTTATCACAAGGTTGAGTTTTTAAGTGCATGTATTTGGTCTGCTCAGCATAAAGAAAGCCTCTTGATGCACTGGAAATGAGGAGTAAAGAAGTAGGTGAGGTCATTCAATACTTAAGTGGTGATTGAAAAGCGTTAATGTGGAGGTGCAAAGTCAGACAGAGGAAGCTGAAAGAGAAGAAAACAGAGAACATGTATAGGATACCCTTCTCTGTCCTTCACGCCATAAGGGACACATTCCTCAAGACCATCCACCGTGTTCAGAAACGTCTCGGGGTTACCTAACACCATCTGACGCAAATGAATTGGAGACTGCACCCTTCAGCTCCCTAAATGTGTTACTCGCTAAACCGGTCAGAGATGTTTTTACGATCCGACAGAACCAAGGCTATAATTCAAACATCACATAGCCGCGCCGCGCCGACCTTCAGGTGAGGGAACTCTCTAAACAACTTACCGATGTGACGGGGAAATACTACTAACGGGGTACCTCTGAATGTGTGCAGTACTTATTTAATGTTGCTTTTTACATGATAACAAATAAAGAATACTAAGCAGATGTGTTTTGTTGGTTCATGTTTGAATTTAAGCCTGTTACTCTATCCATCCAACTCTGATGGGTACTGGGGAATCCCTTTTTCTGCCATTTTAATTGTTTGTCTTGCGAGTATGGCACCTTATAATTTGGGTTTAATAAAGAGGTCAATTAAGTTGTTATTCCCAGTAGTGCTTTTATACAAATTGTATGTACTTCTACAGAATATTTAAGGATCAAATGGCTTCAAATTGATTTTCTTTTTTATTCTGATTCCCATTTCTTTTCTAACCAACAGATATATATAGTCTCCATCATAGTTCATCTTTGAAAGGTTTATTTAATTAAGGTACAGCCTGAAAAGGGAACACTTTCATTCTGATGTTTATTTATTTAGGGAGGCCTGGGGCGCAGTGGATTAATGCACTGATCTTCGAATCAGAGGATAGCAAGTTTGAGTCCCACTGCAGTCAGCATGTCGTTGTGTCCCTGGGAAAGACACTTCACCCTGGGGGGATTGCCCAGAGTATTGAGTATGTAAGTCGTTTGGATAAAAGCGTCTAACATGTAATGTAATATTACTGTTCATTAAAAAAAGGGCATTGGCTAAATAGAATTTTGCAGCGCAGGGCTCGACTAAATTGCGACAGCTCCTTAGTTGTTCCCTGGGTAAATGTATCCCCTGATTCGTCTCCAAAAACTACAGTAACATTCATATCAACATTACTGTATTTGCAGCCATTGCCATTATGCTTCTGTTTTCATTCACATATTTGTAGGTTTCTCTAAAACTGTCCATAAACCTTTTAAAGTCAGCTAATGGTAAAGGTCCCATCTGCAGCATGGAGTTGCATTGACGATATGTGAGAGTAATTGGCCATTACAAAGCAAAGCAAAACAAAAAGCTTCCATAGCCAATCACAGGAAATCACAGCGGTTTTCCCCCCTTAGCTGCTTTCTGGCAGTGATGAATATCGACTGCTTACAGAAGCCAATCTGGTGAAGCTTATTGAATCTTAATGCTGGACTCTGGGCTTTAAAGACACCTCATTTAGACGAAGTTCAGTAAAAGACACTTACCCAAACAGTCTCGAGTCTGCCACTCCAGACACTGTCCGTAGGGGAAAGAGACGACGTAGGCGGTGGAGTCCAAACAGCGCTGGGCATTTCCGCACCACATGCACTCCATGGCCTGGTTGGTGCAGTTAGCACAGCTGGTGTGCAGCGAGCACGGCTTCTTACAGGCTGGACGGCTGCTCTGGTTGGGGTTACCTGGACAGCAAAGGACGAGACAGAAGAAAGAACATGACAAAGACTCTTTCTCCAAAAGCTTTATAGTCATATGAACAAGAGAATGTGTTGTTATTGAACAACAGCCATGCAAAAAATATTCAAAAAGAGACGAGATGCTTTATGCCAGACTATAGCTAAAAGCTCATTTCCATCTGGCAAAGGAAATCTTAAATCCCAGGCTACTTATATTCTATTCTATTTAATTACTTGCTATTTTATCAGTTGTATTGTGTTGCACTGTTGGAGGAGCCTGTGACCTAAGATTTTCCTTGTCATAGCTACACTGTTGGGATGGAAACATTTGCGTGTCTTACCGGTAGCTTTTTCACAGATGAGGCCGTGGGCGGTGGCCGTGCAGGGATTGGCTCTCAGGCCGGACACCTGGGTCTCCTCCAGGTAGGCACAGAACCCAGAGTCACTGGGCTCTCCGGGCAGCCATCGCAGGCTGCTGTTAGTGAAGGGAGACATGTCCTCCCAGCCCCAGTACGACACGTTGATCTTCCTCAGGCCCACCCAGGGAGAAAGCCGCTGTGGAGACATGGCAAAATACTAAAAACCCAGAGCAACCGGATGTTCAAATGCAAGATAAAACAAATCCAAACTCTGCCTCCACCATGCTGTTTAGGGAATAAATGTCTCACAAATGTATACCTGGGAATCAAAAATGCCATTAAAAGTCTACTGAAAATAATTACACACGTATCATTTCTTATTTGCCTTCAGGATTCAACTTGTAATGTAATGGGAAATGAGATGTCAAGGCTCTATTTGGAACAAACATGTGTATCTAAACCCAGCAGACTGACAACAAACGATGTTCTCATGAATACAGCAGGCATGACCAAACTAAAATCATCAGTAGACTTCACAATTTTCTTTCAGTGCCAGGCGATGTGAAGCTGTGGTGAGATGAGGAGAGAGAGTGTTTGCCCAAAAGCATCATTTCCATTAAGAGGAAGAGTCTGATGTTGTCAGGACACTTTTTTTCTTGTATAAACAAATCATTATTTATGAGTTATATTTTATGAGCAATTTTCAGTACAGTAAACCCAGGCAGAAAAGACATCTCAAGGTCAATATACTGTATCACGGTGAGGGTAGGGCTGCTCAATTAATCGTATTTTAAATCGCAATTACGATTATGGCTTGCAACGATTACGAAAACAACGTAATCGAAATAAAACGATTATTTTTCTATTATTATTATTATTTTTTATTTTTTTTTATTATTGGTTTTTCAGTTGAATTATACTTAAAGTTCAGGGCAATCAACTGTTAAACATTTTTTTCTCCAATAAATTGATGTTTTCAAAGTAAATGGATAATCGTTTTTAATAATCGTGATATCAATTATTGACCCAAATAATCGAGATTATGATTTTTGCCATAATCGAGCAGCCCTAGGTGAGGGCATAAAGAATTTGGAGATATGAAATTATAAACTAGAACATAGTTAATGCTATGAAAAGACAAACACATTTAAATTTGCCACATAGATTTCCATTCATGTATTTGTTCTTATTAGTTATACAACTCAAAATGTACTTTATAATAGAAAAGTAACACTAAACAAAATGCTGTCTTCAAAGTGAAATCTAAGGCTATGTCTTAGTGTTCATCGTTGTTGCCCTGGTTTGTTATATAAGGCAGGAAGAAGAAACTGTGATGGTGTTCCGAAGGATAAAACGATTCAAACAAGGCAAAGTGTTGTTTTGATTTTAACAGCCAGATTCATCAGGGTGCAGAATCTCAGAAAGCCTAGCAGTGTTGTCTAATTGTAATTGTGACATAGTGAAATACAAACCGTGCTGTTTGTGGCAGTGCCGAGGAAAACAGATTGATGAAAAATGGTTGAAAGACACAAATTACACAAGCCAAAAGCAATCAGGCATAAAACGGTGGAGCGCACAAACTCAAAACTGATCGGGAGACAATCATAACAGAATGCATAGCTCATCAGCAGAGCAGAGAATCACTCGCTGGTCCCTACTATCGACTAAACATCAGGAGTTAAGCTACAAACCCAATCACTGGGACTCTGATGGAAACTATTCTGACTGTATTTACTGCCAACACGTGTATATTTACCTTGTCTTCTTGTTGGAGCTTCTTCAGCTCCTCGAGGACAAAGTTCACTTGTTTCGAGGTGGTGAGCGAAGCGATGTTTCCGTTGAGGTTCTTGCAGTAGTGCTGGGCGTTGTCGTAACTCTCGAGGCTGGAGTTGATCCTCAGACAGGCCTCCCCCACATGGCTCCACCCCTCACTGCACTGCTGGGCTGCAAACACGAATGATGAGGAGATGTGTGAGCCATGGGCCGAGAGAATTTGCAAAAAAGATATCAAACATTAAACCTGAAACTACTGATTCTTTTTGTGTCCACTAGGGGGCAGCACACACAAGTGGTGAACATAACATTGACATATCATCTACTTTTATATTCCGTATAACTTGTTGGCTTATCAACACAGGCAACAGTTACTGAGCAACAACTACACATATGTTGAGTCATGTTTCTGGCCACCTGGCAATATACCGTATATGTACAAAATTCAAATTAGTCCCTACCAAGTCCCGAGTCATGATATGACTCTTTAACCCCCGAATGCCCCAGAATGCTCACCGGTAGTCACTAGCTTTCCCACTCGGTGCTAAGAAGGTTTTGTAAAAAGTGTGTTGGAGCTTTATTGTTAAAAAAAGCTTTTATATTTTATTAATGCTATAAGAGCAGTCCGTGTGACCCAAATGAGTAAAGCTAAATTGAAGGTATGTACTAGGTGAGACACTATACATGGTTTACCCTATCATTTGGTAGAATGTAATGAAATAATGAAACTCTGAAAGACAAGCAGTGAAGTAGAAGACACAATCATGAAAACAGATTGCAGGAGTTCTGCCTTCCTCCAAACCAAAGAGGATTTAGGATGTGTGTGTGTGTGTGTGTGTGTGTGTGTGTGTGTGTGTGTGTGTGTGTGTGTGTGTGTATTTTCACAGCTTCAGCAGGAGTGTAATCTGCACTTATTTGCCTCGGAGAGATGGAGTGATGTTTGGATGCCAAATTGTCTGTTAATTACGGCTTCTTGTAAAAATGTGGTGGGTGCACACTAAGATGTACAAGTGTATGTGGATGCACATATCTATTTTCTGTGTGCAGATCCTGCCTCCTGAGATTGAGACATCCTTTCAGGCATTGGAAATAAAAACACAAACACACGTATCCACTCCCTCTGCAGCAACAAGCCCTTCGGCGACAAGGCTTCACAAACTGGATAAAGTGACAGCATCAATTCTTCAGATTCAGTCGGTTTCAACGTTTGGGAGGGGGAGTAGAGGGTGTTTGCTAAACTAAATAACCTGACAGACATGATAAACAACATCAGGATGAAGACAGTAATTTCCTGCAAATACTAGATGATGTGTTTAAGTCAGAAGTATAATAAAATGTGCACATCAAATGTATATTTCACAAGAAGGGCATTCACAAAAGGCACACCTCTGCCAAGGCCATGCCCCAGGGCCCTGTCCGGGACTCTCTTCTTTATCCCCATCCTGCCAGCAGTGTGTGTGTGTGTGTGTGTGTGTGTGTGTGTGTGTGTGTGTGTGTGTGTGTGTGTGTGTGTGTGTGTGTGTGTGTGTGTGTGTGTGTGTGTGTGTGTGTGTGTGTGTGTGTGTGTGTGTGTGTGTGTGTGTGTGTGTGTGTGTGTGTGTGTGTGTGTGTGTGTGTGTGTGTGTGTGTGTGTGTGTGTGTGTGTGTGTGTGTGTGTGTGTGTGTGTGTGTGTGTGTGTGTGTGTCAACACCCTTACCCGCAAACATCCTGCGCATGCTGGCCCGGAGCAACAGAGGTCATCATTAAAATATGATTTTTATATTTCCCCCCCCATAAGGTTTAGTAACAGTTAAGGAAGAGGTTGGTGCTGCAGCAGGGAGACGGTGAGAGGCTTTCAAAACAAAAACGAAGAAAGGTCAAGTGTTTTAAGAAGTTGAGGTAGAAGCTTCAGAAAAACACCACGGTAACGGAAGAAAGTGCTGTATTGTATCTAAGTGGTGTTTGTCTGTCCATTTCACATTTCTAATCAAAATGGTGCTGCCTGGAGAGAAGAGGGCTTATTACCTGGATAGATTTTAAACAATACTTAAACACATGGTCCCTTATTGGCTTGTGTGTTGTGCAGAACTACAGGAGAATTGCAGGTTGTTCATTGGCCCATGGTACACCCTTCCACCAAATTTCATGTGTGAGAACTCAATCCAAAGCCTTCAATGTGATGGTTGTGTTTTTGCGTATGGAAATCAGCTTGGGGGCCCAGCGTCTTTCTTACCTGGCAAAGCGTGGCACTCTGACTGATTCTGGTCCCACTGACAGTTGAGATTCACCGAGCAGCTCTTGCAGTTGGCCATCTTGGTGCACACCTGCTCGTTGCGCACCGGACACTCAGTGAAGTTCCTCACGTTCTACAAGAAAAGAGAGTATAAAAGAAAGGAGGACAATAAAAAAAAGCTGAATTTAAGAGCAGAGATTGTTCATGCGAGTAAATATCTTCTCCACCTTAAAGATATAGGTCTGTTTGTCCTATGATAGAATTGATTGAACTCAAATTACATAATGAGGACAAAAGGAAAATGGTATGTACTCTTCCTAAGCAAAGGCACTAAGTTAAACCCTGATTATCAATTGATTTGAACAGTGACGATGCACAGAAATCTCAAGCTCTGTGCAGTGTTTGAGAAGACCAGCAGTGCGCCGACGCCCCCTGGTGGACCACTCACAGCGGTGCAGTTGCTGGAGGCAGAGAGGCACTTCTTGTCGTCACACCACTGGCACCCGTTGGTGTTGGCTGTACAGCTGGCACAGTCTGAGAACCGGTAGCAGCGCTCGTCCACTGTGACTAAAAGAGGGAGAGGGACAACGGAGAGCAGCAATGAGTGTGAATGTGGATGAGGTCCATGTCCTGATAAGATTCTTTGGGGAAGTAAAACAATAATATGTCCTTAGAAATAGGAAAGAACACTTTGTAACTCAGCTTGTATTACATTTGTTGACAACTCAAAAAGAGGAACATCCTGTGAAAGCACTGAAAGATTAAGTCTATTATTAGTACCAGTCAAAGCTAAAGCCACAATAGAAATCCCTAGGAACAGCTGACAACTTAATTCCTGTGTAGTCACTGTAGAGGAAAAAGCTGGAGTAGGAAAAAGCTGGGAAATATTAATAATTAGAAAAATAGAAAAGAGGAATCCTCTCTCTCACCAGCTTTAAGGGGGCAGAATGGGGCAGGAATAATGCTTCCTTTAGCCATGCTGGGTTCCCAGGGGAAACAGCGACCTCTGCTCCAGATGCAGCGCACCCCTGGGCCAGCCTTGACACACCCCTCCTCTGCCAAGAAGGCCTGGCAGCTGGGGGGTCGGTAAACAAGCACATCGTTGAGCAGCGTGCCGGAGAAGCCCCCGAACACGAACATGGAGCTGGATATGGGAAAACATGAGAACAGAGTGTAAACAAGATTGTTATTGTAAATCCTTCAGGAAGGGACAAATCAGTTATCAGAAAGTGCAACAAAGTCAAAATAATGAAAGGACATAAAGACATTCTTTCATTGTGTTTGGGAGTGTACTAAGATAAAAAATAGTTTGGAAAGAGGTCAAATGTATGATAGAAGAGATTTGATCATTGCCGGTCATCATGGAGCCTAAGTGTTTAGTGTTAGGGTGTTACCCAAAAGAACACAAGGGTTAGGGAAGAGAGAACAAATATTTTTAAATGTACGTCGAAACACATGGCAAAACACATGATAGCACTTGTTAACAAAATGTTAAGTGATAGAAAAATGTTAACAGTCCAAGTATTGGCTAAAATAACTGGCCCTTTCCTTAACTATCTGGAACATGCTGATCTAGAGAGTACACTGGGTCAGCAAATTGGAGATGATTAATGTTCCTCTGCTGGGTGAAGGATAAAAGCCTTTCATATCTGCCTACATGTTTCTAGCCTACCCACGTGTTTGTGAAGTTCATTTTATTTATTTATTTTATTTATGTGACTTGTAATGGACTTCATTTTGTTATGTCTAGTGGATGTTTGTGTACTGTCTTATATATTGTCTATATATGCTAAAACAATAAAGAAAGGACAAAGACATAAAAAAGGACGCTGGGATGGTAGTTTGTTTGTGGCATCTGTCCAGTGTGTTTTAGTTGAAACTCAAAAAGTGAGACTCACCCATTGCTAACAACAGCAGAGTGACCAAAGCGGTTGACATCCCTGTGCAGGTCTGGTTTAGGCAGGACCCTCCACTCGTCACAAGCTGAGGAAAACACGAGAACATATGTCAGAGACCTTTTTATTTGTGCTTTTAAAAATTAAGACAGTACATTTCTGCAAATACCCGAGACCAGAGACAACACACATTATTCAAGCTGCTGAAAACACCACTGGAGGCCGTTTAAAAACAAGAGTCCTACCAATGTCGTAGGCTAGGAAGTCCGCAGAGAAACACTTGGCCCCGTTGCTGAGCGATGTGTCGTTATGTGTGTTGCCGCCGAAGAAGAGCAGGGTGCCGCTGAGGAGCACAGCCGAGTGCAGGTACCGTGGAGAGCCGCTCTCTCTCAGGATGAACCTGGAACATATGCGCGACAAGTGTGTCAAGGGCAACTGTGACAAGAAAACGTGTAACCGACAGTGTCACATACACAGACATGCATGCACAATGAATATCCGTTGATCTACCATGTCCGCGTGTTAGCGTCGTAGCGGTAGAGGTCGTCAACAAGGCCGTATTTGTTGGCAGGAAATGCCTTGTAGCCTCCGTGAACATACACACTGCCGCTGGCACTGTCGAACGTGCTGCTGTGGCCGTAACCTCCCTGGGGAGAGGCTCCTTGAGTCTTGGTTACTACCCACGTGTTGGATCCTTAAAATATATATAGAGAGATTCATTTAATACATATGAAAAAGTCTACATTCTTTAGAGACAGATGGGCTCTTCACCCTAAAAATCTTGATATTCTTTGGCAGGAAACAGACGGGCATGAGTGGTTGGCAGCCGTTTGTTTTGTGCACATATTTTGTTTTGATTTCCTACAGTTAACAAATTGTCAAATTACAAATAGGCTACAGTGCTTCCAAGCTTCTTGTATCGCAACATTTAATTGCGAAATGTGGAGTTTATTGTGAGTTCACACAAGTTGTTTTGCTTGTAGGTTTTCAATTGTTAAAAATAAATATTCCAAACTACTAAAAATGTTTGATAAACCATTACCAGACTCAGTTTGACCGCAGTGGGTCTGCAATTGAGCTCAGTTTGATCAGAACATTATCAGAAAAACCAGCTGTGTCAAACTGTTTTCTCTTATTAGCAGGGGATATTCATATTATTGCCGATTAAAGCTGCCTGGAATGTCTGTTTTGCACTGTAATTAAATACCACGCCTTACCCTACAATCAGGGATCGAGTTATGTGGGAGCCAATGGGAGCTGGGATCCTATAAGGAGGGGTCTGAGCTCCCAGGGACGCAGTGAAATCATACATCTGTGGGGGTCGCTAATACTTTACCAACAACCATTATTTGCATATAATGCATGTGTCAATGTAATGCGTATTTATTTACGTTAACGAGGTAAATAGGCTAAAAGATAAAGATGTTTTCCAAAAGAACTACGCATCTCTTGAATGACAATATGCCTGCACTTCACCTCCAAGGTGCGAGAGAGAGAACACCGGTTACTTTTATTGTTGTTGTTAGCATCTGGTGCTAGCTAGCTACGCTAATGGATTTAAGGAGCTGTTTCAACAATAAGGTGGAGGGGAGAGCTCTCTACTGTCAGACTGAGAGGTGAGGTTACGGACTGTTGAGTGTTTAGATATAATAGTTAACTTAGTCAGTTATCTCAGTGGGTCTCAAACGGTTTGGTCTCCATTTATGCAGACACATATTTCCATTTTAGGAGGGAGTGATTAGAAAAAATCGCATGAATAAAAAGAAAGCAAATGTTAACTAGGTGAAAAAAAGGCAAGGTACTCTTTAAAGTCTTTGCTGGTGCCTCAAAGAGGAGCAGGGGGGAGAGGAGGGAGACAGGTGAGGCTGGTTCAGGGGCCCAGACACACGTGCAACTATAAATGAACCAAAAATAAATAAATAAACAAGTTTCAATGTTTTTTAATATTAGATATGGTATGTTATTGGTTATGGCCATGTTCTTATGATTTTATGATTATTTAAATGTATACAGTTATGTTTCATATGGGTGTTTCCATAGATCTAATCTCTTTATTTTCCCCTCAAAGTGCACCAGATTGATGCATTTAACTCCAAAATTAAAAAATATATCTTACCGGGGGAGCATGCCCCCGGACCCCCCTGGAGGATTTGAGGTCCACCCCCACTGAAAATATGTTCACATGGATAGATTCCTAAATACATTTGTAAACATTTTTAAATAGTAACCCATTATGTTTATTTTTGGGTAGTAGATTTAAACTATAGGGCTATCACTGGCTGAGTGTGCGTCAAAGTTTTTAAGTTTTTAAGTTTAGAAGTTTTAGTTTTTAAGTTTTAGTTTTAAAGACCCCCATAGAGCTCAGTTTATAACTCAAACCCTGCCTACAATGTACTAGACGTCATGTGATGTAATAAAACAAACAGGAGCTGGTAGAATGAGAAACAAACAGTTACTTAAAGCTGCGTGACTCACTCAGGTTGTACTCCTGGACGTTGCTGACGTAGCTGTAGATGGGGGAGTAGCCAAAGATGACCAGCATGATGGCCTCGCCCTCGTCTAGCAGCACGCAGTGGGCCGAGTGCCCCTCCACGGCGTAAATCTGAGTCTGTGCGCCCCCCGCAGGAGTTCTCCGCTGCCACGTCCGGCTGGGTAAGTTGAACACCCACAGCTCATCCGTCGCGTTCATCAAACCCGCCTCCAGCTTCCCCCCGAACATGTAGATATCATCCTGAGGAGAAGAGAGGCGTTCAAATAAGCTTAAAGTGATACCTGCTGCTATAAAAGTGGATGGAAGGTTAAAGTGTGTCAAGTCAAAGTCAACTTTATTGTCAATCTTTCAGTTTGTGTTTACAGACAGAAAGATTGAAATACCGTTTCACACAATCCCAAATACAAATATAGAAAAATATGTATATACCTATACACAATCAAAATACACATTTATACAAATGCACACATTAAGACCTAAATAAAAGCACAACAATCAATATATACAAAATAACAGTCACTTCAATATCTTTGAGAATGTACATTAGTGCAAGACTGTCCAGAGAAGCGTTCAAATAAATACTTTTTTAAAAACCAGAACATAATGCTAGAAAATGTTCCTTTTCAAGCCTGTTTTGTCGTAATTCCTTCATCTACTTACTGTTGAGATAAAGAGGAATATTGCACACTGAGAATATGAAATCTTCCCATGGATATGTTACAAACATGTGTCTAAGCTTTGTTTATAAAGACATGTAGCTATTTGAAGATGACATTATAATACTGAACAAAAATTCCCTGTAGTATGAGCAAACTTTATTTTCTCTCTTTCGCCTTTCTAATTCTGCCTCCCTCCTACGGACAGTTGTGGTATTTTTAAAAGTGTGTTTACCTGGTAGGCAGTGACAGAGTGGCCGTATCTTGGCACGGGGCCACCGCTGACGGGAACGGTGCTCCAGATGCCACTCTCCAGGTTGTAGCTGCAGAGAAAAGCAACAGAACATTACACATGAATGAACACTTCTGATACGTATTTAATTACCTGCACAAATGTTGTTGTCCCTCCCTCACTTCAAGTACATCTATTTTTTTTTTTTAACTCAGTTCTAAGAGGACATGACTCAGCACATACTGTAAGTCAGTTCTTAAGAGCCCTCCAAGAACACTTAATACTCAATTAGGCTAAGTGAATGAAACACCTATACAGTACATTCACAAAGCACACCATTGAAACTTTAACTCCGGCACTTGGACAATCAGTCCGATGGAATTGTTAAGGAGTCATCATATTTTCCTGCATTTCTCCCTTTAGTTGTTTTTGCTTAGATGTGTATACGATATGTGAGTATTTAAAGTAAGGGCATGTTCAGAATTTAATCTAAGACATGAGCTTTTAATGGAGTACATATAACTCTATCCAGGCTTTAGTGGAAATGAAAATGATTGAGCAGGCAGGGCAGATTTTGTGTTTTTGTTTGTTAAACCCCATGTCACAGAGGACTGGACAAACTAACTAAACACTTCCTATTACCTCCACCAGTGGGATGTTTTCAATTTGGTTGGTTTGTTTGTCAGCTGGATTGAGGAAGAACTACAGGTCCGATTTTAATAGAACACGGTGGAAGGGTGTAGCATGGGCCAAATAAGGACGCATTTCATTTTAGTGCAGATTCAAGCCATGGGGCAGATACGTGCAATATTTTTCACCTATTGAAATAGCCCTGACAGAGATCTGGGTTCCCCTACTTTGGATCTTGCCATTACATTTAAAAAAAAAAAACAGATTCTTTGCATGTGGAAAAATAAATATTATGCAACATGACTTACTTGAGAATCATCTGGAAGGAGCTGTAGTTGAACGTGTATCCGCCCACGACCCACATGACCTTTTCCTGCACCACAGCCTTATGGGAAGCTCTGGCGAGTGATGTGCCAAAGGGTTTGACGCTTGGAAGAACCCAGAAGGACTCGGTTGAAGGAACCGTGAGAGCGCAGTCTGGGCCTAAGAGATAGGATGAGAAAAACACAATGTTACTCGAGATCTCAGCTCAACATTTCTAAAATTAAAACACATAAAACTATTTTAAGACCAAGAACTTCTAGCTAAATCTATTTAAGGGATGGGACTTTTCAGCAGTATGCGCCACATATTTTACTTCCTACTCATTCTGAAGAGCAAACATGCCTCTAAACAAAAGCATTACAACTCCTTAACCGAACATGACAGGCAAGGGGGTGTAAATATGTTAAACTGTGTGTGAATGAAGGCCGTGCTGAAAAAGCGCATGCCTCTGCTAATGATGCCGTCAACTTTCATCACGTGAAAGCATTTGGTACCCTCCAGCTGGAGGCACAGAATAATAATAATAATAATAATAACTGTCACGGGGCTTACCGGCGTGTTACCGATCAGCATTATGACACAAAACAACACAGCTGTTCACAATTGTCAGCTAACACAGTGTTCATTACATCTTTTACATAACCATTACAGCAGACATGGGAGGAGCGACAGCATGGGATGTTGAAAGTATGTTGCACATGAGTCATACAGTAAGTGCGTGTTATGAATGTGGGGAAATGACTAATGTTATTATTATAAGTGTGGAAATGCTTAACAGGTGCTGGGACTTCTTATTGTTAGTTTTCCTTTAAATCATTTATTTTTATCGCTAGAAAAACCATCTAAAGAATGTATTGCAGTTAGGAGGTATACAAATCAGATTCAGAATATTATAAAAATGTGCTCAATTTTAGAATAAAATAAATGTAGAATATAAACATAAAAAGTTAGAATGTCCAATAGAAAGTAAAATGTCTCATAAATGAAATAGAATACAAATATCTATATAAACATAAGCAGTTAGTGTAAGAATGTACACATAGCATTACAACATATAACATGTAAATTACAATATATACATTGGTGAATTAGCGGTTTGGCTGCTAATAATAAAGTAAATCCTAATACTAGTCCATTCACCATTCCGTTCTGTGGTGCATCGTGCAAGCAGTCTTTCACTAAAGCTACGTATGTGCCTGACCACATGTAACATTCTATGGCATAGTAATTCAATCACACTTAATTTCACACACTTCAAACCATCCTTTTGGATCTGAAAGTTTGCAAACATCTGTTGAGTTTAGACCAGGGGTGTCCAAACTTTTTTCGCTGAGGGTTACATACAGAAAAACATACAAAGGGCTGGGCCCCTCACTAGAGGTGAGGTATACTGCCTTATAGGTTAAGTTATAATTCTGCAAAATCAATCAAATGTAGGTCAAGTATGCTTTCTACTTGAAAACATCACAGCTCTCCATAGGGTCTACTTTACTCTGTTTGCAGCTCATCCCTTAAAACAGAAGCCTCAGATTGCTTATAATATGGGGAAATACGAAGGGTCTATTTAAAGCTTGTTATGGAATTAAAACTAGGATTTGTTAGAACATGTTCTCAGCTCTAATTGACTGAATGTATTTGAAAAGTGGGCTTATCAACACATGAAATCTATTGTGTAATATAGGCTCACATATATATTTAAGAAGTATAATATAAGACAAGCACGAGTTTCAGGTGGGGGCCATATACCATGATACTTTGAGAATTTGCTGAGGGCCAATTAGAAATGGACAACGGGCTGCATTTGGCCCCCGGGCCGTAGTTTGGACACCCCTAGTTTAGACGGAGCTGTCTGTTACCTTGCCAGCTGTCGTTACAGACGCACAGCTTCTCCCCGGTGAGGTCGCAGTAGCCGTGGTCGGGGCTGCCGCAGTTGTTCCTACAGTATGGGATGTCACAGGCCTCTCCTTTCCAGTACTTGTCACACTCACAGTACACTCTGCTGGTGGCCGAGTTACCGGGCGTGCACTTCCCATGACTGGAGCAGTTATTGGGACAAGAGTTGATCCTGGACAGAAGGAGGTTTTCATTAAGTCAAACACTTGCATGCGCTTTTCAGGCCATGCACAGAGCTTTACTTGGGAGACTGGGGAAGATGAATGAGTATCATCCGGCGTTTGGCAAAGGAGCTGGGGATAAAAGGATTGGTAATAAATGAAAAACGATCGGGCAGGTCACTGGACATTAGCGGGGATTGTTGCTGTAAGTTTTTAGTCCAGCAGAAAAGCATTTATACCAGCCTTTTTGTTGCTGAAATGTGGGACGCAGAAACATTAACCATCCATCAACAGCAAGGAGGAATAAATGGAACTGGGAAGCAGTCCACTGTAGTTTATTATAAATAAAACACCACTGATGAAATGTCTTTCACACAGGTGAGGGCCTTAGATGCCACATCAATGAAATGAGTTCTTCCTAAGGAGTCCAAATGTAAAGATATAAACAATGCAAGGTATTATTTGATGGTAGTTTAAGCTTCAATGTAGAGTCTGCATACTTACGAGTAAAATATTTCAAACCCCGTAAGGTTATATGCAGCATCGCTAAAAAAGTGAAGAAGTGCGTAGCCCGAAGTAGTCTCAACCTCAGGAACCGTCTCATTTCCTCGTATCTCCGGTATGATGAGACCACTGTGATAAAATGCAGAACATTCATTTGCGTCACTTTCTGATAACTCACTCCAATTGTAGTTTACAGTAAAATACCCATGTTTCTGCTGAATCAGGATGACAAGACCCATGATGCATTAAGTGATGATGAGCTACAACAAATTGCGACAAGCTCATGTCTTGAAAAAAAAAGAATACATCCAATTGGAATTGTTTTAAACAACCAGTGTTTGTGGCTGATTTTAAAGTGACTTCATAAGAACCATAACGTTTCAATCCACTTTTCTTTACCTGAAAACAGCAACCAGCGGAGCAAATATCGAGTCGCCATCGTAGACATACATATGGTCCCAACTACATTCTGTAGCAAAGTGGTTAAATCTTAACCGAAGAACCGCATTTGGACTGCAGAACAAACAATCAAAGACAGGGTTTAGGTTTCATTTATAAACATTTAAAGGTGGGGTAGGTAAGTTTGAGAAACCGGCTCGAGATACACTTTTTGTTATATTCCATGGAATGCTCTTAACATCCCGATGGCAATGAATATCTTAAGAAATCCATTAAAAAATTCATCTGTGGAAGCCGTGGTACTGTAAAAAGCACGACCAATCATCTGAGCCGCCCCGGCTAAAATAACTGGATGGCCTACCTGCCTGTCAGCCTTCCATCTGTGCACAAACTTATCTCGTGCCCTCATTGGTCATGTGCGCGTTCGTGTGTGTTGGAGGAGGGGCTCTGTAAGGAAGTGGCAGATTTTCTCCGGCTGTGTATTTTCAAATTCTAGCGCACTCAAGCTGGTTTCTCCAAAATGACCTACCCCACCTTTAAACAACACACACACGTTTATTTTACAACTAGCAGGATTTAAACATGTGGGCCTCCTATCGAATAGGATGTCACGTGTTATATCAACTTATTTATGACCTACTTAAGCATAGAAATACAAGAATAAAAACATATACAAGTTATTTTTCCAATAGGATGCCTTCTCTTTCTGTTACATTGACAACGTTTCCGAACAGCTCTGTCCTTTGTACAAAACAAGTAGCAACGATTGCTGATTAAAGGTAGCAGTCAAACAGAGTCGCTGTGTAAGCAACAACATGACACTCCTTTCAACAAAGATACACTGCATAATTGAATTCGTCTGTGCATGCGCAGCTTCTGTAAGACATACCAATTCATAAAAGTACTTACTAGCCCTCGATGAGCCATGTGCACTTTGTTTTATACTTGTAGTTGATTGGACCATCTGTGAGATATCCTGAGGGCTCCGTCAACCTGGAAGACCAGAGACCAGCACAGTCAGCACAGAAGTCATGTGTTGCCTTAGGTTGACTGTGTAAGGTCATATGACAGAAATATACTTGTAATCCAAAGAAACAATTCTTCTTATGGTCATTCATGGGATGTAACAATTATCGGGCTAGACACCAATCACACTTTGTTGATGTTTATGCAAACTGCTGCAAGGTACATTTCTTTGTTTGCATGTCAAGTCAAAGAAGTAAAAGTAATGGAAAAGCATCCTAAATAATGATCTTATGTGTTGTGTTGACTTCAAGACAGTGGACATTCTGTAAAATCTAAAAACACTAAAAGAAAAAGTCAATGTTGGTTTAAACATATTCCATACCACTTCATATATTAAACATAGCTTTTTAAGCGTGAGCTAATGTCTGTGAAATCACTTATTGAAATCCAAAGACATGACCCTGAAGCGGCCCAATAGCAGGTCCTGTGGTCATTAAAAACAGTCAGAAATCACAGAGATGTTTAAAATGCTAATTGTATTTCATAACCAGTAACACTATTAGTTGGTACAGACAAACGATGCCACCGAAACATTTTGTTCATCTTTAAATGCATTTAGAAGAGTGTTGTGTAATTCAATGATGTCCAACTTTGTTAAATCCTCTAAAATTTGACAAGTAACAAATCTTATTCAAAACATTTATTTTTGAGTATAAAAGTTCAGAAATGTGCCTTGTGAAGCAGCCCTCCTGTCCAGGTTCAAAGTCTTCTATGAAAGAGAACTGAAGCATAACGAAAGAGTCACACACCGCATTCAGTAACAAGCTTCAAAATAAGAAGCCAAGGAAACGGTCAGTCAGTCCAAAGTCAATTCCTGTCGACCAAGAAATGCATTAACGGGCCCCTTCTTTCTGCATGTCTGAAACATTTTTTATTTGTTTTCATATTCTTCAAGCTAAATACTACTGTAGTGTGTCGCAATTAACTTTTAAGTCAACATTCGTCACTTACTGACATCACATGAGATTGGAGTTGTGTGTAAGCCGCCCACAAAACTGCAAACAAACTCTTTGAAAAAATGAGGGGACTGATTACTTGGTTTAAACTAGTTTCTAATAGCTGTGACGTTTGTCTTTTTGTAAACAGATTAGATATGAGATACTTAGGTTTGATAACATTCAGTCCTTGAAAGCACTAGAACACTGAAAGCCGGTTACTTTTTATGACTCTGAAAGCTTCACAGATACATATTGGGCTGTTGTGGGTGGTCTGAGTAACACCGGGAGGGAATTCTATTTATTTGTATGTCCACAGCAGTCGCTTTAGATGCAAAACACGATGTAAGACACATTCAATTCAGAGATAATGGACTCAAGATGGGTTAGTAACCAAGATGCAATGGTATGCATATTATAATCTTGAGACATGGCTTCAAATATGTCCTGAAAATGGTTTTGTTTACTACTCACATTACTACACGAAAGCATGTTATATGATAGGTCCGTTTGGGGTTTATCTGCAGATTGATAGAGTTTATGCAAAGCCTATTGATCATTATAAACACCAACCAGCAATGAATTAAGGCAGAGTAGACATCCAGGAGTGATGAATGTTTCATGCCGCCCTCTGGACCGGCTCACAGGGAAACCCTATCCTGTTCAAGAGACTGTCCCTAAACGTTTCAAGACTGTGATCCTGTTGTTTAAAAACACTGTTGCTTTCTGTGCTTTCATGTTTAAAATCAGACATTTAAACGGATAATATCAAAAATCATGCTTGTCTACATTCAACTGCTAAAAGGGAAGCTCACAGTTACATTCTCACATTACAAACTCAGTCACATTCAGGACCAATGGTAATGACTGTGATCAAAGCCCTTCTGTACCATAGAGGGCAGCGTTAGATGTACTGAGAAGCCGTCAATGTTCATGTCAAGAGTCACTTTCAATATGATTATAGCATAGTAGTTTGACGTTTATCCTTAGGTCACTTTTGTTTTCCTGCCTTCTCCTAACTACTACCTGTGAGCAAACAATCCTTAACTCATTGCCTTTATTGTGGGGTTGACATGGTGTTTTCTTACATGTGTATCGTATTCTTCAATCTAGGAACAAAAGATGTCATCCCCATAGACAGGCTGCATGGCATATGCTAAATTAGTTGCAGATGTTTCCTCAAAGCCACAGTAGGCTCTTTTCTCTGGCAGAAGCTAAAGGAATTTATTTCTGAAAGGATTGTATGTGGAATCAATGCAAACGCATCAGGACGCAAGTCAATACAATAGTGTATGTTAGAGTCTTCTTTTTCTTGTCTATGCTCAGAAGTGCAGATTGATTGTGCAAGATAATGGTACATTCCTTCCTGTACTAGTCAACTTTAGATATGTGGATATATCTCCAAAGATACACTGACAAATCACTAAGCCCGAATTGAAGGACTGTGGGAGCTACAGGCTAAATAAGACATTTTAACTCAACAATTAGTCAATCCACCAAAGCCTAAACTATAAGACAGAAAATAACGGACATTACTAAACGTTGCAGTTTATAAACAGTGAAGATGTAATCCTTTTCATCGCGTTTTATGCCCACTAAACTGAATTTCTTAATGTTGTGGACTTTTAGTCACACTGAACACACACTGAAGCCTGTGACCTAAGATGTTCATCGACATAACTACTCAGTAGCTATGTTCACATGACAAATAAAGAACCTTGAACCCATTTGTAATGAATAACTCTGGGTTTTGTAAATTGTGGTGGGCTTTTCTGATACTTGTGTACACCAAATAAATATATTGGTTACAATAAATTGGGTAATGTCATCAAATATGTTTGCTAGTAATCAATTCAAGTATTTGTATTCAGATATGTTGGTCAAATATTAAAATAAGCCTTGAGCACTGTGTTCAAAAGGTCTGTGGAGGCTGCTAGCTCATTCAGAAAAATAGTTTCCATTGTGAGCAACAGTCTGATTGTTTATTGAGTATTTAAAAGGCTTTTCTGTTAGTCCTGTCAGACAGTTATTGCAAGCCATCTTCCTAAAATCCTGTGTGCACCAAGGTTTGTTTTAGCTGTGTGCCAATGACCTACTGACACTGTTGTTTGATGGAAAACAGCCTCCGATTGATCCCATTTGATCCTAACCTACATTGGAAGGCTCCGACACCAAAAGTAATCAGATGTTCAAAAATAAATCACTTACTTGAACCTGCCATGGCAGTACTGACACTGGTCTCCAGCCCATCCTCGTTCACAGACGCAGGATCCGTTGATACATTTTCCAGAGAGACAGTTCTTGTCACAAGGTTTCGCCGGGGAGGCGTGAGTGTACAGTACAAAGTAAAACAAAACACAGACCACCAAGTATCTGTTGATACCCCGCAAGTCCCCGAGGGTGGCTAGTTTGGGTCCAAAGAGTAACAGTTCAGTCTTACATTTCCCACCAGGATCCATTTTCTCCTCCAGGTGAACCAAGCCGAGTGAAACACCGGGGCCTTTAGGTCTGCTTTCTGGGGAAAAGCTTCGGCTGTTCAGGGTGCTTCAATTAAAACAAAGAAGTCCTGCATATTCGTCGAGTGCTAGGCATACTTACATTTAGTCTTAGCTTAGCCTGTGTACAAAGCAAAATGGCTATTAAAACGTAAGGTTAGCCAAGGGTTTTAAAGGCTGCCTGTTAACCGCATGCATATATTTGGAGTGGGAGGAATTCCCTTCACCCTACCTCTTGTTGGAAGAACCTACAGAAAAAGCCGAGCGTCGATTAAAGCTAATTTAGCAGCTAACTCGTTGAATACTGTGCCTAGCTAAAACATTATTCGTTAGCCTCCGTAGCTTATTTGCTGTTTTCTCTGCTAGGTAATGAAACGTTACTGCAATGATTCAAGACTGCTCTCTTCCAAATGCCATTTCAGCAGCCATTTTAACGCGTAAACAATCCTTCAGGCTCAAACAGGGATGTACATTATAACATGCCATGGTCCTTCCACAAACCACCGTGATTTAACCGTATCTTTTCCACAGAAGAACAAAGGGGTTGTGGTGTGTGTAGACCCAGTGGAAAGGCTGCCGCAGTCAACATGGATGTGGTGTGATGTGGGAACTCGAAGGCTATTCTTGCCGACTGGGGGGCATTGAGAAAATACTTTGAACTGTTGTTGGTCCTTCTGGTCTATTCCCACGGCATTTCAAGCACCTTCAAGCGTATACTTCGTAGGCAGCATGTTGTGGTAGTGTCTCCTTGTATTCCAGTAGGACAAAACACCGCTCTTGTGCTCAAAACATGACAAGAAAGCAGCGATGGATTTGCTAGCGCAGCGACACTAGACAGTTCATCAGGTTGGAGAAAACTAAACAGAAGCTGCGCACGCGCACTGGGGACGGGTTGTATTTAAAGGGACAGTGTCACAAAAGACCCTCCAAGATATTTAATGCGGCACTTAAAAGCTGGAAGTGTCAGAAGTCTTTCAGGTCAAACAATATACAGTACTGTACTGTTAAAGTTCACAGTGTATGACATTTGGAAAGACAAATATGCCTTGCAAAACTTTTTTTTAAAGATTAAACATTTTATTTTCAACTTTCTTTAATTCTTCAAAAGCAAATTATAAAATATAATAACTGTGGATAACTATTTTCCTTATTCTGGTTTACTGTATATGGCAAATACATGGGCATTTAGGGTAAACAGTTCTAACAATATATGAAAAGTAGCATAAACTATCCCATTGCAAATGACCTAATTTTTGGTAAATACTAGATTCCCCGATATTGAAAATCTCCAGTATTTCTTTCCAAATATCAACTCTGCTGTCAGTGAGTGTCATCTCTGTTGAGTGTTAAAAGTATGCACTGCATGGTTTAGTGAAATAAGTGTTAGTTTACATACAAATGTGTATCAATTTGAAATTCATACATTTCTTGACTCTTAATGGCACATACTGGAACACCATTACCAGGGAAAAGGTAAACACATTAATAATAATGATAAAAAAAATAGTCAGCGCTTGTCCTTGCAGGCAAGCTTATGGTTGCTATACGAAGAGGTAATTTTACAGCTACAATTGCCCTGCTGAACCTGACCAAAGCAAAAAGAAAGAACTTCTGCATCTGCATTTTTAATTGCATAACATTTACATTTCAATTTGTGAAGTTATATTCTCATCATATGTGGTCCTGGCACACCTCAGGAAATTAACACACAATGTTATGGCAAGGTCAAGGAGGGACAGGCTCTTTTCAATAAAAGTCTCTTATCATTCATTCTTTTGAGGAGGCTCTATTGGGCCTGTAAAGCACTCTAACATCAGATGCAGTACATCTGTCTAGAGAGCACTTATCTGTGTATGGGGTAAAGCTTGTCAGTGAGCTGCCAGCTGCCAAGTCTGACTGATCTGTGCTTTGGTGGAGTGTGCAATTGTTTCAAGCGGCAGGGCTAAAATAAATCTGACGTGCTTCTGTTTGTGTCTATCAAACATATGCCAATTGTGATAGGCAGTTGAAGGTCGACAAAGTGTTGAAAATAAACAATGCTTCTTCTGCATTGTATTATAGTGCATACAACTACTATATTACTCTCTATAACAGAAAAGTCACAATTACATTTAAATTATGCATTAGTCATATATTAATACTCTTTATTTATTTATAATTTGTGTTGGTTTGAATTTGTATTAATCTAAAGCTGTACACTTCTTGTATACACCTGCAGGTGGCAATGTTGCACAGAGACATACAGATATAGACCCACTAATGTAAGAAAGTGGGGTACACACTCTACCACAGATACACTAAAATGACAGCCTTTTTGTTAGAGCTAGAGGAATAAAGCAGGACCAACTTAGCAAGGTTCCTGTTCTCAATGTTTTACAGTCATAGCCTAGATGTTAGGCTGCAAGAACATTAGCCATGTCTAGGTTCTATTCATACTAGTAGCACTGACAGTACAGTGAGCCAGCATGCACAAAACCAGTAACCAGAAAATGAGGCGTCTAAATAGAATACAGCCATTATTGATTTAAATTACACCTGGGCTTTTCATGTGACATGTCAAAATGTGTTCTCACCAAAAGGGGTATGACGGTACATGTAATGTGTTATCAACTTATCATTAGGCAAAAGTGAAGCCGAATTAATATTCCTCCATGATACAGAACCTTGTCATTGATATCCATCTAATAGAAATATGTGCACTAATGGATTTATGTTTTTGTTTATTTATTTCCTCTTATTGACACTATATGGTCTGTTGAGATATATGTATCTTAACAGAAACCAGGCTTAAATGGTGGCATGGTTTTGTCATGAACAAACACAGAGACCATCAGATAAATATTTTAGTAAAGAAGAATGAAATAAACTTGTTTAAAATTAGTTGATTTAAAGGGACAGTTTACAAATTAAACTGAATTATCATAGACAAATAGAAATATATCTTGAATCCGCACTGCAGACACAAAAACATATAATAATGGAGATACTGCTAGGGCATTGTGACACCCAGTTTCATGTGTTGTCATGGTGATTCTACTTGAATATACAGCCTTTTTATTTTTCACAGCTGGAAGTTTTTGAGTGGCCATAGTCAGCTCCAAAAGGTAAGCTTCTGCTATGAGAGAAAATCGTTGTATTTTCTTGTATTATAGATATTAAGGAATTGGAATTGTGCTGCATACATCCTGTTTTATGTTTACTCAAATGTGTAATGCAAAACTAAGTTTAACACAGTATTAGTGTCAAAGCAATACAGCAAATGTTTGTTTGGGAATTATTCAAATACATCTGTTAGTTCTTGTTTATGTTATTGATTGTGAGGAGACCTGAATACTCAAATCCATCTCAGCATTCCCCAAACAAAACCTACTTGGCAGGCAAGATTTAAGCTGTCACAAAACATTATTGCCTCCACATTTTCTCAGCCCTCATATGAGTCATCCACACACACTTTGAAATCTGAACAGCCTTTGTTTATTTTCCACAGAGGTTACTGTGAACCTGAGCACACATGAACTAAGAACAATATTATCGCGCTATGACTTAACACTCTTCTGCTTAAGCCACGGGAGAGCCTCTTGGCGTTTAGTCAGGTGTGCACATCTCCGTGGTGCAGTGAAACCAGCACCATCTTTACATGGTGTAGTGTGTCTGAAGCCAGTGCCCTCTGCATTCTTGGTCAAAATGCTCTTAAAACAACAGGGAGGTGCAGCAGAGTCAGTGGATTCAACTTTCTCTGGAAATTCCCAGACGTAACAGTAAGAGTTTGGACTATATGAAAATACCTAAATAAATGGGGGGTCTCTTTTCAGGGGATTCTGGGCGCATTATGTGTCTGAGAGTATGTGTGCAAAGATGGGAAATGCCCCCTGAATCAAAGAGGGTCCAGTGCTAATTTGGAGTTGAGTCAGCGGCCTTTGTCCTCTGATTCACAGCCGAGGAATGCTCTTTGTGCTACAATCAGCAGCAGAGAAGAGGAGAGAAGCCCACTCCTCAGTTGCACCTTTGACTCAAAAATGCAATTTTATAAAGTTAAAGTGTGTCTGACTCAATCAGTAACTTTTAGCCACACCTACGCACAAACTCCGCACACACATGGACAAACCTTTTGACCCCGAAATAATCCAAATCTGAATGTTCCCAAGACCTGAAACTTTCCGTACAGCCAGGGGCTTCCAAAGGTCTGCTGCACAATAGGAATTCCCCTGCTGGATTATGAAGACAGTTCTTCTGCAGTGGACAGAGAGACACATAAAGGCCACCCTTGTATCCAATTCATGCTGAGCCATCATGCCTGACTCACATTCACACTTTCCCCATTTGCTCAAGGCTCTATGATAAAGTGTAGAAACTGTGACATCATCCGTTGACTTTAGCTGAACCGTAAAGTCTGAGCAGAGAATCAGACTAATTCACACAGCTTCAAGGCAAAGTATTGAATAATTTCTGTGAATTGTACAATGGAAGAGGATGAAAATATTTGTTCAATTGAATATTTCGCTTAATATGTCTCAACAAAAACCTAAACTTATTTATTGTCTTTGGAGACAATAGTTTGACACGCAGACAAAGAACAAGCATGGGAATATATACAAAAAAGACACAAAAGCCAGATTTTGTCTTCAGATTTAAAACTATACTGTAGCTGTTCAAACATTTTAAAGCAGCTTACCATCCAGAAAAGAGACCCTGTAGAGTTTAACATTGAGATGAATACAGAGTGCATTCAGCAGAATACCTATCTATTATTGCTTTTCCCAGCTTATCCTTTCATTGTCAATTCATCCTAACTGACAAGGGAATTGATTCAGATTTTAAATTCAACTGAAACTTCATGCTATGTTATTAAATAGATATATCCCTAAAATAAAATATACCCAGTGGTGAAGTCTCAGAACAACGTATTAGCTTCAGAGGAACCAGTAATGGGAAAGTAAAGATAAGTGCATAGGTTAGGACTGCCTGCAGGTGTGTGGATTCTTGAAAAATAGCAAAAATGCTTGATTATATTCATATTAGCTGTTCTTTTATTTCTTTGAATCTTGGAATCTTGGAAATAAGAATAAATCATCATCAAAAGTGTGAGGCTATAAAGGCAGTTTGTTTGTTTGAAATGCTGAAATCTCTTTTGAGGCTGATAGTTGAAAAGGGTTACATTTAAGTATTTAAGTACATGTTTCTATTACCTACATGCAACTAAAGTTTGAAGGACTTTGATTTGCAGCAGAGTATGTCCAGTGTAATACAAGTGCTTTTAGTTGAGTGGAGAATCTAAATTCTTCTTCCTCAACTTTCAGAACAGAATATAGCTTAAAACATCAAAAAACATATCAAAATATCAACTTCTGTCCCAACCTAACCCTCTTCTCTCGCTCGGCTGCAGTTTGATCATTAACCAGCATCAGATTACACCACCTGCTTTATCTGTGGGTTATCTTGGGTGTGACTGGTGGAATTTAACCATGACCAATTGGGCTTGCTATTTTGCTACTCCAGATAATTGTTCCTGCCCACGAGCATGGTAACCTATGTTTCAATACAAAATCTTCATCCAGATTGATGGTTTTATTCAAAACATTCGCATACACGTCACGCATTTGAACCCTCCTCTGGAGCGTGTTGCGTTTTCTGCGGGACATTCCTCTCATACCTCCACCCGGCCACGCTTCTCCCACGCGGCAGATAACATCACTTTCTTATTGTTTGAAAGTACAGTTCTCACCCAGTTTTTCTTTTTAAATACATCTTTTAAGAGTAATATTATCGATAGCAGTGTTTTCCTCAGGCACTATTTAGACACCATTTCCTCTCTTTCTGTCTCATCTGGCACGGACGAACTGTGTGGTTGTTAACGACTTTTGTGGTTGTTGCCCCATTTCTGACAGTAGTCCCACCCATTCAGGCTTAACACTTGTATGGGTTTATTTTAAAAACAAAATGTATAGGTTTATCGCAGAAAACAAACCAAACCTGATTAAAGATCCCCCTACACACACACACACGCACACACACACACACTTAAAAACATACGCCCCATAATGCAACCATCCTCTCCTAAAAGTTTGTCCTCTTCCTCACTTTGTTATTTTGGGAGAACCTGAATGACACCTGAAGGAGTCTCAAAGCTTCAGTGTGGATGCTGCATTTGGGAGGAGGTGCAGCAAAAGTAGATGAGGAAGACGATGAGAGCGCTGTTGTTCCGTCAAATCTCTCCGTGTCTAACCCAGCAGTCAGTCACTCAGCCAGTCTGTGTGTATTGTTGAAAACGGCAGCGTCGGGCTACAATCCGCACAAATTCTCCGTCCCATCGCCCAGAAACTCATCAGCAAACTTTTGGGATTGTTTGATTTTATGAGTGGAGGAAAGCGAGGGACTAGAAGCTGAAACGGCGAGGGAATGGAGAAGCACAAAGGTAAGAGTTTTTAACTTTGTGTCATAACACTAGACTCTGCTGACTTCTCGAGTTTCTCCATGACATCGCTGACAATGCATCTTTACAAAAATGCTTGCTTTTCAACCATTTGCAACAACTTCTAAGTAATACACATTTAATACACACCACATCTTGCATGTTTTGAATTTGGATGCATTAGAGTCGCCTGAACTGGGTAGAAAGACAACAAATCTGATGTTTTTCTTTAAATTATATTATTTATTTCTTGTTTTGATAATTGGGAAACCACCATTATGATGTACATCTTCATGTTGATTTCAGTTGTGGTTCCTCCGTGCTGTAAGAAACATTGTTTCACTTTGCTTAGCTTTGGTATTGGTCACCTGCCACTAATACTGATGATTACAATTCCTCAGGGGTGGGTTATTGAAGTTAACCAAAGAACAGCCAAAGACTGTCTTGTCAAACTTGTAAGCTGCCTTTGGGCAATGTGTCCTCAGAACCAGAGTTGAATGCAACCTGTGTGTCACCAAGCATATGAAGATTTGTGGCTTATCCCTAACCGCCTCGCCATCCAAGTGGGCTCTATCAACTAGTGTACACTGTGGCCACTGATGAATTCCAATAGCAGCAACATTGTTCTCACAGCATTCCTCAAATTCTTGCGGTTATTTGCCCATGGATGAGCAAGGCTGTTTAATACTTCTGGATTGGCAAAAGGATCGGCAATGCAATGCACCTCGTCTTGCTGTCAAAACATGTAAAGACAACAAGCAAATAGGCTAGTTAGAAGGAAGTTTATCAAGTCATCTTTGGAGCTGAGAAACATGACATCTGGACCCTCAACACTTCATCCAGTTACCTCACCCACACCAGAGACGGTCTGGGTGAGGTTACTGGGTGAAGCAGCTTGCTGGACAGAAAACAATAGTGACTAGTCTAACTGGAATGGACCATTTGAAATTCTTGCTGCAACATTCCCCATCTCCAGCTGACCAGCAGCCCAGTCTGTTTGCTCCCACTGTCTCTCAGAGTGGAAGCCAGTGCTGCAATGTGTTCATTCATGGTCCATCCATCATACAAGAAGTCAATGAGTTGATGAGACGACTGGCAAGGAACTAGCATGCATTATTAATTCATTTTTCATGCAGAAATAGAAGTTTCTCTGCTTCAAGCTACTCACATTTATGGATGTGCAACTTTGTCTTCTTTTATTGTGTCAAAAAATTGAATATCTTTGTGAATTGTGATGGGAAAGTCCATTATTTTCTGACATTTTGTAGATTAAACAATTTTTCTACTGAGGAAATAAGAGCTATAATGTTCATTATTTTAGGATATACATTCATTTTGACAGAATGTAGTGGAGTGATGCCATGTTTCAGCATTAAAGAAATTGCACTGATAACTAACTACATTGTTAACTTGACTGTATCTCTATCAGTTGTATTGTCTAGAGCAGTGCTTCTCAAAGTGTGGTCCGCGGACCACTGGTGGTCCGTGAGCGCCCCCTAGTGGCCCGTGAGTATATTGGTAACATTTGAAATTAATTAATTAATTTGAGTTTTCCGCACTCTCGCGGACATATCTCCGCAATGGAGCAAGCTTAAGTTTCACTTTCAATTGCATGATATAGCCCCGCGCAACACCTTCATCACACATGTTGCCACTTGTTTGTAGCATATTCAGGCGATTTGTAATCTGTTCTAGAAAAACGATGTGTTTTTGGATATTTGTGGAGTTAGGTGGTCCGCGAGTGTTTTTTTATTGGTTAAGTGGTCCTTGGTATGAAAAAGTTTGAGAAACACTGGCCTAGAGTCTAGACCAATACAGCATGTGCCAGTATCTTAAATCCTTGAGTGGGGTGGGCCTGAGTAATGAGGATCCAATTCATAAGAGTAAAGGAGAGCTGAGGGCAGGTGGAGTGATGCAGGTCAATGATCCCACACCTGGCAGTTAGAGGGTGCAGAGAATGAGGTGGTGTGTGTGGGGTCGGAATAAGAACTAGTTTGTCTTCTGTTGGCAGCTGTATGCAGCAGCACCAGGACACCGAATTAGATACTAACAGCCACAGGCAGCAAGTGGAGGAGGTACGATAAAGGGAAACCTGGGGAAATGCAGGGAGAGACAAGGCAAGGCATTGTTTAGTATTCTGGATATGCAGTTTCTCCCAAACCTGACTCATGCAGGTTTCATTCCAGATAAACAACTTTCGGCAGCTCATGTCTCTGATCTTCAATCGTTCTGCTGGAGATGGAGATCACACTAGTGAAGCTACCAGGTGCTCGGATATTTAATGAATACTTGTATTAGTAGAGGTTGGGCTATCATCAGAACGGCAGATTTTTAAAAGAAACATTACACATAATTGTGTTGGAATTTCCCGTAAATATAACAATTAAGGGGAATGGAAAAGTGTGTTTATTTATCCTTTTTGTGAGTTCCTCTCTAGTATTTATTATCTCCATTTCCTTGTCATTTTCCTTCCACCTCATGCCCCTGCTTGTTTTGCTTTCCTTGTTATTATGGATCTCACCAGTTTCTGGGTAAAGCATGTCCATGTTGAATTCTCTGTGCTGGCTGCACACTCCTTGCGGTTGGGTTCCCCCCCCCCCCCCAAAAAAAGCAGCGATGGGCTCTAATAGGATGGCTCCTTTTCTTGCCTCGAGTGTCAGCCGTCTTCTCCAACAATAATTTGATACTGTGATCGCTGCCAAAAAGAAAAAGACAAATGATAGCAGATAGACAGATGTATTGATGGGCATTTTTAAAGTGGATTATTCGCTTGAAACACAAACCATGAATCTGGGAATTGACAGAAGATGTATTTTTTTGGTAAAGTGTCATTCATTATTTTGCCTTCAGGCCTTTTGATCTGCTGTGGCAGGAAGGTTATGAATGAATTTAGACAGCAATAAATAATATATAGCTCAAATTCAGCTTTCAACCATCCACTGCACCATTATTATGGTTATGGTTTCAAACCATAAAATGTTTGTGTGCAGTATTATTTCATGTATTGAGTAAAACCACTTGTTGCTTAAAAGTTATTCTCATTGTTATTAGCGTGCGTATGCCTGTACTGGCTGGCTATCAGGGGCCTACAGTCTTGGAACTGCAGGGATCAGTCAGTCAAAATTACTCCCAGTCAAAATATTAAGAAATTTCTGTAAAAGTCTGAAAATTGGAGTGTCAAAAGTGCTTTTCAGTGTAGCATGACAATGTGAAAGAGTCCGTGGGTTTAGTGGGTTTGACCCTGCATAAGCTCAGCGGAGGCAGACTGAGTTTTAGGACATCAGGGCTGGCATGGGGTCCCCCGCTTCACTGTGTGTCATGGGCTGTACTTGCCAACGGGGAGTGAGTGGAGTGCGGGTAATTCAGGAAGCTATAAAAATGATGAAAAGAAAGACGGTCTTCCTGATCGGTGCCAGTGCAGCGCCTTTTCACCCTCAGGCTCTCGCTCCAGTTCATTTACAACACATCAAACGTGGCCTTATTTATTGGATACAGGAGCTCTGGATCAGACCTGTATTTTTTTTCTCGCCAGGTAGAAGGAAATGGTTGATTAGAACAAGAGCTTACTGTCTTGTAATCACACACACATGCACACTCACTGGATCTCACTCTCCCTGCAGCCCTGGCCACTTATCTGTGGGATAATAACTGAGCACAGAAGCTTTCATGTGGGTGACTCTGAGGGGGCATTGCTAGTTAGTTTTTATTTGTCAGCAGCTGCTTCTAGTCTGTCGCTTTCTTTCTCATCAAGCCAAGAGCGTGGAGCCTCGTAATTTTTTCTTTAAACGTGAATCTGCATATATCTGCATTTGGCTGTTGCTGGGGTCCTGTAGAGCGAGGGGACGTAAGAAGAGATTGGAGGAGGGATGTTGGCAGAGTGCTGCTTTAAGAGGAGGAAGTGGAACCACACTGAGCCTCTTCTGCACCATGGCCCAGGGCTGACACATTTTTCATCTTTTTGTGTGTTTGTGAGCAACATGGGAGAGAAAGAGATATAGAGTTGTGTCTGGAGGAGTCACAATATTATCATTTCATGGCAAAGGAACTATCCAGCATTGACTTATCTGAATGTACTGCAGATATTAGTCAATGCTGTTGGTATCTTTAGTTGTTTCTGATGTAAATTAAGAGAACTCATGTTGGATTTATTACAGCAGTGATTGGCTTTCAGCGGTATTCACGTTCCAGTTAGTGCCGTAAGATACGATAATATGTAATAAAAACTGCTAACATTGTTTCAGAGTTGTCATTAAACATAGTTAGCTGCACACTGCAAAAACAGCCCCTCCAAAAAGAAGCAAAATATTCTTGAATCAAGTCAGATTTCCCTGTATCAAGCAAACAAATCTGCCAATGGGGGAAGCCGAATTTGCTTGGCTAGAATTCTTAAAACTAGAATTTAAATCTAGCTACTGAAAGACCGTAATGGGCCTTGAAACTAGACAGAAATGCTTATTACAAGCATTGATTCCTGCATTATTTAAGAAAGAATAACTTAAAATTAGTATTTTGGTCTTTTGGTTGAGGTGACTGTAAGAATGTATTTCTTAAATTAAGATTTATAATTAGCAAAGAAAGCTTACAATAAGAATCATTGGCTTGAATTGACACACTATATTAGTGACTTTGTCTTAAACTAAGAATGTTTATCTTAAATTAAGTTTAAAAATCAGCAAAAAAAAGCTTACAATATGAATTACATGCAGGCTACATAAATTCCTCAGAGGTTTCCAAAAATAACAATAAGAATAGCATAAATGGCAGATTCTGGCATTATCCTTGAAACTTTGTTTTAATTCAGCTGTTTTCCTCACTTCCCATATATTTGACTTTGCTTCCTACACTCTCTCACACACATACACAAACTTCATGTCATCGACTAAGCCAGCATTTTGAACCTCCAGCTCAAGCATTCATCTGCAGGGACTACAGTAACATGCGCTGCATCCTAATCAAGATGAAGTTGCTCGAGTACACCATGGCTCCTTCCTTTAAAAAAAACAATGATTCACTTGGATTTTAAGAGCCCATTAGCATGTTCCAGCTATAAACACGGATTCCTCCCAGGGCTGAGCTGTAAGGCTCGATATCACTGACACTGCACAGATCTAAAGACAGACTGGAAGAAAAGAAAAGGGTGTTGGTAAGATAAAGCGTGGGATGAATAAAGACGAGGTTCAATAGTTGGGACAGAGGGGAGATGAAAGAGGAGCAACTTGAAAAAGAAAGTGGAAGTATGCTTAAAGTGAATCTTCCTCACATACTTGATAAAAGCTAACACTTCAATCTAGCCTATAGCTATGGTTTTAACATTTGCTGCCCACAGGCTCTTTGTCTCTTAAGCCGATTCTGTTGTATCTTGTTCCTCATATAACAATGGAGCTTTGGTTTATTTGCTTATTTTCATACTTACATACAAGCCTGTATCATATTTTGATATTGGCCAAAAAGAAAAGGAAAACACAAGAGACGTTAATAAAGAAGGAGTCAAAACAGTATACTACAGTAGCTCAAAAGAGTCTTCATGACAAGACTGCAGGTTTTCATTTCACCGAACCAACAGCAACTGATTCCACTGAGTTCCTCTTCTCTGGTCAAAGATGCGTTGAGTAGTGCATCAAGCTGCAGCAGCATTACATCCAGTTAACTCTTTTGCCATGAACAAACCACTGGACAACCTCAGGCTCCACCTACATTGCATTTTTCCCACAGTGTAAAAACAACTTCCTGTCGATAGTGAATGACCTCCTTTCCGACCTCAAGCAACTACAATACTGACATTATTTGATTTGAACAATGTTTCCAAATCAGCGATTATTGATTTAAGATGATGACCTTTGAGTCTGTTTTTCCTCCCCTTTATGTATGGGCTCAGAACAGTCTCATAATACACACATGCATACAGAAGGATTCACACTTGTGTTTTTCAATGCACACACAAATGTGTTCCGTTTCATATTGATCCGGAAATACAAGTGTGAATCCTTCTGTGTTAATGTGTGTATTATGAGACTGTTCTGAGCCCATATATATGTCCATGATAGAATATGTGCTTGTGCAGACTCTGCAGATACTGTAGTGTTGTTGCATGCGATAAGGGGCTAGATGGCGAGAAACATGGTCAGATCTTCTAAAAACCACATCCTCCCAGTGGAAATTTGAAAACACTGACGCACTTTACCACAGTAACAAAAATACTTCTACCTGATGCACAGAAGAACCTTAATATTGAAGTGAACAAAATACTTACTGTAAACAGCAAGTCCTGTCTAGACTACTACTCTCACAGTATGCAGCCATTCCATATAAATATAAATCTTTACTAGAAAACAAAATAAAAAGGGAAAGTGAAAATGACAGAGAAAGCCGGAGGAGCAGCAGTCACGGTGTGGCAAGGAATAATATTGAATGGTTATATTTGAAATTTGTCCTGCTGGCTAATATTCAGAGAGCATGTAATGTATGGCTAGAAATATAAGGCAAGTCATGACAAAACATCTCTACACTCCATCAGTCAATATGCTGCAGTCTCTGATTCAGGGTCATGGGGAGAAATATTACTTATAAGGAAGTAATTGGTATTTGCCACACTTGAGGTTATCTAACTGTTGGAGAAAATACTGTTGTCTCCTCTTTATGGGTTGTTTTAATGCACTGATACTACGTGTGACTCTGCACTGTGTATGACCTTGCAGCTGTCTCTTCTAATGATAGGAGGAGGCATGGCATTTCAGGTTGTTGATATTTATGAGATTGTTGTCTCCTAAATATCGCACTTCTATGAGGGCGTGACGGAAGTACGTGACTCTTTCCAGAAGACGTCGCAGATGTCCCCGTCACCTTTCCGACACCTGCTGATGATATTAGCGCCACCTCGATTTACGACTTTGTTGTTATCTCCGTATTTTGAAGTATATAAGCCTGATGTTTTTTCCTGCTCCGTTGAGCAACATACCCCAGGTGTGTGAGTTAACCCATATCCTTTGTATGTGATAAATTGGTACCTGATTATTGATTCTCAAGCTGGTGTCGAGTGATATTTTCCTAACACTAACCATAAGATTACTAAGAAGATCAAGATTTTAAAGTTTCTTGCTTTTTATTGGGGAAAAGTATTTTAGTGTAACAGTACATGCTGTTCGTTCCAGATACATCTGTGATAACAAGATCCGCTACACTCATTATATGTGATGTTTCTATCAAAACCACCTTTTGTTGAAACTCAAGGAAATATTGACTTAATGCCTTGTGAAATGGACTTATGTGCTTTTACCCATATTGTTTGTTGTACCATTTGTCCTTAGTTTTTATATGTTTCTTTAATATTTAACACCTCTTTTGTGTCCATCTGTTTCCAAAGCTCCTTCAGTTCAGCTGCTATCAGACACATACAGCTCTCTTCTTTTGAGTCATCAAGTTCACACCTGCTTTCTACAGCAATAACACCAAAACACAGCTTGGATTTATCAAGCCATGTCCACGCAGGTCTCTGCTCCACAGTTGAACACAGCATGCAGCTGAGAGAAAGACCACTGCCTGCCAATAGGGATCAAACACCAATCAAATCAATGTTTTGTCCTTTAATTGACCCTTGCCATGAGCCAATTATCTGCTTTATCACCAGAGCCAGGCCAGACTGGAACAAACCAATCCTACGTGGCTTCTTCTCTCACTTGGATGCATTGAAACAAACCCAAGGGTCATTCAGTGTATTCCTCTAAACGTTTGGCGTATAAGAGTCAAACGATAGGAAACAAACCTGCTCTGACATTTCTGCTTCATTATACTGAGAATGGCTTTAAAAGTGTTGGTGTACAACCCAAACCTTCTACCGTTGGGTTAGGTCACTGGTTCCAATTCTCGTTCCATCAACCACTTCCCTTTTACCTGGAGTTGTATCTCTTTCATTGTGAGTAAAAAAACGACACTAAGTAGACTCAGTGCTGTGAATAGTTCATGTTATTTTCTATCAACATTCTTTCTTTTGAAAATGGAATTGTGTAAGTGTGTCTACTTTTGAATTTGATTCACAAATTACATTTACATGAGTCTTAATACAAATAGCCAACAGAAATGTACCAACTTAGCACACATTGGATCAATGTAGCAACAACGCTTTACTTACTAGCCATGGGTAGAAAAAGCAAAAAAGTGTATTTGTCTAATTTATTCCATTAATATTGGGTTATTTTCTTACTCAGACCAAATATGGTATTGTCGCACATCGTTACAATCCACTCCAGTGCTTTCATGTCACTAAAGTTTGATGTTAAACTTGAGCGGTTTGACTTTGACTCTGCATCACAATAACTGTACTTTAGTTTGGGTTAATAACCCAATTGTAAAATGTTGCTGGGAACTTCTTCAAAACATAATGACAATCAGGCACAGTGGTCTAAAACGGCTGTCTCCTCTTTAAAACATACCAAAGCAACTGCTCAAGTGAAGTGCCAAACTGATGAAATCACATTTAAATACACTACCAGTTCATCTCTATCATGAGTAATGCAGAGTTGTGGGGTAAACAAGTTTTATGAGTTTAAAAAATGCTTGCTAAGTCTAATTTAATGTCCCATCATTACTTAATCATGTTAAACAAGTTAACACTGTGGTGGTTTGTTGGTAACCGGTATAAAGCCAGCATTGTTTCTAACTATTGTGCCCTTTGATAGTATGTCATATAAGATACTTTAACATAACTCGATCATATGCTGCATCAGGCTATAAGAAAAACATTGATACTATGTGAGTAAGAGTCTGTTTGGCTTTGATCAAAGGCAAACACACGCTTAAAACCAGCATAAATATTGCATCAGTGAAAAACTGGATATTTCCTGGAGCATGAATTGAGTTGTTTTGAAAGTAAGACAGATGGAGGAAGATGATGAAATGATGAGGAAACAGGAAAATGTGGCCAGTTTGATTTGAGAAAGGAATACAAATGGTAGAAGTACAGACCAGACACATTGAAAAGTGGTGGCAAACATTTGAGGGGCTTTTGCTATTAAGAGCGCTTTGATGGTGATTTATGGGTTTAGTAAGGGTTACATATTGGACGCTCATTACTGATCAGTATGGATACTTGCTGTAGTTGATGCTACACTTGGAAGGAATGCAAATTAGATTCTTGTCAGATTATATTAGCCCAATATGTTTTGAGACCATGTTTGCACGAACATTTAACCCTGAGACAGTGTAATTGAAATGAGAGGCCATGCCTGCCTCGTTAATTCAATAAAATGAAATGCTTTCACTCGTCTCTGCTAAGATGTATCCTGTCAGTGTTGATGGAGGACGTCAAGCTTCTCTGAACAAGAAAGGCTGCCAGGATCCCAAAATGACGCTGTTGTTTGGCAGAAGATTTTGTCAAAATTCCTTCCCTCTTTTGAATGAAAAGCCCCTATTCAATTCTATTTTGGTCTCTTCCTTAGCTGACCAATTTGTTTCAGTTTCAGTAGGACCTTGTTGTCATCTCCCTCCTAACAGGACACACAGGAGGTTGACAGATGTGGTTGAAGCCTTAAGAGTAGGCTATCATTTGTAGTCCAGATGCAGTTGGAAGCGCATTCAAATACGTTCTTGGTTAGTTATTTTTGGAATTTAATTCAGCCTAATTTAAAGAATGAGCCACAACCAGGGCCAGACAAGGTTAACAGATAGAGACAGAGCACTGATCAAAAACATAAATAGCTTAAAACAAATATTGCAGGAAGCATTTGTTGTGTATAATCTCTGGTCTTTTTGGCCTGTTTATGTTAATATAATGGTGGATGACTTTCAAATCTAACCCATTATTTCACTATAGTAATCTTGTTTTGGAAATAATCCCAAATGTAACTCTTTAAAGTGGACCTATCATGCTATATTTGAAAAATATATTGTAGGGCCATACCTATATAAAACATGTCTGCAAAGTTTTTTTTTCAAAATACCAAACAGATCACCCATTGTAGCCATGCCTCATACTGCTCAAACCCCTCTTTTGAAGCCCTATTAGAGAAACGCAGATTTTGGGTCCTTAGCTTGAAAAAAATAAATAGGAGGAGGCAGAGCTAATGCCTGATCAGAATTCTACTGGAGATAAAGTTACATTCGGTTGTGATAAAACGCCATCCTGTTTAAACCACGTCAAGGATTATTTCTGAAATAGTATGGAGCTCAAATGCTTTTTCTCTTGCAGGTTTATCACAAGGTGAGTTCCTTTCTTTATTTCCTGCTTTTTAAACACATGTGCTCTTCAGTAGAGGTTAGCTCTGAGTGTTAGTGAGGCTTGCTAATGTAAACAAAGACGTCCAAAACACGTCAGGCATTGTTTCTGATAGCAACTTTCTGTGGGTCCGCTGCCGATTTGACGTCAGTTCGGATGGAAATCTGTATCTGCTCGTTGTACACCCGTTTTTAAAAGATTTGGGGTTTTATTTTCTGACGCTGCGTGAGTTCCCCGATGCACCGGGGACACATATCTAAGTATAAAAGACGTCACAAAGTGCATTTTGCATGATAAGTCCCCTTTAAATGTAATCTAATCAGGCCTTTCACAATACTGTACACCTTGCTGATCGGCAAACGTATCAGAGCACTATCAACCACACTTTGAATGGATATCTTAAGTGTGCGACAAATCAAACAAAATGGCATGGTTGTATTGAAGCAAAGCAGGAAGTACAACCACAGGCATGAGGAAGAGAAATTCCCCTAACCCTCTGTGTGTTTGAAAATCCTATCAACTGATTATTGACACAAAAGTTGTGTTGTTAAACGATTTCTTTATCTTATCTGCCCAAGTTCTAATTGCATCACAGAAATATATTTCTTTAGTTGGGAATGCTAAGGCACCTTTGATGGCTGATGGTCTCTTATTCCTTTTGGCCATTCGACAGAAGGGAATTGTTTATGCTGTGGAGGCTGCGGTCACTCACTGGATGTGCAGTGGGCGTCTGGCCAACCTGTAGCCCACAGAGACTCCAGACCTCCCTGTTCTGTCAGCTGACTCTGTTTCCCAGGGTCCCCCAAACCAAAAGGCCATCGGAGTCAATCTCTGCAAACACACAAGAAGGAGAAACCGGAAAATGTTTACATTCGTAGTCAGCAGGCAAACATCAGCAGCTGAACAACTCTTCAGAATGTAATGTAAAGTTTGTATAGTAACATTTTAATTACTTTACATCCCCTGTGTGTGTGTGTGTGTGTGTGTGTGTGTGTGTGTGTGTGTGTGTGTGTGTGTGTGTGTGTGTGTGTGTGTGTGTGTGTGTGTGTGTGTGTGTGTGTGTCTATATATGTTCAGACCCATGATGTTTTCCATGGTACACGTCCTCCCACCACAGGGCCTCTCAGCAGACGTTGACTCAGCTTGAGCAGGAGTCATTAAAAACAACCCAGCTCGCTTGTTGCTTTGGGAAAGCCTCTCGTCATCGTCGAAAGGCAAAGCTTAGGGGGTCTGACAGCGTATTTTGCAGAAATTCTCCCCCTTTGCAGAGGTTCTTTGATGTGAGGGAGTGTAGGGAGAAGGGGAGAGGCCATGAGTGTACTCCCCCGCAAGGCCCAGTTATCAGTTTGAGCCGGAAGGAGCCACTAAAGCAGAATAGCTGACAGTTTTAAAAAGGGTTCAACAGAGAGGAGAAGTTTACTCTCCTTATTATAACTGTGAAAGTTGTGATAATTAATGTGGAGTAGAGTTCAATTACTGAGTAGAGTCTGATGTTTTTGACATATAAATGTCTGTTTGTTTCTATTTTTCTAAAAAGTTTGTTTTACAGTAGTTATAGCAGGTTAGTCCTCAAGGGTACAAAGGCAGGCACTACTTCAGGGGTTTATTGTTATTTATAAGAAACAAAGATCTATGTTTGATACTCAAAACAGGATTAATCTGAATGATCTGCCCTAACATGAGCTGCCCTGTTAGCTTGTCCAGCTAACTTGCTAACCACCTACAGTAGGTACCTAATTCAGCGTTTAACTATTAAAGTTGTAACTTTTACATTTCATTAATTTGAAAGTATAAACAACAATATACAGTATAGCCTTTGTTATACTTGTTCTACTTTGAAAACTTGATTAGACTAGCTGTCAGCTTGCCTATCATTAGACTGTAAACAGGGGCAAGAAAAAGCCTCTATTCAAAATAAAAGAATACAACTACTCTGGCTCCATACTCCATGCACACGAGAGTATTATCAATTCCTATTAATTGTAAAATGTTTTATGCTTTATTTTTTACTTGACTTTGAAGCAGAAATCAGCCAGTAAGCCTATACTTTTACACACAGCGAACTGAAGCTAACGTTTTAGCTTTTTCTTTAAACTTAGTAGTACAGAACGTGGACAGCCATGACTGTCGTCCGGGCTTTACTTTTTGTCTATTTTTAACATTTGCCCGAAACTGATTTTTAAAACACAGACACATCTAAGAAAACATGAAAAGGTAACAGTGTAGGCTGAATACTGTGGGTGATTTCATACATTCCAGTATCTAAGAACAGTATGACACCGGATGACACTCCCTCTGATCTTAGCCCCACCTTTTCCTTTAATAAGGTCTCTCTTCTTTATCCCCCTTCTGTCTGGTATTTCAGTAAAATGCTCAAACACTGAGGCCCACTGTAGCAAGGGGCCTATTCATAAGGCCGAGAGACAGTGAAGGGAAGCACAAAGAGTTCCCCACACAGGGGAGAGGGCTGTGAGCTCAGCGCTGACCCCTGAAGGATGTGTGTGGGCTGCACCCAGACTCAGACACAGAGGCCCCGCCGACTCAGGGCCCATATTCCGCCCTCCATTGGACTTGACCTTACACTAAACCCTAACAACTCCCAAAACAACCTCAAACAGACTTGTAGCTGTCAACATCAACTGGATGAGAGTTATGACTGAATGACATAAAGTCTGAATGGTTATCGACTTGATGCCAGCTAAAGACCACTGAAGAGTGTCTCCCATGTTAAATGTTGGCATACAGCTCACAGCCTGAGGCACGATTCCCAGCAGTGAGAATTAAATAGCTAACAGAATTGCAGCCGAATTTAGTGTTAAAAGAAAAGTCATTGAGTTTAATGTGCAAAATATTTCTGCCTGGAAACTTCACAGGCTTTATATCGCTTGTAGCTCTTCTCTTTCTTGCTGATGGGAACTGTCACAGTTCTGGTCTCAAGCCATTGTTTTTATATTCTCAATGCAAGAAACATGTAACACCATTTAGCATAAAGGAATTTCGACTTTGCTCTACCTCTGAGACCTTCTCGTTTGTCTGCTTGCAGTGCTGGACCAGCTCCTGATGGAGCTCCACCGCTTCCTGCTCATCCTGGATAAGGAGACCCTGAGTGGGAACGCCACCATCCAGAAGGGCTTGCTCTCTGATCTCCTCCGGTCCTACAGTTCCTCCAATGGTATGAATTAAAAATATAAGTGCTGGCTGTTGAAAATTGCGGGAAGGCACCATGGACATGACTCTTTGGTTTTATTTGTTATATATTTAAAAGAGCATATGCAAAGAGCCTTTACCGATATAGATTATTCGCTAACTGGCTTAACATTTCAGTCCTAAAAATCTTTTATCGACCTGAACTCAGCATGTAGTATGTGCCTAAGGAGTGCATAGCTATAACATTCCTTATCATCTTTAAAAGCCCTTTAATTGTATTAATGAATAACAAAAACGTGGCAGTGTACAAATAAGGAAATAAGTTCCTCAAACTGTATGATGTGTATGAAAAATGTGAGGAACTGATTAAAGTGGCTGAAGTCAGAGGTGGGAGAAGAATAAGTACTTATTTTGCAAATTGGACCATCTCAGATTAATATACATGATTTGTTTTGATTATAATTACTGATGCATTAAAGTGTTATCAAAGCTGGTAAAGGTGCAGCTAGTTTTAATGACGTTGTATACTGCAGGCAGGGTAGCTTGTGGATGTGAATTTAGTCCAGGTGTAACTTAAGTCTTATTTTTCATTAATCCAAATCTGCAAAGTAACTAAAGGTACAAAATAAATGTGTAAAAGTACACAATTTAACTCTTAATGTAGCATAACATGGAAATAGTAAAGTACAAGTATTTCAAAATGTGTACTGAAGTACAGTACTTACTACTTCTAGCTCCAAGAAATATAAGATCCCATGGACCCTTTTTGAATAATTAAGGCAGGTACATTGAAAATACCAAGCGTGTTCTATTAACCTTGGTACATAAGGATATCATGAAGGATACACGCAACGAAAGCTTGGTTGTTTTGAGAAGAAAACAAGTAGTCTAAAACATTCTCTCTGGGTTCCTTTAATTTGTTTCTTGAACGTGTTGTATTTGTGATGACCTAACATTTATTGGTTGAGGTTTAACCACACATATTTAACCATGGGTCATTTAAAAACTCAAGCAGTAAGCCTACATTTATGCAAAGCACCTTATGTAACATGTGGTCATGCCCTGCGTTTCCCACAATTCAATGAGCTTACACTGACCAGTCTTTTATTATTATTTTGGTTACTTAAAACCACATTGGGATGTTTGAATGAACTAGTTTTGCTTGCATTTCTACTTTCCTTGCAAAAGTATCAGAATGATGTTTATTTATATTTTGTAAATACTTAATTGTAGTTCCTCTCACTTCATTATATAGTGATGCATGGACCGTTAATGTTTCCTGTCAAACAGCTAAAGACAAGTTTGTTGTTCTTGCTCACTGGCTCTGACACTCAACATGAAAATATGGCAACCGCTGGTGTGCTGATGTGATTAATGGTGCCTGGAAGTCAGTTACAATGTGAACCAGTGCTACACCGAGCCCCGTTAAGCCTCTGCCCCTAGGTGTGTGATAAATTGGAAATAATAAATGACTGTTGCTCCTTCAGAAATCTTAGCTTTGTGTGATGTAAAGAAAAGTAACTTTGAGCTATGAAAACATTAGACGGCACAAAAATCCCTGCTTCATGATTTTTACAACAAAAATACTGGGCACTTTTGTAGAGACCCAATTATTTTACTGCCATTTCTATATTGAAAAAGGCAACATGGGTTTTGCTTCTCTTTCTCAGTGTTTCTCTGTTCCAAATAGTACACACACGCACGTACACACACACACCAGCAGTCGTGCTTTTCCATGTTCAGGTCCTGGACTCGTCTCCGTACTTCCTCTCCTGGCTCCAAGCTGTATCATTTTTCCGAAGCTACATTTATCCCTTGAGGACGCTCACTTCCTTTAAGCAGCAGCTTATAAATAGCATTTCAACTCTGTTCCCCGAAAATCTGTTTTCACTGTACAGGCAAAACATACTTTCAATCTGCTGTTGTTTGGTTTCACCTCGCAATATCAATTTCAAAGAAGAAAGCTTCTCCAGAGTATCACACAAGGTTAGAGTTTTGTTTGATTTCCTCTCAGGGTATAAACTTCGTCAGCTAAAATATTTAATTCAATGAAAAAACCTCCCTTAAAACTGTGCTGAAGCTCCGGAACAAATTCCCACAACAGATCACTGCAACCAGCTGGAGCCTGCTACCCTGAAACCACACAGTTTATTGTTTAAGAAAAGACATTCAAACTGTTTATGTGGCAATGTTATGGCGACGTCTTCGCCAGCTTATACTTATTCCACCATGCTAAGACCAACGTTTAACCGAACACAGTCCTTTTCTCACTACGCTGACTTCAGCATCAATGTATTACATGAGGTTTCATCATCTCATGCTCACATTAACCCATACACATTTGAGTGCAAAGAGAAGGCAAAGTTCAATGACTACTCTGATCACTTGTTCAGCAATGTTTAACTCCTCACATCATGTGAAGCACTTCCGATTCACTGTGCTTTTGTATTTGTCACAGGAAATCAAATTATATTTTAATATTGCCTAATAATATGCCTATTAAACTGAAAAAAAGATTGCTTCAAAAGATACCGCTGTCATTATTATTTGTCAATACAGGTTTCATGCAACTACTGAGTGGAAATATATTGTTTTGGTTACATCAAAACTATTTTGGACTGGACTCAGCAGATGTAACATGTTCAGGAACTTCATCATATATTTAGTTGTGCTATCTTCAAAACCTTAAAAAAAGAAAATTGACACAGCACTCTATCTGTGCAAAGTGTTCTGACTAATGTCCGATGAATGCCAGTCACGGTGAGAGTGGGTGTCAATAATGGCCCCATCTGTCCACACAATAGGCTACTTGTTTGGGTCAAGTTCCCCCTTTAATCATTGACTTTTGACTAACATGATGAAAGTTTGTTTGGCACTGGAGGTACATTTTCCTGTCAAGTAGTATCAAATTTCCTCTTTAAATAATGTGATGATAGTGTTTGTTGTAGCTACTGTACCCCAAATGTAAAGCGTGCTTTCTGTCTCCATGCAGGTGCTGACGAAGAGTATATCTACATGAACAAAGTCATTGTTACTGGTAAGGACAAAGGTGGCAAAGGTGTGAGTTGTATAAGGCTCCTCTCTGTGTGATACTGATACTTGAAGATGATTTATTTCCCCTTTATAATAGCTGAAATATAATCTATAAAGAAAAGGAGTTTTATCCTTGCCAGCTGTGTGGCTCTATATATTTCAGTGTAAATTGGACCACCAACTGCTGGATGGATTGCCATGAAATGTAGTACAGTGACTATTTTAATGCTCAAGACATGTTAATTCTTAATTACTTTAGTGATCCATTAACTTCTACTTGTGACACCAGTAGGCCAATATATATAACCAGTGAAATGCTTCATAACATGCCTGCTAAATATTATGATTTAGCTTCATCCTGACCATGCTACTGTAGACTACTGGCTTTAGCATTTAGCTTCAATAATAGCCTCCTTGAGACACTAGCATGGCTGTATGTTTATCTCATGCATCCTTTTTGTTAGCAATAAATGTATCCTTGTCAAAAAATATTATGCAATCTGGAACTAAACTTTGGTATTTTAAGGTTGTCCAAGTCAGTCAATCACCATAGCGTGCTTGTTATGTCATTACATTTATTTCAATGCATTTGCCTTTCACATGATTCAAGTGTATAGCAGATATGATAATAAGCTGCAACAAGCAGCGCCCCCTCTTCAGCTCCCCTCCTTTCACCCACCATTTCCTGCCTGTTTCTTCAGAGCTCCCCACCATCTGAGACCGACCTGTTTTGTTTGGACAGTGATGAAGAATGTGGTTTCAGCAAGCGCTAGACTTAACGCACATATTTTCAGTAACAACACAAGCAAAGCCACAAGTTTTCTTTCTCAGAGACTGAAGGAAAGTGTGGGTCGAGTTTTGAGAATTGAAATTTCTTCATTTGTTAAAGCTGAACCACAGTTGAGGAGCAAGAGAAAGACGTTTAGATCTTAATGTCACTGTCAAACAGTGTTAATAAAAAAAACACTTACGTACATTACCGGATATCTTACTGTCCTGCAATAAACTCAACAAGTCTAGGCCTTTTTTCAGTCATGTAATACTCAATGATTTTGTAGTTACAGTGAGTGTATATTTAAGAGTAAGGTACAAAAACATTTCAAAATAGATCTTTAAAGTGTTTCAAAGCTCTTCCTATTCAAGTAGAAACTAGGTGAAATGTCTATTGGGAGAGGAAGTAGCTTAGACATTTGTATTTTGAGAGATTAACTCATCATGTCAACCTGGTGGACAGTACAGTCTAGGCAACAGCCAGCTGAATGTTAACTTAGATTAGCAGACAGACAGGCTGCAGGGCTAAACTATTTGCTTGACTTTATCCGAATTAACAAATGTGCTTACCAGCACCGCTAAAGCTCAATGATTACCATGTAAAATCTCAATTGTATAAATATAGGTTAGGTGTTTCCCACCGTTTCCAGTCTTTATGCTTAGCCAAGCTAACTGTCTCCTTGCTGTAGCATCATTCTCAACGAAGCTCTGACCATTGTTAATGAAAGGGAAAATCCACTGAGAACCATCATCCCTAAATCTCTCATAAAAAGTCTTCTCAAATGTTCTCAACCTTGAACTGTGGTGTTTGTTTTGCATAATAGGGTTGTTGCTATCATACAAATGTTTCCCCTTGACTTGGGTTATGTGGTCACTGTAATTTAACAATGAAAGGTCTGTACGGTCTGTGAGAGTTAGGGATACCAGGAGGAGCTGGCATGTACAATATAGGAGACATCTGGAAATAGTGTGAAATTGACAACATTTTCCCCTTACAGTTGTTTGATTTATCCAGATTCTTGTACATTCAATTTTCAACATCCAATATACATTTTTTCTGTTATTGGCTGACATCCTTCTTTGTACTTTTGTGACCTAGATGACAGATCAGATTCCCTGGTCAATGGAAAAGCAGCAAAATATGTCCCTGTCCCAAAGAAGAGCCTCCCTGGCTTGCCGCCCCCCAGAGCAGTAAGTGATTACCAGCTTGATTGCATCAGAGTGGATTAACATGTTGTTTTCTTTAAACCCTGCTACTGTTATGGGAATGGTAATAGCACAATTGACCCCAGTAGAACTCCTGAACTCAATGAGAGATGGGAGAGTTCAGTGGAAGTCATGATTTTCAACGGTATGCTAAAAGGAGCCCAAAGACAAATTCTGACTCTAAATGCAATTGACAGTATTTTGGTCTTTGGTTACAGTAAGAACATAACTATGACAAAGCACCCTAAATGTTCAAACTAAACGGCTATGGATTGATATCACATGTTGCCTGAGAATTCCATTGGTTTTTAATGTACTTAAACAAATTCAGTCCATGGCCATACAAGCCAGAAACATTTCCCACAACCCAAACATAGTCACAAACCCAGTCACAAACTTGAGACTATGTGAAATGTATTCTCCCACAGAAACAGGTATTTAATCAGTCACGGCAGCAAACCTGGGAAAGTGAGTATCCAAGAGTGTGTAAGGGAGCTGTGGTGTGTTTAATGTCGGCTGGGAGGCCGTTGGCTCCTGAATTGGCCCAGTGTGACTTCAGGAAAAACGTAGAGAATGAGAGGTTTAGGACATCCCGTCAGTGCCTTTGAACTCTGCACTCTCACACACACACACACACACACACACACACACACACACACACACACACACACACACACACACACACACACACACACACACACACACACACACACACACACACACACACACACACACACACACACACACACACACACACACACACACACACACACACACACACACACACACACACACACACACACACACACACACACAGAGAGTGGCCTCCCCTAGTATAAACTACAGTAGCAGCTGTTGCTAATCAGAACAAATGTGTAGTGTCAGCATGTGTGTGTTAATATGTGAGTGCATGGGAAAGTGAATGCATCGACACATTTGTGACACTTAAAATCAGAATCTTTTTTATTAGTGTTTTACAATTCTTAGTATTTTAGTTAAGAAACCCGAAAATACAAAACATTGTTTTTCAATTGTGCAGTATTTCACATTTGGAGCAGAGCTTCCACAAATCCCTCAGATGTGTCTGTCAAAGTCATTTCTCCTTCCTCTCCTCCTGCATCCAGCTGTGGCACAACTGGCCCCGCCTTGGGAAGCCTGAGTAAACACGTCCACAGTGAGCCACTCTTTGGAAATCCCTTCATCTGTCTGCGGGGCTTCCATCCATCTCCAGTGATGAAGTACTCAAGAGTAAGCATGTGTTTCACAGTGAACACAGAGTCCCCCCTTATCATTGCAGAGAACAGCGCCCCCTTGCTGTTGATGTAGTCCCCCAGCATGGCTGTCCACTGGCCTGTCGTGATGTTGTAGCAATCCATCCGGCAGCGAAGGAAGTCGTCAGAAGGCCCGTTGCGCATCACATATAAATTGTCTCTGTGGGCTACCATACAATGGCCATAGCTCTGAGGTTTGATCATAGTGGTGACAAGTTTCCATTCGTCTTTCACTGGTATGTATTCGTAAATATCTGTAGTGTCTGGGGGTTTCCAGAAGCAAACAAACATCCGCCTTCTTGCAACAGCACAAGCTGCAGATGCTACAGGTTTTGGTGCATTTTTTATAAATGTCCACTCTCCTTTTCCAACGTCGTAACTCTCTGCTGTGGAAATTGTCCGTTTCTGGAATTCGCCTCCAATGGCGTAGAGTCGGCCTTCGAGCCCCAGCAGGGTGAAGTCATATCTTAGTTGCTGAGGACCTGGAAGAACAGTCCAAACCCCAGACTCAGGGTTAAAGCAGAAGCTGCTGTCCACTGTGTCTTTACCGTACCCGTAAACTCCCCCCACAATGTACAACTGATTGTCAAGAACTGCAACTCCCGCCATGGAGGTGCTACAAAGAGTTGGAAGGTTGGTCAGATGCTTCCAATCTTCTTCTTCTTCATCAAGGTAGCAAGCAACCCTAAAGGAGTCGTGATGTCCTTCCATTGAAGGAGAGTGCGTGCCAAGAGCAATGTAAGAAGCCGGAGACAATGCTTGAGAATATTGAAGCAGTTCATCAGGAATCATACTCTTGGCTGCATCCTTCAAATCTTCAAAAGCATCACACAGAAAAAGGGCAGCATTGTGATAAAGTGCATGCACCCCGAAGATGAATGCTGCATGGTAAAGCAAGAGGCAGTTGTCTGAGTCGATAATGTCACAAAGATGCTGCACCAAACACTCAACCTGCAGGAAAGCTGCACACTCAACGGCTTCTAGAAGCTCATCCGGGTCATTTAGAGGTGGGGTTTCTCCCCTGCAGACAGCAAGGGCAATGAGGAAACCCCTTGCATGTACTCCTCCTTTCAGGTAGAGCTCGTCCTGGTGAATTTCCGTCATCCCAGACTGATAGAGGGCACTGAAGTAGTTGCTTTTCTTCACAAGCAAATCCCGCTCCACAGTGAACCAGCTCTCCTCCACCCTGACTCTCACACAGCCCCCCCGGTGCTCTCTGTCCTCCAGATCAAGGGTTGCATTCCCTGCATGAATATCCCGGTTGACTCCCAGGCCTTCAGGCTCTTCCATGGTCTCTTAAACCCTGGTCTGTTCTCTTCCCAAATCTCAAGTGACAATGCAGAGTGTGACTCGAGTGTATTTTTGCCATTTTTTCCCCACAACTGGTCGGTAAATAAAGGCTTGTGAGACTTCCATTGCGTCCCGTCTGCATGGTCTGAAAATAGAGTCGTACTATAGATAGCAGCTGCGCCACTCGCAAGCGTCAGCCAAGTAAAAGAAAACTGTTGACATGCACACTGAGCGGTAATGTGGCTGCCGGCAACTGGTCATTATCATAACCCCAATATAATTGGCTAGCATACAGTGCGCACTCGCTGAATTATTCATGATTAGACTGCCAGCACTGCCCCTTCAGGTCCGGTTTAGTTGACTACAATTCTTACACATGTGTGTTTTCTTCATCCATGGTATACAGTTAAAATGAATACATAAACATGGGGGGGAAATAAAATACAGCTGATAAGAAGAGATTCCCAATAAGACAAAATAATACACACCATGCGTAACATCTGCGTCATGTGATATTTGTCTTGCTTCTCCAGCTGTCTTGTTTTTTCATTTTCATTCAGGCTTCAAACATTATAAAAATAGTTTGCATTTCACACAAGTGTGCCCTGCCCTACCAAAAAGATACAGAGCAGTGGAAGGATAGGAAAGGCCAAGAGAATTTTTCCGAAAGCTGATTATCAATACCTTCTCCTTTGCTCATAGCTCCCGACAGGCCGTGTGTGTGTGTGTGTGTGTGTGTGTGTGTGTGTGTGTGTGTGTGTGTGTGTGTGTGTGTGTGTGTGTGTGTGTGTGTGTGTGTGTGTGTGTGTGTGTGTGTGTGTGTGTGTGTGTGTGTGTGTGTGTGTGTGTGTGTTTTTGCTGTGCTGTGCTGGATTCTTGGCATGGGAACCAGGGATTTTCCATGTTCCTCCGAATGTTTCGTTTTTTGGCCTCTTTTTCCCACTCTTTACTCGAAGCCCCTCCACCACACCCTTGTTCCTCCTCCGCCGCCCCTCTCCTTGCTTTTGTTATTTATGCTCTGACTCCTCCATCCATTCCTTCTACCCGATGTCTCTGTGGTTAGGATATGTGTGTGAGAAGTGCAAGAAAGAGACTAAAGTGAATAGTTTAGTGTTGGATTAATTGCTCAGTCTTCTAAAGACATAAACGTACAGACAAACTGTTCATGTTCATTTTCCTTTTGCTTTAATATCAGTCCAGCTGGTCTGAGGAATGGGCTGGATACTCCTCCTTAGCCTTGGCCCAAACAACAGGCAGATTATTATTATTTTTTCAGATAAGTGAAATGTGGAGAGAAAGAGAAAGAAGATAGAGATAAGGGTGGGTGGGCGGTCGGGGGGGCTGCTGCTGCTCTGGAATGCCTGCCTCTTTGTTTTAATTAATAACAGATGCCTGAACTGCTGTTTTTTCACCGTGGAGCGGTTTACACTGAGCTTTCGTGTGTGTGTGTACGTGTACACTTCTACTCAAGTCTCTTTCCTCACAGGAAACATTTTTTCTTATGAAGTCCCTCACAGGTCTTGAACTTTTGAAGCTGTTCCTCTTACTTTTTGGGTTATGTGTTCCCAAAAAACATCTTTTATGGTTAGTCATATAGATGTTTTCTAAAACCACAACATCACATATTCTATTCCCTATTCCTTCGTCTATATGATGCAATCAAGTTACAATATTTGATTATTTATACAACAATTATTTATCTTCAATAAAGCCCTTTTTTGGTTTATTTTAATATGCAAGTATTTTATCAGAGTCAGTGGCACAATTTGTATTAGATCCCTTGATCCAAAGTCTTGTTTATTACCACCATTGTGAAAGTGGCTTAATTCCACTTTGTTGCTGTGATTCGTGGCATCGTCCATCTTGTTGTTATTTCAAATTTTGGCTGAGATTCTGGGAAAAAAATTAAGTAGTGAGAGCCAAATAAATTAACGACACACTTAACTCATGATGGCAGACATTCTGGCTAGTTATATGTGTAACTGCAATCATTAATCATGCTCCACCTAACTGTTGGTGTACCGGTGATAAATGATGCACATATCTAAGGCTTTCATACTGGCACATGTAAATGTAATGCCATTTTTGATGGTTATCTGTTACAACTATATTTGAAAAGTCTGTTTTACCCAGAAATACAAGTTGAAACTTCTCACATCAGTTTACAATTAGGTCATAATTATGATTTGCTTGGCATTGCATCATTATGAAGAGAGAAACTGTAAGTGATATGACATTCTGACATTTGTTTTTGCTGATACATGCATTGTGAAAACAGATCTATAATGTAAAACTGATGTTACTCTCCTTAAACCGCAGTGATAACATCTGAGTTTTTGAGGCTAATCACACAAACAAGTCTCCGTCACTATGACTGTATGCTCACTCTGACATGATGCCAGTTATTATGACGGCTTACTGCATCTGCTATGTATTACTGGAAATGTGTAAGATATGGTGGGAAAAGAGCTCAAGAGCAGGGAAATCCCTGTTCACTGGAGTCTGACTGTCTAACAGCCCACATCAGAAATCCTGATTTGTATACAAAGAGATTTGTTGTTTAGTATTTTGTTGAATTGTAAATCTAAGCTGCACCAGTAACTCTGGTATAATTATACTGCCAGATTGGTAACCACCATACACACTGAAATACTGACTTTTTTATTTTGTTTAATTCATTTTGTCCAAGAGAGAAACTTATTTTCACACCAAGCATTATCAAGTTGATTTCAAGGTTATATTGCAGGAAGGGAATAGCTTGTTGCTGTATCAAACATAGAAGGGAAGCAGTTTTTACCAAGTGATCCCCAGCCTAAATTAAACAAACTCTGATCTTGTGAAATACTTTAAAATGTTCGGCTTACACTTTTTCACAGCTATAGCCTCCCTAAGGCATGGTTTGCATGATTACTGCAGCTCTGCTCTGCTCCAGGGTTTCATTTCATATTTCTATGATCTTGCAAAAATTGTGACAGCCTTGGGGTAAATAAAATAAATATGAAGGATCACTGGTGGGAGGAAACATTAGACATAGTTAAGTAATCACTTTTTGTCACTCAACTTGTCAGGTTTCACAGAGTTCACTTGAGAACAAACATCAAACTTTTGCAACATGCTCCCATGTGACTTTTCCCAAATGTTTTGCCTTCATGCCACATTAACAGAATAGTTTTGAGAGGGGGATAAGTATAAGCAAGAATCCTCTCTGTATGGACGTTCATCTTCATCGTCCATCTTTCCTCCATGATGTTTCTCTCTATGTTGGTAGAGAAAAACATCATCTACACTGGCAGTCACTGAATTTTTATAGCAGGTACGTCATCTTAGATTTAGTATGTCGCAGGACAAAACTTGTATATCTTTAATCTTCTGCTTGCCACTATAGCTACGTAGATAGCTGGAGACTTGTAGTCACAGGTTAAAGAGATAAAGGATAAATTCCAACTTATAGGGAGTTTCAGAGTATGATTCAGAAAGGGATTTGTCAATGCTCAACACCTGATGATGTAATTCCAGCGTGACATTTAAAAAAACTAATCACCAGGAGGTTGAAGTAATGTCTTTCACAATTTCAGAGGATAATAACATATTTTGTTTTTAAATAAATGTGACTGTATCCCTGAATCTTTGTTTATACTGGATCTATTGTATTTTTTTGTTGTTGATTTCATTAGAATTGGCAGCAAATGCCAGATGTGTTGTTGTATGACACTGCACAAATGGATAGATAATGAAACATTGCACAAATTTCATGTTTAATAGGCAAGGCAAGTTTATTTATATAGCACCTTTCAACACAAGGCATTTCAAAGTGCTTTACAAAAATGAAAGACATTAAGAGCATTACGAAACATATTATAAAATGACATTTAAAAACACTCATTTAAAAGCAAAGATAATAAAAGTTACAGTGCCGTTTAAGATATAAATATATCAATTAAAAGCAACGGCAAAAAGAAAAGTCTTCAGCCTGGATTTAAAAGTAGTAAGAGTTGCAGCGGACCTGCAGGTTTCTGGGAGTTTGTTCCAGATATTTGGAGCATACTAACTGAACGCTGCTTTACCATGTTTAGTTCTGACTATGGGGACAGAAAGCTGACCAGTCCCTGAAGACCTGAGAGATCTGGATGGTTCATAATTTAGCAGGAGGTCAGAAATGTATTTTGGGCCTAAACCATCCAGTGCTTTATAAAACAGCAGCAGTATTTTGAAATCTATTCTTTGACACACAGGAAGCCAGTGTAAAGACTTCAGAACTGGAGCGATGTGATCCACTTTCTTAGTGTTAGTGAGGACTCGAGCAGCGGCGTTCTGAATCAGCTGCAGCTTTCTAATGGATTTTTTTGTGAGACCTGTGAAGACACCATTACAGTAGTCGAGTCTGCTGAAGATAAAAGCATGGATACGTTTTTCCAAATCCTGCTGTGACATTAGTCTTTTAATCCTATATATATTCTTAAGGTGATAGTAGGCTTATTTAGTAACTGTTTTAATGTGACAATTGAAACTCAGGTCAGAGTCCATGACTACACCTAGATGTCTGGCTTTATCTGTTGTTTTGAACATTGCAGACTGAAGCTCAGTGCTAACTTTTATACGTTCTGCTTTGGCTCCAAAAACCATTTCTTCTTTGTTTAATTGGAGAAAGTTCTGACACATCCAGTCATTGATTTGTTCAATGCACTTAGTCAGTGTTTGAATTGGAGAATAGTCTCCTGGTGAAATGGTTATGTAAATGTGGGTGTCATCCGCATAGCTATGGTAACTTGTTTTTTTGTTTTTCATTATCTGAGCCAGTGGTAGCATGTAGATGTTAAAGAGAAGAGGCCCCAAGATGGAGCTTTGAGGAACCCCACATGTCATATTTGTCAACTCAGATGTGTATTTACCTATAGAAACAAAGTTGTTTCTGTCCTTTAAGTAGGAATCAAACCAATTTAGGACTGTTGCCGAAAGTCCCACCCAGTTTTCCAGTCGGTCTAGTAATATGTTGTGGTCAACAGTGTCAAACGCAGCACTGAGATCTAATAATACTAACACTGAAGTTCTGCCACTGTCTGTGTTTAAGTGGATGTCATTGAAGACCTTTACAAGAGCAGTCTCAGTGCTGTGGTTTGGACGAAAGCCTGACTGGAACACATCAAAACAGTTATTTAAATGCAAGAAATTACTCAACTGTTGAAAAACTACTTTTTCAATGATTTTACCTAGAAATGGCAGGTTTGATATTGGCCTGCAATTGTTCATTACTGAAGCATCTAGATCAGGGGTCGGCAACCCCTGGCACGCGTGCCAACATTGGCACGCGGCACCGTAACCATTGGCACACTAGGAATAAGTGGAATAAGTGTGCAAAAATATTTAAATTGTATTTTCGGATCCTGAACGAGGCCGCCGCCTGAGCGCGTCTCCCCGTTACCCGCAGAAGGAAGCCATGCACGCAACGCAGCCCCCCTCTCTTTAACTCCAGGTGACTTTCTGCCGCTTTCCTCCGTGGTGCTGATCGTTTCACCACAGAGGAAAGTACTTCACTAATTGCAGTAGACTATAAGGAGCTGTACAAATGCCGCAGTTTATGCGTGGCTGTGTATTTAATTGAAAGCCCAGTGGCGATCTGCTCATCTCTCATCGAAATAATATGCTACAAAAGGGGCGGACTGGCCATCTGTGTGTTGAACTTTCCTGTCGGCTCCCAGACCGTAGTCGAGGAGGGCAGAAGCAGCTTCAGGTTCAATAACCCACTTTAGCTTAAATGACTGGAGAGAGGCGAGCTCTTCTTGGGAGGCCGTTGCATTTATTTAGCTGTTCTTCTGTTTCACAAAATACATCACAGACCTCTGTTTTTCTGCTGCCTCGTTTCACTTCCAGAAACATACCACGTTCCCTCACTGTCGCTCTACCATCCACAAACACGTATGCACAAGCACACATCTCTCTCTCTCTCTCTCTCTCTCTCTCTCTCTCTCTCTCTCTCGCTCTCTCTCTCTCTCTCTTCTCTCTCTCTCTTTCTCTCTCTCTCTCTCTCTCTCTCTCTCTCTCTCTCTCTCTTCTTAAAGGGACAGCGATCTCATCTCACTCTGCATGACCCTAATATAACATGTGCTCTGGAAATCACAGAACGGACGATCGTCCTTATATTATGCCGTTTAAACCAATTATTTAAATGTATTGTTAAATTCGGCATCATGTAAGTTGCGCTGACAGGTCCACACACTGCTTCCCCGCAGCGAGGCTCCCCCGCCCTCCTGCTCCTCAACCCCCCCCATTGCTAAATCTCGATCGTTGGCACGCTGATACAAATATTTTTTTTAATCAAAAAGGTTGCCGACCCCTGATCTAGATTATAATTTTTTTTTTTTTTTTTTAAATCTTTTATTGGCTTTTTGACAGACATCACAATGGCAATACAGTAGGTACACATGTATAGAAGATGGTCTGTAAGAAAATTAAATAGTTACCTCACCCCTCCCTCCCACCCCCCCACCCTCACCCCTATGGGCTATGATCACATTATAAACAAGACATAAATCAAAAAGTTACAAAACATAAAACACCAGCATCAAAAAAGAAAAAAAAGAAAGGAGGGGTACAAATTACGTGAAATACAAAGACCAATAACTGAAAATTACATAAAAATACAGATGCTTCTTCATGTTAATAGTCAATAAAAAATAAATACCAGGGAAATAACGGTACTGCAAGTTACATGAGGAAACAGAGAAGACAAAAAAAGTAATGGTCAATGTATTAAGGAGATAAAGAAAAGGGGAAGTGAAGGTCTCTCCTCCCCCCCACCGGGTTCACTCACACCTCATCAGCATCAGGGTTGATTGTAAGGTCATTGATTAGCAGTAGTAAGGGAGTCCAGGTCTTATGAAAAAGTGTCAGGGATCCTTGTAATGAAAATCGTATCTTTTCGAGATTAATACACTGTAATAGTTCCTGTATCCACCTGTCATGTGTGCGTGAGGAGACCTGTGGAGCACCTTACACTGCATTAGACCATGCATAGCACAGATAGATGAGGTTTGCACCAAACGAAGAATGTCCCTCCACTTACTGTCAGATATGTCTACACCCAACTCACCCTCCCAGGACTCTTTTATAAATGTAGTAGAGGCTAGGTCAAAGGAGGCAAGTTTTCCATAAATAGTAGATACCAGCCTTTTTTGGTCACAATCAAGGGTGAGAAACTGGTCAATTCCTGACTCAGGGGGGCGGTTGGGAAAATGGGGAAATTGCTTTTGAGCAAAATGCCTAATTTGGAAGAAGCGGAAAAGATGACTGTTTGACAGGTGATATTTGGCAAATAAGATTGGCTGCAAAGTTTTCCAGGTCAGATGCGTAAGACTAAAAACGAGACTTTCAAAGGAGGTATAATTTAATTTTGGTTTAGTAAACTTGAGTCAAAGATTGCTGCAACTCCACCTCCTCGGCCCATGCCTCGAGCAATATGAGTATTGATATGGCTGGGTGGAGTGGTCTCATTTATGCTGACATATTCTTCATGTCTCAACCAAGTTTCAGTGAGACAGCATATATCAATATTATAATCTGATATTAAATAATTTACCAATATTGCTTTAGATGCTAGAGATCTTATGTTTAAGAGACCACATTTAATATTCCTGTTTTCAATCAATCAATCAATCAATCAATGTTTATTTATATAGCCCAATATCACAAATGTTATATTTGTCTCAGTGGACTTCACAGTTTATACAGAATATCAGTATGACAATATGTCACCCTCTGTCCTTAGACCCTCACATCGTACAAGGAAAAACTTCCGGAGAAAACCCACAGTTTAAAGGGGAAAATGGGAGAAACCTCAGGGAGAGCAACAGAGGAGGGATCCCTCTCCTAGGACGGACAGACGTTTTTTGTTGCACTGTAGTAGTTGTTACATTTACTTTTATTAGGTTATTATGTATGACACCTCTATTAGGTTTTACCTTAAATTGTCCTTGGGCAGACACACACACCGCTAATATTGGGTATTTTATTGGGTTCGGGATTCCTATGACTGCCTAGGAGAGAGCGCAGAGAAACGTGTAAGACCGCCTCCTGGTCTCAACTCCTGTGTGTCATGGATTAAGTCCACAAAACCCTGACATGTTTCCCGAAATGAGATTTACACCTTCCAAAGTAGGATGAATGCCGTCTCTCTTAATCAGACCAGGTTTTCCCCAGAAGGCTGTCCAATTATTTACGAAGCCCACATGGTTTGCTGGGCACCACCAAGACAACCAGCGCTGAAATGAAGACACGCGGCTATACATGTCATCATTGATCAAATTGGGGAGGGGACCAGAGAAGATTACGGTGTCCGACATTGTTTTAGCATAACTACACACCGACTCCACATTAAATTTGGTGCATTCTGATTGGCGTAAACGAACATCATTACAACCAACGTGAATAACAATCCTACTGCTTGCACGTCATGGTACCATAGCACCTCCAAGGCGCTAAAAATAAAACTTCAAACATCACAAAATAAACTGGTCAGACTACTGCTTGACCTATCATCTAGAACCCACCTCACCTCTGCCCACTTTGACAACCTAGGATGGCTTAGAGTAGACGACAGAGTACAGCTTCTTGCAATGGGCCTGGTCTACAAGATCCACTACACCTCTATGGTACCCATGTACATGTCAAAGTTCTTCCCAAAGGTCAGTGAATACCATGATCATAACACCAGAGGGAGCTCCACAAATCATGTGAAACCCAGATTTGGCACAAAAAAGGGGGAATACACGTTTCGCAATTATGCCACATCAAGGTGGAACGCTCTTCCCACAACTGTAAAGGAAAGTAAAACTATACTTACCTTCAAACCCTCTCTTAAAGAGCACCTTCGGGGGAGAGCATTGCAAAACTGGCCCCGGTAATGGTACAAATCTCAACCTGTCGTACAATGGACAGCTTCCCCCCCCATCTATGTATATACTCGCATTTTAGACTCTGTTACTAACTGTATATCTGTAGACTTGGTTGGTCTTAAATGTCTGGTTAGGATGTATTAGAACGAAATCTAAAATGAAAATTGTAAATAAGAAATCTGTATGTAAAAAACCACCTGTATGTAAATTGTAAATAACCCATCTGTTTGTCAAATATGTCTTACATGATATGATGAATTGGAAATGGGGGGCCCTGATGTAAACAAGACGAAAGTCTTTCTCTGGTCTGCATCCCCTTAACAATTGTGTGTTTTGAGCTGTACTGTACTGTACCCAATATACAAGCTGTTAATAAACTTTTCAATCAATCAATCAAAACTGTATGTACGTTTATTTTTAGCCAGCAGTTTAAGATGCGCCTCAAAATGTATTTTCAAACTGATCAACTGACTGATTATTTAGATATTCTAAATGAATTGTGACGCAGCCAAGCAACACAGAGTCTGGTGTTTTCCAGCGGTTTGGGAAGGAGCAGGCAGACAGTCTTTGACCACACAGGAGATTTGAATTAGGACAGAAGTAAAGCGAGACTGCTTATTGATTTCAGGAAAACCACCGGGCCCACACACACACACACACACATTTAAATACATGCTCGCTTTTCCACGCTCTCACACACCCGTCCCTGAAGGTTAACATGTAACTCTCTAGTGCACGCGGTCAGACTGCGATTGGTTACATGAGGAATTCCCTACTTACTCCTGAAGTGACAGCTGGATTAGACACATGTATGTTTAGCCTGGGGGACGAATACATGGATTATGTGCGTGTCTACAGTAGGTGTGTATTTGTTAACCTGGACATTTTCCTCCTCAGGACAATCATTGGATATATGTGAGTGTAAACCTTCATATTTTCTCTTCCTCCTCTCATCTGTCAGGGTGTGGTGAGTCGAGAGCCGTTCCCCTTACCTCCAGTTCCTGCTCCCGCCTGTTTAGACCCTTCAGAGAGCTACTATGAGGAGGCTCAGCCCTACGAGGAAACTTTCAATGGTAAAAACTCTTGTTGAATGTCACTCTTCTTCTACTCTTTAAACCTACGTCACAGAATTTTAGAATCCTCTCGGTAAGGCCTAGTTAAAGGAACTAACACTACGTGAGTTAAAAACCTATTTTGTTTTTCACAACACCTTAACCTCTGAGTTTGAGCTGTTAAGCGTCATGGAAATAGTTTGACACTTTTCTGATGTACCTATTCTTAACAGGAAACATCTCTGGTTATCTGAGAAAGCGGTGTCACACACTGCAAGAAGAACGTTACAAAAAGAAATACAAGGTGTTTCATGAGAACTGCTGCATTACTTAAATATCATTAAACCACAGCTATGGTGTCATTGGTCTTGTTGTTTTAACACCTGCTGCTCTTATCGCTGACACCCGCTATAAAAATATGTTTAATTCGATATATATATATATAGGTGAATAATGTTAATTAGGCATTTTTTATTTTAGATGTAACTTCTCTCTTATTTCTTTTCGTTTTCTTCTTGTTCTTGTCCTCCTTCTTTTTCCTGTTTTCTATGATGTTGTTAGATCTGGACTGTTTTGGCCTCTCAGGGCCCTGGATGCGAGTGCACAGCTCTGACAGTGTGATCTATGCTGTTATCAACAGGGGTAGCTACCTCTCTATCACTGGATGTGTGTGTGTTTATGTACGGCATATGCACGGGCCATTGTCCAGCATGACCAGCGTCTCGCATGTAGAGAAACAACCTCATGACATGCGACAAAAGTCATTAATCAGTCTTATCTTATCAATTTCCTTCGTTTGTTTTTCTCCTTTTCATCATATCGTTATCCTGTCACCATCTCTCATCAATACTTCAACAGCTCATGTGGCTGTTGCAAGGAAATCCTCTTCTCTGGAGGATGTCATCATGATCAAGGAGTCATACATTGACATCATTTAACAGTGTCATTTGTGTTGCTGCTACTCATGCCGTTTCACCCCCAACCCACCCTCTCCCCTTGTGGCCTCTTTGTTTTAGTTTCTTATCATGTTTTTGTTTCTTAGATGACGGGGATGCAGTTAGCAGCTCGTACGAGTCCTATGATGAGGAAGAGGTGACCAAAGGAAGGCCAGAATCAGCGCAGCACCAGTGGCCGTCAGCGGAGGCGTCCATTGAGCTGATGAAGGATGCTCGGATCTGCGCCTTCTTGTGGAGGAAGAAGTGGCTCGGACAGTGGGCCAAACAGCTGTGTGTCATCAAAGACCATCGCCTGCAGGTCGGTGAAAGGCATTGCGGGAGTTTGAATTAAAGCCCCTTTTTGAAGGTTAAAAACCACAATGGTGCTCTAGGAGGCGCATTCACACCACAGTACTTTTCCCACAAAGGTTCATGCGAACTTAGTTCATGCGAACTCTTTAGTTCGCATGAACTAAGTACAGATCGCGTTCACACCGGAAAAAGTCCCTGGGGGTGGATTAGGCAAATGAAGCCGCTGACCTCACTTCTTCTTCTTCTGCTTTGGGTTTACTGGCAGGCTACAAACAACTTCACGTCGTATACTGCCGCCCAAAGTCCCCGGCCGGAAGTCCCCGGAGTTGGGGACTGGCTTCAGTAGAAGCTGCTGGGACTCCCAGCAGCTTCTACTGAAGCCTTCCGAGTAAATCGCCAGAACGCCGACACCTCCTCATCTCCACCGCTCCCATGTTTTATTTTGTGTTGCCATAAGTTAGTCTCTCTACGTTTCTGCGCTGGGCTAATGCTAATGCTAATAATGCTAATGCGAGGATAATAAAATGGCGGCTTCACAAAACTTTTTTGGAGTTTTACGGGGCGTGGTTTGCAATCCGCCCAGCCAATCAGAAATATAGCTCTTTTCTCACAAAAGAGCCGCTCGAAAGTCCCTGCTCTCTAGCAGGGACTTTCGAGGGGGTAAAAAGGTTCTCATGAACTAATTTTAGTACCGGCTCTTTTTGGTGTGAACGCGATAAAAGAGTTCTCATGAACTAAGTTCGCATGAACCTTTGTGGGAAACGTACCGCAGTGTGAATGCGCCTATTCAGGTGACAAGGGGGGCGGGTTTCACTTGGTTGGTTATTGGCTAATGGTAACACAACCCAAAAAAACATTATGACATCACAAAGTGGCCAAAATCCGATTAGCTCATTTTCAGACAGGATATCCTGTAAATAGATCAGGACAAAAAGAGAGGGGGTCTTTTTTCCTGAAACTTTCAGAATCTCTTTACACAGAGGGGACACATGTTTATGTATAAAAGACATGAACAAGTGGATTTTGCATAATAGGTGACCTTTTAAGAATGGAAAAGTGTAATCCAATGTAAATAAATGTATAAGTTGGTGTATTATGATGTGGTCCTAATTTGGGTTGACAATGGTGAGAAAGCCCCCCGTGCCCCAAGGAGCCAAAATGCCTAATACCAGGGTGCTGGAGCTGGATTTGTACTATTTCTTATTAAAGTGTTGCGTTATCTCTGCCTCTCACAGTGCTATAAGAGCTCCAAGGAGCAGACGCCTCTCCTGGATGTGAGTCTGCTGGGCTGCAGTGTGGTCTACAAGGAGAAACAGATGAAGAGGAAAGAGCACAAATTAAAAATCGTTCCAGTTGGAGGGGAGGCCATCGTGCTCGGCCTGCAGAGCAAGGAGCAGACGGAGCAGTGGCTGAAGGTAGGACTCAGAAACAGTGTGGATCATGTTGTCATGGTTTCTTTACCCTATTAACAATAGTTAATACGTTTGTTGTGTGATTTAGATTGTGTTTTAATTCATAAATAACATTTGAATATGTCAAGACTCATCAACCTCCTGTTCATTAGGTAATACAGGAGATCAGTCCCAAGCCAGCTGAAAACTGTGACGCACAGCACTCACAGTCTGACTCCCCAAGGCTCATTTGTACAAAGGTACGCTCATTTTAAACATTTTGCTTTGGTGTGTGTGTCTTTCTTTGCTCAGATAACCTGAAGAGGAGATCTGAAAGGCATATATATAAACTGTAGGGCTCTGTAACAGTCTTTTTGTGTATTTGCCTAATACAGTATATGACTAATATGTTGATTTGAACTCTCAGGGAGAACTGAGTGAAAGATACTCAGTGGCTTCAGAGAGTGGAAGCAGCACTGACAGCCATGCTGACACTCCTGAAAACAAAGATGGTGAGTCACTCCTCAACGCTTTATTCTTTCAGTTTTCTAACAATTGGGTTTAAGACCATTAGTGATGCTGTGCGTATCTGATAGTATGAAATGTTTTTATTGAATCAGAATTATTCTCCTCCCCTTCAGTGAAAAGAAAATATGGAGCAGGGTTGAAGTTTAGCAACCTCATGAACATTGGCAAGAAAAAACCGTCTTCGTTGGAGAGCCCAGAGAAATGTGTGGACACCTCAGGTGAGCAGAGAACTAATGTGCATTTTGAGCCATGAAATAAGCTCCCAAAGCATGAACACAGTTGCACTTCCTCTCCTTTGACACAGTTACTTTTTATTCTACAGCCCTTGCTAGGTGGTATTTGAAGGTGAAAGTCTATATGTGTAAATTCCTTTTGATATCAGTATAGATTTGTCAATACATGTTCTTATGTGCCTTCTTAGCTTTAAAAAATGATAATACTTTTATTGGAATAATATCATGAAATAGTACTACTAGAAAATGTCCAATATACTGTATGTATTTGCAAGTATTATTATTTTTGTATTTGATGCACCCCCGATACAAATTGAAAAAGCATAACATGTTCCTGATATACCTACATACCCATATACTTTATACATTAAATAAAATCATTTTGATCATGCTAACTAGGGATAACCAGAGACATGGATTGGATAGAGGAAAAAAAAAAAAAAAAAGGGGGCAGGGGTGGTGGTAGCTTCAAAACCTTTAATTTCTTGACACAGAGAATTTGACCTCTTTTAGCCACCAAGAAAGTACCACAACAGTTTGTTGGATTTAAGCAATAATCAATATGACATTAAACACATGTAGATAACTATTGCTAAGGTCAAATGACCATGGAACGAAGAAGAAGAAGTCATTGCAAATGTCTCTCCTCTGTCAGGCTACCTCAACGTGCTGGTGAACAGCCAATGGCGGACCTGCTGGTGTCTTGTAAAGAAGGGGCAGCTATGGTTTTACCATGACAAGAGCAAGAACAAAGTGAGCCAGCCAGCAGTGAGTCTGGGGGGCTGCAGGGTCCTGCCCGACCCCATCCCCGAGCACCTGTACTCCTTCAGGATCAATATGGATGGCAGTCAGCTGGCCACCCTGGAGGTAAACCACCACTGTCTGTTGTGCTGCTTTGTAACATCCTGACAAATGTCTTGCATCTCAGTAAATGGTTTGACACTGTTTATCACGTAAGAGTTTGACACCCTGACGTCTTTCTCGTCTTTTATCTAATGGCGTACAAACTGTTTCCTGAAGATAATAGGAGCAATTGCCTCAAGTCTAACTGGAGAAAAAAGCAACAGTCAGCAGAAATGGTGTCTACAGTTTATTATAGGAAACACTAACATGTCCTCATCTGGAATTGACTTTCTGCTGACATCTAACTTATGTGTATTATATTTGTGCACACAAGGGTGGTCTGCGTGTTTGTGTGTGTTTTACTGAAGGGTGTGTATCATCTGGGATTTCAGGGACTATTGCTCACGCCCTTATGCATTAGGTTTCCAGTACCACCCTGCTCCAGCGCATATTTGGTCCTAGGCCAAGGAATCCAATGTTTAGTCTTCAAGGCTCTGACACCATTTTCTAATCCTTTTTGCTTTCTATCTAACAAAATGAAACTTCACAAGTACAGTGTTTACCAAAACTTCAGCAAGATGATCACCCATTGAATTCCTACAAAACTGGACCAAACCATTATGAGTTGCTTCACACAGTTTCTATTAGATGAGCTATTTGAATCCCCCAGAATAATAATAGCTGTTTTATATGTATCAGAATAATGCGTTCCTAAACAGCATTTTCAAACACATTATTTAATTATCAAGAGACTGTAATTGCTAATGCTCAGCTGGGGACATGGTAACTCCTCAAAACATTTTGCATATTGAAATACTGCTGGCAACCATGCTGTTGAAATGTTTTCATTAAAACAAACCGACGCAGGGTATGCAACATTAACCATAAGCTTGGGACTCATGATGTTGCAAGTGCATGGTATGAACAAAATGCACTTTGATCTTCTCCTCTTTTCTCAGGCTAAAACGTCCGCAGACATGGGCCACTGGCTGGGCCTCCTGCTGTCCCAGACGGGGAGCAAGACGGACCCCGAGGAGCTGACATACGACTACGTTAACGCTGAGAGGATCTCCAGCATCGTCAACGCTGCCAAGACTTCCTTATAGTAAGATCATCACTACTGCTCACTTTAATGTGAATGTATACGTTGGCCCGATATTCAAGTGGAACTTTTCTTTTTGTGTCTCTCTAGCTTTATGCAGAGGAGGTATTCAGAGCCAAACAACTACATAGACACCCCCCCCTCCATGCCTCACAACTCTGATGAACTGTATGATGATGTGGCGTCTATAGCTGATCCAGAGGTATGGTATCCAGGAACAACAACTTGAGATATTTTTCCATTATTGATGCATATTCCTGTTTGTTGAGTTTTTAGAAAGTCACCTTTGAAATTTTATAAAATATGTTTACCCACAAACCAAAAAATCTTATTTAATTTGTAGAAAAAAGGACATTGATTCAGCATTAATTTCCACAAATATGCAAAATAAGATATGTTAATCTTAGAAAATTGTGATTTTTTTCATGACTACCTTTTACAAGCTAAAAAACGAGTAAATACATGAATCATTCATGTTGATTGGTGTAGCACTTTCAGTTTCATTTTTGACATTGTGTCCTCAATTTGGCTCCGTTCCACCTCATAACTTCCTGTTCCTGTGTAATACAGGATGCTGAAGAGTATGTCCTGCCAGAGAGTGAGGACAACAATCCTCAGGAACAATTTGAGACATGCACACAGGACAGCAAGGACTCAGAGGGAACAGAGCAGGACCCTGACGACAGGATTTACCTGGACCTGGTCCCTGTACGCTCCTTCCTCCATACGTCCTGCGGGGGTAAAGCCCCCCCTGCCAAAGAGACTTCTAGAGAGTCGCCAGTCCCAATAGAGGACCCAGCATCTCAAATAAAAGAGGTAGGTTATATCATTTAATAACATATTTCATATTTTCGGAGCACAAATCACATATTTTGTGCCTACATTTTTTTAATTTCCAGGTCAACTCAACTAGCCACACAGAGCCAGATTCATCACCTGTGGTAAATGGAACAAGTTCGACCTCTATAACCAGCCAACCAGAACCAGAGCTACCCCAGACTCCCCCTCCACCTCAACCAGTCAAGACCTCGTCCCAGAGCCAGGAGACCCCCAAGAGGAATAGTGTGGGAATCTCACAGGCATTCACCTCCCCTGGGGTTCAGATCAATAAAGGTCAAACGGTTTCTACTGGACTCCCTCACAGTCCTGTCCCCCTGCGGCCCAAGGCACACACCATAGGTGAGGACGGAAAAACATCTTCAACTTTAACTGGAAAACCTCCTAAAATAATGTTTTATTGATAAAAAGTAACTGTTGTCTTTACCATTGAGTTAGATAAACTGCTTCCCTTCCTCTGTATTCTTACATTACCATGGCTCCCCCTAGTGAAAAGCTGCATCCTCTACACTTGAAGAAACACCTTCAAAACATAATGCAGATTTAAATTCCAAAAGAAACTAGCTTTTTAATCACAAATGCATCTTTTTTTTCATTCTTGGCAATGGATTTGACCAAATGTTTTATTATTTTCTGAATTCAAAAAGGTGTTTCCTCAGATTCAAAGTTTTTTTTAAGGGTTTTTAAAGACATGAATTGATAGCTGGACCACTGTTTCTTTGTTTGCTGTGTGGGAAAAGCTACCAAGGATTTGGATATTAAGATAGATCTAGATTTGGATTGTTATACTAGCTAAAAATGTACAATATTTAAATCTTTCTTTGATTCCCAGGATGTCCCGGTGCAGTGGAAGGGAAACTGGGCAAGAACCGCACAGAGGCAGATATGCGGCGCTACATCGATGAGCGTGACCGCCTGGAGCGAGAGCGGGAGGAGGTGAGGAGCAGTCTGGGAAACCTGAAGAAGGAGAGGAGGGAAACCAAAGAGGAGCTCGGCGCCTGCCAAGGTACATCTGCACTTCCTGTGACACACACTGAAGGTCATCACGGATCTGTGTGACTGACAGCTGCATGTTATCCTCAGATCCAAAGCAGCAGGCCTCATTAGAAGCCCGATTGAAGCAGAAGGAAGAGGCGTGTCGGGAGGCGGAGAACCGCAGGGTGGAGGTGGAGCTACGGTTGATGGAAGTAAAGGAAAGTCTGAAGAAGGTGGAGTCAGGGCCGTTCACACTGGGGACCACACTGGACAGCAGCCTCCAGGACTTACCTATGGTAAGTGTGCAGGTTATCAGAGGAAAGATGATTTATATAAGCCTTTAAAGGTCTCCTATTATACTATTTTTAGGCATATAGGATAGGTCTAAAATATATAAAAAACATGTCTATAAAGCATTTTGCTCAAAATACCAAACAGATCACCCATTCTAGCCATGCCTCATACCCCTCTATTTCAGCCCCGTTAGAGAAGTGCTGATTCTGGGTCCTTAGCTATGAGTGTTAGCGATGCTTGCTAATGTAAACAAAGACCATATTACTTCCAAAATACGTCGCGCATAGTTTGATACAGCGACGTTTCTGATAGGGCCGTGGGTGTAAAGCCAGCCCACATTTCTGATATGTCGTAATGACCGCAGCAAATCTGGATCAGCTCCGTTGTACCCCCATTTCTAAAGATCTGGGTAAGGAGGAAAAGGTTTTATTATTTTCTGACACTTTGTGAGTCTACTGACACACTGGGGACACATATTTAGGTATAAAAGACATCATAATAGGAGATCTTTAAGCCAGGGTCCTGTTTGCTTTGCTCCCTTACCAACTGTTGACTGTTTGCCCTCAGCCTAAAGCAGCAACCCTGCCTGCTCTACAGTCGACATCATCATCCCCTTCATCCCAACCCTACAACAGCAACACCAGTGCAGACCCAGGATCCCCAGTCAACTCTGCATCTGCACTAAAGAGCAGACCTACTTCCATCATGGCAACCAAAGGAAAAGTCCTGCAGAAAGCCATGGTGACACTATACATACTTCTAAATGCAAATGCTTCAGTTAAACAAGATACTTCCATGTGTGAGGAAGTATGTATGTATCAGGATGCATCATAGCAAGTGTATGAACTTGTATTAAATGCATTTAAATAACGTCATTTCATAATTCTTGTATTTTCAGGAGTGGGAGAAGAAATCCACCACCTAGAGGGAAACCTGATGACCTTTTTGAACTCTCAAATGCACAACTTTCTCTTGGTCTAGTCTGCAACAGGAACCACTGTGTTACCAGACGCTTAAATCAACATTCTCCCTACTCCCTCTGGATTCCTCATCAATTTCTTGCCAAGACTATAAATCAGAGAGCCAATCAGAGGGATGTCTTCTCAAACACCACTGGATAATCTGAGTTTTAATGACTTTTTCATGGTTGTTTTTCTCCATTTGCTCAAGGGAGGACATTGATGAAGTAGCATTTTGGCCAGACTAACAATTGTTCTTGATGATGATGCATGAATGAAAACAGCCAAACATTTTAAACCACTGAGACCCTCTACTTAATTGGCAATGTTGTACACTCTAGATTGTAGCTTGGTTCATATATGCTGTTAGCCAAGATGTAAATATATTTACGCCATTATTCAGCCTAATTTGGCTTGTATTGCTAGCTAAAAATGCACTTTTTATTCAAATAAAAATGTACTGACAACAATGTTGGCTGGTAATTTCTTTATGAAAATGTCCTCTCTCATCCAGTGAAAATGGATCAAAGGTTCACTGTAACTTTCAAATGTGTGTCGCATTACAATTTCACAGGGTAACTACATACACTTATTAAAAATGAAAAAATAAAGTATTTGAGGGAAAGTCAACTGATAATAGGATGTTCACATTTCAAACATTTATCTAGGTTCAGAGTTTACATGTTAGTTTTGGTTAAGAATTTGAAACATTAGCCATTTTGAATTTACAATTTTAGGGCTTGTCAGGTCATTTTCCTGTTTTGTTTCTCTTTCAATAGTGAAACACATCATTATTTGTATATCTGAAATTAGAAGGGTCTTTTTGCAAAAATGAATATCAAATATTATAATAAAACAATAGCCGAGCATTTGGTTTTAAGCTTTTTGGCGAAACCTTTATGTTTTTGTCTTTTTTGTAAGTAGGACAAAGGGCTGTAGATATTATACAATAACAGGAATACAATCATGACTCAGATATACTATATATTATAATAAAATATAAAAGTTTACATCTTTGAATAGACAACAACGAGACACAGTCTCTGACTAGGACACATATAGACACTGGCACTCAGAATCTCAACAAGTGCCTTAAACTCCAGTTTAAATATTGAAACAGTAACATTAGCTTTCCCTTTACTCCCATGTGTACCCGCTATCATCCTCGGTTCTTAAGTGTCCATACGTGGCTTGTTTCTGTGTTGGTGTTGTCAGACAGCATGCCTCCTGCGGTGCAGTTTGTAGCGATCCAGGAGCTCCTTGTGGCTCTTCTTCCTCAGACCGACAGGCCTTGGGAGATCTCCTCTGGAGGAAGGCCTCATTCTTTCTACGGATAAATTAAAGAAATAAATGAATGCACTTGCAAAGGATGCTGTTACTGCAAAGTCTTAAAAACAGAGTCAAGTTGTACAAGTAAGAAAGGCAGTCAGACAACTAGTCTTAACATGTATGTAGCTTTGACTCATAAACAGATTAGAAGAAAAGGATCTATATGGAGTAAAGATAATGTATTTATAAAAGGAAGGCAGGAAGGTGGATGTGAAGGAAGGAAGGAAGAAAATAAGGAAAACAGACTTACTTCTTTCACAGTGAGGTCCTTCATAGCCTTGGCACTGACAGCGGAAGCTCCCTTTGGACAGGATGCAGGTCCCATCATTCATACATGGGTTAGGCCTGCATAGGTTTACCGGCTTTTTTACCTCTAAGAGAAAGGAAATGTATCATAAATGAGTTGGATACCACAGCAAAATGTCCCTTCAAACCCGTCCGCCATCCTTCCACACAATTTCCTGCTGAAAAATAAAGTATTCTGATTCAGTTTCTATAGATGGAACAAGCTGTCCTAGAAAGGTGTTCCTGCCCTCTCACCTGAACACAGCATCTGCACCAGCACATCCTCAAAATATTTGAGATCCTCGTAAAAAGGCACGGAGATCATGTGTTCCTCTGAACCCGCGATCTGCAGCAGCCTGTCTTTCTGAACGTCTCCAATCCCGATGACAAACACTGACACTCCGTTATCTCGGATCTTCTGAGCTGGAACGGCAGCGTCGTCCCCCCCCGAGCCGTCTGTCAGTAACACCACGGCCTTGTTGACCCCCGGCCGGGCCCCTTTGGACGCCGTCAGGACCTCGGAGTGGATGTGAAGTAGAGCGGTGCCCGTCGAACCCACTCCACCCATGTAGTTGGCCTCATCTACAGCCTTGAGGATGGAGGAGCCGGTGTCATGCTTGTCCAGGTTGAAGACGGTGGTGGCTCTCCGACCGTAGGACACGAGCCCCACTTGAGCCACGTCGCGGTTGATGTCGAAATGGACGGTGAGGCTGCGTACAAAGTCACGCAGGATGATGAAGTTATCCGGGCTGACAGCACCGGAGGAATCCAGGGCAAACACCAGGTCCACTGCTTGGTCCAGACAACCTGAATAAGAAAATAAATAAATAATTGTAATGTTAAAATACACAGACAATTTGTATTTATTGAAAAGTACACAACATGATCTTGAAGAGGTATTTCAAGACCCTAGAAATGCACATTCTGCTAAATCCAGGTTTAATTGATCCACGTCTGCTCGAAAATGAAGATTTTAAAGATTTAATTCTATCCTATCATCTGAGTATGTACTCAGATATTTCATGTGCTGTTGCTGTTGTTAAACATGGCAGGAATTACAAATAATTCATCAAGCATTATATCTTATTTTGGATTATTCCTTCATTGTCGAAAATATGATAAGATAGCAAAGTAAGGTAACGTGCAACGTCCAAAATAAATTACCATAAAATAGTTAATAGTTAATCACATTTGGAATGACTGACTCCTATTGGCTTTCACCTATTTCATAAGTAATGAAGTAGTCAGTCTCTACCTTGCTGATCCACGCTGCAGATCTTAGCCTTGAGCTCAGGAATCTTGGCACTGAACTCAGCTGGTGTGTAGCTGATAGTCCTCTGGGGATTTCCTGTGATATTATTCAGTTGTTCCTTTAATTTGACTGGTCCCACCCCGATCAGGAAGATCTCTCTGTCTCGTGCATATTTAGAGGGCTCCACCACCTCGTCTGCAGCAGGCGTGGCGGTGATCAGCACCACCACGCGGGGCAGGTCGTCTGTGACATCCGCAAAGACTGGCGCGCTCACAAAACCGTGACGTGTGACGTAGCGTATTGCCTCGCCTGTCAGGGCCTCGCCGCCCACTGGTTGAAGGGCCTCCACAGCCCTCAGCAGACCCTTCAGGTCCCCTTTGTACTTATCCACCGGAGCCACCACCCGGGTCTCTCCTCCGAACACCGCCAGGCCCACCTTGCTGGGGCTGTTGGAGCCGATGACGCTGCGCAGGAAGCGCTTTAAGAAGGACTTGAGGCTGAGGAAGCCTTCCAAGGTGAGGGTGGCAGAGCCCTCCACCAGGAACAACAAGTCTACGGAGCAGTCCAGGGACATAGCAGGAGCTGGGGGGGAGGGAGGGTCAAGTTAGTTAGTTTGAGAGATAGTATGCAGCCAATATAGTCAGAGGTGGGAAGTAGTGGAGTACAAATACTTTGTTATTGTACTTAAGTACATTTTTCTGGTATCACTACTTTACTCCGCTACTTTTTACTTTTACGTCTTACATTGTTAACACAAGTTTGTTACTTTAGTTTGAATGTGTGTTTGGTGGAGTGATCATTATTATTAAGAGTCATTGCGTGCCTATTGATTTAAACACGATCCGTGTATCCATAATTTCCTGGTCTTCTCTAAAGATGAGGGACCAATGAAAACGTTGTCATGTTGCCGTTGTTCAGCATGGAAACATTCATTAGCTAGCAATGACATGATTGTTCTATTAATATAAAGTGAGGTCAGTTACTCTTTAAAACAGATGGTAGTTATGGGTACATTTAGAAGCCCATACTTCTTTACTTTTACTTGAGTAAAGAAGTTTAGTCAGTACTTCTACTAGAGTATTTTTAAACACGAATATCTGTACTTCTACTTGAGTATAGAATGTGTATACTTTTGCCATCTCTAAATATAGTATCTCAGTGAGTGTACAGACCACAGTGTGCGTCTCCTCCATAGCCAGGAAGACATAAGCAGATGTATCCCTCTTGCCCATCTGGTACACATGTGCCTCCATTCAGACAGGGCTGAGAGTCACAGTGATCTACAGTTCAGTGGGAGAGAGAGAGAATGGCAGGGAGTTACACAAATACACTTCATTTCAAAGAAAGGAAGAGAGGGAGTTATCGGTGTTGTCACCTGGGCAGATAGTCCGATGGCAGACTGTCTGGTGTCTCTTGTACATCTTTGTGTACCTGAAAAACACACATTTAGACTAACACAGGTTGAAAACGAATCAAAGATTTGTACTGTGAGGTATGCATTACTAATATGATAAGCAGCCTATATGGAAGGCATTATATATTTACATGTTTTCATTTGACAGACGGTTTATGACCAGTGTCGTAAAAAACGGGGCATCACACTTTGATTCCAATGTGTTAACTGCAATTTAATCAAATCTCTTCTGGTGATTTACAGGAATGTTTTTACTGAAGAATTATGCAGAAAGTGACAGAACATTTTATTTTGAGATGACATTGAAGCTATTTAAACGTTGACACCAGTTTCAGTGAATAGGGGGGCTTTTCTTGTCAAAAGTGCAGGAATTCCTCTCAGATGAGGAAGACAACAAGGACATTTGCATTTTCTGAGCATTCACTAACACTTGCCTGTAATATGGACAGAGAGAAGTGTATGTGGAATAACCCTTGGAGCCTTTCCAACACATGTAGTTCCCCTGCAGCTCCTTCACGGTCTCCAGTGTTTTCCTCACACAGGAAAACACCTCCACATGACAGCCTGGGGAACAGGACAGAAGGATGGCAGAAAGACAGGTGTGGATATGAGCCAGATCAGGACAGGACAGGAGTTGGAAGGAGTTAGAGAGAGAGCCACCAGAGAATGAACATAGTGAGGGAGAGGGCACTTATAAATACCGATAGTGAAAATCTGAGGGATCCCAACTTCAGGAATGGCATTGCAGACAGAGAAGGTGCTGAGTGAGGTGAACAGGCCGTTGATAGCATCATTGAAATGCTCGGCGAAGAAGACATGGCTCTCCATTGGCTCACTGGCCAAAGCATGTAGCTCCTCCCACCTGGAAAACAAGAACTTTATTATGCAAAATACACTTTTTCATGTGTTTAAACATGTGTGTAAAGTGATTCTGAAAGTTTCAGGAAAAAAGATTCGCTCACTTTTCGTCCTGATCCATTTATATAAAAACCTGTCTGAAAATGAGCTGATCAGATTTTTGCCACTTTATGATGTCATAACGATGTTTTGGCTTGTGTAACCATTAGCCAATCACCAACCAAGGTAACCATTATCACCTGAATCTCCTCCTAGAGCACCATTGTGTTCTTTATAACCAAATGTCTCTCAGAGGGGCGTGGGGAGGGGCTCCTTATTTTCATCTGAAGTAACAGACAGAGAATCAGCACTTTTGAAACAGGACTGAAACAGAGGGGATTATGGGATGCTACAATGATCTGTTTGGTATTTCGAGCCAAACACTTCAGAGACATGTTTTGTATATATCTGAAACCATGGCCGTACCCACCATTGAGGTCACCGAGGTCCGGACCTCGGTAATTTTTTCGAGGTGTATAATAAAACCCGTGAAATAACTGCACATAATTAACAGGGTTCTTTGTAGTACTTCCATTTACTGGCGGTGGGGGCGCTGCATAACTAAGTAGCCTACATACAGCAAACAGAAGAAGACGACACCAATTTATAAACAAACAGCCACAGTCCGGACTACCCATGGATGTATAATAAGGGAAGCTGAAATAAATACTTTACATTAAGTTATTTTCGTGTTGTGTGAATAATTATGTAATGCTTTTGAAAGGCAAAGAATAATTAAAAAATATATATATATATGCTGAGCCTAGAGTATAATGCTTTTCTGTGCACAAACTAAAGGGACAGCAAACACCAGTGTGATTTTGGTGACAGTACGACTACCTTGGACAAAGTGGAGGTGCCAAATCCGGTAGCACCAACACCTGGTCTGCCACATGTGGAAGCCCCTCTTTAGTTTTTAACCTGCTGAGTCAAATGCTGTTGTGTGCACAAAACAATTTGGGGGGGCCTGCCCCCGAGCTCCCCTAGCATGTTTTGGACCTCGGTATTTATGAAATTCTGGGTACGGGCCTGTCTGAGACCTATAATATATTGATAAAAACAGTATCATAGGGGACTTTAAGAGACTCCAATGCAGACAAAATGCAAACTATTATCATTTCTACTATCAAACGTACTTGGGGAAGCGAATGCCCACTGCAAACAGGACCACTCCCGTCTCTTTGAGCTGCACAGCCGCCTGCACCACGTTGCCCTGGGACCTCCCATCTGATAGGAGGATGGCGATCCGGGCCACAGTGGAGGAGTTGCGTCCGCCTGGGAAACCTTTCTTCAGCACATATTTTAAAGCCAGGCCTGTCTGGGTGCTGCCTCCCCTGGAAATTCAGAGTTTTTAAAGTTATTGTTAGAACCAAACTGAAAATATGTAATAATAGGTAACAATTGACCACATATGACTGCCAAAGCAAACCACAGATCAATTTTGGTTCGATTCCTCTTTTTTTTCTTGGATTGAACATGTTTATGGACTTTGCAACATTTCATCACTCATCATTCAGAGTGTCTCATGACTGTTAGTAGACTGACTTTCTGAAACATAGGAAGTGCCTGAAGTGAGGTGTTTAGATGCAATCTTATCATATTTCCCATTTTCCCAGCTGTGAAAACAATGCTTTCTCAAGGGCGCTGAAACTACAAAACATTATAGTGAAAGCTTCAAAGGCCTTCAGGACTGATAACCAACAACATTGGCTTCTTAGCATACAAGTGCAGATTTATATACGTATGTTTCTCTTTCATTAATTGTTTTTTAGGATTTGCTTTTGCAGCATTTATTTACAGATTTTGGCTCAAGGCTTACAGACAATTCAACATAACCAGAGACAACTACAAATAAATTGGTTATTTTTGAGTCTTTTTATACTTTTTGTTTAAAGAAATATTGCAAATACAGAATAGACAATTATTGTTTGTAAGGTAAGGTAAAGTAAGAAATCATGATTAAACATACACCTACATTATACAGCAGTATAATACAAGGTACTATTTTGATTTGAGGCGAGGGGACAGCTAATATAATTAAACCAGGGTAGCAATTTCAAAGCTGATGGCAAGCCAATGATGTTAATTCCAAACTACAAAAACCAAACACACATGCACACAAATTATCTTCGTCTTTCTCGGCTTGTGCACTAATCCAATATCCAGTGAGCACCTGCGGTGTACCCCGCTAATCTGAAATTAATTTGTTTTCCTTTCCAGGGAGTATTTGTATTACTTCTGAATCAGTGTTACACATTACTTGTCAAACATTTAAATACACCTTTTTCCATTTCTCAGTTTAAGTCTTGAAACAACATAGACACTTGTGGTTTGGATGTATTCAAAAAACGGATTACCCCCCCCCCCCCCCCCCCCCCCCCCTAAATGTTGTTATCTGAGGGTGTAAGGAGAGCATAAACACACCTGTAAGAAATCTTCTTCATGTGCTTCTTCACCTCTTGTTTGGTAGTGTATGAGCCCAGGGCGATTTCCAGCCGAGGAGAGGAACCAAACTGAATCACGCCGACCCGCATCTGGATGAGGATTGATAAGGATTGTGTAAATGAGAGAAAGAGGGAGAGAGGAAGACACACAAAACAAAAGCAGAAGGCAAACCTTGTCTGGAGCGATGTCCAGTGCTTGACACAGCTTTATTGCGTAGTGCTTGGACCTCTCAAAGCTGCCCTTCCCCACGCTGTAAGAGCCATCCAGGAGGAAGAGGATGTCCATGACTGCCGAGCACTGCATTTCTTCCCATGGGAACACAAATATTGTACTTAAGCACACATGTGAGGTACATGCTACTTTATACTTCTACTCTACTACAATTTGGAAGCAACATAGTACATGTTATTCCTCTACCTTCATTTGACAACATTAATGTAGTTACATTGCAGTTTCATATTACTCAAACAAGGTATTAATCAACTAATGAGTTATGACGTACTGTTAAGGACATGAGGCATCTTAAAAAGTCATTAAAAGTTTGCTCCACCTTTTACCAGCTTGACTTAAAATAAGCAAGTGATGTTATATAAACTCTGCATAATGAGTACTTTTTGTTTTGATACTTTAAGTGATTCTAATATTTTTTAACTTGTATTAAGGTAAAAATGAATGCAGTGCTTAGTATATTTACACTGTGCCACATTGACTGTGGTATTAGTACTTTTACTGAAGTAAAAGGTCTGATTACCACCTCTGGTAGGTCCACACTCGCAGTCATTGTCTGCTTTGCATTCCCGTGATGAATTGGTATTCTTTTGTTCTTTGTGGATATTATGGGATTATCCTGACAAGGGGTAAAGGGGCTGTAGCAGATGAAAATAATACCTTACCATAAAAAGAGACAAAACAGCTTAGCATGCTTGTTTTTCTTTTCCTAGGAGCACTCACAAAAACATCCCCCAGGAGAAAGCAAGTTTGTACTCGCTGGCGGCGTAAATAATCAGCGGTGTTGCCGTCACGTTAGAATTTGCAGCTGATCATGAAGAGGGCCGTTAGAGACGAGGAGAGTGTGCCGCCTATCTGCTTACAAGAAAGTAATCTCCAAACACTTTCCTCTATCACACACACCGGGCTAATAAGACCACCCACCACCTCAGAGGACTAATCCGAGGTCATGTGCTCAAGAATGTATTAACTATTTACTACAACAGGCTTTAACATGTTTGTGCATCTCTGTCAACAGATTAGATCTCCCACCACAATCTTGTCTTTACTCACTTTCTGCTGCCGAGTTGATCTTTACAATGGTGTCATGGTCGGTTTGGATCTCCTGCACCGAGGTGCCCTGCTGGACTTCAAGGGAGACACATATGTAAGTAGACAGTATTATATACATGCGTTTTGGATAGAGTGGTTGGGCCAACCATAAAAATCAACACTCTATATAAACGGGTAAGGACTTTTTCAAGAATTACACACACAATTGGTTAATAAATGTGGATATGCTACCTATTAAAGGCATGTAAAAGTATGAGACCACCACAAGATAAATCTGAGTGGTTTGAAGATGATTACTAGGACAACAACAACAATCTTTGCAAAACGAATGAATTCCAAAGGTTTCCCTTTCATTGCTATGTATCTCATAAAATGACAACTAAGGAGGAAAAATAATCACACTTATCTGTAAACCTCAACAATTTCCCATGTTAACTGTCTCTATTTAGTATCTTTTTAACATCAGAATTATAATTAAATAATAAATAGGAGGCTTTCCCTGAAGTGTATACAGTTCATTTACTCCTACTTGACCCCCTTTGCAATGGATAATTAAGTATTCAAAGCTAATGTGAGTGGACAAGTGAAGAAAAAACATTCTTTCCCTCCATTCACTGAATGGACGTCGCTCTATTCAGGCATATACGTACAGCCTAAATGGGAACGAGGGGCATGTGATTTCCTGTTTAAACCCATGTGATCACGCCTGGTTGTCCCTGGTAACCCCACAGAGGCAGAGACAGAGCGTTTGACATCTCCACAAGAAACAGAGTCAACTCTCAGAATAGCACAGAGCTTCTCTCGGATCACAAAAAGTAAAAAAATATGTCAGTCTGTCCCCTATCAAACTTTGCTGAACAGGCTGTCGCCTTTTGTAGATTTAGTGCCTGCTAATCAGCCTCTGAAGAAGTAAAAGGAAAGAAACATCAAAGAATGTTTACATGTGCAAAAATGTACAAGTAATATGTCTGCATGGCAGAATTTGGTGGCAATATTGAATGTGTCCTCATCCTCGGTGGTATACGTAACAAATGACACTAATGACATTCAAATATGTACTCTGAAAATCATCATCTGAAAGACTACCAATAATACTGCTATTTACGAGACTAGTGATTACAATTATTAAGCATTTTTGAGTAAATAACAAAACCTGAAAAAGGGCCGTAGCGTACATACATGAGCAAGAAAACATGTCACAATAAAGTGAACAAAGAAAAGTACCACCTGCAACTTAGAGGCCTAAATTCACTCCTTTTTCTATCATGACCCCTTTCATCTGCCCCTAATTCCAATGTCAGTCCAGCCCCTAAATCCTGCTGACAGTGAACGTTTTCATTCTTGGCAAGGCTTCTGATGGTCAGCAGGGCCCCAATGTTCAGAACAAAAAGTCTGTCTGTTCAGCCAAGTGCCTCTAGCAAAATGACTGTATCTTTAATGACTGTGAATGAACACATTGCAGGAAAATCAGTAGCTAGAAAATGACCAAGAATCACATTACTGCCTCCGTAGTCTGGAAGATTACCTTGAAATCAGAGTTAAAAAATACAATCAGTTCACTGACTATCTGGGAAATGTGACCCGACAGGGTGGATTAGGTGGATTTGTATCTGGTGAAGCACTGCAACATGCTATCTGTGTTATCAGCACAGCAAGAAAAGAGGGCGTCTTGACAAGGTGAAACGGTCTGGTTTGCTCAAGTTCAACGTTTTTAAAAAGGCCAGTAATAAATACTTCAGATGGTGCTAAAGCTGTCATTTTTGAAAACAACTCAGGATTATATTGCTCAAAGAATCCCACCTCTCCCCTGAGGCAAATACCAACTTCCTCAGGTCCGAGACAACAACTGTCAATATGCTATAAAAGTGATGCACAATTTTGGAGGCAATCACTTTGAAGAGAACTTTGGTCTTCAGAACAGCAGACATGACAGGTTTAAGCCGTTAAATGTCTTGTAAAGTATCTCAAGTTGACCAGAAGAGCATCAGTGTAGCATCATACTTTTTCCACCACGCAGTACACAAACATAGATCTCATATACCCCCACAAATACCAACACACTGAACATTTTACTCACTGTATTTGCGACCTTACAACATACTTTCCCTTCAAAAACACTGTCAAAATATGCCTAATATTAACAATTATCTCAACTTTAATCACACATGGACCCTAACAAACAGCCTTTTTTAAGTATTGAGGAAAAAACTATCTAACAGTTTTAAGGCCATGTTAGATGATAGGTAAAGCTAACTTGTTAGCTGTAGCTTCAAGCAAACACTCTTAATTCCCAAACTGTTGGACAATTACAATAATAAACAATAATGTCTTTGATTAACAAGATAACGTCATCTAATTTTTGGTTTCCTTTGGACAGAGCAAGGCTAGCTGTTTTCATTTGGTCCCCGCATTGATGCTAGGCTAAGCTAACTGGCTGCATGCTCATCTAACGCTTGACAATAAAGAAGCATATTTCCCAAAACGTTAAACTATTTCCTCAATGTATTGTTATTTTGAATTCCATCCAATCACACAGGTGTACCTGATTGAACTGTTGGTTGATTCAGTCAATCAAGGATTAACTAGCACACCTGCCATTTTCTGCATTTTTATTGCAGGATATACACATAATATGTTTTTTATCTACAGACATAGAGGTACAAACATCACTTCTCCACTGAAACTGACCAAACAGTAACACAACCAAGGAACCAACCTTGAAGAAGCACCAGCGTTAGGAGGAGAGGGAGATGGATATCAGGGAGCATGTTGAGACCTGGAATGACAAACAAGGAGACACACTTAGCAATAGGAAGCACACACTTTAGACCTTTTTGATATGAAGTGCCATTTAAAAAGAGAGAGAGAGAGAGAGACTTGTGCATACGTGTTTGTGGATGGTAGAGCGACAGTGAGGGAACGTGTGTATGTTTCTGGAAGTGAAACGAGGCAGCAGAAAAACAGAGGTCTGTGATGTATTTTGTGAAACAGAAGAACAGCTAAATAAATGCAACGACCTCCCAAGAAGAGCTCGCCTCTCTCCAGTCATTTAAGCTAAAGTGGGTTATTGAACCTGAAGCTGCTTCTGCCCTCCTCGATTACGGTCTGGGAGCCGACAGGAAAGTTCAACACACTGATGGCCAGTCCGCCCCTTTGTAGCATATTATTTCGATGAGAGATGAGCAGATCGCCACTGGGCTTTCAACTAAATCCACAGCCACGCAAAAACTGTGGCATGTGTACAGCTCCTTATGGGTAGGCTACTGCAATTAGTGAAGTGCTTTCCTCTGTGGCGAAACGATCAGCACCACGGAGGAAAGCGGCAGAAAGTCACCTGGAGTTAAAGAGAGCGGGGCTGCGTTGTGTGCATGGCTTCCTTCTGCGGGTAACGGGGAGACGCGCTCAGGCGGCGGCCTCGTTCAGGATCCGAAAATACAATTTAAATATTTGTGCAGACTTATTCCACTTATTCCTAGTGTGCCACTGGTTACGGTGCCGCGTGCCAGCATTGGCATTGGCACGCGGTGCCAGGGGTTGCCGACCCCTGCTTTAGACCCATGAAATTGATATTGGTATCCGAGGATGGGAATGACAGGTGTATATGATGAGAAATGCTAATTATGCTTGAAGTAGTTTTTGTTGGGTTTTTTTGTCTAGAAATGTTGTTTCTTTTTGTATTTTTTCTACAGGAAGACTTCAATCAAGTGGAGATGGATGATAAAATACAGTTCATGACCCTGGAAGTGTCGTGCAGGTGGAAAGCTCAAATTACAGGGCAAAGGTAAACTGAGGTAGCCTAAGCGTAACATGCTATACGGATCCTAAATAGCCGACACATGTTTTCACAGCTAAGTGTTGGTTGAACTCTGACCTTTCAAGGAGGACTGAAAAAAGACATACTTGATAACTGATAGCTTCTAGAGGAACAGTAAGATGTTGGTAAGAGTATTGCACAGCTGAATGTTAATTTCCCAAAGACCAATCCCATTGTGGTGAAGAAATTGACAACAGCAACACAAATGCAACCACAATGCACAGGTGAGCTGTAAGTGTTTGTAAAACGGCGTACAAAAAGGATGTCCAGATGAGCATATTAAATACACACTTCACTGTACAACACACACACACACACGGACAGGCCCGGACTGGTCATCGGGAGGACCGGGAGGTTTCCCGATGGCCTGGCCTGTTAAGTGGCCTGCTGGCCTGAGGATTTTTTTTTACACGTATTGTGAACGCAACGCTGCGCAAATGTGGGTCTGACTCTGCCTCACAGAGGGCGACTGGCTGTCTACATGATGTGGCCTGCCGACAAAGCCACTTTCATACAGATCATACTAAATGCCCTCGATTGGTCTCGGTGTGTCATTCACGCTCGGGACGGTGTGTGTGTGTGTGTGTGTGTGTGTGTGTGTGTGTGTGTGTGTGTGTGTGTGTGTGTGTGTGTGTGTGTGTGTGTGTGTGTGTGTGTGTGTGTGTGTGTGTGGCGCGAGAGAGAGAGAGAGAAAGCGCGTGCACCGGTTACGTGTATTGTTGTTGTTAGCATTGATTGATTGAAAAGTTTATTAACAGCTTGTATATTGGGTACAGTACAGTACAGCTCAAAACATACAATTGTTAAGGGGATGCAGACCAGAGAAAGACTTTCGTCTTGTTTACATCAGGGTCCCCCATTTCCAATTCATCATATCATGTAAGACATATTTGACATACAGATGGGTTATTTACAATTTACATACAGGTGGTTTTTTACATACAGATTTCTTATTTACAATTTTCATTTTAGATTTCGTTCTAATACATCCTAACCGGACATTTAAGACCAACCAAGTCTACAGATATACAGTTAGTAACAGAGTCTAAAATGCGAGTATATACATAGATGGGGGGGGGAGCTGGACAGGTTGAGATTTGTACCATTACCGGGGCCAGTTTTGCAATGCTCTCCCCCGAAGGTGCTCTCTAAGAGAGGCTTTGAAGGTAAGTATAGTTTTACTTTCCTTTACAGTTGTGGGAAGAGCGTTCCACCTTGATGTGGCATAATTGCGAAATGTGTATTCCCCCTTTTTTGTGCCAAATCTGGGTTTCACATGATTTGTGGAGCTCCCTCTGGTGTTATGATCATGGTATTCCTTGACCTTTGGGAAGAATTCTGACATGTACATGGGTACCATAGAGGTGTAGTGGATCTTGTAGACCAGGCCCAATGCAAGTAGATGTACTCTGTCGTCTACTCTAAGCCATCCTAGGTTGTCAAAGTGGGCAGAGGTGAGGTGGGTTCTAAATGAAAGGTCAAGCAGTAGTCTGACCAGTTTATTTTGCGATGTTTGAAGTTTTATTTTTAGCGCCTTGGAGGTGCTATGGTACCATGACGTGCAAGCATAGTCATAGTACCCTTGAATGAGGGATCCTGCCAGAGTTTTCAGGGTGTTTTTGTTTACCAGAGAGGAGATCCGGTATAGGAATCTAGTTCTTTGATTGACTTTTTTTATTATATTGGATGCCATTTTGTCACAGGAGAGGTTTGCCTCAAGAATAGATCCTAGGTATGTAATTTCCTTCTTACTTGTGACAATAATGTCACCCACTACAACTGAAAAGTCGTCGGATTTGCTGAGATTATGTTTTGAACCAAAGAGAATGGACTCTGTTTTACCCAGGTGTAATGATAATTTGTTATCGGCGAGCCAGGTGCAGATTCTGCCGAACTCGGAGCTGAGGGTTTTTTCAACCTGCAATCTGCTCCTGTCCGAGACCAGCAGGGCTGAGTCGTCCGCGAACAGGAACAAGTTGCAGTCACATGCTGATGACATGTCATTTGCATAAATTAGGAACAGTAACGGACCTAATATGCTTCCTTGTGGAACACCACAGCTCACTGGGAGGGGGGGGGGGGACAGAGTACCGTTTACCTCCACCATCTGTTCTCTCCCCTCCAGGTAGGATTGCATCCAGCTCACCGATAGTTTATCAAAACCAATTGCTTTTAGCTTGTCAATCAGAATGGGGTGATTGACAGTGTCGAAAGACTTTTGTAGGTCCAGCATCACCATGCCGCATTCCTTTCCCTCGTCCACCTCTTGTTTGATGTGGTCGCTCAAATAAAGAAGGCATGTGTCAGTGGAGTGGGATGTTCTAAAGCCAGATTGAAATTCATAGATTAGTTTATTTTCCGCGAGGTACTTTTCGACCTGTTCATATACCAATTTTTCCATGACTTTCGAGATGGAGGTAAGTATAGAAACAGGGCGGTAGTTGCCTGGGTCCAATTTGCTGCCCTTTTTGTGCAGGGGGGTTACTCTTGCAATTTTGAAGTCTCTGGGTACTTTTCCCTGTTTTATGGAGAGGTTAATTATGTGAGCTATGACTGGTGAGATGGCGGTTGCTGTGTCTCTGAGGAATTTGGAGGGGATATTGTCGTGGCCAGTGGCCTTGTTAGGTTGGAGGGCGCTGAGTTTAATGAGTACCTCTGCTGTTGTTACCCTTGCTAGACTGAATTCATCTTTGCGTACCCCTAGGTTTTTGTAGTAGGTCATGATGTGATCTACTCCAAAAAGCCCTGAGTGGGAGGGTAATTTATTTACAAGAGTTGTGGCTATGTTTGTGAAAAAAATGTTCAAGTACTTGGCCACATCCAGTTTGTCTGTAATCTGGCATCTGGTGCTAGCTAGCTGCGCTAACGGATATAAGGAGCGGTTTCAACAACAAGGTGGGGTGAGAGTCCTCTGCTGTCAGACTGAGAGATAACTACAGCTCAGGTGAGGTAAAGGACCCTCTGAGTGTTTAGAATCTAGATAGTTAACTTAGTCTAAGTTCTCAGTGGGTCTCAAACGGTTTGGTCACCATTTATGTAAACACATATTTCCATTTGAGGGGGGAGCGATTAGTAAAATATGCATGAATAATACAAATAAAATGTTAACTAGGTGAAAAAAGGTAAGATAAACTTTTAAAACTTGTTGAGAGCTAAAACTAGTCTTTGCTGCTGCCTCAAAGAGGAGCAGGTGGAGAGGAGGGAGACAGGAGAGGCTGATTCAGGAGCACACAACTATACATGAACCAAAACAAATAAATAAGCTTCAATGTTTTTTCATATTGGATATTTTATGTTATTGGTTATGGCCATGTTCTTATGATTTTATGATTATTTAAATGTATACAGTTCTGTTTCATATGGGTGTAGTCTCTTTATTTCCCCCTCAAAATGCACCAGATTGATGCATTTAAGTCCAACATTTAAAAAAAAAAATCTTACCGGGGGAGCATGCCCTTGGACCCCCCTATAGGGTTTGAGGTCCACCCCCACTTAAAATATGTTCACATGAATAGGTTCCTAAATAGATTTGCAAATTTTTTCAAATAATAACCCATGTCCATATGTTTATTATTGGGTAGTAGATTTCAACTAGGGCTATCACTATGGGCAGCAACGCTGTAAATATTGACAAATAAATCCAGCAAAATGGCACAAAAAACTGGTAGTGACCTGGCTGGGTGTATAATTCCCGGCCTGACTTATTGTCCCAGTCCGGCCCTGCACACGGACCATGGTAGGTATGTGTGGTCCACCTCAGTGTTAAAAATGAAAACCATGGAAGAGTGAAAGGGAGCCAATTGACTGCAAAATATGACTATTCCTTTAAAAAGTGTTATTTATGCAATAACTAAGCACTTTATTTATTCACATCTACAGTGGTGGAGTCTACATTATGTTCATCTGAGCATTTAAAAATTCCCTTCTGTGTGCAGCTGCAACAACATATTAACCATTATACGCATCACAAAGATACAACTAAATGCAAAACTGTTATGTAAAATGTCAATCAATCACACAGGTGAACCTAATTAAATGTTGATTGCATCAATCAAGGATCAACTACCCCACCTGCCATGTTCTGCATGTTCATTGCTGGGTACACATACGAAGTTTAGGGGCTAGAGCTATGGTTTGATTAACTCTGGCTGCTGATAAGCTCTGCCATAATATCCTGTGTGCGTGTGTGTGACGGGGTGGGCTATAGAGGACAGACGTGCCAGATAAACCCTCCTGGCAGCTACAGCTGTGTGTATTTCTAACAGAGATAGAATTGTGTGCATGACGGAGGCTCTCTTTTAGTGGAGTCCGTGTGTCTGCAGATACAGATCTGCAGAGCTGATGTGCAGCGGCTGTCTGAGAAACCGCAGGCTGATAATCACCAGGGGCTATTGATGCTCTATTTGTGCACTCGCTGGTACACACACACGCGCGGCACACACTTGTCTTAAAATTGGCTCCCTCTTCACAAGCATTCTTCTGGATTCGTCAACCTCTAATTTTTATGTTTTCCTCCTTTCTATTCATCAGTGAACACGTGTATGTTGAAATGACAAACAAAGCCAGCTGATTTATTATGGGTAGTGATTCTTGACTTGCGATGGTTTACCTACTACTTTGGGCTATCAGTTATTATCTTGAGGGATACAAATTAAAAATATATTTGCAACCTGGGACATTCCTAACATTGTTACCTTGAAAAAGGAAGGCCTTAGCCATGTTTGTGCCTCCGCTCTGAGTTGGTTGGCAGGTTGGAAAGTGCCTGCGCTCTGTAGTGTATAATTAGAAAGGAGTGCTAGTTGTTGGACCAAATTCATGCAAAAATCCTTAACCAGTCCTCAGATGTTTAAAAAGTTCTAACGGCTAATTATTTTCAGGGTTAGTCACCTTTAAAATAGCCACTTTTAGAACAACTGTTGATGTTTTCAGCAACAATGTGACATATTTAGTGATTTATAGCCAAAACTACCTACAATTCAAAATGTGTGTTGAAAGAGCAAACCGGTAACCACACACAGAGGATGGAAAGCTCCAGCCCCCTATATGTAATTACATTTCCCAAGCTACTCTGAAACTGAAACAAAGCCCCAATCGAATACAATATAACCTTCGATTTGCAAGTTTACCTTTCTTTACTATTTTCCAACACCTGGTCACTCGTAAACGTGTCATTGGTCAAGGCAGGTTTAAGATGGGGCCAGAGGTTTTGGCCCTGACATGCAACAGTAGAAGAGGTTAAAGCCAAACTAAGTGATGCCTGTCAGCCTGCTTAAGTACCAAGTAGGCAGGTTAAGCTCAAGGAAAGCATTTTGATGCTTTTAGACCGTAAGACCCAGTTTCTACAGACTTGTATTTAAGACTCTACATTCACAAAAACATACTGCCATTTTGCAACCGGCATGGTAATATGTTGACGGTTATTTGAATACATGAAACCGATGGAAGTTTTTTTTTCTTTAACTTTGTCAATTCATCTGTAAATGCACGGATACTCGGTCGGTACCCTGAGCTTCTTAAATATAAGGCAGGTCATAAGTAAAATCATTGTGAGACACCCATAATAAAGCCAAGTGCATCCAAATCCGACCGGCCGCACTACAGCAGGTTCCGCCACTCAATACAGCTTTCCCTCTAAATGATTCCACTTACCATGCGTTGTTCAGTGCTCACAATCCTTTGTTTTCCTTCGGACAGCAGTCCAAACCGGCTCCCCACACCTGTTTCCGCACTGGTCTGATCCTCTGGGGATTTCTGCTACAATCTGGAGGAGAGCAGCGACCCCACCTACTCGCCATGCCCACCTCTGATGTACCTGCTCCGGTAGGGTCTAATTTGTCCTCCTCTCTTCCCGCACAGGACAAGTATGGAGGCGGGGAGTGACTCAGACGCATTGCAAACGTTTAACTATGACTTAATTTAAATATGTTTGACATTCTGTATGTTCGTTATGTCTGTTACAAGATGTGTATTTTGAAAATTATGTAACTTAAAAAAACAACCTTATTTTTCATAACTTAGTACTTTTTAATGCATGTAATATATTTAACAGTAAGCTGTCGGTGGCTCTTTTTTCTGCTGTAACTACACATTTCCCCTCTGTGGGACTAATACAAAAAGGTATTCTGATTTAGCACTCCAAGTTGACAAGAAAATTCGATCTTACCTGTATTAGACTGAATGTGTTATGTACAATTACTTACAAAGTATTCAAAAATAAATGTTTCCCTCACAAACATCACACAATAAACGTCAACAGTTCACTGTCAAGAGAAGCTTTATGTAAAGACTGAAACACATGTCAAACATAAATCAATCAGGCTGAAGTCCCACCTGAACAGGTGATTAGGACAGAACAGATGACAGCACCGCGTGCTACAGCACACTTACAGGAGACAAACACACGCTGAGCTAATTGAGGTGTACCATCTTTTGTTGCAGATTTTCTGGCAACTTTAACAAACGTAATAAGGGCAGAAAGCATTTTTTTATGAAAACTTTCAAAAATATTAAAACATAAAAACCACAGGTTGAAACATTAAACACTGGATATGGAAATTAAATTAGAAAAGCTAAATTAAGAGCTGGATGGCTGCTTCTGGTTGCCACATCAACATTTAACTTGTTTTGAAGAAACATAATAACAGCATTTATTTTAACAATATGGCGAACTGGACTTAAAAGACTTATGGAATTCTGTACATCTTATTTTGTTTTTCCCACTAACTGCCGGATGAGAGACAGCTGCACCTGCACCAAATGTTCCAGGTGGTCAATCTGTGAAAGGGAACAAAACATGTCATTCATTTGCACTTCAAATTTCAATTGTATGTCAAATGCAGCTCAAGCCACTTCTTAACATGAATAACAATATGGTGGTATGTGAAAGATGGCTATTAACTCTGCTTTAAAAACAACAAAGATGCTTTCTAAAAGAATGTGTGAGAAACCACCTTAGTCGTCAGGTTCAGACAGCAGCAGCCAGGAATCTGAGAATCTAATCAAACAGAAAAGCAAAGGTGATGCTATACAATCTTGATCAGTCACAAATTCATTGTAAAAACCAAAGTGGGATAGAAGTCTAACTTTTGTAAACATTGATCATTAATCTTTAAAAGCATACCGTTAGTTTTTGAGGTTTTGCATGGAGCCTCCATTTGCGCAATAATGTTCTGAAGTGGATCTTCAGAAAAGAGAGACACCATTACAACTGCTGTTAGCTTCAGCACAATACATAACGCATAAACCATCCTAGAATTAATCAAGTGTTATATCCATTAATGACCCAGGTAATCAGGCCAGTATTTTGAACCCAAGTAAGCCCTTAAAGCAAAGATGAATCGCTAAATAATAATACAAACATCGAAATTGTGATTTGACCAACCATTGACTGACACTGCTGGAGTATTTTTGTTCTGCTGGGGGGTCTGGGGGGATGCCTTTGGGGTCATGGTTAGGCTGGGGGTAGCTGGTGTGTTTTCCGTCGCCTTTTGGGCTTCAGGTTTAGGTGAGAGCAGGGGGCATTCAGGTGCAGCTGTACTGTTGGCAGGAGATGTGCTCCGGTCAGTGTGGTCAGCCTTCAGGGTGGGAGATGGGGGGCTCTTGGCCTGGGCCTGCAGTGCCTCCAGCAGCATGGCGGTGAGGTCCCCCCCGCCCGTCTCCGGGGGCTGGCTGAGAGAGAGCACGTTATCAGAGCCGTCGAACGACTGGACCGTGGCGAGGACGCCGCTCAGCAGCAGGCTGTGAAATATCTGCTGCAACTCCTCTGGAAACTTTGCAGGGAAGTGCTCCTTTCCTAGAAACAAAGAGTGGACGGTGGAGAAGTGATTTGAAACTAAACTTTTACCACTGGTCAAGATGGAAATAATTCATTCATTCATCCTGAGCCTCACCAGTGAGGGTGCAGCGAGTGATCTGAAAGGGGAGCTGCAGCAGGCGCACTGGGATGGGCAGGACACGGGAGAAAGGAACCTTCTCAGTGTTACCGTAATCTGCATAGATGACACTCATCTCCTTCTCTCCGACATCAAGGGCCATCGCACGGTACCAGTTATTGTCAGCTGAAAGTGAAGTTCAAACTGGGTGATAACAGTTCATCATTTGACAGTAATGAGAGCACCAACAGATGATTATTATATAATTAGACGGGGATATCGGTTGCCCATCATGTGACAACTTTCATAAAGTTATTTTTGCATATTTATATTCAATTTTGGAAGAATGTATAAGGCTTGCCACGTGCAAATCTTCATTAGTTGACACATTTCTGTATTATGTTTATAGTCAGGGTTCAAGTCCTTTTTGAAAGTCTTGAAATCATCCTGAAAGATATGACAAAGATAACTCTACCTACACAGCTGACCTTAAAAATGGATGAGCTTTTACCAGCTTCACACCTAGAGACAGCACTGAAAACTCCATTAAAACAGACCCTGTGGTTAGCTGAGGAATGTATGCCAGGCTATAGTCTCCTACTTGCATGCTGTGTTTAAAGAAGAACCGCTCCTACGCTCCGCAGAACTCGCGCTGTGTAATTATATCTACTAGCAGACACCAAATTACCAGTTTAGGTCTGCAGGGCAACAACTGCAGGTGGGGTCTACAGAATAGTCAAAGAGCCAACATAAAAATTCATGATGGCAGACTGTGCATGTTTCCTCAGAGTTAAAGCCCAATGATGGATCAGCTGTTTTGTCCTCCTATGGTCTCTTGCCTGTTATCATTTAAAAATGTGTGGGAATCATACCGTCTGAACGATGGGGTTTTCCCCGCCGACAGTATCTATTGAACAGCTATTTATTTAAAAAAACAAAACTTATCTTCCATCTAGTCTCACATTTTCTCAAACAAGATTATATCATTTTGGCTTAAAAACAATAACAGGTTAAAATATTCAACATCAATATGTTGGCTTTTATGCAGGGACGGATTGGAATGAGCATCGCATTTATGACTTTTTACTGACGAGTTATCTTTAGTAAAAACTGTGCCTAACATAATGATAGCATGAGAACTGCCATGAAGTCCGAAGCCTGCGCACACAGTCGCTCACTAATCATTTACCTGTCTGACATCTAGTGGTTTTAAGGGGTCATGGCAAGCATGTGCATGTCTACAGCCGCGGGAGAGATTTGCATGTTATAGCCAGGGGTGCACATAACTTTTTTAGTGAGTTACTCGGATGAATACCAGAAGACAGCGTTTGGTACTCACCCCACACGAAGCGTGGTCCTCCTCAGTGTCTCCTTCACTGTCCTCTATTTACACTTCTTGCATGCTAGATGATGAAGATGCACCTCCGTCTCTTTTTAAGCCTCCGATTTGCTTTCTCCAAAACGTGTTGCCAAAACTGTGAAGTTCTAACATTTCCTGAGGCCAAGTTGAAGGATCAAATACTAAGAAATTATCACATGACTTGAAGTCATATCTGATTTCAGATGTGGGAAGTTACGAAGTACACTTCTTCAAGTACTGTACTTAAGTACAATTTTGAGATATTTGTACTTGACTTTGATCTAATTTGTAAAACTAGCTACACCTTCACCAGCTTTGCGAACACTTTAATGATTAATCATTACAAAACATATCATATATTATTCTGAAATGGATCAATCTGCACAATGACTACTTTTACTTTTGGTACTTTAACTATATTTTGATGATAATACATTTCTAATTTTACTTGAGTAACATTTTGAATGCAGGACTTTTATTTTACTTGAGTAACACTGGTACTTTTACTCAAGTACAATATCTGAGTACTTCTTCCACCTCTGTCTGATTTCAAACTCTTCCATAACACCCTGAGTACGTTTGCAACTGTGTGTTTTACTCCACTTTGGTGTAAATAAAACTGCAGCAGCTGGACCACAGAGCGTGAACGTTGTGATCATGCGCAGTTCTCCAGTGTGTGTGCGGGGCACAGAATGTGCCCAGGGGAGTCTCCCACTGCAGCGAGATTCTGTCGTTCATACCGACGTTAACCCTGTCTGTGCACACAGTGAACAACTCTGTTGTCCGGTGATCTAAGGTGCTGCTCACACGGGAACGTTTGCGTTTATGCACAGTATGCGTTTTCAAAAAAGTCTTCCGTTCACATGTATTCGTTTCATTTGACGTGTCTGTTCACACCCCCCGGATGTGTGAGGCACAAACAAAGGTGGGGGGAGGCGGGGCTATCGTTATTTTTTCAGGTAATTATCGATTACCCAGAGCCGTTGGATCCCCCAAAGCGTTTAGTTTGCAAATCTATCCACCTTGGGACCCGTTATCGTTTGTGGGGTCCGTTTCTATCGTTTTGTTACGGCCTCGTGTAAATGAAAGGGCTATACGCAAGAGAAACTATGCGGATCCAACCCGTTTTGTTCTCGTGTAAACGGGGTCTAAGCCTCTGCCTCCTGTAAAGCTTCACAGGTCCGTCGGTTATGTCCTGCGCGGCTCGGTCAGCTCCAGTTCAGTCAGTCACAGAAAGTCCGAAGACTTTTTGCAGGGAGCGAAACGGCAACGTAGCTGCTTAATGTCTTTGTTGACATGTCTCGTAGTTTACGCCGTTGACAAGAAATACGTGTAGACGAAATATGTGTTTTGTTTAGATGTTTTGAGGTACGCAAAGGTGCGTAGTGAGTGACGTGACACAAGTGACGTTACGCAATTCAGATTTTTGCCACGCATGCGTACCAGTTATGTGCACCCCTGGTTATAGCAGTGTGTGTTACAGTTTGAGTAAGTACCTTTTGTCCATCTACTTATAGCAGGACAACTTGACCTGATCTAAGTTTATGTCTGGTGTTATCCTGGTATGATGTACACAATGTTTTCATGGAATCACTAAGTGTTCCTCACCAGAGAACTGGGCGCAGCAGGCAGCTCCAGCAGTGGGTCTGCTCAGGACAGTGGAGGATAAGGAGGCCTGGATGTTGCTGCAGTACACAGCCAGCTCCATCATCACCTCCTGAAGCTTCTGCTGGTCCACTGCACAACAAGACACCGCAATTACAACAAGAAAGAGTGGTAACGTTTAACCATTTGTGCATCTTTTTATGACAGACGGGGGAAAAAATCAAAGTGTTCTAACCCTGGTTGGGGGCGAGGAGGTAGAAGAGGGAAGGACTGGTGACTGCTGCAAAGCAGGGCTGAAAGGTGTCATTAAGAGGCAGCTCCACTGTCTTCCAGTCCACTGGGAAAGATGGGACTATGACAAAAACAACACATAATTGCAACAGGGCAGCTAAAAACATCAACCATTCCTTTTCACCTTTTGGCCCTCTATCTGACCTTCTGACGGCATTGCAGTCGGCCCTTCAGTTGGTATCTCTTTGGCTCCTGTCGGTGTGGAGGCTTGCACAACTATTTGGGTCTCTTTATGTTCCTGTGTTTTCTCTTGGTGTCCAGAGTCTGAGGTTGTCTCTTTGGGAATCCCTCCAGGACCTATGGCTAGTTGCTCTGAGATAAGAGCAGCGGCCACATTGTGCCCTCTGCTCTCCAGCTCCACACTGTAGCCTTGTTCAGTGAGAGAGAGGACCCGTGCAGAGAGCTGCTTGCCGTCCACCAGATTCTGGAACCACAGCAGTGCTTCGCTGCTCCATTCAGATCCCATGGGCTGCACACCTGAGTCCAAACACAACACACACAAGCTTTGTGAGAAACCACATAACCTGGCTGAAAATGCCCCCCAGAAACACCCTCTGCTACTTTCTCATCATGGAGAAAAGGAATTCATTTCCAGTGTTTCCCCTACCATTGTCTTGGCGGGGCGCTGCGCCCTGCCAACGGAGCCCCACACCCCGCCTGAAATTCAAGGTGTTTTTTATTTTAAATATATATATATATATATAGCACCAAATTGCGACACAAGTAATCTGTCTACGGTCACTTTTCACATTGAACATGTGCTCTTTTATTAAATAAACTAAATGCCTATGTTATTTATCCAATGTTTGTGCATGTTCCAGCTCCTCTCTCTGCTCCAGAGGATAACAGAAATTCTGGGCACCCCCCTCCCCCCCCCGCAGCACCCTGCCAAGGCAGTAAACCTAGGGGAAACACTGATTTCCTTTCTTATTTCACACTCTCCTCGCTCTCTCACACCTACCTGTGAGCCAGCAGCGAATTGCCTGGAAGGGTAGAGTCAGGAGTCCAGGTGTAATGGATCGAATGTGGTTCTTTTCCACTTTCATGGTATAACCATAGTCCACAAAGTTTACAGACACATCTTCAGCCAACTCATTGACCAAAGCCCGATACCACTCTCCATCACCTGGGGAGCGAGAAAGCACGTTAAAGTAAATCCCAGAAAAACTGAAAATAAAAAGGAGAATTCTGAATATAATCTGATAAAGGTTGTTTGAAAAGTTCCATTTGTCAACAGATCATGCATTCAACTTGCAGATGAAATGTAAAAACTGCATTTCATTTAAAAACAATACATCGATCCAGATAGCATTTTAAACCAAGATCAATGAATATCTTGTTCTGACTTGAATGCCAACGTTTCAAGCCCTTGATGTTTCAACAGCGTTCAGTCAATGATCTCACCAGGAAACATGGCACAGCAGGGCTCCCCCACTTTGGGCTCAAAAGGGGAGGCTTGTGCCTCACAATGCTTTTTCAACTCAGCGCCCAGCTCTATCAGTCGCTGATGGTCTGACAATGGACAAGATGAGAAAAAGGACACATTAAAGTATAGTAGCAAATCATCAAATCTTAGATGGAAATTAAATGAAGATAAGCTTGGCACAATACATTAATTAAAGTACGTTGTTAATTTATGTCCATCATTCTGGGAGTGCAATAAATTATGAAATAATCTACAGCCCCCTATGATGGACAAACAACACTACCTGTGGGATTGTTGATGCGGCAGTAAAACTCTAGAGGGTTCTCCACCACGCTGGCCAGCAGCGCCACTGTCTGGCCGTCACTGGGAAGCTCAGCACACGACCACACCAGAGGCTCACAGGCTGGGGGGGGCACTGAAGAGCATATTCAAACAACATGATACATGACATGCCTTACTGTCTGCCTACTTACATTATATATATTATAGTCAAAACTATAAAGTCGTCATCAAATTCTCTGATTAACCAGTTAAGCCGTGAGCCTGTTTTCAGGTCTCAGGCTCGAAAATGACATTCCCAGAACAATTAACAATAACTTCACTTCTAAAAAGGGTACATTAATAATCTTTTTTCTCAAAGCAAGGATAAACCTGTGAATTGGATGTAGAAAAGTCAGAATCAATATAGATTTTTTTTCTTTTAAAGTAAATTTAGATTAAACATAGGAAAAAAATGTAAATGATAGTGTCCGTCCAAAAAAAAAGCATTACTTAAAGTGAAAACCACCCTTGCTTGATGGGATAGTAGACTAAAAGCTTTACGAATCCAAACTAAAACATATAATAGTATCCCTGTATCAAGATTGATGCAAAACAAGTGACATTTGACCTTTTAAGAGAGATTTAGCAAAAAAAAACCTCTTCTGGAGTCATTTGCCATATCTCTGGACCCCCTCCGTCGATTTTGATGATTGACACCTCTTTTGAACTATTAGAGCCAATAGAATTGAGCGGAAGTTCCCTAAAATCCATCTAAACATTACCCATTGGTGAATGAGTGATGCGTAGCCAGAATGCCCAAAACCGGAAGCTGGGTTGTAGCTCGAATAGTGCTAATAACAGCGAATATGAAATCTCCGTTTTTGACAAAAATGGAATGATGGATTATCAGTAATAATTTAAAAGTGACACAGAAACATTGGATTAACATTCGGCAGCGTTTTATGCACTTTAATGCCATTGAACACAACAGCAACTTATTTTCCGTTTTGGTCCCGTAAAGCTACGCTGTGGGATGTCTGAGTTTGCTTCCCCTGCCATGAGTTTTGATCACTCAGTGATAATACTTATACCCCCAGAATCTGTGGAATCTCAGCTTGCTAGCTGATTGTTTGTGCAGATCCAATAAGTAATAAAGTATTTATACCTTGAGTTCTGAGCGTTAGCATTTTTTCGCTTAGTGCTAATTCAGAGGCTTGGCGTTAGAGTTGCGTTTCGTTTAACTAAAAATGGTCAGTTAGCTGAGTTTCTTCCTGTTAAGTGGGTATGACACATTCATATGGTTGTTAAATATTAAGAAGCCCTGAGACACAGTTTCGTGAAAAAAAAAAAAAAAGCCCTGTGATAGAATATTCAGACTCAAATAACATTTTAAACTAACATCACCCTTATGTCCAATATCTTGGAAGGTAGAAATAGTCATCTTTGTAGTTTGTTCTCAACTATTTTAAATAAAATATTTCTTTTAAATAATTGTTTTTTTTGGGGGATTTTTCTCACTGTTTTAGACATAACTTTATATAATGTTCATATAAAGTAACATAATAATTTTAGACATCCCACCGTGTGGTTCTGCAGCAGCAGGTGTCTGCTCAGCCTGCTGCTCACTGCCGGTTGGAGGAAGAGGAGCAGGTACAGCGAAACCTGCCGCCGTCAGCAGCTCGGCGACATTGGCCTGAGGATCACTGGCCTCATCAATCATGGCCACCAAAGCTTTGCTCTTGTGTGCTCTCTGGATTTTCATGCGCAGTATTCGATTGGATACCCTTCGCTGCAGAGCCAGCAGGCACTCCTCAGACCAGACCTCCCCCACAGGCTGCACCCCTGGAAAGAGCCCAGTGAAAGAGGATTGAGAAGGTTTGAGTGACAGATCGTTTCAGATATACATTTGTGGTTTTAAGTTTGTGTTTAACTCTGCAAAAAAAATCCTCAAATGCTTTGCAAAACCTTATCTTTATGCCTTAGAACCCATAGAACATACTCACATCAAATTCATATTTAAATAGCAAACTGCTTCAGGGGCATTGTAGATATATTTGTTCTAGAAAAATAAATGTATAAATACAAGAGACATATCATAGCTATTGGAGATAAATAGAAGGCAAACTGATAAAATAGCTCTAAAAAACAAACCGGATTTTTGCACTTGTTGAGGGTCACTAAAGAATGAATGAAAGGAAAACTATGAAAACATTATTTAGGCCTGTCTCTCAAAGCAGATCTCTCAAACAATTTAGCACACTTTAGTAAGTTGTAACCATTAAACATGTGCTTTGTGGCGCATACATTACCTGCTAGACCACATGGCACAGCCTGCATGGGCAGGGCCAGCAGTGAGGAGCTGATAGGCCGCAGGTGGCCTAAATCCACCTCCTCAGAGTTGCCAAAATCTAGGTAGCCCACACAGACACGCTCCTCTGATGAATAGGCCAGAATTTTGGCCCTGTACCACTGCTTGTCCTCTGGAGAAAGAACAAACACACAGCGGTCAGAGCCTTGGGTAACAACGCATGTCAACCAAATACTAATTTGATATTATTATTTAAATCATTTATAAGAGGGATATACTTGTTGCAAATATACAACAACTAGGTTTAAATGTTACTCCTGTGTATATGTTATACCTGAGAACTGAGCACAGCAAACTGTGCCGGGGGATGGTCTGAAGTTCTGGGGGGTCGGGGTCCAGCTGCCGTGCTCCCTCAGCTTCAGCTGCAAGTCCTGAATGACTCCTGTAAAACAAAAGCTCACAAGTTAAAGATATAGGTTTGGATGGTGCGTTTGTAGTACCAGATGAAATGCTACTTACCAGCGTTCTCCACCTTCTGTACGATGATGTCATCGGGTGACTGGAGGTGGGTGACCACAACAGAGAAGGAGTCGCCCACCGCCTGTGTGAGGGGCTCCGGGGGCTGAGCCCAGGTGTTGTCATCCTTTCCATCAGAGCAACGCCTGAAGTTCTCCAAGGATGCACTCACCATGGCATCTGAGGGAAAACAAACTTTAATTACCTAAATTGGTAGCAAAAACACAACAAATCCAGAAGGGGAAGAATTCCATTACATCAGAGACTCAATGATTTGTCATATTTATCTGAAGTATCCGTCAAATCTGTCTGTAAAATTAAGTGACTTTCATTTCTGTTGATACCGCAAAAGGCATTTGTATATTAGATATTTCAGCAAACTGTGCTGTTGCACATATAACTTGCTTTGAGGCCATGAGCCATATGGTTGCATCCATTGTTGTGAGAATATAGTATTACAGTGTTTTTGGACACTTGTGAATTATGTGTTATATGTTTTGTTTTTGTTGAGCGCACAGGAATACATTCCAAATAAACTTCTGTTGATATGGCAAACGATTGACTCTTGAATCGTGTAACAGGGATGGATGAAGTTATCTCCCGAGCTCTATCCCTTATGTCACAGCCCTGTTAATGATTTCAGATGGGGTGGCTAAGCACATATGGCTTACGTATTTCTTGGGAAGTTGGTGTTTCGCTGACTGTTTCCTCTGCTGCATATCCATGCTCCAGGAGGAATGCGCTCAACTTCTTTCCTAGAAGACAAAAAATAAAGAGTTTTATGCATGGCTTTAAACGTTTGCAAATCATTTCCTCTGTATCTCTATCACAAATAACACTTAAACCATTAATTACCAATGATTTCATCATTTTCCAACTTCGTATAACCTACCCATGGAAAGCAGGATATCCACAGCATGAATGCGACCATTTTCTAGGGTTTCCTCGAGCTTAACAGTCACAGTCTTGCCGGCAAAGAGCCGTTTCACTGACAAACAGCACTCGGCTGACCAGCTGTCAGTCACAGGAACCACCCCTGCAATACGGCACTCCATTGCCTGGGAATGATAGATGCAAGTGCTAATGTCATCATGCTAGCTGTAAGACACTGAAAGACTGTCCAAGTGAATTGTATGTTGTGACAGTGTGTTATCTTTGCCATGCTTAAAAACTGTATATCAGGGATGCAAACTCATCAGGTATGAAAAAGGTGACAAGGATCCGAGCCCCCCGACCCCCCCGGAATATCGGCTTTAACATTAGGAATAACAGATGATTTTAGCAGTCAGAACAACTAAAGCAGCAGTGTCAATAATAACAGAAACGCCAAAGAGTCACATCGAATAGAAATATATAAAAGCATTTATTTGAAATTGTGTAGCAGTCAATTTATAATTTTGGCAGCACTGTTGAGCATTTTGAAAATGTATTTTCATGCCTCTGTGCAAGGCGTAGTCTTTCTATCTGTATAGCAACTGGTGTAAAGTAACTAAGTTCATAAACTCAAGTACTGCTTGGGTACAATTTTGAGATACTTGTACTTTATTTAAGTATTTCAATGGTTTGCTACTTTGTTCTTCTTCTCCTCTACAGTTCAGAGGTAAATGGTGTACTTCTACTCCACTACATGTATTTAATACCTTTAGTTACTTCACAGATCTGGATGAAAGATGTGAAATATAATCAAGTGTTAAATCAGACTTTAGTTACACCTGGAGTAAATCCACCAGCTACCCTGCAGTATACAAAGTCATTCAAACTAGCTGCACCTTCACCAGCTTTGAGAACACTTTAATGATCAATCATTATAAAACATATCATATATTATTCTGAAATGGACAAATCTGCACAACGACTACTTTTACTGTCGCTACTTTCACTATATTTTCATGAGAATACTTTTATACTTTGACTTGAGGAACATTTTGAATGCAGGACTTTTACTGTAACAGAGTATTCCTACACTACTTCTAGTACAAGATCTGAGTACTTCTACTTTTACTGTCAATACTTTAACTATATTTTGATGATAATACTTTTGTACTTTTATTTGAGGAACATTTTGATTGCAGGATTGTTCCTACATTCTGGTACTTTTACTCAAGTACAAGACCTGAGTACTTCTACTTTTACTCAAGTACAAGATTTGAGTACTTCTACTCTAGTACAAGATCTGAGTACTTCTACTTTTACTCAAGTACAAGATCTATACTTATACCACCTCCATTTATAGCCTATGAAAAAAACTATTAGAAAACGAAGGCTAAAGCTAACGTTAGCAGATAGTGACAATGTATGCTAATTAGCTAGCTCAACGATTCGATAATATTGCGACAGAAAAAAATGTCAGTTCACATCACGCTCTGCCGCTCCGACTGGGAGCTCTGCTCTGAACGGCCCATTCTAACAGCTGTTCACCAGCGGTCCAATCTGTGCCAGTGACTACGGACCACACAGTTAATATTAACGAATGCACCCGTAGTAGGTAATGTAGCTGCTGAAGCTAGATCATCATCGCGGAGCAGCAGAGCCTTATTATACATCCATGAGCAGAGCCGACAGGCAGGAAGACTCGAGCTCCCAGCTTTATAATATATAAAAAAAGAACACCATGCGTGTCATGATGGCACATAACAGCTCGCGGCCGCAGATTACTCCGGGTCCCAGACCCCCCCATACCCCACAAATATTTTTATTGCAGATCTACATGAATCACACAAACGACCTATTTTGGATTCAAAACGGCGAATTTCGCCGAAAGGTGACAAGTTTGCATCCCTGGTATATAGTGGAGCGTAAATGCACTTACACATGGACAAAATGGCGGAATATTAGCTGCAAGAGGCTTGATCCTGTCCACAGGGACATTCTCTTCATTGCCGAAGTCAATGTAAAGGATTTTAGCAGTCTTCTGGTCAGCAGCCAAAGTCTGGACAAGGCCTCGGTACCAGTTCTACAAACACACACAAATAGAGTGAAACATACAAGTGATACAGGCAATGATTGAGCCAATCGGTATATTAAACTTTTTCCCTGATTTCATCTAGAGAAGGACTCTGCTCACCATGTCAAAAGAGAATTTAACCCCGCAGACCTCTCCAACGTGGGGTACGTATGTTGTCACTGATGGGCAGCTGTACGTTTTCTGAAGTTCTCTGCTGATGCTTTGAAGAGCGACCAGCAGCTCAGGACTTTGGGCAAGGATGAAGAACTTGCCAGGGCTGTAGAACTCTACAACAGATGCCTGACAACCAAACATAATCACAACAAAGTCATTGCATGTTAGTATTTTTAAACGTTGGTTGGATCAGTCTTAAACAATGAAGGCCAACTGGATATGTTATACCTGGATGTCTGTTCCCTTAATACTTTTTGTCATATGCAAGTCCTTAAAATAGACCCTCTCGAGGCTGGATGCATCACATTGCTTAAAAAAAGAAGAAAGAGGTTTAACATACGTAACAAACATTGACCACAAATCATTCACATTGGCCTATTTCAAATCTGCTAATACCTTAGACTCAAGCATGCTAGCTTGGTCTCCCGTCACTGGCAAAGCTTCAGTTTTCTGAGTTTTCTCTCTGAGATTAAAAGAAACGCGTCAGTGCACATTATCTATTGGACAATATATAATGAATCTATTCTTGACTGGAGAATCACATATTGATATTTTCTGTAATTAGAAAATCATCACAGCTGACAGTAAGTAGCACTTAGGGTTGACCCAGCTTACTTTGCAGGTTCTGGATCAATGGACTTGCACATGTGTCTGTGTGCCTTCCAATCTTCTGTCTGACACACCACAGAGCAGTAGGGCGTCTTCTTGCAGCGCTTACATCGAAAATGTCCTGTCACGTGAACATTTATTAAATTAGTGATTGCTAATTGTATTAGATTTAAATAGAAATATGCACTAACAAAACTTTTCTAAGTGGTAAGAAGGAATTATCTAGTAAAGGTCATCAAAATTGTTTTTGTTTTGCCTCAATGATGGATCATTCTCTAACAGTGTTTCCCCTACCATTGTCTTGGAGGGGCGCTGCGCCTCGTCAATGGAGCCCCCCCCCTGAAATTCAAGGTGTCATAGATTTGTTTAATTTGTTCTTTTTATATTAATTGTTTAATTGCAACTAATCAATGTCTACTGTCACTTTTCACATTGAACATGTGCTCTTTTATTAAATAAACTAAACGCTCTCATTTTAAGTTGTGAGTGTAGTGTTTTTTACCCTAACAAACACTGATGCATGAATCAATAACAATAATCCACAGCTCCTCTCTCTGCTCCAGAGGATTTAAAAAATATATATCCCAATGCCACCCCCGAACTTTACATGCCCATTATCATGCCATTTTACTACAATATTACCTTTCTCACCACAGAAGTTGCAGAAGTATACCACCAGTGCTGGCGATCCTAACATCTATTAAAAAGGGAAAGAAAATGTGGAAAATGGCAATGTACAGCAAAACATATTTATTAATCTAATAATAAAGAACAGTAAAGTTGTTACATACTGCAGGTTGATCCATGCTGACTGGTGCATTTGTAGGGCCTGCAAAAAAAGATAAATGAACAAATAAGGGCCAAAGTAAGGTTGTCTAGGAGCTAATACAATTCCCATGCTTTACAGTTAACGTGGTATTGCGCTGCAGTTACTAATTGCATTGTACAGTTGTCCAGATTAGAAAAAAACAGGTATTCCCGGCAGGTGTCTCCGGTAATAAAAGCCTTTCGGCTAATGATTGCAATGATTACCGTCTCCAACGACGCCTAACAGGGGCCGCACAGGTGTTGCATCGGGCATGGTGGGAGCCTGAGGTCTGGTCGGAGGGTGAGGCCTCGGGCCGACAGGAGCGAAAGGGCTAGACAATGGCTTCCTCAGAGGCAGGTTAGGTCGAACAAAGTTTGAAGCAAATGAGCGGTACATGGCGGCAGCTGCTAATGTTAAAAATATTCAGTTATGTTAGACAGTATATTTCAAATATAAAAAGTGAACAAAAACATCGTTATGCTCTCAGGGAGGACACGTGCGTTTTTAGCTAGCTAATCAGCATTGACCCGTTAACGTTTCACTTTGCTGGGACTGATGTTAGCCCGCTAGCTACTTTTAGCAAATTACACGGCGACAGTTGAACATAGCGTTGAACAATACACTGGAGTAATGTTGTTATCGACACAGCTGTAATTATAAACCACAAAATAATGAAATATATATACACTTTATAGATTCATATTGCGCAGCCAATATTTGTTACCTGAGTGCACGTGCTGGCAGAATGGGTGAAAGTGCCGAACACATGCGCACTGGATTGTGGGTAGGTCTATGCTCAAAGGGTGTGGTCCATCGGGTGTGGTCAGGATAAATATATTTGTATTGGATTAATATTAAGCTGTGGATTGGTATCCATACATATCCAACATGATAATTGCTTTTTTTTAATTATAGGAACAACACATTGGCCTTGGAGCTATGAGGAATTTAAGTGACTTGAAAATATTGTTAGTGCTCATACCTGCAACCTCTCCATCATGTGCATTGATTGCTGGCGTTGTCACTCAGTCATTGCCCAATGTACACTGACTTTATTAATTGCATTTTAGTCAAATAATGTATCAGTACAATAATCATGGGCTGCAAGTGAGTACATGTATCACATCAACAGTATGTGACATGTTGTATTAAGTGTTTTTTCTTTGTTATTTGTTCAAATATTAACGTGTCTGTAAATCTATAAAATTATGTGAAAGTTTACCTTTTTCTCTTTTTTATAACAATTTCACTTGTGACGTTTGACATTAAGACAAAACAGTAAACATTTAGGCATAATAAAAACTTGAGACAGAACAACATAGGGTAGCTGTAATAGTACAAATAATAAAGAGGAAAAAAAAAACAGAAAAGGAAGGCTATAAAATCCATTGTCTTCAATGGGAGCACATGTAATGTGGAGGTGTATCTATGGGTGTACCTGCCATGCGTTTACGTCAGACTGACGTAACTTCTCACTGGTCTCTGATTGGTTTATATCTCCTCATCATTTCTCCCGCAGTGGCCATATTTGTTGATGTGTCATATCAAAGTGACTTGTTAGGGCTATCAGCTGTTAAAAGCTCAAAGTTATCCCTTATACCGGTTCGATCGCATTGGGTTACAACATGGGCTTTTTGCATTCGGTAGGTGAAAATATAATCATGTTTATTAAGCGTCATGTGTCATGTATGTTGGATTGCTGCGTTAGTTTCGCTAGCTGCAGTGTAGCTAACGCCTCTCTTATCAACGTTAGCTTAGCTAGCTACAGTAAGCAGTGGATCCATACAATATGTCAGTCTGCACTTATGCGTAACATACATTTGAACCACCCATTGTTGGTATCATATGTGTTACGTTATGTAAATCGTGTCTATTAATGCCTTGTTTTGTTAACTAAGCAGCTAGCAAGATTAAGTTAGCATTGGTATGGCTATCGTTAAATGAACCGAACTGTTAATAAAACGACAGTAAATACAAATGGCACTTCGGCCTGCTGCTATCTAACTACACAGTCACCTACCCAAGGCATGAAAACGTAAATCGTGTATTTTGATTCGGCTGGTTACTGATTATTATGTTCACTCATTTTGACATTGATGGCATGACACCTGTCGAAAGAGCATCAACGCCAGTGTGTGTTTTTATCTGTTGTGCTTTCACCATTTAACGCGATAAGCTTAATTGGCTGGATATATGTGGCTATGATCTACCTATTACTCATTAACGTAATGCGGTAGTTATGGAAAAACTGTAGTGAGTACGGATTAGATGATGAGGAAAAACCAATGACAAATTGTTCTGGTGGGATTCAGGGTCAGGAAACATAGTGTTGCATATCATCTTTCAAATGCAATATCTAAAACTAAAAGCCATGGGGATAATGTTTAACTTATATTTGATGTATGAGGTTCAACACATGACTGAATGTTTAAGTATGAGATGGGAAGACTTTGTTTATTAACCATTTCCATGTTTCTGGTGAGAAGAGGTTTAGTGGCCTGTTAATTTAAATCCCTCACAGAAAGTCACCAAGAAAAGTGTCATCAAGCTAATCCATAAATGTTGTATTTCATATTCTTAAAAGTAGACATGTAAATAGAAACACGTGTTCATCATGTACCATTGGTCATCCCTTCGGAAAGTGTTATTTAAATAAAGCTTAATTATTAGTAGGAGATATAATTGTTCATATTGCTTCAATTGTATACTGTACTTGAGAAACATTGTACAGTTATTTTCCATAATAAAATCCTACTAAGTGTGTCATGAGAGATTTGAAAGATAACTGCATTAGGGTGAGGCTTTGTCATGATCTAAAATACCTATCTACGTTGTATGACATACAGCGCCACATACCAACAGGTGTAACCCACGTAACCGGTGTTGATAAGACCAAACATCTTAGTGTGTATGTTGGGCATGACTCTGTTATTATGTGGTCCTTTTGTTAACAAATCCTCTTGCAGATAACTATGTGGAAATATAAATCTTGGTCTCTGGTTACTCCTAGCTCAACACAAGGACAACATTGTTCCCAATGACCATGCAAAAAGCCCCCAGCTGCTATATTGGTTACATTCAGGAATTGTAGGCTGTTCACAGAAAAACTATTGTGACCAAATGTATGAAAACAGTTATTTTGTTTTGCACAATTTTGAATCTTGCTATCTTCTCTGTGTCTACCTTTGCCTCTACCAGATTTGAACCAGAGAGGGACCATGGAACAGCCTGGTCCTGCCTCGGATACACACATGATGGAGGGATCGGAGGTTGAATCAGTGTCAGAAGAGTCACAACCGGGGAATCAGCATCACAACCGTGCATCTAACATAGAAGAGGAGGAAGACATCTCTCACAACCACAGTGCGGATGAGGCGGACAAGTTCAGTCAGGCAAACGATGAAGCAGAGCTTGACAGAGAATTCATCAAGACTACAACAGATGTTCAGACAGGCATACAGACAAGGTCGGAAGCTCAGGAACATGAAGAGGGGAGTGAGCTTGATGCTGGCTGTGACAGCAGTACAGCTTTTATGCAAAGCAAGCTCCCTTCCCTTTCAGATGAGGCTGCTGGAGCTTCAGTAGCCCCAGTCATAGCTTTGGATGAGGTGGAAAGCTCTGATTCTGTTTCTGAAGGCACAGCAGAAACCTTATTGACTCTTAATGAAGTGAAGGATTCTCATGCCACACACTGCAATGAGCAGCCATCAGTCTTGGTCACAAATTGTCCCACAGAGCCATCGCCTGCTGATGATAGCAGCTCAGCAGAGAGTCCATCATCCCCTTCCCTCCAAAGAGCTTCCAAAAACTCCCCTACTGACTCGACAACCACCTCCGGGTTCTGCAACGGCCCTTCTACCCCCAGTTCAGACACAGTGGGCTCATCACCTGCTTCCAGCCCGCAAACTAGTGCCGACAACTCGGCCCCCTCCCATTCCTTCACAAGTCCGTATGACACTGATTGCAGCCGAAAGCTTATCTCCCAGATCCAGCGCTCGCTGTCACAGGAGTCGCTGCTGGATGAGCTTGAGTCAGAGCTGTTGTCTTGTCAGCTGCCTGAGGGGGAACGTAAAGGTGAGGGCAAAGGAAGCCCACCTATCAACGGACTCCCTACAGACCAAGAGAACTGCATGGTGGTCTTTGAGAAGTGTGTGCAGTACCAGTATGCACAGCAGGAGAAGTCGATTCAGAGGTAAAGTGCTATTTCGTCAGTTAGAATGGACGAAGTATGCCGTCAGTTATTAGATTATTTCTGTCTCTGGTTTATCTGCTGCCTAGAGTAGCTGATTATTTACAAGGCCACCTTCGTAACGTCATTTTAAACTGCTATTTGTACAGATCAGTTGTGCAAGTGTTTTACCTACTTTCTAAATGCTATTGTTTTTCTTTTCCATGCACATTCTTTTTTTTTAAATCTCCCTTGATTTAACAAACACACAAGAATAATTGTTTCAAGTAATCTTTTTCTAATTATTTGGCTAAATGACAGAGAGTGACCCAAATACTTTCTTATCCGGCGCTGTTCGACCTTCATTACAACACTCTACATTCTTCACTAATTGGCTTGGACTTGACCTGAATTGGTATTGTGTGTGTGTGTGTTGTTTCTGTCTGTGTGTATAGGCTGCTCGAGGAAAACAAGAGGCACCAGGAGCTGATTTTGGGTATATGTTCAGAGAAGGACAACATGAGGGACGAACTAAAAAAGAGGACAGAAACCGAAAAGCTGCACATGGCCACTATTAGAAAGGTTAGTTTATTTCTCTATTGTCCATTCCCATTGTTCACGGTTCATATGGCACTGACTGTTGGAGCACAAACACAAGTAATGTGCTCTGTATCATCAGTATCCCTTGGTCTAACCATAGAGGGTCTAACACAGGCATATTCTGAAATAATGGGCCGTGTTTGTCCTGCATGTCTCTCCAAGCTATTTTTAATCATTTTTGGAACACAATGGAAGCATATGTTTTTCATTAACAAGGAAGCGCTCCTCTAAAATGTTTTGTCCCACTTCCTCCCTGGCGTGGACATTGATTTTGGCTGTAAAATGTTTTGTGTTGGAGACTGACACAGCTGAAGAAGATGCTACAAGTACGTTTATGGTTAAGAGCATTGATTATTTAAAGGTAATTTAACGAAGCTTGCGTACAAGCACTTATCTATTAATTGGATCTGGTCTAGCATCACTGTTGCCATAGAAGGAACAATAATTGATTCTTGCTTTCTTGGTAACAGCATTTGTTAAAGCATTATGTAAGCAGTAGGAGGGATTTTTATGGCATGAACCCAATGTATGCTTTTTCTTTTTTTCTCTCCAAACACCATATTTAATTATGTTAGACATATATTGTTTCAGAGATTGCCAGAGATATTTCAGCAATATTTTCCAGTAAAGGTCTCAGATTTCCAGGACTGGAACAAAGCCAAACTGACTTCCTCTTCGTGCTCTCTAAATTCATTCAGCCTCCAACATTGTGAGTCAGGTGTCACCCTGTGAAGCAGGTTATCCCAGGTGTGGCATTGACTTACATTTGGCCTAACAAGTTGTTGACCTTGGCTTGTCTACTCCCTGTTTATACAGTTTGAGGGCAGGGTGGAGGAGCTGCTGAAAGAACTGAAGGAGTCTCGGGATAAACTCATCCATCAGGACCATGCGGCTAAGGCTGCCCTCCAGCACATGCAGAAGGAAACGTCACACAGGCTTGAACAGGTATAACGGGGACACACATACTTAACAAGCTGATCACACTATGTAGTTTCGCCCTAGTCTGACCTGTATTTGCATGTCTGGATTTGTTCCAGTTGGCTGCTACAGTATCTTTATTTCGCCAATCGAGTTTAACTCCCAATGAATACTTGTAAATATTATTATTATACCCATTCAATCAGATGTTTTTTTCCATTTTTTTGTGGAACTATGGTAGGAAATGAAACTTCTGTATTAATTTAATGTAGTGTGCATTTCAGTTTTACCCAGGACCCTTTACATTTCTTTCGAGTCATCTGATAAAATGTTTTAAATGATATCTATGGACTTGCATTTATCCAGTCCTGTTTGGAATAAAAGGAGATACTTGCCTTAAGTGAAGATGATTACATTCCTTCGAGTTGAACTAGTGATAACATCAGACACTTCTACCAAATGCTTAAGGGATACTTGGTGATGTTCACATTTATAAAAGATAGAATGGGATGCTCAGTTGTTTGAGTATTATTGATATATTGACTACAGCTTCTGTGGTCAGAGATGTCCCTATGTGGCGGCAACTTGTCAGAGAGAAATGGAGAGAAAGGCATTTCAAACCACAACACAGCACTTGTTTGCACTCTTGATCATCAAGACATTCAACATAAATAATTAATGCTGTATGTGTACAAGAAAATGGGTTTTCAATGTCCATTAAGAAAGTTCAGGGATAAGGAACAGTCTTGTGAAATGAATTCAAGATTTGCATTCACATTTGGTGTATGTGTAAACCACATTTATGCCAATGAATCAATATCACTTGTCCCACTTTAATTAACTAAAGTTGTTTTCATCCTAAGATTTAAATTATGCTAAGTAAGCTAAAGATTACTCACAGCATGACAAAAATGCAGTATCTTAGTTTTTCCCACTATCTTTGTCAATGTTTGCACAAAACAATTACCGGTCAAGCTCTTTGCACCCCTAACTCTAGCTATTGCAGATTGAAGAAGAGCACTCCAATAGTTTCTCCACCTGGTTGAAACCATGTAGGGCACATTTCTCTTAACAGTTTTGTCACACTTCCCAATTTTTTAATTTCACTGTTCAGTGAACAATAGGAGGTACATTTTGCACTCGGCCGTCTCGTTTAGCCCTTCCTTATATCAGTCCTTCCTTACAATAAGATGGGGGTCCAGTCCTAATCAACTGTTGCCCCAGGGGTTTGACACATTTGTTCCATATATTGTATTATATAAACTCTCTATAAAGAACATTTCTTCCTTTTTTTTGTACTTACTGTATTTTATTTGAAGTGCACATTGTGATGCTCAAAGCACAACGTTGGCTTTATCTATTTCACTGAAAATCACAAAAACTCTCATCCAGTTTTCCCTTTCTTCTCTTGCTCTCCTGAAAGTGAATATTTCACATAAAAGATAAACCTGAAACTGTGAAGTGGCACATGAGCATTTTGTTTGCATGATGAATGAACACACAGGTGTGAGACCCGTAGTATGTACCACAGTGTCCTGCTCTTAAACGTGCAAGAATAATAAAAAAAGGATTGATAATTAAAATATTTTCTAGTTTGCATGTGTACTAAATAATGAAGTATTAATACAACCTAATAAACATTAAAATAGGCAACATAAAATTGCCTTTCGTAACATTGCTGTCAAGCGGGTGCATGTCAGCTCTATTTGTAAAATGTATACAAGCTGTCAGCTATTTTTTTGCATCCACAGTAAAAAAACGAGGTCGTTCTCACCATCTATCAAACTGTCCATAATTCATTACTTGTACAAGTCAACGTTGACATTTGGGAAAATATACAGACTTATTTCATGATCCATTTCAGGTGAACAAGAAGTGTGACGAGGCCCGCCTGGAGAAGGAGGCCATGGTGATGAAGTATGTACGGGGGGAGAAGGAGGCCCTGGACCTGCGGCGGGATAAGGAGAGTTTGGAGAAGAGGCTGAGAGAAGCCACGAAGGAGGTGGACCGCCAGGCCCTCCGAGGAAACCAGCTGGCTCAGGATAAGGGTCGGATGCAGCAGCTGTACGACGCTAAGGTAAACACTGACAGGTTTACATGCCTTGTTAAAGAGTGTTTGTTTTTAAATCAATATTAGGACCTAAAAACTCAACAACAGCACTTCTTACTGTTTTATCCGATTTAGCCTTAAAGTTACCTACTGTATGACAAAGGTACATTACTGTTATTTATGGTAGATTTTTTGTTGCAGTGTTTTCATGTGGTAAATTGAGTGAATTTAGTATTATTTACCACTCGGGACAATATAAACAACTTATTAGTTTGTACTTGAGAGTAAAGGACACCACGTCTCCATATCAGTTTATTATAGACAAACAAACACTGTTTTGTGCATGCTGATTTTATCTTGCTTGTTATTCTTACCATGGTCTTCTATGTCAGCAGTTTGTTGGATTTCCGACTTGTAAGCTTCCTATACATATTAGAATTAGCAAGAGAAACACATCAGGATTGTTAACTATCTCAGCTCAGCCGAAGACCCGTTGCTCTGCTAGCCTCTGATCCTGCCCTTGCTTCACCCATCTCTCTGTCTCTCAGGAAGGCGAGGTCAGCAGGTTGACTCGAGAGGTGGAAAAGTTAAAAGAGGAGATCAACTCACATCTCATCAAGGTCAGATGGGCCCAGAACAAACTGAAGAGTGAGGCGGATGCACACAAGGTAAATGTTATTGACTGTCAAACCGGATCATGTTTTCAACAGATATTCCTACAGGCAGACATAGGGAAAATACATTTCCAATGCTACTGTAAACATATTCAAAACACAGAAGAGATCAGTATATTAGTATTACTTTCAGAATACCATTGTGCTTTGGATGTACCATTGTGCTTTGGATGTGTTTTTATATTTGGCATGAACCTGAACTTGCTGCAGTGAAATTGTATTTAAATGATACACTGAACACACATAGCTACATTTACATATCTAATACGGTTGACTACATACAGTACAGTACAGTGGGCATATCAGTTTGAACTTATTTTAGGTTTGTGGTTAATGTTGATTTCCTCCATGTACCTTACAAACCACGCCAGTTGTTTGTCAAACATCTGCGTCTGCCAAGTATTTTCAGAATCCAAATGGCGTCTCCTTTATCTGCAGCCGCTTCATAAAACACACGATTAGATTTGTCTTTTTGATTCAGGGGCGAAATGAAACGGGGGTGAAAATGGTACAGTAATAACCCTGAAAGGAAATCATCATTAACATTGTAGCTATTTTGGAAAATGACTATTACAAAATGATGCTTTTGTTTTGCTGCCTCCCAGCAAATGCACAACTATAAACAGAGTGTGAATACTCGGTAGTTGCTCAAGGCCGCAGCAGCTGAGCCACTAATGTTTTCTTTCGTGGGGGTTTGTGTGGTTGTTGGGTGTGTTCATCACAAATAACATTATGCATTTGCTAGGAAAGAAACAGAAATAGTTCCAAGTGATTGCACAGCTTTTATAAATTACTAGTTTTATTCAGAAGCAAAAAGTCTTTTTTACTGTCATTATTACAACATATTGTTTATGTTATTTATCTGTGTGCAGGAAACTAAAGACAAACTGAGAGAAACCACTTCCAAATTGACCCAGGCCAAAGAAGAGACTGAACAGATCCGCAAGAACTGCCAGGACATGATCAGAACATACCAGGTCTGTGGTATTTATCACATGGGAGCATTAGTTTGCTCATGATCAATAATGTGAGCAAATATGAAATACCTGTTCATGTGTGAGAAACATCTTGTCTTTGTTTGTTGGATGTACTGGAGCTGGAAAATGTATATTTATTTTGGCAGTTTAACACTTGTGTGCTTAGCAAAATCTGAGAGTGCAGTCACTGAGCCAACTCACTGAAGATTTGAAGCGATTCGTCAAAGAAGGAAGTAGTCAAATCTGATTGGACAGTGAGAAATGCATCACATACTCCTGCCGTCACATACATGGACTGAGTGATTCTGTTTCCATGTCATTACTTTTCATTTCTGCATTTGTTATATAAACTTTGTAATTAGATGAGCAAAAAATCAACTTGAATGATTTAGTTTTATTCGAATGGCAGTTTTCATTTAGTCCTTGTGATGGTAGCAGAGAGCCGTTTAATATTTCTCTCCGTTTGAAAAGATTATTTGAGCCATTGAACTCGATCACAGTGACAGCAGATTTACACAGTAATACTGCATTTATTTAGTTATAATGTCCATTGCCACTAATATTCGTATTCACACCATTCTTGCACTTGAACACAGTTAATCATAGATCCCAATTTTCAGCATTATTATTTACACCCTGTTGCTGTATATATATATTATAGTATGATATGCATATTTTGCATGAGTAATATATGACTAAAAAAGGTGTCGTTTTCCTGTCTATTCCCAATTATCAGCCATTTCTTATTGATTTACTCTAAGCCCAATAAAGTTGCATGTTAGATTTTTCATTTCAACTTCTTTTTTTGTGTGCTTTGGATATGCTGAGCCGTTCTTATGTTGTTATATCAGCGTTCACTTCTATTCTCTCTGTCACTCTTGATTGTTGTCTTGTTTTTTAATCTTTTGACCCCCCCCCCATCTCCTCCAGGAATCAGAGGAAATCAAGTCCAACGAGCTGGATGCTAAACTGAGGGAGACCAAAGTCGAGCTGGAGAGACACAAGCAGGAACAAACAAGCCAATTAGAGGTGCTAACCACTGTGCACACACACAAACACTTTCAAACACACACCTATATGTATACACAAGTACTCATTAGTGTGTACATTAGCTTAAGTAGGCACTTTCAGTCCTGGACCAAAGGTGAAGCCTTACCATAAACATTAGTTGTTTATATGCTTGCATACGTGTTGATTAACTATGTTCCTATTTGGGTCTTGGTGACGATTCACCAAAAAATACATAACAAACATTTATACAGATTTCCAACTAATTCAAAATTGCATAAACCTTCTGTTCCGCCAGGCCATTATTCAGCTCTTTATTGATGGTTTTGATGCCAGCTATTCTAGTAAAAGGTTTATTTTCAGCTGTTTTCATCACTACGAGAGGTGTAATTACCTTAAATAAGAATGAGTAACCAACTGGCACATGGGCTCTACAGGCTGACACGCATGCACTGACATGGACTGAATCCAAACACAATGGCCTGTTTTTCTCTCTGCCTCTTTCTGAGGGGAAATGCTCCTTAAAAATAAATGGCCTAGAAATAATCAATATAGCTGTGGGTTACTACAACAACAACCCAGAAGACATCTCACATGTCTTTCCATCATGCCACACTCTGGTTTGTTTACTCAGGGTGTTTACAAGACCTTCAATTTAAATCCACAAATATCACGCCTCAGTAACTGTTTTGTTTCCCCTTCAGTTTGCTTTCACCCCTGTTTTTTTCATTCCATTTGTTCATTTGCAGATTACAATGATGAACACTGAGGTGATATATACAGTATATTGTAGGCCTATATTGTGTGTCAATTATTTTTCGAAAAGATTTCGTAATGTAGCACTTCAGTTTAGGCAGGTAGCGCTTCCCTGCTGATGAAAAAATAGATCTAAATCTGTGCCTATTTGAGTATATGCTATAGTATATGTAGTATGATGCAACTTAGTCATAAATAATGGAAAACAAAGCAGTTTGGTGTCCATAACGCTGTGGGTGTAACGTTAAAAAAGGATGGGCATGATGAATGGAGGGAATAGACGGTACATTTGCCTGCTTCTCCATTAGTGGCATGTTGTCTTGGATACCACAGGCCACTAATTGCTTCTTGGAAAAGTTGACTAGCAGTCGTATCATTAATGGCTTTGTTCCAAAGATGAGACAAGACATTATTAAGCTTTTGCATGTGTAATGGTGGCATAAACAAAATAATGTTAATGAATGTCACAGTAGGATTTCCAGGAAGTGCATCTTCATTGAAAAGATGCTGCAGGATTTTTTTTCCCAGAAAGCAATTTGTTACATAAGTCTGAATGAGGGTTAATGTTAGTGTCAAACAATAACTTAATTGGTCCTTTGTAAATTCTGATTGTGATCAATTGGATGAAACACAGATAAGAAACCTTTCTAAAAATGTGATTCAGGGGCCTAGAAACTGAAATTATTTTGAAAGTAGAAAGTTTATAAATGGATAATCTCATATCTAATGTATCTGGCAGGTGCATCGAGTGAAGGCCAAAGAGCTGGATGACCTGAAAAGGAGCTACAAAGAGGGCATGGATGAACTCGTTACTCTACGAACCAAGGTTTGTCATATAAATACGCACTTGAACATGTGTGTGTGCACATGTCACCAGCAGGACTTCACGTTAATTAAGGGTGTGTGTGTGTGTTGTTCTGTAGTTAAAGTGTCTAGAGGACGAGCGACCACGCTGGGAGGACGAGCTGAGCAAGTACAGGGAGATCATCAACCGGCAGAAAGCTGAGATCGGACGCCAGAGAGACAAGCTGGAGGAGATCACTGCGCTTGAGGAGCAGCATCAATGGTACATACATACATACAAACATACATACATACATACATACACACACACAGTGATCATGCAGGGACAGAACTTTAAATGCCAGGCATAATTGGTTTGATAGAACAGTGTAATATATATTTCTACTGCAGGATTCAAAGGTGGGACAGATATAGCACACTGGGCAGAGAGGGACTCTGGCCCCTCTGTGGCTCTGCAGGCTGTATGCAGATGACTTTAGAAACTAGAAATTAAAATGCTGCATTCTGTGTGAGCCATAAGTAGGTGGCGCCAACCCAGATAGATTTATGCAAAAGCTTCTCTGCTTTCTTTCTGGCTGTCATTCTGAGCAGCATGACGTTCCTTCACCACTCGCACCAACAACTGTAATTTGTTGGCAGGCAGAAAATAATTTGATTCCACCAGTTCTTTGCTCTGTAGAAAACTTCACTACCAGTGGAGATTGTGACCTTTATCCTGACTCGCTGGCTGTGGTCGAATAGTCTTTTTTAGCTTGAAGTATCAAGGCAGCCGTGATAAGAGCTGTTTGAATGCCCTAAATGCTATGCAAGGCATCTGCAATGCTTCCTTTCTTATCTCCTATAGCATAGGGTACACTGGACCATCCTTTTTGAAGGAACAGAAGATAATGCGATCCCACAATTCCTTGAGGCAGTAACATTAAACCACACGGCAGACGCATATGATAAAATCCTCTGGTACATAGTTACATGGCCTACTGTAAGTGCAGTCTGCTTAGCCCTCGTGGTAGTCTTTTTAATTCTCCATCCCATCTTGACCTCATACCGTTTTTCATTGAGGTCAGGGTTAAGGTTAGTTATTTTGAAAATCAAACGGTAAGTGGTCATTTCAGATATTATGTGTCTTCAGTGGTCCATTACAAATGACTTATTTGAATGAAATAATGGATTACCAATTGAAAGAGTGAACTATTACTGGTATGAAAGTGGTGGTCTAATGGATAGTGAGGTGGGGTGAAGATCGGAAGGTTGTGAGTTCAAATCCCGCCAGGAACACCACCACTAGTGTGCCCTTGAGTAAGGCACATAGCCCTTAGTTACTCCGGGGAGAATGTCCCTGTAATCGGTCATTGTAAGTCGCTTTGGATAAAAGCGTCAGCTAAATGAAATGTACTGTAATGTATGAATCATGTCACTCACGTAATACATTTTTGCATAAACAATATTTCTAAGTCTATTTTCTGTTCTTTATAAAGCAAAATTGCCTGTTTGTCATACAGTGGTCATGTATACTTGTCTCCCTGACAGTACCTATTTCACACACACAAAATAATCAAAGTTCATTATGAATCCATTTAATATGAGCCAATAATTATTTCGTCCCGCAGTGATAAACAGGAGGTCACGTCTCTTCGTGAGGAAGTGGACAGCCTGAGCACCCAGATGGCCGACCTCCAGCGGGACGTGGAGGGCAGCAGGGAGCGCGAGGCTGAGCTGCTGGGCTTCACGGAGAAGCTGAGCAGTAAGAACGCCCAGCTGCAGTCGGAGAGCAACTCTCTGCAGTCTCAGCTGGACCAGCTCAGCTGCAGCTTCGCCGAGCTGCAAGCCAAGCTGGAGGAGACCAACCGGCTGCTGGACGACAAGGTGAGGGAACTCTGGACAGAGGAGTGAGATGTAGGAGTGGTACAGGACAGATGAGTGTTCTGGCCTGGATACAATTTCCTTGGACAGTGGGGTTTTAGACAATCAGAAGAACATATTGAAGCAGTTTCTACTTTTTTTTTTTTACTAGTTTTTATTTATTGATAAGGTTTGTCCATACATGTCCTTTGCTCAAAACACAAAACATATTTCTTCTTAGTTGATGTTAAACTAACAAAGAAAAATTTCATATTGTATGTCTTTTTAATCTAAAAGTAGTTTTATTTTTTTATTTTACCTGCATTTTAAAAATAAATTCTTTAAAAAATAAAACGGGTAAATAAAAAGGAACAATAAGAACATATAGCCAACATAATTAAACAAGTATTATTTAAAATAAACAGCCAAAATAATTATAAAAGTGGTAAGTTTAAAATAATTTGGCATGTATCATAATAAGGTACATTTCATTAAAAAGTGAAAAGACCAACACATTTATATTTGTACAAAAGTGAATTGCAAATTTCTAAAGGGTTTAGGATTTGTCCTCATAATGTCATCATAATGTCATCAAAGCTTTTCTCCTTGCTTCATGACATAGTAAAACAAACTCCTAGATAGGCTTGGCACAGATATAAATACATAGACGATACAGGTATTTTTTTCTATTCAAACACAGGTTGCGAAACTAAATTGTTTTCGGGACAAGCAGCTGTCGTGGAGTTATCTAGCCACTCTATCACGGCTGCATCATTAGTCTAACCCCCCCCCCTGTCTCCATTTCCCTTGCAGTCTCGACAGCTGAAGCAGGAGGGGTCTCTGAGGCAGCAGGAGGTGCAGGGCCTGCAGGAGGAGCGGGCGGCGCTGCAGACGGAGGCGGACCAACTCAAAACCAGAGTGGAAGAGCTGAGGGACGAGTTGGTGACTCAGAAAAGGAAACAAGCCGCCAGCATCAAAGACCTGACGAAACAGCTAACACAAGGTTAGGAAACGGGCTTACAGTATATTTCTGTAGCTCATCACGGTACAGTGCCCAACTTAATGTAACTGTTTCATCAGCAGTTAAAGAGATTACGCCTAATGAGAGCCATGTAGCTCAGTGTGATGCTACTGTACAATCATGAAGCAGTGTCTCAGCTTGTTCCATAGCTTAAAGACAGACGTCTGATTACTAAATTCCTATATCCAGTTAAAAACGACCTATATATAAAGATTGTATTGTGAAAATGTGGTTGAAATTTGATAAGAAAACTTCTAGCAGACAACCACAACACTGATGGTTGAAGGGGAAAAGAAATACTATAAATAAAAGTATTTTGTTCTCCCCTTTTTATTTTCTAGAATTACAGTAAATTAGATGATTTAAATTCCAAGGTATCAAAAGTGTTGTATTAAGTGTTGCCACTGCGTCATGTATCTAAAACCATATCGGAAAATGTCATGAGTGAAAAATATAGACTTCCTTCCCATCTAATTTGACTTCACTGTGATATTTATCTTTTTATTATGGAATGACCGGACTAAGAGGCTATCTGTCCTCTGGATTTTAAGAGTAGAAAGTGCACGGTGATTAGAAACAAGAGAGATGGGTGTGCACTGTTAAAAGAGAGATAATGTTCTTCCCTCATGCTATGGTTATACTTAATACACTGAGTCGGCTCCCAAAACATGGTTCTCTCTACCACCTTTCAGTTGTCAGCTGGGACTGATTTGTATTAGAAGAGCCAGTGTTCATTCATCAGTGTTGCTGTTACAGCTTCCCACTGTCATTTTCAGCCGCAGTTTATGCATGGCAGGTTTGCTGAGTGGGCACTTTTCTTTAAAAGCAGCCTGCATCACCTTTATTCAGGTGGACACCTTCACAGAGGAAAAGTTCAGTCAAGCAATGAAGCTTAGCTTTGACTTTCAAACTGCCTTTTGAGGGCTTCTTGTTTCATATAGTTAAGAGTTCCTTTTTGCATAGATGAGACTAACACCTACGTCACTTCCGGGCGAAAATTATGGCCCCGCCCACTTTTGGGGGAAAACAACGCTGTCGTTTGAATGGCGGTCAATACAAATTCTGAAGTTTTTGCCAATCCGATCAGACATTTTTGAAAACCGTGTATCTTTGGATCTTCAAAGAGCCAGATTACGATGGCCAGTCAGGCAAACAATTACATTAAATCATTGGAAATCAACGATCGGGCTCGATATATGGTTACATTTAAAATCAGTAGACCAGGCTGTAATTTCGCCAGCTGTTACTCTCATGAGTGAGGCAGAAAATAATTGTTTTATCATGCCAAAAAGCTGCGGTATCGTTTATTGCACCTCAAACATTAAAACAAATCTAGAGTTACATTTTTTCTGTACTTCCTCTAAGAAGAAAGGATGGTAAAAGAAGAGCTCTGTGGCTTCAGGCTTGATCGGCGTTCAAATGACAGCGTTGTTTCCCCCAAAAGTGGGCAGCAAAGTGACGTAGATGTTACTCATCTATGGCTATAGTACATTTGTTCAAGTCATAATCCCTGGAAGTGTTGTCTGTTACTTTGAGGATAATGTTTATCAACAGAAAAAAAGCTTCTGATTTCAACAGTTTTCAAAATCAATTATTTTTAAAAGTTATTTATAAAGAGGAACTATCAAATGTTGTCCAGTAATAACCCATTTTTAATGCAAATATTTGCTTGCTTTTCTTTTGTTGACATGATTGAATTACATTTCCTCACTGCATTATGTTTTAGTTAATAACTACTCTAATGTTCAGCAGTCAGCAATACCAACAATATATTTGTTGTGAAAGCATGTATCTTAACATTCAGATTGTTTATCATAGAGACTCTCAGTTACTTACTTTTTCTTCTTCTTCTCCAGCTCGTAAGAGATTGGAGCATGTTGAGAACGGAGGCTGTGACCGGGATGCCAGCAGTATGGGCAGTCGCTCAAGTTCCTCAGGTACTGCTCCTGGATTTGGTTAGTATTTAACACATACAGAAGTAATACCATAGAAGAATTTAAATTTTACAAATATTTGTCCTATAGTTGTGTAATTTTTTTCTGGTGGCATAAAAACCCCTCCAAAGAAAATATAGTTTATTTAAAGGGGACCCATCATGCAAAATGCACTTTTTTATGTATTGTATACATAAATATGTGTCCCCCGGTGTGTCGGGTAGAAAATAAAACCCTCTCTCTTTTCCTCCGTACGCAAATCTCTAAAAACGGGGCTACAACGGAGCTGATCCAGATTTGCGTCCGATATGATGTAATATCGGAAATGTGGGCTGGCTTTACACCCACGGCCCTATCAGAAACGTTGCTATCAGAAACAATGCCCGACTGTTTTGGACGTAATATGGTCGGTGCATGTTGACATTAGCATCGCTAACACTCAGAGCTAACCTGTACTGCACAGAGCATGTGTGTGAAGAAGCAGGAAATAAAAAGGAACTCACCTTGTGGTATAACCGGCAAGAGAGAAAGGCTTTGAGCTCCATACTGTTTCAGAAATAATCCTTGATAATGATATGGCGTTTCATCACCGCAGTATCTGCCGCTAGAATCTCCTGCATGAGCTCAGCCCCCTCCTTTTTTTCCATAAATTTCTTTTTTTTTGTAAAGCTTTATACCCAAAATCAGCACTTTTGAAACAGGAAGTGAAATAGAGGGATATGAGGCATGGCTAGAATGGAGGATCTGTTTGGTATTTTGAGCAAAACGCTTCAAAGACATGTTTTTTATATTTTTTTATATATCTGAGACCTATGCTATTGCCTAAAAATAGCATGATAGGTGCACTTTAACACAATTAAATCAAAGTGAAAATGCAATTTTTAAAGGTAGTAACAAATTAGCCAACAGCTAGTCGACACATGACCAAAGACACAACGATAAACAATGTTTTCTAAGTTGATCTCGATCTCCATTCCTCAGGCTCTTTGAATACACGACATGGGGGGGGCGGTGGTGTTGAAGAGCGGTCCCCAGACAGCCAGGCGGTCCCTTCAGTGGTGGTGGTGGACAACTACCCAGAGGTGGACAAGACCGTGCTTGTGGAGCGCATTGTCCGTCTGCAAAAGGCCCTCGCTCGAAAGCAGGAGAAAATCGAGTTCATGGAGGATCACATCAAGCAACTGGTGGAGGAGATTCGCAGAAAGACCAAGTGAGTGGAGGAAACAGAGCTGAAACTGCTATTTGTCAGTATTTGCTGCAACAATGGTTGGTAGTATATTCAAACTATACTGATGGAGGTTAGTTGTAGACGCAGTGTTTCAGACCATAAAGCTGGTTTTAATGGAACAGTAGTAGTGCAGTAATAAAACAGTTTTGACTGCAAGGTTGTTAACATGGCTTGTTTTAATAGATGCATTAAAAACAAGCATTGAATTATACAGGAAAAGTCAGAGGAGCATAAAAAGTTTCTCACTAAAGAGGTAGAATCAGGTCTAGGACGAGTCGTTGAGGTCACATACCAAATACTCTGTGTACTTGTACTCTGAAACATCCTGTGGAAACTTGTTTGGCCATTTCATGTGAAACCTGCATTGGAGAAAAGAAGCAAATACTCATGTAATAGTGATTTTCAGTGTGACAGGAGTAGGAGCAGTTTATTGCAGCTGTGTTGAAGGGCAACAAAGTAAAACGACTTACTTACTTAATAATTACACATGTTAAAAACCTCTTAGAATTTAATTTGAATGCACATGGATACACTGAGCAAACTACACTGCTGCATTGACAGGATAATTGGGAAACATTACATTTAATATTTCATTTTTATACATATTTATTATATATGACCAAACAAAGCTCAACCTTGACAAATATTTGAGCACATCACTCCTCGCTCCAAAGTGCACTGCTTCACCTTGAAAACAGCATAGTGCATAAACAAGCACTTTATGGCCCCCTACCTCCCTGTGTGTGTCACGTCTTTAACTCACGCAGCACACTCCGCGACAAACCTCCTTCAAAACTATTTATAGTCGAGCTGATCAAGAGGGGAAAATGCATTGGTGTGGCTCCTTAATGATGGCTCATCCATATTCATGGCCATCACCTAAACTAAAGAGACAGTGTGAAGGACGCTAGAGCTATCTTAATCACATCGGTACTTTATGTATAGGTTAAGCCTTGAAGTGGATTGGGATTAAATGTGGAGTGGGCATGATTTGAAACTCTCATGGGTAGAACCACACAGAGTAAACATGGGAACAGTTTTCTCTAGTGAGTAACATGTTATTCAAACAATCATTAGTCTCTTGTTTCCTGATTACAATTAAATCCCTGCTTGATTCTACTTGGATCACTTCTCATATCTTTCTCAGCTCTACACTTGTATTGAATCCATTAGCCTCAACCTACATTCATGAGTTAAAATTGAGGGCGAATCCCACGGTTGTTGAGCTAAATTTAGCTCTGTAAAATCTCGGCTAAGTGGTGGTGCGGGGGGGGGGGGGGGGGTTTCACTGCCTAGAATGTGGATGTGAATTTGTCCTTTTTGCCTTTCTGTCCCTATCCCTTCAGGACAGCCTGGTGAACTCTGATGAGATAACGGTGTCTTTGTTCATCACCTGCTTCACGCTCACAGAGTGGTGGAAGCTTAGTGGGTCTCTGAGAAAGGACAGTCAGTGGAAGGAAAGCTGATGTTTGATTTAGTTTGTTGTTTGATCACAGCAGTGTGTTTGCTACTTTAAGCTCATTTACGATCAATGAATGTCACTCTTGACTATGAATGTGCACCCACAATTAAAAAAATAGAGTTTTGAAGTTGGGAGCTTGTATCAGAATTTAGAAACGTCCAATCAGAGAGCTTCAAGAGCTTTTAAAAATGTGGCGTTGTTCATTCTATGGTATCTTTTTCTATCCGTTTTGCATTTATTCGGCCCTGCAACGTGAAAGTGTTTTAAATCTCCTGAGCCTTTGTTTGTTTATTTTTGAGCACACCTGAATGGCCTCTTCTTAAAGTCAAGGGAGCAAAGGCTCATGGGTATTGCAGTATTTAGAGTCATCAGTCATGCCAAACAAATGGAAAGAACATCATTTATTATGAAGTTGAACTACTGTAGGTAAAACCATTGCATTATCTGCGTGACTTTGCTACATGATTATTTTTAGATGCGTTTTGCTTCATTCAGCCATACATTGTATTTCCCCAGCTGCTAGGAAGTGAAACACGGGTCATTGGCTGCATACAGTATATGTGATTTGTAGTAAATGAGCTAAAGCATGCAGAAACAGATGCATCATCCTTCAAGGGTAATGATGTCTGTCCTTCAATACCCACACCTGCTTATGCTGAACATTAAGTCAGAATGGGCCTGTTATGTGACTTGAATGAAGCTGATACAAACCCGAGGAGAACGGCCGTCTGTTCACTACATGCAGATGGATACTTATCTAGGGAGCAACCCATTGTCTCTGTTAGTTGTAATCAATGCTCAGCACAATGAGCTCCATTGAGGGTTATTAAGGATGCTGAATGTGTTTAAAATATATTAGAACGGAGCCTTTCAAGGTGATCTGGGATCTTTGTCCTGCAGTTACTTCATAATTAATTTCAGTTGATATATAAGCCAGAGTGTAGTATTTGTGTGTTAATAAAGGAAGATCCATTTAGATTTGATCTCAAGTATTTACATTTATCAAAAATAGATGGTTGCAGCCTTTAACATAAAGCTGGTATTTCCCGACTTAATTCATGGTATTAGTTGTTCTAAAGATAAAACATGTAAAAAACTAAAGCCATATCTTTCTTTTTTTGCATCTTGTGCTGCCATTTTTTGGGCACAAACTTAAGAGGGGGGACTTTCACTGTAGTGCGCTCCAATATGTCATATTCGAGAGCTGTACTGCACTCAGAATTGCCACCTTCACTTCCTGCATGCTTGACTTGCCGCCTTCATTGCTTAGTTTCTGCTGGGGAAAAAAAGAACATACTAACAAACCCCAACAGAAGTCATTGTCTTGCTCACACCCTGCCTGCCGCCGGCCTCTGCATGCCGTTCAGCGCACCATGTGGCCACATCTTTAATTTCTGTCACTTTTTTTTGTTTTTACTAAAACACTGTCGTGATGGAACTGGGGTCCAAATATGGACCCTCGCAAGTCTAGTCAGAGGTAAGTCCCCTTTAATGTCTGTGCAAGCCCAGCTGTTGTGTGTGTTTGTGGATGGGAAATCTGTGATGGTGGCTTTTTCTGTAGTGCTTCCATAGCTACTGTTTCATTTCGATTTTTTGCATGGCAGATTTTCTTGGTTTGATTATACATAGACTGTAACAAACAGTTTGAAGTCTACAGTAGGTCATGCATAAATATCAGGTTAACAATATTAACGACTTTGAATACCAAGGAAGAAAATAGATTAATTAATTGTTATATTAAAGGATGAAACTGATTTTCTTTTTCAGCAACACAGAGAAAGTCAGAGTTAACACTGTAATTGTATCCACACTATTTCAGATTAGTCTTGTGGTTTATATAAAGTAGTCTGTGCAACGGAACTCAGCAGTTTTATCTTCTTATACTACAATTCTACTCATGCATGCTATATTCAAAAATATATTAAACTCATATCCCTGGCTGGCATGTTTTCAACCATTCAAATATCTCTATCACAACATGTTTCCTTAAATAGAACACTTACACTTGAAAACTATAATTAAACTGTAAGCTCTTCAATGAATGCCTATTGCATGTAAAATATTGTAGCTTAACATTGAAAGAGAAAAATGTAGTCCACAAACTGCTTGCCATTCATTTGTATTTGTTGTATTTCTGACTAATTAGTAGTAGTAGTAGTTGCCGTAGTAGAAATGGTTGTAGTAGTACATACTGTATGTATTCACCTAAATGGATTGACATTCCTTCCTGAGAATACTTTTATGAGCTCTATGATGGAAATTGCTGAGTGGAAATCTAATTGCTAATCTGACTCACGGTCAGGACCCTCTGCTCACCCCACAGTTACCCGCCTTTTTAAGAAGCCTCTCTCGTGCACGTCCTGAATCTGAACTAAACAACGTCGGTATGAAGCTGAGTATTGTTGATGTTTCAGGTCGGTGCTTCAGGTGAACAGCTGTGTCGAGAGCTGGTTTTAAAATATTGATTAATGCTCCATCTCCTGAGGTTTACCGGCAGATGTTGACCTTTTCTGTCGGGCAGCACCTAACCCGCTTCACCAGCCCACGCTCCAGGAGAAAATGAAGAACCCAGTTGCCATTGCAAAAGCTTTTGAGTTCCAAACTTGTACGCATTTCATTTCTCTTTGATGCCTGGAGGGAGTCTAGCGCGAGCATTCTCATGGAGAAATGTTCTGGATGAGCTCCGAACACTCATTTCCTTAACCATGTCCTTTATCTTGAATATTGCCTTTTATTATTCTCTTTTCTCTGGGGTGGCATATTAACAAAAATATGATAATGACGCACGCGGTAATGAATTCCAGTCACAATGGCAATCTCACACAATCTCTTTGGGTCTGTTTTCGTGTTAATGGAAACACACTTGTTCGTCAGTGTTCTCTCTGGGAAAATAGGACAACAGGAAGTTTGGCGCTATTACGCTAATGAATTTCCCTCTCTGACACAAACATAGCTTAACCTCGACGCTGTTTTGTTATTCAGATGAAAATGAATTATCTCACTTTCACACACACACTCGGTTGATTAATTGAATCCTGGCAGCCCATTCCAAAGCTGTCTTTCATTACCTTTCCTCCTCTGACTGGCAGAAAAATCATCTTTTGAACTATGACTGAATGTGTCCTGTGTGCACAAGTTCAACAAGCCATCCCACTGGAATTACTATTCTAGAAACGTCCACTCCTGAAAATGGTTTTTATTCCTCTGAAGGAGCTCTCCATGCTCCTACCTATAAATCCTACTTTTTCAATTTTCTTTGCTCCACAGCTGACTCACTCTTTGCCTCTCCTTTATGAAGCATGCTGTTTGACTCATGTCCTCCTTTTCCTCCCAATAGAATAATCCAGAGCTATGTGCTGAGAGAGGAGTCGGGGGCCCTCTCATCAGAGGCGTCGGACATTAACAAGGCTAACGTGAGTCGGCGGGGGGGCATCATGGCGTCTCTTTACACCTCCCACCCGGCGGACAGCGGGCTGACCCTGGATCTGTCGCTAGAGATCAACAGGAAGCTGCAGGCTGTGTTGGAGGACACACTGCTGAAGAACATTACTCTGAAGGTAAGCAGGCATCATAGATAAGTGTAGTGAGCTTTGGATGTAGAATTCAACGCGGTGGTATTATTAATGATGTGTAGTTTGCAGTGCGTGATTAATTATACGAGCTTAGATGACCTCAGAGGGTAATTAATTAGCTGTCATTGTCATGCGCCACTTTGACTTTTTAAGTGTCTCTGTCTACTTTCAAAAATCATGTTAATGATGAAAATATAAAAAGGTTTTTCATTGGGATTATGTCAGGTTGAATGTAACATAGATTAGACACACAACCACATGTACTAAAGTACTTCATTTTGTATTCATATAACTATTATTCAAAAATGTATTTGATTAGCAGTTTATTTGCTCTTATTGAGTAGTCATGTTTTGGTTTATCATGCTTTTGTAAAGGTTTTTATAATATTATTCAGGCCAAATATATTTCCCTTTTTTATGAAGACAGCATGTTAATGAACAGATCAGTATAGGAGAAATAATGTAAGATAGCAAAAATGCTAATTTACAATCCAAGTCTCTTGATAGGTTACAAAAGTAGTACATTCAGAGTGGCTATATACAGATACTACATTTAATACACCTTTTGTGTGTGTTTTCATGCATTTATCTAATCAAAGCATTTATATTTTTACTTTATTTTGGCATTTAGAGGTTTGGAATTTGTCATCCAGAAAATGAAGCTCATTTCCTTTAACACATCAAACCCACAGCAGCCTGTGAGCCTGCAGGATGCCTGTACTGTAGCACAGTATGGACTGCTCATGCAGAATACTGATGGGCAGCCTTCTTTAGTTTCTTAGGCTCTGCGCTGTAATTATGACACTAGGGCATCACAGCCAACTAGACACATCCAGAAGCACGAGCTGTTCCTGGGTTACTTTCAAAAAATGTCCATCCCCTTGCTTCCACTGGTTAAAAGAAAGAATTTCACCACTTTATACATTAACTACAATAAATTCATGCAAATTAGTTTGAAATATGTATTTGATGTTTATTTTGGCTACATAAGGCATGAAAAAAATTTAAGTTTATGAAAGTGGACTAGGTTATTAAAATTACACAGAAATAAAAACGCATATAGCAGAAATAAGTTATAAATAAGATGTTTTTCCGATTCTACTTAAACAACAACACTACAGGGATGGTAAAAAAAACACTACTATCAATATGATAGTTTAAAGGTGGATACATGGGGGAGTTTAATCAAAGCACAGTGGACATCGAGCCAGCTGCTACTTTCTATCCATTGAGGTTGTCTCACATTTGGCTCGTATATTCCAAACCTTTTTATGGCGCGTTTCCACTGCAGGCCTCGCTCGGCCTCGCTCGGTTTGGTTAGGCCTTATTAGGCCCGTCTCACTTTAATGCTGCGCTTCCATTACAGTTTAGGAACTAGGGCAGTTACTATAGTAACGCAGTGTAGGCGGAGCCGTGACGTCATCTTCAATGAGAGCCCCAGAAAAACAACACAGCCGTTAGCTCTTAGCACTCAGAGCTCACAGCTCTTCATATCTGTTCAGAAACTAGACAAACGTTAAACAAGTACAAACCACAGACTGTCTGTGTCATGGAGAATACAGTCGCTGGTTTATTTATGTCTGTATAGGCCGTTGTTGTGAGTGTGGACGGTCGGAGCATATACAACGTTAGCTTAGCCAAGCTACATTTAGAAAACACGCATTTTAAAAGGGGTTTTCGCCGGCCGTCTGTCTGCAGACTCAAAGCATTAATTCATGGTTTTTACTAACCGGTATCAGTATGTTGTTACTTCGGCATCATTTAGAAACGTGTATTACAATTAAATCACGGTCAAATATGTTCATCTTGTTGTAGTTGTAGCCCGCTTGCCAGCGATTCTCTCTCTAGTTTAGCATACTCAGCCCGACTCAGCCTGGTTGTTCCTGGCCCTAGAACCACGATTTAGGCGGGCCAGAAAAAAGGTGAAAAAGTAGCCCCGGGCCAAAACTAGGCCAAGTGGAAACGCAACCAAAAACGGGCCCCGCACGGCTCGGCACGCTTAAAGCGAGCTACCCGCTGCAGTGGAAACGCGCCATTAGAGAGATATTGAAACTGGTCTAATAAAAGACGTGTTCCTCCTTCTTTCTACTTCATGTGCTTCATGAAGTGGATTCAAGCCTATATTCACAGCATCCATTCAGCGCCTGTGTATGTAAGCTTTGTCCGTGTCCTACGGGTCTTTTTTATTAATTTAATAGAATTTCAACTGGACAGATTTTCTGATGTGTAGGTGGGAAATGATGAATCCCTTCCACCTCTCAGTTTTTTAACAGCAGCCTGTCTGAAGAGGTGATGCGGCCAAATGACGTACCTATAAGAGATGTAGCGCCAGGGATCAACGCTCTGTTTTTATTTACATTACATTTAATTATTAAAATCACAAAGAACTTAAAGAATAAACCATGAAGTGCACAAATAGGGACTTATTTTGCTTGTATAAATTAGTCCTCATTGAAATATGCACATTTACCAGACATAGACTAGTCTTAATTTAATTATGTGTGTGGAAACGAATGAAGAAGATGTCACTTTTGTTATAAATTCTTAATGAAGTAAATATATACCGTCAAGAGTGCACGATGTTCTGCAAAACAACTGAACAATGTTCACAATTTCTAGATACTAGAACGTGTCAAACCTATCTTGATCCACATTAAATACAGTGCGCACAAACATTGAGATATGCACCTACATAGTCCCGCTTTCATTCGTAGTTACTGCCTCTCTTAGGTTCCTTTTTCACACTTTTGTTAGATGCTTTAAAAACAAATAAAGACAATAGATGTTAATTATAATGTGGGAGTATTTTCTTTTTCGGCAGCGACTTTTGTTTCTGTGGATGAAAGATGATTGGCAGTAAGCAGGAAGAAATGAACACTCAGCGTAGGCTTAATAATGAGACAATGAAACAAAACACTCTCAAAGCCCAATTAAAGCTTCACATCTAACGTGATGAGTCATTTGGCCATTTTCAAATCTGTGATAATTGTTTTTCATTATGTTTTTAAATATTGATTGCAGTTTCTAAAAGAAGTTGTGACAATATGTGCTATGTTTCGTTAGTTCCTACTCTTATTAGTAAAAAAGTAAACGTCATCCAGGCTTTTACATTTTTGTACCGACAATATATATTACTATATAAAGTAAGAAAGAGCAAAAATGCTGGACATGCTGTCACAGCACACCGGTTAGTCTCAGGAATCCCGAATTAAACGTTGTATTTAAGTCTGAAAGTCTTCATTTTCTTTAACAGGAGAATCTACAGACCCTAGGGTCCGAGATTGAGCGCCTCATAAAGCAGCAGAGAAACCCTGAGGACGCAGTAAGCAGGAAGTGACACTACCATGTCACAGGAAAGAGGAAAATAAGGGCCAAGGATGACTTATAGAACCTACCATTTTGAAGTGACAGCTATATCCTCACTCTCACATCACATGAAGGAGCAGATTGAATGTTGTAAGTGCCAGTATCACCTCAGGCTCTTTTTTCCGGAGACCCTGTTGAACTCTGTCCATTTGTCTGAACTTACTTGAACTGTCGTTATTCTATCCACATTGTAACACCTCGTCTGACACAACAAATCTTCCTCTGGCTAACGTCCCTCTCCCCCTGAGCCAAGATAAAAGTCCTCGGGCCAGTTGTTTCAAGCTGAAGATTCTTAATTGCCTTGTAAACAAGTTGATTGAAGTCCATCATCATGAATGTATAGCAAATTTGACATGGGAAGTAGTCAGAAAATGATTTGCCAATGAACTCATCCTATAAAAAGTATATTTATTCTTCATGTAAACTGAAACAAGATCCCCCAGCATGCCCTGCTCTCAGCTGCCAATAAGCCACATTTATTTTTGAAAAGCTGCTTGACGACACAGCACTCCAAAAGCAAAATGTGGGGAAAAAAAACAGATCAGCTGATGCTCGTTGGGGACCTTGAGTATTTTTCCTCAACTTCTGCTCTGCACAGCACTTACAAAATAGCTGGTGAAGCAAGGTGCCTCGCATCATCAGCACCACGGTGCGACACTGAAGAAAGCAGAGCGTGTCTTTGCCGTGTTTCATCAGCGTGGAAGAATCCTCAATCCTCAAGTATAATATCATGTTAAGGTTTAAATATAGAGCTGGTCTTGAGTTTGGCCATTTTGAATATGATTTTTAATTTATTTTAATTTCTGTTAAAATTAAGTTTTATTTGACTGATTATTTTCACCTAAAGTTTTCACATCTTTTAGATAACAAATACTTTGTATACGTTTGCCTCCTCTTCACAAATGGTCTACCAAATGGCAACAATTTATCTTTATCAGACACGAGCATCTAAATCTGATTTTTATTTGTTGTCCCAATGAGTATGTTCAAGTAATTCAATTCTAGAGGAATCCAAGGGAAGACATGAGATCTGTAGCTACAGAAATGCATCCAGGGACAAAGTGCAATGTTCCTTTCATTGATTTATATTTTATTTACTATTTTGTCTTTTTTTTCTGTTCTGAATGTGTTCCAGAATATTGTTTTAAATGTCTGTTTGTGACTGTGCTGGTTTAGAAATATCCAAATTGTGTGTGTCTGCGTGCGTTGCTGCATGTGTGCCTTTTTAACCTTGAGAGCTTGTGTGTGTACACCATGTGTGTACTGGCTTCAGCTGTAGGGGCTTTTAGGTTGACACAAGATTGACCATGAAGTTTGCTTTATTTATGGGAGGTAAACTTAATTTGCATTTAGACCAGAGTCGAACACACACATGCAGCTTCTGTCTCTTGTTCACAGCTGTTAGGAGAATCATCAAAACACACATACACACACACACACACACACACACACACTCGTAAACAGATCACTAGCTTGATTCGAAACTAGTAACGTTTTCAGGATTGTTGAAGCAGCTGTCACAGAACACAGGCCTCCATTTCTTTATTTGGCAGTTCAGAAACAGGCCTCTATTTGTCATGAATGATTGTTAATGTGTTCCTTTACCCTACATCCTGAGGCTATGTTGAAATAGCCCGCTACCTGAATAGAAATGATGTTTCCAGGATTGAGGTCATGTTACTGCGGTGGGTGCTTGCGTACCTCCACTGTTGTCTCATCCAAACTTATTTCCTTTTGGCGTGGGATCAGCATGTAAACATACTGACGGCACACCTTGATTCTACTTGATATTGATAATTAGTAACCTTTTTAAACTCCAAAAGGTTCAGTAAGGTTAAAGTGTTATCAATCTAAATTTCTGTTTCTATCGAGCCAGTTGATTATTTCATAATGAAACTAATCTGGATGTTCATGCATCTTAAAGCGAGCTGCTTGATGCTGAATCTGTGAGCATCTGTTTCTGGGACAGAAGTCAAATGCAACCTATGCAAAAAGAAACTTGCAAAGGATTTCCTAATTAACACTTCCTAATTCTCAGAGGCAATACATCTCCACTGTTTTGGTCGCAGCGTGTCACCTGTAAGAATCTTGCTGATCCTGGATTTTTACACATTTCCACAACCTTGAAACCTAGCCATGATGCAGCATTGTGTTAATGACAAGATCATGTTTCACAATATGGATATGAATAAATCGGTGTGTGTGAGTGTCAAAATGTGAGATTAAATGAGATGTTCGTCATTCTTCTGTTTTCCTCCTGTTGTGCAATGATTCCCCCTTCTTTGTTTTGTGGAATATTCAAACTGTGATCATAATATACATTTGTAAATATGTTATTCTGTAAAATTCTAACGAGATTGTTTTTAAAGATTCTGTTTGTATATATGGTGTTTCCAGGGAATAAAAGGAGACAAGTCTTGACTTTCTCTTGAATGTCCCGCAGTGTCTCATATTTCTTCTTTTTGCCTTTTACGCCAAGGTCAACACTAACATCTGTTTGGACATTTTTCACAGATATAACATCTCACACACTGGCATGCAGCCACTTCAAAAGCAGCAGTCTCAGCAGTGCTAGAGGTCACTCGCATATCTGCAACACTGTCAGTCAAACCAGGCAGCCTCTCTGATCATTTAAAAACTCCCAATATCCAAACGAAAACATGTCAAGGGTGAACCTTTCCTCCATAGGCTGTCATTTAACTGTGAAAGCATCCTTCTACACGTTTCCTAGCTAGTTGGGGAAATTTTACCTCAAAAACACAATACTTTTCCTCTTACCTGTAGTGCTATTTGCTCTCAAAAATAGTGAAACTATAGATGGCACTTGACTTGTCAGGTTCAAAGTGCAAATAAAAGAGTTGGAAAAACTCAACAGCAGCTTCTCTTTCCAGAAATCAGAACGGAGTTACTTGAGATAATCCACAGACCTACAGTATATGTGAGCAATTTCATGTAGGAACTATTTTCCTTTAACAAATCAACCAACCTCTATTCATGGACACCCTCTAGATATATCATTTTTGCTTTAAAATGCTAGTTCATATTTTTACACTTATTATTTTAGATAAAAAAAATGTGGTTTTGATGAACAATATCTTTAATCACCCTGTCAACCTGCATCTATGACTCTTTCCCACGCATGCACATGCCCAGACTTTGGAAACACCCACAAACAATCTGATAGCACCACCTGTCATATCATAATACATAATTTAGAAGGAAAATAAAACATGTGATCCCTCCGACATTCTCGTCACGTATGGGTACAATTTCCCATTTCCTCCGCAGGCATGCCGGCACACAGCAGTTCAAATATCCACTTTAAGCCGATGGTATCTGCTGGGGCTATTTTTAGCTCGCTGATAAAGGCTTCTCCTATCAGCATAGATGACCACCCTTGAATTCATAAAGCATTGCCTGTGTCCTTTAGATGCAGCAGCAAACATGACAGTAACTCTCAAAGTGCAGATGTACCAAGCCTGTCTCGCCCTTTTGAGTCTATTTTTGTTTACAATATTCCATCTCAACACAGGCACCGCTACAGCTGCAACATTAAGATAAAAACAGTTCACATATAAACATATAATGAGTCCAATTAACGCCCAATTATTGTCTTTTCATTTCAGCGTTTTGTGTACAGAAATAGACTTTTTTTAAATTGGGAATATTCATGTATCCATGTGGCCATCATTAGATTCCATTAGAAAAAAGCAGGCCTCTTACGTGTGGACCGTCTCAGTAATGCGTTGATTGTATGCCACTCTCCTGCTCTGCCTCTTCAGACGCTTCACTTCCACCTTGATGATTAAAATTGAGAGGTAATTTTCTCCAGCAGTGCTCTATTACATTAAGAAACTGAAATGCTGTCATGTTCATTCAGATTTCTAAGGTAGCAACTTGGCCTAGAGCAGTGGTTCTCAAAGTAGGGGGCGCAGAGGCATGCCAGGGGGGGCGCGAGAGACCAGGAGGAAAAATGGTTATAAAAAAAAAAAAAGATAAAAAAAATAACTAATCATAATTTGAAAATTATTGATACGAAAATAATATGATGCAGTTTATTAGACTATTACGTCTGGGTCTCTGTGTTGCATTAAAGCTCGACTCTGTGTGTGTGCAGAACGAGCCATTTTGTTTGCGCGAGCGAGAGTGAGAGCGCACCGGTAGGCTACTGGAGATCGTTGTTGTTAGCTTCTAGTGCTAGCGTCTAGCGAGCTACACTAACAGATATAAGGAGTTTTTTCAACAACAAAGTGGAGGAGAGTCCCCTCCTGTCAGACTGAGAGACTCAGTGAACTAAAGGACTCTCTCAGTGTTATCTCAGTGGGTCTAAAATGTTTTGGTCACCATTAATGTAAACAATTATTTCCGAGGCACACGTTTATATGATCATTATAGTTATATAAAAATAAAAGAATAAATGAAAAACAGGTATGAAATACTATATGACAGTAAAAAAAGAATAAAGTTTAAAAGGGTTATTTGTAAAATATCCTTAAAGAAAAGGTAAATCTGCAGGTCTGTTTCAAATGGGTGTTGAGAGAGGTATCCATAGATCTCTTCATTTTTCTCTCAAATTGCACCAGATTGATGCATTTAACTTCAATATTTAAAAATAAATCTTCCCGGGGGAGCTTGCCCCCAGACCCCCCTATGTGAGGTCCACACACCACCTGTAAAAATAGCACTTTACCCCAGCTTACACCTATATGCCGTGAGCTGATTATCGTGCCTTCATTGTAACAGTCGCGGGTACATTGTGTATTTGCGTGGGGATTGTTGCAGTAGAAAATTCCACTGTAGCGCCCGGTACATTAATGGGAATCCCTAAATGTTTGAGCACCCTCTATGAAACGTCAAGTTACCCCACAGCACCCCCAAAATAAATCTCTGGCGCCGCCACTGATCCTGACTATTTGTGTTGGGGGGGGCCCGACTTTTTTTTTTCTCCAAAGACAGAAAAAGTTTGAGAACCACTCGCCTAGAGAGTGATGAAGGCGTTTAATGCTACCACATAGAGATTTCACTGGTTATGAATACTAATTTAATACCAATATGTCTACATTGACATGACATAAGAAAACTATACAATCAGGGAAAAGATTGGCTTTTTCAATATAGTTATTCTTGAATGAGACAAACACCTTTTAATGGCATGCAGTTTGGAAGTGCTGACATTTCTCAAGGCAAGATTCACAATGAGGTTGGTACAAAGTTAACTGAAAACTCAGCAGTTGAAAAGAGCTTAACATTGATGCATCAGTAAAAATATTTTTTTCTGTGGAATGAACACTTTTTACCTAACTGTAAAGTGATAAAACGTTAAGTACATTGTGTATACATTTGCTCTATCTTATTGATAGGCCAGTATAAAGGTGCAGGGGATTTAAAGCAACCTGCACAGTGATGTTCTCCTGGTGTTTCACAGCAGACTTAGATGTGAGAGTAAAAAAAAAAAAACAATGTCAGTTGGTGGTCTTGCAAAAAGGGTCTTTTACCCTTTTTGGACTCAGTTGGGCCTCTCTGACGGCTTCGAACACTCTGTGAAGACACTCATCATGTGTGAGCAGGTCCCAGTCTTGAACCCAAATATTAATGTGAAAAAGGTGTTGTTAATTTAGCCAGGGCTGTAAAATGAAAGGCTTTGAAAAGGACTGTGGGCTGCAAAAAAAAGGAGAAAAGTGCAAACATCTGTGTCTCGAAATGCTTGCATGTGTGATGAAGGTGATTGGATCTCTGAAAGCTGGGTGAAAAGTAGATATAGACCCAGTGGTTGGAAGGGGACCCTTTAATGTTGTATTTTATCAGTGAGGTCATGCCAGTGATTTAAAAGAATATTGACATTTTTTAAAATATGTTTTCCTTGCTTGCTGAGTTATATAAGAACATCAACATCAGGCCATCAGGCCGATTAGCTGAACATAGCATTAGCAGCTAGCCTTGCTCTTTCCAAATGTAAACAATACAGGAAGTCACAAACCTATTTTATACAGATTAAGTTCACATGTCACCACCACACACACTTCCAAATCCCTTATGGGCTTTAGAGGTGCTGGAAGGCAGATTGTGTTTACTTTAAACAGAGCTAATCACTTGTTTCTGCTCTTTAAGCTAAACTAAGCCAAGATAACCTCAACACTAACATCTAACAACTATTTGCATTCTCAAAGATGAACACAAATGCTAAACATGACTGATGTCATTGGTCTCAATGGTTACGTGAGCCACAGTCAAAGCAAGCCAAAGGACAGCAGATGGAGAACTCTAAGCGCCAACTTCCCATGGGAATCCAAACAGATGGACACATGAAGCGTAGCACCTGCTTTTGGCACCACACATCGACAATCGCAGCATGATTAAGAGTGGAAGAAATCACAGGGGATTTAGCTGTACACATTATTATTACCCAATGGACGTTGAGTTTTATCAATATTTGGAATCAAAGGTGACTACCAGCTGCAGGGTATCCACAAGTCCATGCACCTCATTACATTCATAAATAAGATTTGAGATTTTCAAGCTATCAGATACATTTCTTTCAAAATTATCATTATAACAATTATTTTAACAATATTAAATCAATCGCTTAAGACTGTAATTAAATATATATATTTGTAGGCTACATATAATTTATGCAGCTACCGGTAACTACACACTTAAAATGTGTGTTAAAGGTGCACTTTTATGCTCCTATTGGATGGATTTTGCACATGAGTTTGGATCTGATAAGGTTGTAATCATGAGCAATCAGCATTTATTATTAATAATCTTCAGGTGCTGACATATCTCTGTGTTGCTGTTTTTTGTACATAGAATTTGTACACAGCAAATACTTTTTTAAGGGCTTTCCAATCCAACCAATGAGGCATAGTGTCTCAGCATCAGTATCCAACCCAGTCTCATGGCATTTCATGTTCACCAACACAATTTTTAATCTATTGATTCGTGTTCACCAACACGATTTTCCCCTTTTTTTCGTGTTGCACAGCACGATTTTAAAAGCAATGTATTTCTACTGGTAATGTGTTTCGTGCCTGCAGCACGTCTTTTTCGGGTCGTGGAAGACCGGAAGCTGTGTGGTTCATAAAAACATGTTCTTACTCAATATCAAGCCACAATTATTGCTTTTATTTTAAATCATATAATTTCGGACTTTTGTTGCGGTCTGTGAGGGAAATAAATGGGGCTCAGAGCCTCAGGATACTGAAATCTGTATTTTTTAAATCTTTTTTTCCTTCTAATTTGTTATTCTTTTCAAAATAACACACTGTTATTTACTCACCAATAACACACAATTATCTTTGCTTTTATTTATTGGTTTAATTCCATAATCTCGGGCTTTTTCGGCGTCCGTCAGGAACTGAATTTCAAAATAAAAATAACCGGAAACAGATGTAGGTCTCTAGCAATTTAGGATGGCCGAAGACACTACACTACCCAGCTATCGTTTAGGACTACAGTCCCCGTGATTAATCTTCAAGCTCTGGGATTGGATGTTGGAGTGGCAGTGTGCCAAGGTTACGCGAGAGTCAAAAGGCTGTTTGAAATGGAACGAAACCACGCCAGACTTTTCGAGAGGGGTCTGCCTGCAGACCTCCACTCTCAGGACAGTTCCGGTGCAGATCTCCACTCTCAGGACACCTCCACTCTCAGGACAGGAAGTGCACGCTAAGAATTCCAAAATAAAATCACCACTATCAGTACAGTGCCACTTTCCAAACTGGAAATGCACGCAAATACAAAATAAAATCGAATCGTGACACTTATTATATACATATATATATAGATAATAAGTGTCAGTACGATTTTATTTTGTATTTGCGTGCATTTCCTGTTCGGAAAGTGGTGCTGCGGCTGTACTGATAGCAGGGGCGGCGCCAGGGGGGAGCTAGGGGGTGCTGAATCACCCCCCAGGATTGCCAAAGCACCCCCTAAGCACCCCCAAGAAATATGTTTTTTTTATTTTTCGAAAATTATTATTATTATTTTTATTAAATTAGAAACATTATTGATTACATCAATGCAAATGTGAAACAAACACATTTTTGACCAAAAACATAAAGCCAACACAGGTGATATGATTAGGCCAATGGCCAGCACCCATTCGATTTTTGACCTACCTATAGGCTAAATTACTTTGACACTTGAGTGACTTCCTGTTAGCTAGAGCACCAAATTATTTGCTAACAGCAAAGTGAAAGATGGATCGATTTTTACTCCTTAAACGTCCACGTGTGGACACTCAATCAAAACCACCTGAAAGCGAGAGGGATTCTGCACATAATAGCCTAGCGTCTTGAGTAGCCTACAAGTAGCTTCTCTGGTCTCTGTGTTTCATTCAAGCTCTGCTCTGTGTGTGTGTGTGGCACGAGCCATTTTGTGTGCTTGCGCGAGCGAGAGAGAGAGAGCCTCGCGCACCGGTGGGTATCTACCGGAGATCGTTGTGGTTAGCATCTGGTGCTAGCTAGCCAAGCTAACGGATATAAGGAGCTTTTTCAACAACAAGGTGGAGGGAGAACTCTCTCCTGTCAGATGGAGAGTCTCAGATAACCTCAGCTCAGGTGAAGTAAAGGGCTCTCAGTGTTTAGATAGTTAACTTTAGTCTAGTTATCTCAGTGGGTCTTGTTTTAAAAGGGTGTGTGATTTGTAAAATATCTATAAAGAAATAGAAAATCTGTTTACAGTTCTGTGTCATATATAGATGTTGAGAGATGTATCCATAGAGCTCTTAATATTGCTCTCAAAGTGCACCAGATTGATGCTTTTAACTTCAATATTTTAAAAAATCTTCCCGGGGGAAACATGCCCCCGGACCCCACTAGAGGAGGTGAGGACCCCCCTAGAGGAGGTGAGGTCCACCCCCCACTTGTAAAAATAGCACTTTACCCCTGCTTACACCTATATGCCGTGAGCTGATTATCGAGCCTTCATTGTAACAGTCGCGGGTACATTGTGTGTGCGCGTGTGGGGAGTGTTGCAGTAGAAAATTCAACTGTAGCGCTGGTGCATTAATGGGAAACCCTTAATGTTTGAGCACCCTCTATGAAACGTCAAGCTACCCCACAGCACCCCCTAGAGAAAATCTCTGGCGCCGCCACTGACTGATAGTAACAACATACAAGGTGTCCGTATTTTTGTCCGTGTCTTGGTCACGCTTCATATCGACCGGCCCGGGAAGGAAGAGACACGCAGAGTGGGGGAAGTCCCCCACCCCAACGCAGCACACCCTCACGGCCATCAGAGCCGAACCCGCAGTTCGGAGGAACCGACCGCCAGAGCACCGGCACTAGGCCGGGCCGGCATGGAGGCCCTCCGACAGTGGGGCTGGACACAGGCCGTGGGGGGACACCCGAGACCGGCCAATGTCCCCGGTAGAAACCGCGTGAAATAGCCAAAAAAAATAATAATAATAATAATAATAAAGCCGGAGAAAAGTCAAAAAAAGTGTCCGAAAATAGGCACTCGTGAGGCGGGCAGTCCCCTGTCAACTCCCGTTACATTCCTCCATGGTGTCATTTGAGCGAAAAACTTTTACGAGAACCAGGCTGAGGGGGTCAAAAGGGCTTGACCAAGGCCGACCCAAAGTGGGCGGACTCATCACCTCCGTGATGAGTCTCCATTGTGATTTGAAAACTTCCATCAAACGAGTCCTTCGGTGGGCGGGGACAGTGGAGGTCATAGATATATATAAACCTTTATAGCAGTCTATGATATAAACACTAGATGGCTCATGGGAGATTTTCCAGCGTAGCTGACCGGCCGCCATCTTGCCACAGTCAACAGTTACTCTGATTTGCGTTATGGTAGCTGTTGTAAGGTGAGTGATCTGCACAAAAATACTCTTAACTCGCTGAAATCCTGACTAATTTACAAACGGTTTGGTTTATTATAAACATTATTAGCATGGCTATGATACAGGATGCTTGGACATGTTGAAATTGCAGCTTTTCTTTGTGTATGTGGTTGTATTTATTAGCTATGTATTAGATTAGAAATCTAGTATTAGAAATCTAGTATTAGAACGAAATCTAAAATGAAAATTGTAAATAAGAAATCTGTATGTAAAAAACCACCTGTATGTAAATTGTAAATAACCCATCTGTTTGTCAAATATGTCTTACATGTCTTAAATGATATGATGAATTGGAAATGGGGGACCCTGATGTAAACAAGACGAAAGTCTTTCTCTGGTCTGCATCCCCTTAACAATTGTATGTTTTGAGCTGTACTGTACTGTACCCAATATACAAGCTGTTAATACACTTTTCAATCAATCAATCAAGCTGGCTAATAACAAAAGGCTGTGAGTGAGACCTAGTATTACAAAGTTGACCCAGCAACTTTACACCAGTGGGAGAGGCAGAACTGCTCTTTCTTTTCAACATAACTTAAGTTACACATGATTTCTTCCAAGTGGTTTGGCTTGTTAAAAACATCTTGCATTATGATACAGGAATTTGCTGGCTTTGTGTTTACAGAAGTACCTGACTATGCCGGACTTTTGTGCAGCCTACGGATGCTCCAATCGCCGCTGTCTGCAAACAAGAACCCGTGGGATCACCTTACACCTGTAAGATATGACAATATTATGACTAAAATTAGGATAATCGTTAATTACTTAGTGGATGTATGTACATTACAAGTCCTGCTACACAGGATCAGTGGGGCTATGTGAGATAATAGTATTGCAAGATTGTTGTTGACCCAGCCTCTTTAGAATATGTTGCTACCATTTCTTTACACAATTATTTAATGTTTCTTTTGGACACCTTTTTTATTACTCTTAGTGTGGTTGTCTTATTCTTAAAGTATACATACATACATACATACCAAAAATATGATAACTTCGGTGTGTATTTTTGTCCTTACCCTTAATGTTAAAGGAAAGAAGGGAGGAAAAATGTTGACAATAATTTATATATCTGGCTACCTTTCTCATGTTTTTAAGGTTTCCCAAAACCGAAGAGAGGAGGAGGCAGTGGGAACTCGCCCTAAGAAGGGACAGTTTTGTTTCCTATGACAGCATATATCGCCACCTACTATGTATTTATTAAATCTTCATGTTCCATGAGACGCAGCACTATGTTCCCCACATATGTTTATGTTTGCTCAGTCTAATAAACCCATAACATGGTTGTGAAAGAATACCAAAGCTGAGGCTGGACGATGATTGATCGTTGGTGTGCCATGTGTCACCGTGTCTCTTATTGGTTTTGTGTTATACTGTATTTTATTGTGTGCAGCTGGTCCTTATCTCCAAGACACATTTAAAACAAATAACCTTGAAGCCCCATCTCTCCCCACCTGCTCCTGCTTCCTACATCCCCTCCACACCACACCAAGTTGTTCTTCTTAATAATAATAATAATAATAATACATTTATTTTGGGGGGCCGCCTTTCATAACACCCAAGGACACCTTATAGGGAACAATTTAAACAGTGGATTTTGTGATATATCAGCCGGGGTGAGACAAGACAAACCACAAATGGACTACAGAAGGACATAAAAGGACACATGGTACAGTTTATATTATTCTTGGTCTTTTTTCAATAACATATTTCAAAGGTTCTGGATTTGTTTACAAATCTAGAAACTAAATACAAAACTAGGATGATATGAAGATCTCATGTCAAAAATAATTGTGATAAATGAGAAAGAACTGGCCTGTCTGTGAGCACATTTTACGTTGGTTTGGTTCTTCTGATAAAGGTGTGAATATCTAAATAATATACCAACATATGCTATTGTCATTAGTTGTGTCCCTGTTCTTCAAGCTAAGGCATTGCTAAATTAACAACTCTTGGCTTACAGAGTGGTAACATGAGACCGATTTTTATATATAAAATATAAATGTATTTTAATTTTATAATTTATTTATAATTTATTTTAATATATAATACAATATAATAAAATAAATGGAAATATATGCACCGGAAAATATTTAATATAAATACCTTGTGTGTGTGTGTATAGCTATTGCTTTATCTGATGTTATTATCATATGAAAGTCCATGATTATAAGTATGCAGTATCATAACTACATCTTTGATGTTTATAAAAAACCAAACCGTTTGAAAATTGGTTGAATATTGAGCAAGCTATGGTTATTTAAATAGTAAACCATAATGTTATGAATGAGAGAACTGCCTGTGGCAAGATGGCGGCCAAGTGGCAACGTCGGTCTCCATTGGCCAGCAGCGCGGGTGAGTCATCTAGTGTTTCGCTTGTGTCCTTAATGCGCAGCATTAATATATACCCAAATGACAGCTAATTGTTACTTTGTAATTCTACTCCACTACAATTCAGAGGTTAACCTGGTATTTTTACTCCACTGCACTTATTTGAGTTACTTTGCAGATTCTGATTAATGATGTGGAATATAAACAACCCTTAAATCAGACTTTAGTTACACCTGAGTAAAATTCAGGGAGGGTGATTGTCAAGTGCCAACAATGAGGAGAGATATTTGATAGTTGGTGCTTGAGAAGACTAAACATGTATCTGCAATTGACATGAATGGAAATGAGGAATAAAGTATATCCATTACTCGTTATTCTCTAGTTAATTAAAAACTGTATATAATTGCTATTTTGCACATCCCTTTCAAGATTTTCAAAGGTTTATTGACATATCATATACACAACTACGGTGTAGTTATGCAATGAATGAAAAACTTGGGTCACAGGTTCCTCAACAACGCATTACAAGACATCTATCAATATGTGTGTACCTCCACCATTAAACTGTCATATTCTGCACACTTCTTATTCTATCTACATGAGAGTATAATTCATATGTATAATATCAGTTAAAATAAGTGCTTCAACATAGTTAACATTGCAGGAAAGCAATATATTAGACGTTAAGTACTTTGTCAGGCTTAATATTTATCTGTAGATAGATACCCTCAAAGCTTTTTTCTTATTTAAAAGAAGACCTTAATCTAAAGTATTATTTAATGTTTAAATAAAGGTTAATTAATTTTTCTGTTTTGCACCTCTTTGTACATCCTGCACTAAACTGTTTTATTGTAGAGATCACTTATAGTATTTTCTTGATTTTTTATATTCTATATTTCTATCACAGACCTTCTACTTTCCCCCTATGAAAGTTTGTACTCTAAATATTGTTTTAATCAAATATAACACGTAAAAACAATAATTCAATAACGTGCTTTAACCACTAGGCGGTGCACACAAGGTACACACAGCCATAATAACTTTGTATTAGTGTAGGACACTTATGTATGTACAACATCTGAAGATGTGTAGTTTTATTCATGCTTTCACATAATGTTACAGCATATTGCTATACTATTTCAGACTCAGTATTTACATTCTTATATTCAATTCAAATCAGTAATATCTTTAAAAACTACAAGTCCTTTTATATCAGCTGTGCACCGTTATGGTGTAAATATAACCTATCTATGAATTAGATCAAATGTAAAAGTCAGCCGAATTAGTGTTGATACTGCAAGGAGACGTATTGTGTGAAGAGAAATTGAAGATGTTGTTTAATTGTTGATATATTTATGATCCACGTCAAGTATTCAGTTTCGGCGGCATTTCTTCCAGTTTTTCCAAAGGTCTTCTCATCAGGGCTCTATAAATAAAGAACTACGGCAGATCTGTAATATGTAATGCAGCCGAATCGTGTATTACAATGCCGTTATGTGATGACTTTCAAAGAGAAAAGCAAGAACACTCGGATTAAGTATTATTTTATTCTTTTAAAATGTTTTCCAGATTTCATATCATATAAACACCAAATCCCAGCATGCATTGTGGCTAAAACACCCAATCAGCGAGCTTAAACCATAGCTGAGGATCCTGGGTAATCACTCGAAATGCCTACGTCTAATCGTGTTGGTGAACACGAATCAATAGATTAAAAATCGTGTTGGTGAACACGAAATGCCATGAGACTGGGTTGCAGTATCACAGTAGCATTTGGGAAAAGACAAGATAACGTCACAATGTATTTAATTAGACGATAATGATGTTTGTGTTGGTCTTAATTAAGTACAGATGGCTAGAGGCGTTAATTGGCGGAGAAAATGTTCATGATTTTGACGAGAGGAGCTTAATTCCATTAAGATTACTGAATGAAAGCTCACAACTGTTGAGCAGATTCGAAAACTCCCGACACTCCTTTAAAGTATCAAAGCGATGTGGTGATTTCGGAGTTTATGCAAAATGTCTGACTTTATTATGCTATTAAATCATGTTCTATTTGGATTATCGTCCGGGAATATGGAAATAATTGCACCTTGAGTTGTATCTTGTCCATTGACAATGCATATCTTTGACAACGCTTCAGCAGGACAAAATTCAATACACCTATAATTAATTAACAACATTTTAGTCACATATTTGCTGTCTAACAACTAACAATTAGATGATACCACTCTCACATACTGTATGTGCCATAATTATGAAGCTGGAGCCAGCAGTCAGTTAAGCAATGGTAAATAGCTAGCTTGGCTCCATTCAAAGCTAACAAAATCTGTTTCTTGGCCATAGCAAGAGTCTCCGCTGCTTGCTGGCAATGACTCCCAGCCAAGAAATGGTTGGTCACAAACCCCGCCTCCTCCGCCACTATGTTTTATATGGAATAAACAAAATAGATAACATGTTTATCAGTGAGCTTTATGAAGTTGGCATACGGACTAAAATGCTAATTTACAGACCTAGGTTAGCTGGTAGCCCCTGATTCCAGTCTTTATGCTAAGCTAACTGATGCTGGCTGTGGCTACACTTTGTAGTGTTATCAGTCTCATCTAACTCTTGGCAAAAAAAGCATATGAGTGTACTTAGCAAAATGTCCAACTATTGCTGTACATTTGGGCTTTTAATGGGGCACATTTCACCTTGACCACATCAAAAAATTGTTTTCCAATAATCCAGAAGATTCCAGCCATGGGACTCGGTCTGTGCATCCACCCTGTCAAAGGCAATTTGCAAAATAATATGGTAGAATATGATGTAAATATATATACATGAACATTTATATGCAACTAATTTGTGGGGTTTTACCCAGTTTTAGAGGCATGGTTGATCGACAATAATCCAGTGAAACACAGAGGTATATCACTAACCAGTGACATTTCTGTTTTCCAACATGTGACCGCAGTTACTGCTGTGGTGACAGTGATATCAGTTCATCTCCTTTGACTTGGAGCAGCCAAAATGTGCACTGATACACATGCAATTTGGGACAATTATTCTTAAAGCTGCTGATTAGCTCCTCCATCTGTGAGCTCACCGCTAATCTGAGCGAACACATACTTCCTGCCAAGCAAACACTGCTTAATAATGAAGTGGGACTCTGCCAAGGGGCCATCAATGATTTTGGCTGGTCCGCTGTTGTTTTCTTTTGTTTTTTTTCACACACATTAGACCCAGCCAATTATATCTAAACAATGTTCATTAACCAAAACGGCTCCATTCAGGTTTTGTGGTCTAATTGAAATGTACGACTATAGGCTCTTCTGGGAAAGCATCATGCTAATGTCTTGTAAAGACGTTCAGCAAGTTAAGGGGTGATTTATATCCCAGTAAAAGCAATCATTCTTGTAAGAGCCACTTCATAACGCCAGTGGTCACTAAAACATTTTTCTATATTCTTTAAGAGTGATGTAAATAATAAAACAGCATAGGCCTACTCATTGAGCTCCATAACTGGATACAGCTGAGAGTAAAGAAAACACAAACCATTTCGGCCTATTTGGCACAAATGAATAATATTACACATAAGTATGTAAATATGTTTCAGAAAATAATGATGTATGATACACCTGCAGTGAGACCTATACTGTTCAATCTGTGCAACAAAATAACTCTGATGACATCATTAGTTAGTTTTTCATATTTTGGGCTTGAGAGTTAAAAGAAAATGTATAACACATGCTCTTCAAATTGGAGATGTGGGTTCAGGAGCCAGGGAGGGTCTGATGAAAAGTGCTTTCCAGTTGCATCATTGGAAATGTAGGATCATGTGTTTTGGGCACACCACCCACACCAGTTAATAAAAGTCATGTTTGGCTTAAGCTGCACACATTTTAACAATTTTTTTTGGGGGGGGAATCTGTCCCTTTTGAGTCCCTTCTAAGATAAGTGCAATACTGCATTGCAGGAGTACATCTTAAAAGTTTTAAAATGTAGAAAATCACACAATTCTTTGCACTTTATGACAAAATCTAAATGCATTTTGGAAAAGGTTAAATGTAACATGCAACATTTTCCTCCCAATAGTCAAAGTAATAGTAATTTGAATGTGAAATAGCAAAGCTTTAACCTTAATTGAAATATATAATTATTTTTGTCAGCTCAATCCAACCATACAGTTGCCTGTGTGCAGATGTGCTATGTCTAATTGACCCTTGACCTGGACACAACTGTTCGGAAAAAAAAGATTAACCATGTAAACAAAACCATATGCCAGAGCATAAATGTGTATAACCCTTTATATACAGTCTATGGTATAACCCCATTGTTTAAAAATCAGATTTCCTTGCTTATCTCTCCACAGAGGCCAATCAGATTCCAGATGCTCACAGCAGGTCCAACCATTAATAGAATGACATTCCAAAAAAATCACAAACAGTAATTAACAATGAAACGTCCTTTTATTTCACAGGATTCAACACACAACCCTCACAACATCATGTAAAGCTTAAATGAGAAAGACAATGAAAGAGGCTAAAATTCCTCACTCCAGTACTAAACACCACATAGGCCTACTACAATATGTACAAAGGGCGTGGGAATCAGACCTATCTTGCTGATTGTAAAAGGTATCGCAGAATAAATACATAATTTACATAAATGTTTAATATAAACAAATACATGTCGTACAAATTGCACTTGCCGACAGCAGTGAGGTAAAAACACATTGTGAGCACGACATGACTACAGTACAGCCACTCCAACAAATACCTCGCTCCTGTCCAACGCTTTTAAATAAAAACCATTTCATTACAGTGGGTCATTTTAAGAATAAATTGTGACCGATCACGAACATGGGGTTAACGTAAACGATAAATACACTCCCCCTTATATATTATATATTATCATCAATATAGCATTGAAATGTTGATCCAATAAAATAAGGAAATCAGGAATAAACCACAGCGTACGTCCGCTCTTTGAAATAAGTGGCAATTCACTTTATGTTGGATGGCAAAGTGCATTATGGTTCACCAGAGCCACCTGGTGATATTTTTTAAACAAACCGTCTTGCGCAGCTTGGAAATAACATTGGTCCTGGTGCCTCTTTTAAAATATGTCTTTCAAATTCTGGAGATTTCGAATTCTCTGATCTCTTGCGCACACCTTTCCAAAAAACCCAAACCCATTTGAAAATGATCCAGCGTCTGCTTTCGCCTCCATACAGTAATTTCCCGGGCTGTTGTAATCCACAAAGGTTTAATGTGTTCCTTCACAGCTGTGATTCAGAGTGAGACAGCTTTGCCGTCCCCACCAGGCTGCTGTCACTGTTGTCCAAGACTGCGCAATCTGTCCACAGCCCCAGCGTTCCGGGCTCCAGAGCTGTGACGAAGACCCCGGAGCACCGGGACAGGTCGCAGGAGCTGATGTGCAGCCTGCGGTTGGCTTGCCTCGGGCAGCACAGCAGCCTCTTGAAAGCCTTCCTGAAGTCCGGGCTCCGGCAGTAAATAATGGGGTTAAACGCCGAGTTCGCGTACCCAAGCCAGTTTAAGAACACGAAAAGGTCTTTGTCCACCACCTCTGCGCAAAACACCCGCACCACGTTGACTATAAAGAAGGGAAGCCAGCACAGGGTGAACGTCCCCATGATGATGCCCAGCGTTTTGAGCGCCTTCTGCTCCCTGAGCGCTAGGATTTTAGACGGCCTCTTCTTGCACTTAGAAGTCAGTCCGGTTAAGGTGTTGTGAAACCTGCCCTCACACTTGTCAATCTTCATCAGTTGCTTCTGCGCCTCTCTATACACGCGCGCGTAAACAAAAATCATAACAAGCAGGGGAATGTAAAAAGATATGACAGATGAGGAGATGGCATATGCCCTGTTGGTGACAAAGTCGCAACATTCAGGGTCCTCGTAGCAGGCAGTGTCCACACTGTCCCGGGACCAGTGCATCAGGATGGGGAGGAAAGACACCAGCGCAGAGATGGCCCACACAACGCACACCATCGTTTTGGCCCGAGCTTTGGTTAACAAGCTTTGGTAGCGGAATGGAGAGGTGATGGCCACGTACCTGTCTATGGCGATAACGCACAAAGTCTCGATGCTGGCTGTGACGCACAGGACATCCACCGAAATCCAAAACTCGCAGAAAAAGGAGCCGTACATCCAGGAGCCGCGCACCTCCAGCGCGGCGCCAAACGGCACCACCAGCAGCCCCATGATGAGGTCCGCACTGGCCAGGGACACGATGAAGACATTGGTGAGGGTCTGCAGCCTCTGCGTTTTGGCTATGGCCACGATGACCAAGATGTTCCCGAACACGATAGACACGACAATCAGACCCATCAATAGACTCATCCCTGCCATCCACTCCTCGGACGCGACCGCAGCGGAGCCCGGTGCGTCCGAGGCATTCTGGAGGTTCACCTGCGAGGACGCGCCGCCGTCCCCCATGACGGGCTGCTGGCTGTGTGCGGGACCAGATCCAGTTCATCCAGGCAGTCGTTTCTACTGTTTCGCCGTCGCACGAGCCACAGCTCCTCTCCGGTCGCGCGCCAATTCCATCTGGAGGTCCTATCTCACCCTCAGCTTACGCGAGCTGCTGCACTGGCCCGGCACATCGAAGCAGGCGGTGACATCACTGCTCATCAGGACCAATCAAAGCAGCTCAGAGGAGAAATTGTCAAAACAATAAAGTGGAAGGAGCAAACAACACCTGAACCTCAACAATTATTCATTCAGCGTCACCTTTGTGTCATGTTTTTATAATGTACTACATTGAAAAGCAACACCCATTCAGGAAGAGGAGGACATGTATGGCAGGAGTTGTAACAACATCCTGAATCTGATATTTGTCAAAGAGTCTGCCTGTCTTTGGGAACATGACAAGCCAAACATGGAGATTAAAAATCCACCAGGATAATGGGAACTACATGGATTTCACTGGTTTCATCGCTTGCCATCACAAACACGATTTGTTTTTCCACTTGTTCACTTCATATCACAAAGAATATTCCACAGTTATGTGGTCAGGCCCCACCACATATCTGCTCTGTATGAAACTCCCTAACAATGAGCAAAGGGTTAAGACAATCGGGGACAAGCAGGGCCAGGTTAATTAAAACGTGTGTTAAACATATATTAAGGTTGTTCAATATTTACAAGATAAGTTAAATGTTGATTTATCCTACAACCAGCAGAACAAAGCAGCAATGTAGGCTGAGGAACATCAGGCAGACATGTTATACAGATGAAACCATGGAACACAAAGATAAAATAACTGAAAAACAACACAAGAAACTACAGAGGAGACAGAAAAAAAATTGACATTATTTAAAGAAAATAAAAGATTTAGAGAAGTGATTGGAAAGTTGACAATGTGCTGATTTGGCCAAATGGAGCTCCTCCTGCTTGGATCATTTTAAAGATCTAACTCTTTCTGGCTCTCCATTGTAACCCCCCATTTTAATGTTCTTCCAGGAAGGAACATTATTTGAAAAAGACAGCAGCCTCTATTGTGCACATTACCTGCTTTTTAAGACAGCCTTTAGTCTACAGTTTAATGACAAAGACTTTCAACACACAAGGACGGATGACCCGTTAAGTGGAAGAACTTGCATCGCCTCGTGACACACATACCGCAAACAAAGATGGGCGACACCGTGCTTCTTGTCCTTGTGTGTGTGCTGAATATCATGAACATGACGACCCAGAGCCAGAGGCTGTGACACAAGCTGACAAAAAGCTCATCTCAGAGTGACAGCCACAAAGAAATGTCTGGTAACATGAGAGCATCAGAATAATATAGTGAACGTTATCAACAAATAGATGATATATTATTTTTGGGTAATATTATATAGAAATTCATTGGTGAATTTACAAGCTAGCAGTATCTAACTGTGTGTTATAGCTCTACTCTAACCAGCTCTAACATTGAAGTGGTGTACAGATATTATTGGAAATGGGTAATTGTACATAATTTTACTTTAATTTAATGTGTATACCTTTGCAGGACTTTTACTTGTAACAGGGTATTTCTAGAATGTGGTATTACTGCTTTTAGTTATGTAAAATATTTGACTACCAGGCTTTTCTTACCGAGATATGAGAAAGCTAAATGAATGATTCATTAGATTTCTAGGGGTTTCTAAGAAATGCAGTTCTTAAAAAATAGGAAGGACAGCTCAGTCCCATTTCAGAAACTGGCTGTTATTTTTGGTACAATATGGACTGCGTGGCAACCTTACAGTCTGCCAATCTAGCTCCATTTGGGGCAAGAGTCCATTTTGCAGGAGTATTGGTCTGTTTAAGAGGCTACATTTATATTTGTTTTTCAGAACTTACATTTTTTGTGCAACTGCTCCCTCACTTTTGCGAGAATAAGCAAAGTGCTCTCCACACACTGAGCAGCTCCTAACTCCCACATATCTGTGTGCAGGTCGTGCATGCCACCATAAAGAGCGGTAGAACAGTAGGTTCAACTTGACTTAGCAGCTTGACCTCAACACCTGCACAGAGCCAAAGGTCAAAGGTGATTACATCATCTGAAATGATGCCTTCCTGTTTGGAGTTTCTGAGCAGAGGTCAATTCAGGTGAACATTTTCAGCAGCTCTATTCATCATAAATCACAAAAGCTATAAAATGGTAATATCTTATCTCTTACAAAGATATGATCTTAATGGAGCCCACTCAGCCAGAGCGAAAAGTAAACACATGACTCGGCAATTAAAACTTGTTTAGAAACTGTGACTTCCCTCTTCATCAAACATCATGGTTTTAACTTCTAAACAAACGCCCTGTAACTTACATTTCATAGCTGCGGCCACATTAAATCAGCATCTTTTGATTTTATTTTTACACAACACCTTTTAAGAACTTCAAGGAGATCAGCAACAATTAGCCAGTGTCAGCTTCATGCATCATATGAGGGTCATAAGAATAACATATCCTGAGGAAAGCTTTTCTAACAGCAATTTTTTGTGCTGTTAAAAGAAGCTGCGTGCAGACGGAGGGCTTATCTGATCACCCAGATACAGAATCCCCATGGCTAAATTAAGGGGTTTTAAATGAATATCAATCTGTTATATCACCAAATAGGTCGTCATTTGCAAAGCTTCTGATGGCAGACCCATGACCTTTGAAAATCTCGCTTTTTTATCACATGTTAATTGAGTGTGTGTGTGTGTGTGTGGCCTCTGGCAGTGAAGACGGCGGCTCAATCTCACAGGGTTAATGATGCCGCCAGAACGACAGCGAGGGAAGCAGCTGTGGGTGGGGGGCAAATGGATAGAAAAAAGATTCAATAAGAGAGAGACCTGATAATATCTCCTGTTGTGCTTCTCTGTTATGACTTTTAAAGTGATTCTCATCCGCTGCCAGATTGACCCTATCAAAGTAATCACGTTTAAAAACAGATTCGTCCATACGACTTGTTAAAATTGCATTAAATGCACGACAACTTCATAATAGACTCTTTAACACTAATGAATTGTTGGACATACAGTATGCTGTGTTATCATTTTTACCTTATCAGAAATGTAAGTCTTTGAGGTTTTATAGTAACTTGTTTGACAATAACTGATGCCGTTTTTGGACCTCAGTGTTTTTCTTCATGTCAGTTTGCTGTCTAATGTTTTGCAGACACTGTCAAACTGATGTGTGGGTTTTGTAAAGTTCTACAGCCTTATGTATATGTAAAAAAGAATATAATAATGATATATTTTATTAGCATTTTACTATACATTTAAATCTTTGGTAGAAAAGTATAATATTTAGGCTGAGTGCCACAGACAGTTGGTGAAAGTGTTGAACTTTGTCTTTTCACATGTGAATAGAAGGAACATTGTGGGCCTTATCTGTGAAATGTATTGTCCTCCATCACCTCAAGAGTGCTGATTGATCGTTGATGACTCCTATCCTGGGACACTTTTGTTCTGTGGCTAATCCACTATATAAGGTGACACTAGTAATTTATTTTGTCCCCTGCACGACTCAGACTAGTAATGTGTGTCGAAAAGAAAAACATTACTCTAGAAATCTCAGCCGTTTCTTTTCTGTAATTGTATTTTGGCATTCCTAGCGAGGAAATGCCGTACATTCAATTCATTTAGTATTTAATGGAGTGTAAAACAAAACGCAACGTTCCTGCATTCAGGCTGTAATGTTTAAATAAAGCTATATGTAGTAATAGCAGGCATTACTCATTACTAATCTAAAAGGAGAATGTGCTGCTTCTGGAGGAAAAAAACAGACAAATGTGAGGTATTTACCATATTTTGTAAACAGGAAGTCTCTCTCCTGAGGTTGTGACCATTTAGGAGTGACCGAGCTCATTAGTGAAGCTTTTGATCCTATCTCACATAGCAGAGCTGCTTGAATTATAAATGTTCAGTGTTGTCATGCTATGTGACCAGATACTCATTACTCAAACGCTTGAAATATCTGACATGACAATCATTTGTATGGAATTGCAGCAAAAATAATGAGTTTACTCTCAAAGTGCAGCATTAAGAGAATAGAAGGAATCAAGGGAGGGTTTGAAAACAATATCAAGAAACTCAATGCCCACAAGCAGCTAGTCAAGCTCATTGTTGTTTATTAAAAAAACGCCATAGGGATAGAACAGCTGAGCTATAATCTTTCGCAGTTCATTAGAAATAAATATCTGGTGGGAATAAAACCTTTTCCCATTAAAGAGGTGGGGTTTTATTGCTTTTGATACAGTTTATCTCATTCACACCATCCTTTCAGTAACCAGCTTTTTTGTAAGGCACTTCCAAACCAAATAAAAACATTCCTACAACGACAATTATGTTGTGAGACATGATGACAGAAATGCTCACCCAAGCACTCTCAGAGCCTCTTCTGACAACAGCTCATCAATTAGAAAACCAGTAAGGGAAAATGACATTATTATGTTACTGTCCGCTGCACAACAGGAAGCACAGTGTGTTACGGTGAAGCATACTTCTCTTTCTTGTTGTGTTCCCTTTTATGGAGGGGATATGAAGCGGATAAATGCTTGTTAGAGAGATTTTAAGATGTTTTTCTTAATTCAATATCCTTCAAAGTGCACAAGCAGCAGTTACTCGGTGTCATAAGTTCACCAGTTATCAAAAACAGGCATTTTTCTTTCTTAGATAACTTAACATACATGTGTGTGAACTTTGTAAAGTAAAAATGAATGGTCTGTCTTCAGTGACATTCAGTAGACAAATGTTTACGCAAGATGTATTAGAGCGCCTGAAGGCACCATCAAGCTGACTGACTGTAAACTAAAGCAACCACACAGACATGGAAATATATTATTCAATTAGAAATAGCAGAAACTTGTTTAATACCCTGAAGTTTCTAATATATTAATGATGGTATTTACTTCCCTGCAAGTAATTATTTCATCACCCTCAAAAGATCTTTCTTGAAGCAGAATGAGAAACTACTTTGGAATTATGAATGAATCTAAAAGAAAAAGCTCCTTTAATGTTTGTGAGAATGTACGTTTGTGTTTTATGTTTGAACTGAAGGCATCTAATTTGTATTTGCCAGAATTTATGCTTACATTTATTTGGAATGTAAACCGTCTACTCTTTGAATTTCGCATCTGGTGGATCAGGTGAAAATATCAAGCTAATTACAGGCTTCTTCTTTGCTATATGAGGAAGTATTTTGAATCCTCCATCATGAAATGTTACTCTTTTTATATGTCTAGACACCACTGACACAATCATCACCACCTGCTGATTAAATATATATATATATATATTATTGTTGTATGTTTTTGTTTCTGACATGTTCAATAAACTGACTTAAAAAAACAAAAAAATAATAATTCTTAATACGTTGCAAATTAAATCCACAGGATATATTTTACTCTCTGCATTAGTGTAGTCCTGTGACAGTGTTTTATATAACATAGAACATGTTAGCAGTTTTCTTACAGTAGCCTAGTACAGCCTGTCCTTGTAGGAATTTTTGCATAAACAAACCATCATAATTATTAGGCAGCAGTTGTATTTGCTGTCCGAATAACATGCCTGGGGGTGTAACTATTTGCATTCCTACCAATAACTGTCACTCACAGCACTGATGCATTACGTTTCTTAGAGGGGGCTTCGGAGTAGTTTCAATTGAAATTCAGATGAAAATATGGTTTGTATCACATTCTTTTAAAAAGTGACATTCATTGTTTTCTTCTAGAACAATGAACTCAAAAGGGTGTTGGGCTGGATGGAGCTGAAGTGAAAACTGACCACATGGAGTGTTGATTTTGTCACTATTGTGAATAAAAGAGGTTTTAGAAAACATGAGCCAACGCCACAGTGATTTCCTCCTCTTTGGGATCGGCACTTATTTGAAGGGGCTGGGTGAAGCAGGCTGCTTTCATCATACAAGTTGTACCTGTCTCCATACAGTAGAACACCCACACACTCAGAGTGAGGTTAGGGTGGCTGTTCAAGTCCTTTATAACTGCTGGAAGTTTGGTTGAGATGGAGAGCGGCTTCGACAGATCCATGATGTCACCGGTGACCACAGGTTCGTCTAGCAGCCACTCGTTACCTGGGAAAACAGGAAGGACACTTTTGTAATCCCAATGCTCTCATGGGGACAAAACCAACAGTCTTGATACAATCAAGCTAATCAAGTAACGGATAAAGTGTCCACAAAACTAGGCTAGTTGTCTTTAGCTTAAAGCTAACGTCTTTATGCTAATATTAAGCAGGAATTATGTTTGAGCAAATATTAACTTATTAGCAATAGAAGAAATCAAAGGTATTGGATAAAGTCAGATGTTAAACTAATTGCGCACCAGTCATTAGGATACATCCTCTGGGGACCATGAATATCATTAAATAATACGCAATATGATATGTCCGTGTTTACCAAAACGGTAGACCAAATGACAATGAAGGTCGAAAAATCAATTCTTATTTTCAAAATGTGCCATGTTCTTAAAGGCCGGATGTACATTATTTAATAATTGTTTCTTTTAAATGTATGGTTGACTGGGAAAGGTGCACATTGTGTACTTGAGAGTTTCCAGACTGAGCACAAATGGATTATTTTTACAAGATCGCCCTCACAAACCCCACTGAGTCAGACGCAGTGAGGGAGAGGACATACATTTATTGAAACACAGGCTTTATTTTGAGCATCAGAACATCTGAAGAGACATGCCGACTGAATGATGAATGAAAGTTGAAAAGGGAATGCTTGAACTCGGACTGTGAGAAAATATTATGCCAGAGAAACCGTCAAATCCATGCCAGCGGTGATTAATGACGCTGATGCCTAACATAAGGTCCCAGGGTAGCTATTTCTAAAAAGCCACTAAAAAACAATTTAAATCCGCCGTGCACTTCCAACTTGATCCATTAAAATTCCTGCCACTGCTCTGATCTGATCGACGTAAGTCTAGACCGGGTATAATCGGACAGCGCGGGGGGGGGGGGGAAATCGAATAACATAGCCTGGAAGCTAATTATGTGAACCAAGGCATGTCGTCTTATCGAAATGTTCTAAAAATAACCCTCTGATATCGCTGACTGCATGCTGCGACGCTCACAATGACGGAAACATTTTTTGCTTCAAACCTAATGAACAGGCTATCACCGCTCACTAACATGATGTCTACAAATCCCTTCAGCTTTAGACTACTGGCTGAATGTTGAAAAAAACAAACTTTTGAATAGTTTTAAGCTATAGAAATCAGATATTACATTTCCCATGCCATGCAAACCCTCACTTTGAGTCCCTGACTGATCTAAATATTCCTCCATCCCCCAGCTGAGAACTTTTAATCCCAGGCGTGGGCCGGCAGAGTGAGAATTACTTTCTGTACAGTGAACAAAACAGGAGGGTTTAAGCATCATTCACTTCCAGTGTTTTCTGACAGAACCATGGATCATAGACCAAAATAAAGCAGAGAAGGAGAGGCTGAGAGGCTCCTATTCTGAACAGGGTTGTTAGAGCAGAGTTTGGGTTGCCATGACACGTATAAATACAACTTTTAAAAACAACTGCAAACAATAGCTGTGTCTTTGCTAAAAATGTATGAATCATGCCTTGCATGAACGCACTTTCATTAAAACAGCAAATGTAAGTATGCGAATGGGATTTGTTGGTGTTTACTTGCTTAATTCAAACCACTGCCCCTCAATATAACCTTTGCAGCCAGTCTTTTTCAAATCCAGCTGCCTTTGATTAATTGACTGCCTGATAAACCCCTCCCCTGAACAGTAGTCGTCCAATCATAGCTTAGCAACTGCAACCAGGAACAGCAGGCTTTGAGTCTCTCTGCATGTTGAAGCAGTGTGCTGTAGTAAAAGCCTGGACTCTGTATCAAAATAAATTGCACTCATTTGTCTGTGTCTTTACAAAACCAAAAGCCCATATACATACTCAACATAATATTCAAACTTTAGCATGTCAGGCTAACTAGCTTACTACAACAGTACCACTAAAGCCTCATCTGTAATTTCACTTTATCATACTCTTCCTCTCTAATCCAAGGCTTTCATGCTCCTTTATTTCCATGTCTTCTACGTAGAAAGCCTCAGTGTGTTAGCGTGAGATCATGTATGAAGCCAGTCAATTCATTTTGAAAACCCTTTCTTTTTTCTTCATGAGTCAGCTTTTTTTAACCAACTCATAGAAAAGATGTTTTAAACTAGCTGACAGCTGTGTCGATAATTGAGAGGAGTGCCTTTGTCAGCATATGGATGAAATCAATAACCCATTGTTTCTAATGCGAGTAGTGTTACATTTACTATGGACATTTGACAGGCGCAGCAAATGTAACAGAGTAAGGTCAAGTCACCTTTAACGGATAAATGGAGAAGTACTTAAACGGGAATATACATTTGACATGCATGACATTAGTAACAGCGATTGTCCTACCCTCAGCTGAGAGAGTCCAGCAGCTGGGGGCGTCCTCGGTGAGTTTGGTTCCTTCTGGAAGCGTCAGAGTGAGCGAAATGACGAGAGTCTGGCCAGCTGACACGACCACTGGTGGCATTTCCTTCCTGGCGGCCGATTTCGGCAGCGTAGGAGCTTTTGTAGGCTTTGATGGTACTGAGTCAGTGCAGTCTGTCGAGATGGGGAACTGGAAGAAGAGACATTTGGGTGTTTCGATGAAAGAACAAAGAGAAAGTTATTGGCACTAGTGGAGCCCTTTCTCTGTAACCTTTTATCCAGACTCCTCTAGCTTTAAGGGTAGATTAATCACACACATGTGGACAAAATCAAAAGAGCTTGAGTCTGGAAGGGAGCTTTTTTTCATACACACCAGTGAAACGGTCTTGGAGGACAGGTCCAGCACTTTGATTTGGTGGTTGTTGGTATCTGCCACATAGAGGATTTTTCCGTTGTCCCCCACGCAGATTCCTCCAGGTTCATTGAAGCAGGATGTGTTAAACTCGGGGCCCGCAGTATCTGCAGCCTCTCCAGTCCCTGCTAACGTGCTACACTGCTTTGTCTTTGGATCCACCACCTTGATCTAAACAAAAGGACACAGACACCAAAGGTCAACATTGATGTTTCCTGTCTGGAACGAAAAGATATGTCCATTCAACATCCCTAAAGGAAAGCATTACGACGACCAAAGCATGGCTCCAGCTTTGAACTACAGCCTTGTGACATGCAACAGTTACCTTGTGGTTGTAGGAGTCGGCCACATAGAGCAGGCTTTGTTCAGGAGACCAGGCCACCCCGAGAGGATGCTGCAGCTTGGCGTCCACTCCTTTGCCGTCTAGATCCCCGAAAGCAAAAAGGTTCTGTTTCAGGAGAGATCAAAACAAAGATATGAAAACACAAAAAACACCCAAACGGTAACTTGTGACCTGACGGTATGTGTAAATTCAACATTGGTCGAAGAACAAAGTGTTCTTTCTAATTTATTTAAAACCTTTTAGGAAAAGAATAAAGAAGCTTTTTAACCGTTGAGATAAAGATCTTTCTTCTGAAAATCCAAGACGAAACCTTTAAAATAATTGTGTATTATTTCATTATTTGAAAAGGGTGTATAAATCATTCTTACAGCAACAGATTCAAAATAGTAAATACTCCACCTTTGTAAGAAATACCAGAATCACCTTTAACAAATGTCCGGATTAGTTACTATTAAGTGAAAACTGTCCTGTTGTCTTGTTTCAGGGATAAATGTCCTAAACAGATACATGAAGTACTTTGTGAAATAAACAGCTTTTGATTGATCTCAGCTGTATAAACAGAAGAATATCTGACTCTCCCAGAGGTCACTCAACAATGGCTGCTGAGAGGGAGATTGCAACCTAACTTGCTTTAGCACTTGCTTTCTTAACATTTATGAGAATTCAAGATAGGTTTGATTTTCCTTTACTGTTTTGATAGAAAACAATGGCAGCTAAAAAGAAAACTGAATCTTAAGAGAAATGTGTTTGTTATGAAGTCAGCAGGACTGTGACCTCTGGGTCAGCTTGGGATGCAGCTGCTGGTGGAAAAGTACTGCTTGATAAGCACGGAAACTCAACACGTTGCTTATACAAAGATTTCTACTGATCGAGACTTTGAGCTTATAAATGCATACAAATACAGGCATTGTAAAAGCTTAGGCTATGAAAGGAAACACTGATAACAAAAAACAAAAATGTGCATACAGACATTTTGATTGCTATACTATTATTATAAAACGTGTTCCTTCCATCTGGTTCATTATGGCTTTGTATTGCAGCAAACACAGGTGGGTATAAAGCAGAGGAGTTCTCTCAAGAGAAATCAGAGGAAAACAGATGTTCAGTTTCTCATTGATCAACAAACAAAGCTTTGAACCTGTCGTGTTTGAAAGTCCAAATTGAACTTTTCAGAAATAGGAACATTTTATCTGAACTTTAACTCTCACAAAAGAGCTGCAGCCTCGAAAAACATTCTTCTCGCCTTCTGCAGAGTCGAACATTATGTCGAGATGATGAATGGGTTTAAGAGAGGATGTAAGCCCGCTCTTTACAGAAACACTGAATCGGACTGACTTATCTAAAACCAGGTATTGTGCCGATCTCAGCACTAAGGTGTTAAAATCTCCTGTGAGCTGAAACTACGCTGGTGACACCTTGCCACGCTGCAAAAGCAAGTGCAGCCAACACCTGCACTCTGGGGTCGTGTCATTTAAGAAAAACCTGCAAACTCATTTTTCATTTATTCTTCATATTTTAACTGGGAAGTAACTACATCATATTTACAATCGCATGTCCCCTGTATGTTGGTTAAATAGATTTTGCCCCTTTAACTTTGCTAAACTAAATATGAATTTGATTTATTTGGTCGTTAAACTTTTACTGCCGGATTATATATATGGTTCTGTAAATGTGTCTGTGTGTTATTTAATGAAACCTTTTTATATTGAGCAACTGTAAACAAACTACGTTAATTATTGTTTATGACTGTCCAGTTAATCACTCCTGGGTCTCCAGGGTTACCACCAGGTTCAGAGCTCTTGGGTCTTTCCAAGAATACACCAGTGTGTGACTGTTTAAAAAAACTTCAGGAGAACGTTGAGGACCTGAAAGTTCAATCCAAGAATCGTCTTGAGGCGTTCTTTCAGTCACAAACAAGGGTGGCTGTGTTTTATTTTTAATCAATATTTTCTATCTTCTTCGAAATGGCGCTGAGTCCTTGTGCTTGCCTGGGAGTGATCCAAATCTTGGTGCAACCTTTTCTCTTCATAATTGCGAAAGTGTTTCTATGGCTGTATGTCTATGTAGTTTATCATTGTGAAGGTTAGGGTCATATTGTCATTAAAGGTACAGCATGAGAGGTAATTCTGTTCTTGCAATCTGCTTTGGATTTCTTAACTAATGTGCATGGCATCCTCGAAGATATTATTAGATGGCTAATTACATTTTTACATAAATAGGAAGAAAACACTATGTAAAAGATAATTTATGGACATTAAATTAACAAAAAAGGCAAACTTCAATTCAGCCACATGGGATTCATTTTGTCCTTCGTCTCTGTGGCTGGTTTGTATAAATGTAATATTCATAAACCACCATAATATAAGTCATGATGTAAACTAAAAAGGTATCTCGTAGAAAAGAGATAAGGTAGGAAAAAAAGGCCTCGTGATAAGAATAGAAAGGATTTAACGAATCACGAGGAATTGGTTAAAAGATAATAACTAAATTAAATCACAATGGAAGAATGTTGTCAATCAAATGTGCTGGAATAGATAACCATGAGAATTAAGAACCAAGTCCATATCTTAGATGAAAGATGGGAAAAATGGGTAAATGATAGAACACAAAACATTTATAATGACTAGGTGGACAATTAAAGTATGCATGAGTATTAATGTTGTACCTAATATGTGTAAACTATATCTAATAAGTTAATATCAATGTGTTTTATTTCCCTTTCTTAACCTGATTTGTCAATTGTTATGTAGTTAATGTATGTATTTAAAAAAGGTAGGGTAGATAAGAATGGAGAAACCAGCTCGAGTGCGCTAGAATTTGAAAATACACAACCGGAAGAAATCTGCTACTTCCTTACAGAGCCCCTCCTCCAACACACACGAACGCGCACATGACCAATGACGGCACGAGATGAGTTTGTGCACAGATGGAAGGCTGACAGGCAGGTAGGCCATCCAGTTACTTTAGCCGGGCCGGCTCAGATGATTGGTCGTGCTTTTTACAGCGTCACAGCTTCCACAGATGAATTTTTTTTATGTATTTATTGTGAAAGCATTTAATGTATTCATTGCTATCGGGATGTTAAGTGCATTCAATGGAATATAACAAAAAGTGTTTCTGATTTGAATTACCTACCCCACCTTTAAGTGCTAATTTGAATAGGTATGCCTTGTAATGAAATACAAAATGCAAATAAAAAATACGAAATCATCAGCATCATGTTGACACCCACCAGTGGATCCCTCTCCCCCCCGACCAGCATCTTGACGGCTCCGTCCTTCAGGGCCAGCGTGCGGATGGAGGAGCTCTCACTGTCGGCCACGTACAGGCAGCTCCAGGGCTCCTCGGGGGCCGCAGCCAGGCCTGAAGGTTGGGCGAAGCCGGCCTTGTGCGGGTATGCGTTGTTCCGGTTCTCCTCACTGCCGCTGCCGGCCCACCGGACGCACGTCCCCGCCTTGGACTCACTTTTAACAACGTAAAAATGGAAGAGAATGACAAAACACCTCAATACATTTTACAAAGCTACCTCTTTTAATATCTGCACAGCTTTCCACTTTTAACACTACTGCACATATTTAATTTGTATTCCATTTTATTTAAAAATACAGGGGATTTGTATAGCGCTTTTCCTAATGCTCAAAGATGCTTTACATAAAATCTGAACAGAAATAAGACAAAGAACAGAAAAAACATAAACAATAGTCCAATAATATAACAATTTATACGAGTATTCATCTGTTTGAAACTAAACAATTATATACATATTCCAATTACTTGTATATAGACGCTTCTTGCACTATTTTACCGGTTTATTGTGTTGCACTGTTGGAGGAGTCTGTGACCGAAGATTTTGACATAACTGTAGCTATGAACAAATGACAGTAAAAGCCTTGAATCTATTTGGTCATATTATACTGTGTGTATTTTTTTTGTAAATGTAAATATTTCTCTATATCTTATTATTATAATCGTTTTTTTATAATCACATTCCTTACAATGTATCATCTTTGATTTTATTTATGTAAGCCCCATATACACCAAGGGACATTCCTCCTAACTGTGAAACTACTTGGCAATAAACCTGTTTCTGATTCTGATTGCCGGATATATGGAGTTCATTTAATCTTTTGAATGAATGTTGCTATTCTGAGAGGATAGTTATTAGTGGCTGCTGCCAGGCGGCCATGATGGTCATGCACCAGTCTCTCACCTTCCTTTTGGCAGTTTCCCATCATCCAGGAACAAAGCCCAGATCTGGTGGGTCCCTGCCATCGCTATCCACAGCACGTTATCCTCAGATCCCCCTACACATACACACAAAAACATATCATCAGTGTTAGTGTAGCACTCCGATTCAGCAGGTGTAGGGTCCTCTTGATTTGGTTGATTTATTCATCCATACACATGGCGAATAAATCATGAATATGCAATGAGGGTTTGGACTGACTCTCAGAGGACAGTGTTAGTGGAGTTAAAGGTCCGATATCAAACGCTCAGACCATGTGGTGATCATCCATCAAGCTGCACACAATGTGACCATGACTGATTACCTCTGGTTTACAGTCCGAGTGCAATGAAAATATAATTGGCTATAAAATATCTAGAATTACGGCTTTAAATTCAAAGGACTATGATAAATATTTGAAAGAGCGTACTTACGAAATGTACAGTACACGCCACGGGCTGAATAAACAACTCTGTCGACGTTCATCTTTTGTTTGATTTAGGAAAGTACACAAAGTCACAAGGACATGCTTACATTGAACTACAACTGTTAGCTGATGATATCAAATTTAAGTAAATGTCAGTTTAAATCCCTTAGAATTTTTACTTTCTCCAATTGAAAGCTTTTTTTTCTGTTAATTGTTATAGAAGTCTTGATTTGTTACAATTTAAACTGCATTTTTAACAAATAAACACCTAAATAACAGAGGGTGTGGTGTGCTCACAAAGTAAAGGGTGCAAGGAAGTTTATTCAAATTTTGGAATAAGATTAAACTTAATGACTCAAATATAAATAAAGCTTAAGTTGTGCATAATAACTTTCTCAACATTTCCAAATTATTCTAGCTTGTGCTTGTGTGTGTTGGAAGTCTGCTGGTCTGTCAGTTCTTTGCTGACTGATTAGCCCTGAAGGTAACACAAGAAATGCACTTTAATTCAGAGACAAAAGGTCTGAGAGATTCAAAAGCTTTCTGCTTTAAAGAAACAAAACACAAAATGATTAAGTAGGAACAAACTCTGAACGCCTAAGGCAAAAACAATAAAGGCATTAAGGGACTGAGCTTAGGTTTCTGAAGAAGTGGAGCTCTTATACCTCATTCACACACATTGATTTCTCTCCTCAAAATTTTGTTTTACTTAAAACATATTGAATTCACACCCCAATCTTTTGTGTGCGATATGGTCACTTCCTGTTTGTAATAGAGGCGTCCTTTCCCGTTACTTAAATCTTAGTAAACTGTCACCTGCCAAATGTTAACCCCCAAAGATATGCGAGACAGAAGGGTCAGCTTGACCTTTCTCTTGCTATAAAGGATTATTGATTGTTTTGCGGCATGAAGAAAGTCAAGAACGATAATGAGATGCTGGAAATGTTTCGCTTCAAGTCTGACCACAAGACTCACCGGCGGTCCCGAGGGTCACATCCCAGGGAGAGCTGATGGGCTGCTGGGCTCCCAGGGCCCCCCCCTCTTTGTCTGTGCCTTGAGCACCCACTCCAGCGAGAGTGCTGACTCTTCCCTCCAACAGGTCAATCTGCAACACAGACAAAGGTGTTAACATCAAGTGACGTTGAATTTATGAATAAATGGTTATTTAAAGAGGTAGTTTGGAGTGCTACCTTTCTGATCAGGTGGTTTTCAGTGTCGGCCACGTATAAAGTGTCCCCTTTAATGGCCACGCCCTGAGGGGAGTTAAAGGAAGCTTCAGACAAGTCGCCATCTTGTCTTCCACTTTTAGGCCCTGGGACAGAAATGAGAGTCCAATCAATGTTACATTTCCACTACTCTTCCCCACTTATAGGTCATATTGAGCCCTGGAGTTTAATCTTTTTTCAGTATGTTGTGCATAAAAGCCTTTTTCTTTGCCAAGTTGTAAATGCTGAAACATTTTAACACCTAGGTGTATATCTGACGAGATGGATAAGGCTTTAGAGCTTTGATGGGAAATGTGTGAATCTTAAAAGCTTTATACGAGGTGTTCTGGCATTCAACATGTATCTGTAGTCCTATGTGTAATTTGAAATGTTACTCAGCAACAGCAGTTTTAATTATTCCTTACATATCGAATTAAAATAAATCCCTTTCAGTTAGCACTTTTCTATCTTCCCTGCATACACTTTAAGGTAAAGGAAACATGTTTTTTTGATTCTTAATACAAAGGATATGTACAGGCATACTTTTACAGCTGGAGCAAGGGTGGCCTTTCATGTAACAATTGATGAAAACATTGACTAAATAATTTCTAAAGTATGTATCTATCTATCAAATGTAATACGTATATCTTTAAATGATCTTTTTAACTTTTTATGCAAATATAAATATTAGAAATTCCCTGTTACTGTGTGCGAATAGGGACGAGTGGTGTCAACATCCACAAATATTACAAACAAATCCTGCATTTCCCCCCTCATTTTGTCCACACTTAGGTCCGTGCCAGTTCCCAGCATGCACTGGTCCCTGTTGTTGCCAACCTCTCTGTTGGCCGGGGTCAGTCTACCATGAAGCTCCTCTAAGAGCTGTTGGGGCGTGTGAGTAATCTCAAAATCTCAATGAGGCCTTAATATTGTTTTTGTACAGATTATTTACTAATTTTCACAAAGCAAAAACAATATTAATTTTGTATCCACAACTGAAATAAATAAGCACATATTATAATATAAAGATGCCCCTAAAATGCACATCTTAGTATTCTTTTTGCCTTTATGTATTTATTATAGATAGAGGTCAGATGGAACGGTAAGTGGGAAAGGAGGACATTCAGCAAACACTTAAGGTTGGATTGGAACCCTCGCCGCGGCAATATTCCACACATAATACCCCATAATGACAAAGTGAAAACGTTTGAAAATAATTTTTTGCAAACGTGTTAAAAATAATCAAATGAAATATCACATGTACATAAGTATTCACACCCTTAGCTATGACACTGAAAATTGAGCTCAAGTGCATCCCGTTTCCACTGATCATCCTTGATATGTTTCTATAACTTGTTTGGAGTCCACCTGTGGTCAATTAAATAGATTGGACATGACTTGGAAAGGAACACACCTGTCTCTATAAGGTCCCACAGTTGACAGTGCATTTCAGAGCACAAACCAAGTCATGAGGTTCAAGGAATTGACTGTAGACCTCAGAGACAGGATTGTATCAAGGCACAGATAAATGTCTGCAGCATTGAAGGTCTCAACGAGCACAGTGGTCTCCATCATTTGCAAATGGAAAATGTTTGAAACCACCAGGGCTCTTCCTAGAGCTTGCTGCCCAAACCAAAGTGAGCATCGGGGGAGAAGGACCTTAGTCAGAGAGGTGACCAAGAACCCGATGGTCACTCTGACAGAGCTCCAGTGTTCCTCTGTGGAGATGAGAGAAGGAGGACAGAAGGACAACCATCTCTGCAGCACTCCACCAATCAGGCCTTTATGGTAGAGTGGCCAGAAGGAAGCCACTGCTCAGTAAAAGGCACATGAAAGCCCACATGGAGCACCTAGAGGACTCTCAGACCATGAGAAAAACAAATTGTCTTGTCTGATGAAACCAAAATGGATCTCTTTGGCCTGAATGCCAAGCATCATGTCTGGAGGAAACCAGACCTGGCCAATACCATCCCTACAGTGAAGCATGGTGGTGGCAGCTTCATGCTGTGGGGATATTTTTCAGCGGCAGGAACTGGGAGACTAGTCAGGATCAAGGGAAAGATGAATGCAGCAATGTACAGGGAGATCCTTGATGAAAACCTGCTCCAGAGCGCTCTGGACCTCAGACTGGGGCGAAGGTTCACCTTTCAACAGGACAACGACCCTAAGCACACAGCCAAGATAACAAAGGAGTGGCTTCGGGACAAGTGTGTGAATGTCCTCGAGTGCCTCAGCCAGAGCCCAGACTTGAACCGGATTGAATATCTCTGGAGAGATCTGAAAATGGCTGTGCACCGACGCTCCCCATCCAAGCTGATGGAGCTTGAGACGATCTGCAAAGAAGAATGGGAGAAACTGCCCAAAGGAAGGTGTGCCAAGCCCTTGTAGCATCATACTCAAGAAGACTTGAGGCCGTAATTGCTGCCAAAGGTGCTTCAACAATGTATAACGAGTAAAGGGTGTGAATACTTATGTTTATGTGATATTTGAGTTTTTTATTTTTAATTCATTTGCAAAAATTATTTTAAAACTTTTTTCACTTTGTCATTATGGGGTATTGTGTCTAGAATGTTGAGAAAACTAATGAATTTAATCCATTTTCAAATACGGCTGTAACATAACAAAATGTGGAAAAAGTGAAGGGGTATGAATACTTTCCGGATGCACTGTATGGCCCGCCTGCTCTAACATTTCAGCTATTTGGGCAACCACAAGTTAGTATTTATTGCAATAAAAACCCACTGCACTAACTCAGGAACTGTCTCATTGCCAACTGATCAATTCCTTAATGGACATCTTGTGATCCCACTAAACCGACTAATTTAAACCTAATAAACTGCATATCTCTTCCCTACTCCTTACCTCCAATGACACGTAACAGCTCTCCGGTGGAGGACACCACCAGAACCCGGTGATGCCCAGTGTCTGCTATGGCCAGTCTTTTCCTGCTGTTGTCTACGGCGACCTTTCCAGGAAAAGACAGCACGCTGGGGGGCAGGGAGTCCCGGTACAGCTTGATGCCCACTGTGTGTGTCTTCAGCAGACCCTGAGCCCCGTAGTGACGGAGGGCGAGGTCAGTGAAGAGCGTCAACCTGTCGCGGTGGCCCTCGCCCACCAGGGAGAAGAGCAAGTTGCCCCGGGGTCCCAGGAGGACCAGCGTGGGCCAGCAGGACACCTCCAGGTCATGCCACAGGCGCGCCTCGCTGTCGTTCACTACCGGGTGGCGGATGTCATAGCGAAGCACAGCGCTGCGGACGTTGTCGAGGACCTGTAAAAAGGATCGAGCAGGCATGAAAAACGAGCTGTAAATCTGTTGCTGAAAATAAGGGCTATTCTTTAATAATTCAGGGTATTTTTTTTGTCATCGATTTAACTGCCAGGAGTCCAAACTGACATTCAAGTCCTTGTTTCACCTGACCAAAAGCCCCAAACTGAAATATGTACACTGTTATTTATGAAATAAAAGCATCAGACAGTGACATAAGATAAGAAGTGCTTTATTGATCCCAATTTGTGATTTATTTTGTGTTGCAGCAGCATAAAAATACATGGCATTGTACATACAAATTAAAAGATATAAACATTCCAAAATGTAAACATCTCAATGCAAATAAAATAGCATTAAAAAAAAAAGTAGAAAATATACATGTTGAATTACAAATGCAGAGCAACTGGCCAAAGCTTAATGAAGAACAAAAAATAAACATATAGTCCCATGAGGCTTAAGAAGATCTGACAATGTTTTCTAGTCTATAATCCTATTAAAAAAAAGTAGGCTTCATGAGGCCATCATACTTAAAATGTCCCATTATCTTGATATTATTCTATTAAAAACGAGGCACAAGCAGAAAAGCCTATCCACAGGTGAAAATGACCATGAACAATGAAAACACTTACCTTTTCATTGGGGAATTTAGCTGAGTGCACACCAACAATTACCAATCCGTCTGAAAAGGGGATTAAACAGAAAGAGAGACAAAAATAAAACGGTCAAATAAAACGGTGCAGTAAGTGGTTCGACTGAAATAACTCTCACAATCACAGCTAGTAGTTTTGGAATACAGTGTCAGGATTTTAGTCGTTCTTTTTCCTCAAAAAGAAGCACAAAGTCTGTCAGTTTGTGTGACAGTAACTTAAAGAAAAACGGTCAAAAAGACGCAAACCTCATACGCACAGATGCATGTGTCGAAAATAATTGAGGAGAAGCAGAGAAACTAATGAGTTTATCAAATGAAAACCAACAGTCTTGCTTTGTTATCAAGTCAGTGACGCTCCAAAATAATAATAGGTTGATCTCAGTGACGCTCTTTGAAATGTTTCAGCGTCTGGGAAATTGTGTTTCTCAGTAGTGCTTGAAGATTACCACTATTAATAACAAACAATGACAACAATTGGCCTGAACTACTGCCTTTTTGACACTTGGACCATAAAGATGGAGGTTTGAAATGTTATGCAACAGAATAGCCTCAAACTTTAAAAAAAAAAAGCATTATTGTGAAGCTCCTTTGATCACTCACTTGTTTCTAAAAAGATTACAAAACAGATGTCTTGATTCTGAATTCAACTTAACTCAATCAGTGTGGGACTTTCTATTGAAACACAGTCACTCTTGTAACCATGTCCAACCTGAGACATTATGCAACAACAAAGGGTATAATTGCTTTATATTCACTGTGGAAAATGAAATTAATAATTAAGCTGAGACAAAACAATTAGTGAGTTTCCACAACTATCACAATCTTGTTTCTCTACTTTATTTAAAGCACTCGGAAATAAAAGAGTGTATTTTTATATAACTTTTCCACAACACCACAGGCCTGTCCAGTGGAAAGAAAGTGTACAAAGCCCTTTTCCATAAACTCACATCACTGAGCCACCCTCAACAACCTTTAGACTCACAGAGGATTTCATCACCCATGGCCTCTGCCAAGCAGTACAGCAGCAGCACAGATTGCAGTGACGATGGGTGGGTGGTTTGTTTGGGGGGTAGGGGGGTATGGGGTCTGTGGGAGTGACTGTTCAGGGTGGCTCTCACACCTCATAGACCAGAGCAGCAAACAGAATGTACCCACAGCAGTGCCAAAGATAAGGCGAGTGCGATAGTGTGTGGTGGCGGTGCGGTGTATGTGCTCTGCGTATTAAGAGCTGCACAGCATCCTCAGATGATCCCGTAAAGGGCCAGCAGGATGTGATGCTTTACATGGAGTGGCTATATAAAGAGCCATACAGTGAACTACAGCAGGGTACAATTATGGGCCCTGTGAGCGCCAACTCGGAAATATTTTTAGTTATTGTCTCTTCACAGTTTAGATAAGGGCCCTCGGGCGCTTGAGCAAGAAGAGGAGAGAAGTTGATGCAGTGCAGCTTCTCAGCCTCAGTGAACGTACACATGTTCCCGTGACGAAGCATGACACATAATAAGATTGACAGCCAATTGAATCGTGTTCCCTTCAGTCTCTCAGCCCAATGCTGATTTCTTGTTCATTATTGGATAACCAGGTAAGGGAGAAATGTGATATGAAAGCTTTACCAATGAGCATGTTCTTACTTACTTTGACTATACCACCCATTCACATAAAGAGCCAATTATAATTTTGTATTAGCCCGAACTTGATATAGCTATGATTTAACAATCATTTCTTAGTTTCTATTCACATGGCACAGATACATTGACCCCTCTAGGTAAGCTGCTAGCCTCAAGCCGTGCTACAGATGTCTGGTAATCCCCTCTCTTTAACTCCACACTCTCAGATATTTCTCATTTCCACTTTATCAGATTTCTCGTAGTTCCCTTTGAAACCACTAAAGGCTTATTACTTTAAAATCACATCAAGGAGACACAGTTTTTACCGATTGCCTTGATCCTGCTTTACCATGAACATGAATACTGTAGTTAATCCTATGCAGACTGTGTTGGTGTAATTATACATTAAAGCAATGCTTAAAACTACATGACAACGCATTTTTATGAAACTACTGAGCATTTCTTTAGTTTCGTGTAACACACAATGTATAGAAGTCAAAGTAATGAGGGACGGAAAAAAGGTGGTTATTTTTAGTATTTTTCATTAAATTGGGATGTGAGAAAGGAAACCCAAATACACAAATAATAGAAGGAAAAAGGACAAACATTGAGACAGTTCTTCCATCTGACTAATGGCGTACACCAACCTAACCAACCCATGCCAAGGTGCCCTGTAACAACAGACTTCACATGAATATGAAAAAAAGAAATCCCTCATTATCATAATCTAACTCATAAATTCACTGGCACATCATTTGTTATGGCCTTTGCTTGTGCATAATTTCAAATCATGGTAGAGGATGATGAGAAGTCTACTGGGAGGATCGTCCTATATTCCCACATCAGTGAAATGGAATATTTGAATAACAGCAGTCAAAGCCAGTGCTAGTCCGTACCTTTGGCTGAGTGCTTCTCCTCCAGCTGGTGCAGGTCAGGCAGGATGTGCATGCAGTTGATGCAGCAGTAGGTGAAGAAGTCAAGCAGCACCACTTTCCCATCCAGCTCCTTGTTCAGAGACAGAGGGCCCTCCGTGTTCAGCCATTCCAAGCCTGGAGGAAATCAGAGTAGATAATGATGAGGTCAAACTATTCATTATGTTTAGTCACAGACCCGGCAATTTGATGGCTCAAAGCAATGACTTGGAAACGCTTACAGATTCAGCCGTGTTATGAAGGTATTAATGCTTTCAAGTCATTCCTGTAGATGGAGATTATTATTTTATTTTTTACAAGTAATCAAATACACTGAAGATTGTGTATGATAACATTTGTCACACTTGACTCACATGCATGTGATTAATACATTTGCTTTTATATTTTGAAAACATACTGAACCTCACAATCCAGCCTTAAATACTTGGAAATATAAAATAAAAAAATGTATCCTCCACATAAACTATTTAAACTTCTTTTATTGTCTTTGTTTAACTTCAGCTTTGCGATACGTCCTTTCAAAGAACCTTATATCACCTGAAGGAAACGATATAACAGCCATACGTTTTATTTATTCTATTTACTTTTACAAACACTTTATTTTATTAAAGTGAACAACAATGGTGTTTTGCAGTGTTGTTGTGTAAGGTAACCTCATGTTGAGCCTTATTTTAACAACACTTTACATCCCAAATAAGCAATATATATATATATATATATATATAAAGAGAGACACACACTTTAAACTGTCAGTAATATAGTCATGAGGGCTTGTTTGAGGGTCCAGTTAATATCCCCAACAGCAGAATAACGTAACGAATAATGTTATTCTGCTGTTGAAGTTCTACTATAGATCTCCATCTACTGGTGCGTTAGGATATTGCCAACATGCTGCATACAAAACAAAAACACAAAATAATGATGAAGCAGGAGTCTGACCAATAACCCCTTTATATGCTGGGGCTATTAAAGGGAATGCTGACTATTCATTGCACAACTCATAAACTGTTACAAAACACACCACAGGAAGCACTGCAAAAGGTGAACCATTTTGTCTGAAATTAGTCATTGTTGCTTCTTACACCAAGCTATACAATATACTTTGTCATATTGTTGTACTATAATGTTGAAATTATGGTTAATATGCTACTATATTGCTATACTATTACACCAGAAACTATGGTTACGTCTCATATACAGAAACATAATGTAGCCTACCCTATGTGCATATGCTTTATTCTAATTTACTCTTTAATGTAAACAGATACACATGGAGTAACATTACTTTATCATTAATGTATCAGCCTGTTGCACACTTGTTCTTCACTATATCTGTAAAGCGTCTTTGAGCACCTGTAAAAGCGCTAACAAATTAAATCTATTATTATTATTATTGTTGTTACAAAGGCCTGTTTACTGCTACTATTGTCACTGACACTTTACTATGTAGTTTTCGCTCTAAATGCTCTTGTAAAACGTTGTACTTTTTATAGTATTCTCATTTAAATTAATGTCCATCCTATTCTGTTATGTATGTCCTTGTACTACTGCTGCAACAACCGGATTTCCCCACTTGAGATCATTGAAGATGTATCTCACTTCCCTGACTGTTTAGGGCGTGGATAAGCTAACATTAGCAAACTTGTTAGCAAACACTTGTGTTAAAAGAATATTTATATATAGGAAAGGTGAGGAAACAATGGCTGTTAAGTTTTATTCTCGAGAACATGTCGAGTCATGTATTGGCATGTAAGCAAACTTTAAAAGTAAAGCAATTATGCTATGGAGAGAGACAGTAATCGGGCTAAACGCTTTAACATGGTCTAACCTGTCTGGAAATCCGGTATCTTCAGATCATCTCTTTCGTCTAGTTTTTTTAAATACTTGTTGACAATATCTTCTTTCTCTTGTTGAGTCGTAGCTTCATCTAGGGCAGAATCCAGCTCACTTTGGATAGGAAATAAAGTAGAGAGGCTGGACTGAGACGCCATGTTTCTATCAACAGCCAGCCTGCTAGGTAAATTCACCACAGCCATTCAGATCGCTGCTTTCGACACTGTAAAAAAAAAAACACAATTTCACCGGAAGGCTATTTTTCACAGAAATGTAGGTTATATCTACATAGGTGAAAAACCAGTCAAATACTTTTTAGTTTTGAAAAAAGTCACCTTTGCTCAAATAATTAAAAATAATGTGCTGAATTGTGTTAAATGTGCTGCTCTGTTTCTCTATGTGTCTTTACTTTATTCAGTGTTGTACTTTGGCGGTAAGCGCTAACATGTCGAAACATAATAGTATGAAGCTGAAGAAGAAACTAGCTCTATATCGTAAATATTAATTATGATAAAGTAGTATTTTCGTCAACCGCGGGATGCTATCGAATCCAATCCTTGTGTTATAACTGGTTATAACGAGGGTTTTGAGGAGGAGGTAATTAGACAGACTAATAGTTTATTTGTCTCCAAATGTCACAAAAGGACGACTCTGAAGATGACATCTGGGAATATAAACCTCTGGAGAAGAAAAAGAAGAAGAACGATTCACCGGCTGTAACTGTGACCAAAAGATGTACTGTCAGAAAAACCTCAAAGACGGACACTTCTTTCTCTGTCAAGTCAGCTGATAGCAAAGTCAATAAAGCTGAAAATGGAGATTGTGGGTCTGTTGTTAATGGAGACAGCAGTTTAGAGGCCCTTGTTCTTCCATCAAAGTCATCCACTGCTAGGGACACAGTGCAGACAGACAATGCTGCTGATGATGAGGGACCATCCTCTGGAGACTTTTGCCCCATGTGTCAGATGCCTTTTTCCATTTTGGTGGTCCAGACTCAAAGATGGCATGTTGCTGAATGTCTTGACACCCCCAGAGACACATGCAAAGGTACATATATCCATACTTCATTACAAAATAAACCGTTTGACCACATGTATCATCTTCATCAGAGACCCATCATCAGAAATAACTACATATATGTGTGTCTTGTACCTTTCATCCTGCATTCAGGGGAACACATGGAGTTGTCAATTGTCAGTGTCATTTTTCAATATACTTTTAAAAATGTAACTATTGCAGGGAAGAACCTGAAAACCTGGCAGACTGGTGCAGTTACATGATTCATTTTGAAACGCTTACAATGGCAGTAGGTCACAGCCACATAAACACATGATAAACTGGCATGGAAAAAAAGAAAATAGGCTGTTATAAGGGCAGCAGGATCTAGGTGATTGAAAGCAGGTGTGTGATGCAGGTGAGGTGGAGGGAAGGAAAGGAAAGGCAGATGAGTGAGGAATTGGCAATTAAGGGACTGGGGAATGAAGTACAGCTGAGGAGGAGTAGAGACAAAAGAAGCTGGTGACGACACAGGAGATTGTTTTATTGAGTTTAGATGTACATTAACAATAGCACCATATCCATTCAAATGACCTTACACTTTAGCTTATGTGATGTACCTATGTTTGTTTCTCTTTCAGCCACTTCTTTATTTACTGGTCATAATTAAAGTTTCGATATTAAGAACATGGTTGATGCCCATATTTTGGTCAACCCCAAGTTTGTAAAATAGTCAATTCTCAATTAATATGTTAAGTCTCAATCTCAATTTAAGAAAACCTGGACTACATAAATAGTGTTTTTTTTTTTTAGAAAGCTCCCTTGAGACAGCTGAATTGATGCGATGATTATATTGATGTATAGGTACGTCAGTATTTTGAGTATATGTATCGTCAAACTGTTTTATCAGAATTTGCATGTGCTGTTGCTTTTGAATTACCATTTAGTACTCTGTTGATAAGTCTGTCTACATTGTTTTCTTTTCACACAGAATGTCCAGATGGCCTCCAGTGCTGCTCCACCATTCCTAACCATTATAAGAAATGTAACCACACCGTCCTGGCCCAATGTCGAGCAAACGGTGACACAGCCCTCCTCAGTCTGTCCCAACAGGCAGGGACCAGCAGGGGGACGGGCCTCAACTGTCTCCCAGGGCTGATAAACAATGAGGAGGACGGCTCTACTTTAGAGACTTCCCAGGATAGTGTTCTGAGTGTTTCTGTGTTATCCACTCACTGTAATCTCCCTGGAACACCTCCATCCAAACATACAAATGGACTCATGTTGCTGCGCTCACCTGGCCCAGAGGATTTAAAGAAAAAGAAAGGCTGGTCGTCCTCTACTAAAACCAAAAAGTCTATCAGTTCTTCCCAGGAAATTAAACCAGAGCTTTCATCCCCTCCTGTGAAGGCAGCGAGTGGAAGAGACACTTGTGACAGTTTAATAAAAAGTGAACCTTCCCCTGACATCGATGATGAAATATCTTACTCTCCTCTTTCCGAGTCTCCTGCAGAGATGGTAGTCAAAAGCAGTGAATGTCGGAAAGCTCTTTTTAAAAAGGATACATTTAAGAATGAGGATGAAAACTCAAAGGTTCTGTTTAACGACGGTTTCTCAAGTGACGATGAAGTTCTCACTCAATTTTTAGATGGTTTAGAAACCAATAATAATGTGCCTTCTTCCTCTAACACCCAGCTGCAGTCAGTAACCTCATCGCCGCCCACTAATCAGCGAGCTGCTGAAAACAGAGCTCATTCAACAGATGCTGTCAGTCCATGTCAAAGCAGCATTCAGTCTCCTCAAAGTATTGTTTTAGAGCGCCTCAGAGTGTCTCTTCTCAGCTCGGATCAGAGCAGTATTCAAGTTCCTCCATCACAAACCTCCAATGTCCAAGGATCTCAAAACATGGCACCACAGAAGGGCCAGATCAAGGCAGGTCAGGCCTCCGGTATGAAGCAGACAGATATTGGGGTGTTTTTTGGTCTCAAACCGCTCAAGAAAAAGGAGAAAGTGCCTGAAAGTGGACCAAATGAACTCAACGCCACTTCTGTTCCAAGACTGGGTGAAAACTCAGGACAGAGACAACAGAAGGGAGACAGGCAAAGAAAAAGTAAGGCTGCCACAGCTGCAGAGACCTCTCATGGCTCAGTGGCTGTAGATAATAGTAAGGCTGAACCAGGTAAAGGTAGGACCAGAGGATGGGGAGGAAATAGGTGGACCAGGAGGAACGCTGATGGAGAAGTAGAGCCGGCACGTTGTCCCTTCTACAAGAAGATTCCAGGTGAGGCAGTGACCATTTACTGCTGCGTCAATACGTTAATTCTTTGTGTGTTGTAATGTAAGTTTTTCTTTATTTTACATAGGCACAACGTTTACCATAGATGCATTTCAGTATGGGGAGATCCAGGGCATCACTGCCTACTTCCTGACACATTTCCACTCAGATCACTACGGAGGCTTGACCAAGAAGTTCAAATTGCCAATCTACTGTAACAGAGTGAGTCAAGTCTAGATTATTGTAAAATGGGACCTCCATGAATATTTCATTGTTGAAGTGATTCATATTTTTGTATACTGGTAAGATTGTCCAACAATTAGGCACTTAAGCTTAACCTCTGTGTTTTGAAATTAGCTAGTTTACTCTAAACCTTATTTTATGACTAGATTATACCGTGGCATTTCTTTTGAAGGGACTTTTTTGCTTACATTTTTCACATTAAACATTTAAGGATGGTGGTTTTTACCTACCCCAGATTTCCTTTGAGTTCAGCACTGAAACTTCATTCCACACAAACTCAACATTTGAATAATTCATACAGTGAAAAGAAAGAGCTTTAGAGATGTCTGTAGTCTGTATTGCTTCCAAAACGTCAGGTCTCCCCTCCAAAGGCCTTTAAGTCATTGAATACTGTGCATTCTTTGAAGTTGCTACAAACCTTTTAAAAAAATAATATATCCTCTTTATTTGTATCTCATTAAAAAGCTTTCTGACGGTTCTCTTCCACAGAACTCTGAGTAAATGCCTGACCCATTTCTTATCTCCCCGCATTCACTCTAATGAAAAAGGAGCTTGCAGTTGGCAGCGATGAATACAAATTTGCCAATGGCTCTGACAATATTATAGTCGATGGAAATTTTGAGACCTTTTGTTCATGTAATACCTGGGAGATGTAGTACGTCTGGGTCTCATTTAGTCCTTCTTTATCAGATTAGGAGTGTTGTCCCCGTGTGTGTGAACTAGGCAATATACTGACTGATTCGAGGTTTATAGAAAAACAAGCACACGTTTTTGATTCAGTCTGAAGGTTCAAATTAGTAATATAATTAGGTTACAGCAAGAAACTTGAGGCTTTTTATTTATCTTACTTGGATATTTAAGAACTTGCCTCTGAAAGTAATTATAATATCCCAATAGATCTGGAATAAAATGTATTGGTGGAAGACGCTGGATAAATGGGTCATGATTTATTACAGTGTCTGCTATCTTGGGATTACAACTAAAACAGGCTTTCAAGGACTCATTGGTATTCCACTGGGGTTTTGTTGATTTGGTAGGTCACAAAAAATCAAATCGGACGCTAGGTAGGTCATAGCCTAGAAAAGTTTGATCGCTGAGTGTGGACGGTGTTACATATTCACTTATAATAAAATACACGTTAATGCAAAAGTGATTACAATACCATGTTTTATTAACTTTAATAGAATAATCTTGGTTTGACTTGCTTTTCTGCTGAGTCACTGTTTGTGAGTAAACCACAGAGATGTTTCGACTGACAGCTGCCTCTCCTGTTCAGATTACAGGGAACCTGGTGAAGAGCAAACTGAGGATAGCAGAGCAGTACGTCCACATCCTCCCCATGAACACCCCGGTCGCCGTGGAGGGAGTCACGGTGACCCTCCTGGAGGCCAACCAGTGAGTCATCAACATTACGTCAATTGCCACCAGGCCAAGGTCTGACGCTGATTTCAAAGTCAGACAGACTCAAGCAAACTGCCTTAATGCGTTCACTGAGGAATACTAAGAGGGGGTTCTTTTGTGAAACTGTATGCATTTTCAGTTTGTTTCTATATCCGGCTTAACCTCCTGTTTGCTTAACCTGCTTTCAGTTGTCCCGGAGCGGCCATGTTGCTGTTCCTCCTGCCTGATGGACAGACGGTCCTCCACACCGGTGACTTCAGGGCTGATCCCTCGATGGAGACGTACCCCGAGTTACTCAGCTGCAGGGTGCAAACGCTCTACCTGGACACCACGTTAGTACCAGTCCGTCTCCTTTTATATACAATGAATTAACCAGTTGTGGTACTGAATGGCAGAAACCGGACTGTGGGTATACGTGTGACCTTTTAGCAATGTTCCCTGTATTTTAAACTCTTCTCATGTGGATCAATATGGGCTGAAATGTGTGCAGTGTCCTCATTCGCTCATGTAAGACACTCAGTAAAGGTGATGAAGAAGGAAAGGAAACTCATATTTTTTTAATATAATATAATATATCCCTGTAGCTACTGCAGCCCTGAGTACACCTTCCCCAGACAGCAAGAGGTCATCAACTTCGCAGCCAACACCGCCTTCGAACTGGTGACGCTCAACCCTCGTACGCTGGTGGTGTGCGGATCGTACTCTGTGGGGAAAGAGAAAGTCTTCCTGGGTGAGTGTATTAATATATTCAGGTACGTTAACACCAACACATACTGCTGGACTCAAAGTAAATGTGTTTCCGAACCCAAAAAGAAGATTGCTTTTTTCTTGTCTGTAGCTTCATATTGCTACCTGACCTTTTTCCTGCCTCTGAAAGGTCATGTGAGATTGCGTGTTGTCTCGAATGAGAGCGCCGTGGAGAATTTATGGATTAGTCTGTTTTGAGAAAAGAGCCACTTCTGTATCCTAAAGTGACACATGAACTCTTCCAGTCATGTAGTGAGGTAATCGGAAAACCAACGATGTCCTCACAGAAAGCATTCAGTCCGTAATCACATTAGCTTCAACCAACGGGATAGAGACGCTGGAGCGCTTTTGGAGGAAGAAACTTAATATTGAAATAAAATATATAATTGCTCAGTGTGTGTGAGGAGCTCTTAAATACTATAACACTATATCAACTTAAGGCTGAATGTACACACTTACACAGACTTTGTTCTGCTTCCTTTGTAGCGCTGGCCGAGGTGCTGGGCTCTAAAGTGTGCCTCTCTAGAGACAAATACAACATCATGTGCTGTCTGGAGTCGGAGCAAATCAAACAACGTATAACCACCGACCTGAAGTCCGCCCAGGTCCATGTGCTGCCCATGATGCACCTCTCCTTCAAAGTAAGTACAGCAGTCGTTTTTTTCCAATTCTTATGTATGCCTTTTATCTATTATTGTAATATTATATTTTATTAGAATGTTATGTTTGCTGTGAAGCACTGTGCTATAGGACAGTCTATTTTTTATTTAGTCATTTATTTGGATAAGTTTGACAATTTCATTATGTAATGCACTACTTAGTGAGATGAAAGACAATAGCACTAACTAAAATAATTATACACAATTTCTCAAATGGTGTGAAAACTGTATACAAAGGATGTTTATGAAGGGCTGTGTCTTATTATTCAAGGACAGTTTATTTAGATGCTAATACGTCTTTTATTCTGCTTATGCTCGACTCATAATGAGAAAGTATCCGGGACAGTAGTTGAAATAATTAGGGAATGCTTATTATGATGACCAGGCACATCATCTCTCTCTAAAAGGACCAACGCGTTTTCATTTGCCATCTGTAGAGCCACAGATAAGTCCCAGAGTCGGTATAGTTCAAGCATCACTAGGCACAGAAAGGCTGAGTCGGGAGGAAACAGATTCAGTTTGGGTCTGCAGTGAGTAGGGTGTGTTGGAGCATATCATCAAAAGTGCTTCTGGAACAGTCACCTTGAAATAAATGGATAGTAGATCTATAAAATGTGAATAACCTCTTTGCAGTTTTCTTTGCAAACAGGTGATGAAATGAACATTGAATAATTTTTTCGTTGGATGATGAAGCTTCCTAGCTTTGGAGCACAAAAGCTGATATCACTTTAGATCAGATGTATGTATATATTTAGCAGCTGCTCTTTGTTGTTAGCTGTGTTTTCAGGTACAGTGCAGCTCACTTCCATTCCTCCTTCTCACCCACATCTTATCTCCAGAAACTGCAGGACTACCTGGCACGCTTCTCTGAGAAATATGATCAGCTGGTGGCCTTCAAGCCCACAGGATGGACCTTCAGCCAGAAGGTGGAATCAGTGGACGATATTCAGCCTCATATCAATGGAAACATCTCCATTTACGGTACAGACTTATGGAAAACACATTTAAAACACATCTTATTTGTCAGGACTAACAAACGTACATTCTCACACATAGAGAAAAACACAAAAACGTTGCGTTGAGTATTACAAATCTGAATCAAAAAACATTTATTCGTGGAAAAAAAGGGGAATTTTACATTTGTTACAGCAGAAAGAGCCAAAGACAGCTTTAATGTTTACTAAGAAGCATACAAATATTAAAGATAACAAATTACACAATTTACAAAATACACATCCTGTAACAGTTTTGAAGAGATAGCAACCAGGTATATATTGCACATGATTTGTATATCACAGCAAGGTGTGTGTGTGTGTGTGTGTGTGTGTGTGTGTGTGTGTGTGTCCGTGGTGGTTGTATAGATGCTAAAAAAGATGCTAATGATACAGTGTTTGAAGGTCTTCTGCATTATTCAGAGCTGTTAATGACAATCCCCCTCTTTCTCTCTTACTGAGCGTAAAACGGAGCCTTTTAATGGCGAATAATCCTAATTGTCTTGTTGCCACACACTGATTGAATCAAATAGCAGCTTTTTTCTCCTGCCAAGTACGTGAATGTTCATCACATTGCTGTATTCAGCCTATAGCTCCCTCTTTCGGCTAAAAGAAGAAAGGAGGAGCGTGAGGATAAACTAAAGATGGCTTAGTTTCAGGTTACTTGGTGACAAAAGGACATTTTAATCAGGAAGATGCTGCTGCGTGTGTCTTTAGTCATGGACAGCACTGCACTGCCCGACAGTTGTCTTGGCAGTAAACCCCAGCTCTGAAAAGACTTAATTTCACACTGCAGATGAAGCCTGTTTCATTTCCTGAGCGGATCCATCAACAGCACCAGCCATCTGGCCTGTAACTCACAATCACCAGCCGGAGCGCACCGTTCCTTCCTCCTCAGCATGTGTGCCTTTCTCTCTCCTCCTTGTGTTCAAAACTCCTCCCTCTTGCTCTTCCCAGCCATATGCTCCTAATATTATCCTCCGCATGTGGGATCGTTGACTTGAGTGGGTTCAGTTTGAGGTAGATCTGGTTAAAGGGAGGATTACGAGTATGATAAGATGTCTTAATATCTCCGCAAAACAAAAAACGAGACATATGATAGGCTGATAGGCTTATCATCAGTAACTCTCTCTTGCTTTGACAGTGGAATATTCTGAGGCCGAGGGTCACTTCTGGCCCCTTTTGTTAGAATGTGCCCAGTTGCTTGTCTTACTATTCCCCCATATTTTTAGACGTGTCTTTGTGATGAGTTTCAACCTAGAGCTACATCTCTATTTACAAAGTATCATCATTTGAGGATTTAGCAAGAACAATATCAAAGTGTACGAGCCCATTGTAAGTGAAAGTCTGAAAAGTGATTGACTTATTCCCAACAGGACTTAATAAATAAAGTAATAGATCTAAATACAACCTATACTTGAACAACCCTTAGTTCATCTGTGGATTGATCATCTGTTCTCAGCATGGATACATTGTTTACATGTTGATGGTAACCCCTGTGTTTCCCTGACAGGAGTCCCTTACAGCGAACACAGCAGCTTCCTGGAGATGAAGCGCTTCGTCCAATGGCTTCAGCCGCTGAAGATCATCCCCACAGTGAACAACAGCAACTGGGCCAGCAGGAAGGCTATGGAGAAGTGCTTTAGTGAGTGGCTCAGCGAGGCTAAAGCTAACACCAATTAATTCTCAATGATTTATGACCAAAATTATATTTTAACTAAACTAATGTTATTACTTTCATTGAAGTTGCTTCAGAGTTCTGAGCTGTTACACTAACTTTGTATTGCCGTGCGTAGGTGAACATCATGAACTGAAACACTGCTAATAAAATAAAAGGTTGATATAGACTCTGCTCCTGTCCACAATAGCTTCAATTCAAATACTATTTAATGACACGGATGCACACGGATCATGTCTGCAGTTAGACCTTACCCAGAAGTATTATATACAGAGGAACTGAATTGAATGGATGTGTTCACTGCCTGCTGGGGCATGTGCAAACGCTGCTTTGCAATTGTGCAATTTGATCATTGTATTTTTGTATTTAATATTTGTATGCTTAAAATAAATCAATATTTCAGACATTCTTGTAACACTTATTTTTTTGCAACATGAAATGTAAACTTAATATTATTTTTTTAAATAAATGATTGTACAGGTTATTATGCAACAGCATCAACGCTTCCTCAAGGATATACAGTGTTAAGTGAGAATGCCCCTGATGTGATGTATACTTCACATTTTACAAAAAATATGATTTAAAGTTGCCTTAACACTTACTGTAAGTTTCCATCACTTTTTATTTATGAATAATCTCAAGGAATTTCATTAAACCTGTCGCCTCTTTTCCTATTTCAAATCATGCATGTGCCTTCATGCTTATTAGCCCTTCACTGGTGGCCGATGTGATAACCACTGCATTACTGTCTCTGCCCACAGCAAGCCATTTCCCGGTGGGTCGGTCATAGCAGTGCATGTATTCTGTTGAATTCAAAGTGTTGACCCCAACCATGTTCAGTGTGTTGACCATTAATCATATGTTAGTTATCAGTGTAAACGATGGAACAGGTCACCACTTTGAAGGGGCTCAAACATGATGAAGGCATGCTTAGTTAATCATGATTACAACACTTTGAATTCAACAGACTACATGCACTGCTATGACCGACCGACCGGGTCACCACTTTATTTGAAGGGGCACAATCATGATGAAGTAATGAGTCATGCTTAGTTAATCATGATTACAACACTTTGAATTGCTCTGACTGATCAGTTGTTTGGCCTGACACTTTAATTGCAGATCTATATGAAGAAGACATGAACACCATTAATAACTCAGAAGTCATGATGATTGAGATACCTTAGTAGATACATTAATTAAGGTATTGTTCCTGCATTAAGTCATGCATGAGATACCATTAATACCTGTACATTACTGATAGTTCATGAGCACTACATGAATGAATTCATGCTTTGTCATGCATTAAGTCATGCATTAAGTCATGATGATTCATGTACCCTTACCGTAAAGTGTATGTACCGTAAATGATAGATAGTTATACTAGCTGTTATATACATACACTTTTAGAGATTTTGGAAGTAAAGGAGCTGGAATTATGTTAATCTAATCATGCTGCATTCCTTAGTCCAAAAAAGGCATTTGAAAAAATACAAATGGTCCATTTAACAATCTTGTAATTAGTTTTATATTCAAATACAATTAAACATTCATTCAACACTGATTTGCTGCACCCTCTGAGAGGATGGATTTATTTATAACAGAGTATTTAAAGTACAGTAATGTCTCTCATCTCGGATTAATAGCTCCATTTAAACTTAAAACAATCATCTTGATAAGGCGTATAAGATGCCATCCGAATATTAACAGTGTAAGATGTTTTTGTATTTGATGATAAGAGTTATAAAGCTCGGACTGGATGGTAGCACTTCAAGTGAACCAGCCTTGCAGATAAATTCCATCTGATGTTGTCTGTCGCGGAGAGGCATTGGTCACCAGACATAATATAAAAAGGATTAAAAAACATCCTCCCAAGCTATATTAAAATTACAATCCAGCAAAGTGTCTTCAGCTTTAAATCGGAGAGGAATGGATGAAACGGCCAGAGGAGCAACGCTATTCCCTCTGCATATTAATTCACAAGACTCACCCTAAGGTGTGGAAGACAACATGAAATACTGGTACTGTGAAGTGTTTCGTCATTCATCCGCTCCTCATCCCTTTCAAAGCAGACATATATGACTAGGAAAGGAATAATACGCACGTAAGCCTTTCTGTATGTACTGTTGCCACACAATAACAACAAAGGCATTTGGACAAACAATGCATGAGATTACAATCGAATTTCATCACAGGTGCCACCGACTGAGCAAATTGGAATTTACCCAGCATTGTTCGGTGATGACATTCGCACAACAACAATGTTACAGAGATTAAAATAAAGTTTTAAAATTCACTTCAACTTTACATGATATACATATATTTAATTCCTTCATTTGGATCATAAATGTTAATTCAGAGCATTTTTTCTTAAGCCTTACATCATCTTCATGTTATTCAAATCACTTTAAGTCACTTCCTCTCTTCTTGGATAGAGGTTAATTATAAAAAAATAGCTTTCTTACAAAGTGCATAATACAATTTTCTACACATTAGGCTTGTTTTAAAAAAAAGTCATTTGTCTTTCTTGGGTTTAGGCGTTGTGAGAATGTTGTTTTTTTAGTATCACAAAGTATGAGGAAATGTTTCAGTAAAACCCTTGCCTTTGTTTCCTTCCCCGTACAGCTTACGATAAATAATGACATTATTAAAGGTCAATCTCTGCTAAAACTGCAAGTCATTGGCAACTAAATATTTTTGATCTGTCCACATATAACGTGAGTCATGAGATTTTGAAATCATTTTCTACTTCATTTTAACTTCCCTTAAGACATTTGAATCAGGTAAACCTTAGAGCGATAGATCAACAGGAACTGCCTACATCCCGGGGAAAATACTGTCCGTTTGTAAGGGAGTCAATACATGGTACAAACCAACATATTGCGGAAGTAACTCTCATGTTTAGTTTGCATTCAGTCGATGCAGTGGCCGTTTGGTGAATGCAGCGGTGGGCATCCAGGCCGGCGCAGGATGGTCACTTTCACCTGAAGAAAGGGAAATAATTGACCTTTTAGTTGACCTTTTACATAGCTATTGATATCATGAATGCTCAGTATCTTTTGCCATTTTTTCTGGACGTACCTCATTCTTGAGAGTCTTGCTGAGGAACATGTTGAACTCGTCCACGGTGGCGCAGTGCAAGTCATTGATTGCCAGAATTTCGTCTCCTTTGTGAAAGAGGCACACAGTCTGCGGCTGGCCTGTCCATGCAGACACGCTATAACACACACATACACACATAGTTTTAGATTCATCCTGGAGTTCGAAATCATAGAGTAATTTACATTGTGCCTTTTTGTATTTGTACATCCATACAGATCTATCCTTGTGTCGGAGCATTCTCTCCAAAGTAAAGTCACATAACATGCAGAACAGTCGGCCGATAGCTGAGAACAGGTAAGGCTTGCCCAGTGTTCTCTGCAATGCAATTCTACGGAGATATAACAGAATCTAGGTCAACTTCAGAGACAGTGATGATACGGCTGTCTTGATGTGTCGAGTAGGATTTGAGGAGCCACCGGATCTTTAGATAAAGAACATTACTGCTTGACCTGTTTTTGATAAATATTCAGAGAATGGCTGTGCTTCAAAATGCATTCAGCCTGAACACTTCTGTTATCATTGATCAAGCTTCAATAAACCTTCAATTTGTGAAACATGAGTTCAGTCTGGAGAAGCTTTCATGTTTTTCATTACTTTACTCAAACATTTCCACCAGAGTCATCTTGTATTAAATGTCTTTTAAAATGTAAACCTATTAAGAAATGTGCCATCAGCAGATAAATGAAGCTCAGCGTAAGTTCATCCAGGAAGACCGTCTTTACTGATTCATTTACTATTTCCATGTTACTACTCTTCTCTCAATAAGTGATCGGGGGCGTCACTCCCCAGCTTAACCAATCGCTTTGCTGTATTCCCACAAGCCTATCATAGCGCTCTGCTAAACCTTTTAAATCTGCTCTCCCTCTCTGACAGCTGTCATTTCAGGTGACTCAATGCAACCCTCCTCCACCCCTTTTCACCTCCTGTCCCTCTGAATCCAGGGTCAAGCCAAGCCACTCCTCTTCAGACCGACCCACCTATCCATTCACCACCACCAGTGTCTAGACCCCAGGGGGGTTTCATCGGATCGGTTCTCCCCTCCCAAATGATACTCCTGCTCTACATTCATTTGTGTATCCCTGGCAATAAATATGTATTCTTACATCAAAACCGTCTCTCCTGATTGAACTAACGTTGTAGGTCAAACTAACTTAGATCTTACGGCCCGTCTACACATACATTTTAGCTGTATTGTTTGCTTGTATGTGTAACACACATCTGACAAAAGAGAAACACTCCAATCCAGCTGTCTAGACATTCACATTTTGACTTGCACTTAGCAGAGTGACCTGAAGCATACGTTCACACTTCTAATCTTTTGTCTTCTGTTTTACATGCGTAACAACAGTAATTATGTGTTGGGTGACCTAAACTCAGTACTGTGCTTGAATGCACCCTGTGAGGACACTGATGCAGAGATAAAGAAGCCGCTTCTCTGCGTAAATAGAGGTAGGAATAAAGATATAAGTAGAGATATAGATGGAGATATGCAGTTGCTGATTTTTCACAAAGTCTAGAAGACTTGGCCTTGTTTTATAGACAAACTTACCTTGGTTTCCCATCCACATCTGTTAGTGTCAGGTGCTTTTTCAAATCTCCCTGCTTGATCTCGAAGTCTCTCTCCTCTGGGGTGATGGTGTCAACGCTTTTATTATCCAGAAGAAAATATGTCAGCCAGGGATGGAGTAAACAAGTTATTATTGCCTACTTTTTTTATTCTAGCGGTTTTATAGACCAGGCCTTTAAACAATTCATTTGAACTCTGGAAGAAAGGTCGCCTCAGTTCCTAATGTGTATTGCCACATTATTCAACTATCATACCAGCATCTTCTTGCATAAACATTCAGAAACCACTCAAACCACTCCAGCAACATGTCAGCGTCAGTCACCCTTTTTTTGTTCTCTGTAACCATTACAAAGCAGATTGAGCTTTCTGATCTGCAATAGCAAAGACGGTGCTAGAGTGGTGGTTTAAAATGTGTCCTTTTGTCCTAACAAGTATAACAAAGGTTGAATATGTGCTCATGCTAACTCTTTCTAAGTTGATCATCACACCCACATAACATGTGCTGATTTATACTGTAAGACAAGAGAGGTAATAGTATCTACTTGGTAGTTGCTTCTTTGGATTCAGTTACTTTGTAATCTCACCTTTCAGAAGAGCTTGCTTCTTCCCGTCTTGGCACAATTGGTGCATCAAGCATATCGTCAGGAGAGATGGCACCGTTGTCACTGGAACTGGTGCTGAGATCTGACAGTGGACGTGTGTTTTTACCTCTGCAAAAGCAAGTTGATTATTACATCACACCTTAGTACACGTTTCACTAAGATTGTAATACAGATTTTGGCGCTGTATGATAAGTATTAGAAGATGGTCATAAGTCTTGCCCTTGTTGCAGAAAAACGAAAACACAATCAAAGACAATAAAAGGTAGAAGAAATGATTGATGGAGGCGGGTGAAAGATGTGCAGTTCAAAAACCTAAAGAGTTTTCTCTCCGTTATTCAAAAAGGAGACCAGACATCTAAAAATAATTCATAAAAACAGCATGAGAGATACAAATCACTTTAAAGGCGCAACAGGAAATCTAATTAAGAAGCACTTTAGAAAGGAGTGTTTTGACCCATTTGCCAAATGTAGTAGAGGAAGAAGAGTCTTCAGTGTTGCAGCACAGCAAGTGGCCAGAAATAAAAAATCAGTGTGAAAATACAGAAGAGTCACGCAGTTTTGTGTTGAAGCATATTTCAGAAAACAAAACAGGAACAGGGGATGATTGCCTGAAACAGCAAGAAGCCACACAATGTGGATCGCCTGCTGTATTGGTGATTAACACAATGTATTTGTAAACAAGCAAGTCAAATCTGATTTGCCAAGAACTGCCCTCCTTGAGATGCTGAAGAAAAGCAAAAGTCTTAAATACTGCCTTTTGCATCTTTAGGGCCTTGAGATAAGCAAAGATGACTTGGTGCAAAAATGAAGGCATTGTCAGTTGTATGGAAAAACTAAGGCTACAGAAAAGGATGATGTTAACAAAAAATGTACTATTATTAATTTTCATCTGGTGAAAATTCCTGCGTTTATCAGATGGTAGAAAACAGATTTTCTTTTTTGGTGCTGTCGTAAATTTCACTGCATATTTACATTTACATTTATCCTATAATAGTCACTTCTGGCTGCTGTTTATGCAAAAAGTCAAACATTTCACTTTAAATTGTTACAACAGTACTTGCATACATAGATTTTAAAGCATATAATATGCATAATAGCACGTATAAGTTACAGTGTAGTCAATTTTAGCTTTTTAGGGAGCTCAGAATAATAAACAAAAACAGCTAACGTATGAGATCAGTTACACCTGACCTGTAATTCAGCTTATGTCTTTTACCGCATGCATTATCATGACTCGATAAAATAAATCTGTGCAGATGTTCTGTTTTTAAGGTATAATGTCGACCACAACATGAAAAGACAGATCTTTTTATAGCACATAAGTTGGCAAACAGGCTCTGAGGTGCTGCCTTTCTTAGATTCTTAGCTGGTCCTGGAGTGTCAACAGTTCTTTAAAAATAACTCCCTTCTTGTTGTCCGTTTAGGTGTCGGAGCCAATGAGGCCGCAGTAACCTCTGATGAGCGAGCTATTTTGGTATCTAGGGCACTGCCAAAACATGTAACACAAAGAGCATAGGGCACTGACACTGAATACACATTGAAAAGACAAAAATAAACACACGGCCCACAAAAAGAAGAAAATCTTGTATTTCATCTGTGAGATACCTGTCCTCTGAGTATGTCTCCTCATCGAATGGAGGAAGTGGGGAAATCCGAGTCTTCAGCTTGTCATAGACTTCGGTGACAGACCTCATCAGGGTGCCTCCGGTCACTTGCTCAACTTCACGGTCCCTAAAAACATTTGTCACAATCATCTTCCGTTAATCTGAACATTAAGCAGTGATTATTGATCATTTTGAATCTGTTCTTCTTTAAAGCAAACTTACGCTGCCAGAGTATGTGTATTTCTTAATTCCGTCATCAACACATATCTGCAAGTAACAGATATTCAAAATAAGAGATGAACAAATAAATCACATTTATTATTGTATTAATGCAGGTCACAATTTCAGCATGTGTCAATTTAATAAAGTAATTACTAAGAAGGAGAGTGTTTTTTTTTTTTATTCGAACGGGAAATACTCAGATTTATAATTAACACTCACACTTCGTCCATGCTTTTGCGACGGGTGGTGCCATGGTACGGTGCTGATGGTGCTATGCAGGCTCTGGGAGTGTCGTAGATTGGATAAAAAGGATCTGCTGATGAACGTTTTCTGATATTTTCTTCAGTCTAACAGACAATCAGAAAACAATTTGTTGTACTTAATGCAACCAAGACAAAAGTCACCTCTACCATTATCATTGTAGAATACTCAATTAAATTAGATATGTGTTTAACAAACAAGCCAACATATAGCACCTCTGACTCTGATCCTGCATTGGATGATGGATCAGACGTGGACCGAGGTTTCAGCATTGGCTGAAAAAGAAAAGAAAACACTCATTATAGCTCCTAGTACAAAAATCTAATATTTTTAAAATGATTCCTGCAGCAGAATGTGTTTTCTATAGAAATAAGACTTCCACCATTATTGCAGTTTATATGTTGCTTCAGCCACTTCATCTCAGTGTGGGTCTGATGCATCGGTAATACATTAAACTCGGATAACATCGGCAGAATAGGTAATGTAAAAGTGAGGACTAAATGTAAAGGGAGGGCCCACAGATCAACAATGAGATAATATGGATACACATGTTTTTCTCCGCACAGAGAATATCAGATCAAAATAGATTCACACAAAGGAATGATTGATTGAAAGTATGCATGCATTTAGAAAGTTAAGCCAAATTCATGCAGAGTTTTTGTTGACATTTTATGGACCAACCTGTTCAGGCACTGTGGCAGAACCCTGCCAACAAGAAGACAAGACTATTGTTTAAAAGTCAAAAAGAGTGTTGATCGATAAGCATGGTTGATATATTTAAACTGTATGGTAGTCGTGTTTGCACTTGTCACAGACACTGAGGGGATTCAGACTGCCCAGGTGTTGTGATAATGAAGGCAGATGTAGATAGCAGAACATTGATTTAAATCAATGTAAAAAATTAAGTAGCCTACTAAAGGAAAAAAGCTACTCATTGGAAAGTAAAACATGTTTACATTCATTTGAGCCAGGCAACGAGTAATGCGAAAAACAAAAACATGATGAAGCATAAAGGAAATTGTTAAATATGTTATAAAATGTGTTTATGTCTTTCCAAGAATAAGATGAAAACATTGATACCATCACTGCGAACAATCTGTAGCTGGAGCCAGCAGTCTGTTAGCCTAACTAGCACAGCGACTGAAAACAGGGGGGAGGAAACTAGCCTGACTCTGTTTCAAAATCTGCCAATAAACATCTTTTAAGTTCACTTACATGTTATATCTCATAGGTGCTGTATGTCTTCGGAGCACTGACTAACTTGGGTGTGTCACCTGGAAGTTGTGTTGCTAAGCTAAGCTATCTGGCTGTTAGCTTGAGCAACCTTTTTATCTTACTTATGTGAAAAGCTATAATCTTTTCAACTTACTCTTGGCAGGAAAGTTAATAACCATTTAAAAAAAAGAAAAAGTAAGCTACTTCTGTACAGCAGTCGGTTGTCAACAGACGAGTTAAATACTTTAAATATTTACCTCTATTGTTTGATTCACATTTGACAGTTCCTTTAGCAAAAAAACCACATTTACATTGTAAATAGATGAACAAACAGAGATACAAAGAAAAGTGAAGTAGAAAAGACACTTGGTCTTATAATGCTGTTACAAATCATGATAAAGAAATAGAATCTCAATGTACCTCAGAATTCAGATATTTATGTGGCCGATTCTTCAGGGCCTCAAACAGGTCAGAGAACCAGCCGTCCACTTCCGCACTAAAGCAAGAAGGACATATGAAACACTTACAAATCTAATTTTGAGACTCAAAGAAAATATGGCAATTACATCTATTTTAAAATTCAATTCCAAAATCCAGAGTGGAAATAGTGACCATTAGAAACCAATTTGTCTTAGCCAAGTGGAAGGAAAAGTCATGTTTTAGATGATAGACTACTAGTCAACAGGAAAGCAACATCATTATTCATTTTTGATTGTTAGAACGCTCAAAATAGTGGATGTTGAGAAGGGCAGAGGAAAGTGTTCTATGAATAATAATTTGGATTCAAAAATCCCCTTTGACCAATCATTACAAATAACTAAATAACCAGCTTTAAATTGAGATATCACATTAGGTTGCTTTTTTTTTTAATATCCACCTTTTTGTGTTTTTGTAGAGTAGAATGAAAGATTATTGAGTTTGAAGAGTGTGTGTGAGTTCAGGAGCACAATGTAGTAAAAAGCATGGAATTGGAAGCTTCTTAATTTTTCACCTCAGTGTTTTATCCCCAGTAAAAAAACAGCTGACTGACCTTGTCTCCCCGACAAGGAAGTATTCCCGGCCAGCTGTGCTGATAAAGAGCACACGTGATGGAGCACACCTGAAGGTTTTTGGGACCCATGCCCATCTCTGGTGGTTTTGAGGGGCAACAAATAACAGTGATATCCTGAAAAAGAGACAAATGACACACTGTAAATTGAGCTGGAGGGGATCCCTACTTAAAACAAATTGCTATTGCATTTAGGAGCTATGAAATGCTTTAAAATAATAATTTGTCAATGAATTGGCATTGATTGATAACATACTGTGATAAGTCTATCCCTCCAACCGGCTTATCCCTATCATCGGGACTCCTGAAGTACTTCAGTAGGTATTCTTGTTCACTGATTTTGAAAAGCACAAAGTAACGCTTCTTCCATGATTTCTGCAGGAGAAACAAGACAACATAAATAATGAAATATTGCAAGAAACAACACATGTAGCGATGAAATCATTTGTATGTGTTACTGTAAATCTGTCACCTCTGTCTTCAGCTGTTTTTGGGGAGGAGACTTGAACAGGTATCCAGATCTCACCTCCGCTGTCTTTGCTACTGATTTGTAGAACACCGTATTTCCACCTGAGAGCAAGAGAAAAGCCTGTTGTTTTGTGATCATTTGCTTCTCTGTAAATTATATTTGGGGAAACCACCAAAGGAATACAATGAACAAAGAAAGAAGAACTGAACAAATTAGTTTGTTACAACATCAATTAAAACAATCATAAAATTAAGAAAAAGAAAAAAACCTTACTACAGTATTAATGAGTGTGTTAACATTGGCACCATTAACATCAGGTTTGCATGTCCAATTATCAATAACAATATTTATAAACCAGTTTTCTCTATGCAGCACCATAGAGGAAACTGGTTACTTATTATGCCAATAAGTAACTACACCTGAATCCAACGATAAAGCACATTTCCAGATGTGATATGTTACCTGCGCTCTTCTGGCTCTTATGCATTGTGACACCACACCTGAACAAAAGAACACCGGAATGTATCAGTCGCTCTCGTTTTAAAACAGCATAAACATATTCAGAGGGAAATAGTTAACCTTTTAAACAATCAATGCAGGGTTTGAATAGGCTCAAGTCTTTGTGACAGCATTGAGCTCTATACACAAAACAAAAATATGTTTTTAAAGTATATTATTGTCATGATTTGTCTGTGTTGTGTTTTGTGTTGTCTAGATCTGTCTTTGGTTTCCTGTTTTATTTTTGAAAAGTGTTCACCCCCCGTCTTGTCTGTTGCTTCCTGTCTCTGTGTTCCCTCCTGCCTGATTACCCGATTGTGTTCACCTTGTGCCCCTGTTTTCTCCTCCCTCCTCACCTGTGTCCTGTTTGTGTGATTAGTCTTGTGTGCATTTAAGTTCTGTTTTTTCTGTCTGTCGTTGTGAGATTCTTGATGTTGCTGGAAGGATTTTGTTCTGAGGGATTTCTACGGTATGCCTTATTTTACTTTGTTGCCTGGCCTAGTTCCGCAATACAAGTATTTTGGATTTCAAACAACATTCTGCATTTGGGTCCTGTGTACCTTGCCCTCCAGCCGTGACAATTATGCCCCTTGTAGCACTTTATCCTGTTATCTCAGGCTCGAAAATGACATTCCCAGAACAAATGACCATATCTTCACTTCTAAAAGGTTTACATTAATAATCATTTTTCTCAAAGCAAGGTTACATTTGTGAGTTGGATGTAGAAGTGTCAGAATCAAAATAGATGTTTTTATTTTAAAGTCAATTCAGATTGAACACCGTAAGAAAATTTAAATTATAGTGTCCATCCAAAAAAAATTAAAACTTATAGTGAAAACCACCCTTGAATGATGGGATGGTAGACTAAAAGCTTTAGGAATCCAAGCTATAACATATAAGTACCCTGTATCAAGATTGATACAAAACAAGTGAAATTTGACCGTTAGAGAGATTTAGCAAAAAACCCCACTTCTGGGGTCATTTGGGTGGATTTGACCTATCTCTGGCCCCCCTTGGTCGATTTTGATGGACATCTCTTTTTAACTGCTAGAGCCAATGGAATCGAGGGGAGGTTCCACATACGTTACCAAATAAGGAGTGAAAGTGATGTGTAGCCAAAACCGGATACCATTGGCAGCTAATATTAATCCTCCGATTTTTACATAAAAATGGAATTATGGATTATCAATACTTTTTTCAAAGTGACAGACACATTGGATTAACCTATGGATTAACCCTCGGCAGCATTGCTATCGTTTTAATGCCATTGAACAGGAATTTTGATCAGAATAACAGCTAAGGTGAGACGATCTCCCGTGTTTGCTCCGTAATGCTACGTGTTGTGATGTCTGTGTTTGCTTCCCCTGTCGCGAGTTCTGATCGCTCAGTGATGATACTAATACCTATATAATCTGTGGAATCCCAGTTTTAATCGGATATCTTGTATGTGCAGTTACGATAAGTAATAAGGGCATCTTTACCTTGAGTTCTGTGCCAAGTGCGTTAGCATTTTTTCGCTCAGGGGTCATTTAGACACTTCTTATGAGACTTGTGTTTTTGTTTTGGTAAAAATGGTTCGTATCGTCAGTTAGCTGAGTTTCTTCCCGTTAATCTGGTATGACACATTAATAGGTTTTTAAATATTAAGAAGCCCCGAGACACAGTTTTGTGAAAATAAAACCTGCAGGCTCTCGGGCCAAACAGGTTAAAATTACTTTTAGTAATGAAAGGTGCTTTACAAAAAAAAAAGTATTAGTATATCATATTTAAAAGATGTTTCATGTAAAGCCAAATCGGCATTAATTAAAAAGATTAAAAGTATAAACAAACAGAATCTCAGCAGTGTTACAACTAAAGAATATTCATCATACTTTTTGTTCGATGTTTACAGAATTTAACACTCACTTTTGAACACAAACAAACATATGCTGGCAAATGAACTTCACAATTTCACAACACAAATCAATACAAAATAAGAATTATGTCACATGAATCACTGATAACAGTTTTTTTTCACAGGAAAACAAACATAAGATTTTTACCTCAGGTGTACCAGATTCTGCTCCCTCGCTCTCTTTGTCAACAAGTGAGGAAGCTGGGTGCTTTATCGTCCTTGGCAAAGTCTGACGAGAACAAGGAACTGGACTTTCTGGTTCCTTGCTGCTTTTACAGGGAACCTCCTATGTTGTTGAGCTGCAGAATTCCAGGCCGTGAAATGTCTTTGTGATGAAGTGATTGTGAATTGCCAACAGAATGCCAAGAGGTTTATTTATGCACGTGATAAATATCTCTTGAAGGCTGATTAGTGTTTATGGACATGCATTTAGGTGTTACCCAAAGACACAGGGGAGTTTTGGAAGGATGTAGAGAGAGTTGAGCTAGGTCATAGTAGATGGGAGATTTACAGAAAGTCAGGCTGTGCCAACTAAAGTTTTTAGGCTCAAATTTCACGTTGACAAGACACAATTAGGAAATAAATGTTTGTTATTTTAAGACGCTTAACTTAAGTCTTACTGGCAAAGAACCATATTCATGCAAGCAAATTTGTAAAATAGAATCCTAACCTAATTGTCTTTATGTCCTACATAAAATAGAAAGACATGTTTTTATGAGCATGTGTTTTTATGAATTAGAAATAAGCAGGGTGGTATAAAGTGAAGCGTTTCTGATTCATCTTTCTGGAAGTTAAATTCAACATTTAAATTATATACCGATTTCAGGTCTTTATAGTCCTTTTTCTATTTCAGCTGTCACTGATTCTTTAATGTATCTGCAAATGAGCATGTCAGTCTGTGTGATCAGTTAATAGCACTCAGATTGAGATGTGTTTGCCTGCATTTGACCTCTCCTTGCTTTTACTTATGCATGTGCCATTTGTGCTATGCACGTAAAAGGTCATATGGGTCATGCCTCTATTTAAAACAGGCATCAGCTCAGGCAAATGTAACTGCTCCAGGGTAAAGATGCACTTCAATCACTCTGTGTTCTTGCAATAAAGCACTACAAAAGCCAGATCAATGTCTCATAAACTTCACAAACTTCCTGTGTTCATGTAGGCCACCCACACACACACACATGCTCACATACAACCATCAAGGTCAGTGTCAGGTCGGTATAAATAGAGCTCCTCTGGGCATTATGTTTAGTAGGACATGGAATAACTCTTTCTCAAAGCGGAAAATGTGAATGGCCGTTTGCCCTTCTCTGCCAGGAACCTTGTTTTCTTCCTCTTGTCTTGTAAGTTAGGGTCATATTGTCTCCTTAATAAACCAAGGTGAATGCTTGAAGCACCAGGACAGATATTACAAGGCCACCCTGGCCCCCCCTCCCCCCTGACATAGCCTTTACATCTGTGACAGGCCTATAAAAACCCTCATGGTTGTCTTGCCACCGGTCAGTGGAGTTAACTCTACACACCCATACTGTCCAGAAATGGTAAGAAATGAGGTTATTTGGTTTCTTTTTGAGAAGGAAAGCACTGTTGACCCACCAACCTTAGCCTTTTGTTTCCTTTACCTGCATTATTTGATCCTTTTCTTCATGTATTTCAAAGGAACTACTCCTGAAACATCAGCAGCGCCTGCAGAGACAGAGAGATGGCATCGCCCACAGAATGAAGAAGCTGGCAGCTAAGCAGGCAGAGATAACAGTAAGTCCAATATATTTAAACCCGGTTGAAATACAATACAGTACAACTTGCTTGCTGACATCTCTCATAACTCACTTATCTGTCACCTTCTTTTTGCTGTTAGCCAGCAGGTCAGCAGACCATCACCTGTACAATCACACATGGGGGCATTTTGGAGGCATGCACCTCATACAATTCATAGACAAGATACAATTTAATAAAGGTTGTTGGAAACAGTCACTTTCTGTGAACATTATCTTTCTAAAAATGCACAGTGTGTCCTTTGTGAACTGAAGAGATGAGATTTGTTGGTTCATGCTTTCTTTAAAACTTTTATGATTCGATTTGGGCTAACAGAGAGCCTGTCCTTGTGCTACCGCAGAATTCTCCCTGCAAGGTTAAATTCATTTTGACTTCGGAAAAGCTCTGCTGAACAATATCCTTTATCTGTTTTTTGTAGTTTATTTAGTCCTCCTTGTTCCATTGTCCTGTGCCTTTCCATTAACAAAGCCTTTTTCTCTTAACCTACATAACCTGGTTTCTTTGTTTATTGCACTCTGTAGACTGTGATATATGAAAACTAATTTAGTTGATAACTTAATTGTTTCCTAATCATTTAATTCAAGTCAATTAAGTAAGATTATTCCTTAGGCAGAAACCTCTATTATTCAAACAAAAATATGAAATAATTCCCTGTTCCACATTTTTAATTGTAGGGATTTGCTGTCTTTCTCATATTCTTTCAGATGTGATTATATATAGATTATTATTATTTGTATATGAATTAATGGTAATTGTCATTTTCTAATATATGTTTATATTCTTCAACTAATTGAATACTGTGTTGAACAGTTATTAAATCAGTTGTTCTCAGAGTGAGGGGTTGCTGCTTATAATTGCTACTACAGAAGCATTTTGAACTCACATGGCCCTCTCACCTCAGAAAAAGACCGATGCGGTGAAGGAGAAAATCAGAAAAAAGTACGAGGACATGAAGCGGGTCCTGGATGAGGATCTCCGGATTACACTGACCCAGCTGGACACCGAGTATGAGGCTACAGAGAAGTATGTGGAGGACAGGATTGAGGAGTGCTACCACCTCACTCAGGAACTGGACCAGGAGCTGTCCAAGATTGATGAAAAAACACAAGAAATTGACATTCAGGTAAACACAAATTCACAGTTCTGGTCAACCTACCTATGTGTGTTTTGAGCTGTTTTGTCAGCGTGATTAAGATCAGTAATGATTGATTCTTCATTTTATACAGAACGCTGAAACAGAGAAAAAGTATGTTAACATTTCTTGAACAGCTTGCTACAAAATTAGATTGACAAGAACATACATTTAAACTGTGCATGAATCATCAAATTATTGTTTCTTCTGAGATTAGAATATCTGAGACTCTGAAGTTGACTGACCCGGACCGGATTCAGATGGATGAGTTCAAATGCGGACAACTTCTGAGTCTTACTATCAACCTGCTGCTGTTCATCAGATCCCAGGTCCCCGTCACCAAAAAACTGTTTCAGACCTGTGAGTGAACCCAATAAAACAAGCATGTGTATTGAGATGTAAATTATTGCTTCTGGCTATGTCACTGGAAACTGTCGATCAGTACATGCCGTTCTTGTCAACCTCTTTGAGTCACACACGAGTCACTGAATGTCTCTGGTTACACAGATGCTGCAGATGTTGTCCTGGACGCTGACACTGCTCACCCCAAGCTGATCATCTCTCCAAAAGGCGACTCAGCCACCTTCACAGAGACCTGGCAGGACGTCCCAGAGACTCCCTCCCGTTTTGAAACCACCTTAAATGTAATCAGCAGGGAGGGCTTCAGCGAGGGCCAGCAGTACTGGGAGGTGGATGTGAAGGGGAAGACCTACTGGGAGCTGGGGCTCACCTACCCCAGCATCTCGAGAAAAGGCAGAGAGGAGGACTCGTGGTTGGGCCGGGGCAAAGAGTCTTGGTGCGTGGAGTACTTTAATGGAGACTACACAGCCTGGCACGGTGGAGTCCAGCATACACTTCCTCTACTGGCAGGAAAACAGTTCACTCGCATCGGGGTGTATTGTAGCTTCCCCGGGGGGGTGGTGTGCTTTATAGGAGCGGACACTATGACCCCGCTGCACTGCTTCTGCGCTGGGACCTTCACGGACACCCTACATCCGGCATTATGCCCTGGCCACGACAATGACGGCACAAACTGGAAGTCTCTTAATATCTGTGATGTTTCCCGTTCAGCTCCTGTTCTCTGAAGTGGAGCGGGAACTCCTCAGGGGGAAGAAATTGCCAGGATATGTCGCATTGTGGGGAATGAACATCAGCTTCTTGATTTACACTCTTACGTTGTGACATGGCATCAGATGCGCACAGTGCGTGACAGTCGAATCAACATTTGGAAACTTCAAAGCTTAAGCTATTTAAAATGAACAGATGATTCATGCTTTTCCTTATAGTGGACACACCAAAGCTAACATGACGTTAGAGCTGATCCTCTGACTGTGGCAAAGCGTTTTTTATGACATGATCAATCAGGGAATAGCTCATTTACAAAAGGACAGGATTCTGTGATTGAGAAATAATTTGTTAAAATAGATCTGCTTTTAAACACAAATTGAACACAAAGCATATATTTATTTAATGTCAATAAATACAATTAAAATACCAAAACTGACTATGCTTTAGTCATCTGACAACACTTTTGAAAATGTCTCACATACTTGTTTAATAACAAAAGGACAAAGTCATTTTCTTAAACATTTATTTTTTTACTCAAATGTTGCTTAAACATTATTGATTAGTGTATTTCTTTGAGACACTTATCTGTATATTAATAAACATTTGGTGCGTGAGAATTAAAACAGTTTTGAGTGATATTTGTTGGAAAAAGAAAAAGAAAACACCAGCCTTATCCATTGCTGAAAAGTCTTCTCAGTCTATTCATTAGATTGCAAACATCTTCTTTGTGTTAGAATAAATAAATAAACCCATTCATGCATTTCAATCTTTTTTTGTGTTTATGAACGTGCAATAAAAATGACACAACTCATTAGAGAATAAAGTCTTTATGTTTAATACAATCAAATGTTTACATAAGCATTCCTCTGTTTTGAAGATTGTATAAACAAGATAGTGCCCCAAATTAGAAAGAAAAATGGGCCAGATTATAGTTTCAATGTAATTAATTAATTAATTTTCCCAAATCTTTTAAAAATATATTCCTGAGGACAACAGCATTTAACACTGGAAAGCATTTAAAATGTAACCATAAGAAATAATTTTCCCTCTTTCAAATTCCAATCCAAAACAAGTGGAGCAAACACTCCTTTCAGAACAGGTTAGGCACCACATCGCTCGATTGGACAAGTGCACTGGGTATACAGAGGACGTGTCTCTAACTGAAGCCACTACTGATCACACTCCTGGCAACTAGAAATATGATTGAAAAGTGTGATTAAAATAATACAAAATACAAGGAGTGAAAGGGAAAATAAAATAACATATCAAGATATATTGCAGAACTTTTCCCCCGTCACTGACACAAGCAGTCAAGTGAATAATGTAAAAACATTGCAGCAACAATGAGAGTGTGTATTGCGGACATGTGGGTTGTGTATGTTCAGACTTATCACCACCAGTAATAGCTGCCTCTGTGATTGACAGACGTTGGCACGATAACACAGCGTAATTGCAGAAACAAACTTTGTGTAAGTTGTAATGACCATCAGCAAATGTCTATAATATTTAAAATATTATATTCTAGCCTATAGCTCAATGAAAATAACTAAATGAAGCTGTGTTGTTTTTAAAAAACTTGGCAGGGTGCACTAAGTGCTTCAAAATAATATATGTTTTTCTTTCTGACTTGGGTCTTTGAATATTTCTAATTCAAAGATCTACTAAAAAAATAATAGGAAGACATTGCTAGGCAACTGTAACCAGGATGAAGTGTATGTTATGACAGTGTACAACACTAATATACAGTGAAATTATGTGGCATTAGTGCTTTGGGCCCTAGTCTAGCCTTACACTATGATATTTCCCAAATTTACAACACAGTTTTTGACATTCTCAAGTTCTTGTGCTAGTGTAAACAATCCTACAGCATGTATCTTATTATTTAATACAATTATTAAAAAGGAATGTCTAACTTTAAAGATTAAATAAGGGAAATTCATAAACTGATTTGTTGGACCCTGACTTAAAAGACAGTCATTTTGATGATATGCAAATACACAAACTTAACTTACTCTGATTTAAAAAAAAGAAGCAAGTAAAGTCTTTAACATCAGGCAGAGAAAAAACTGGCTAATTGCAAATAATCTTTGTGGGAGTGGACTATTTACTATGCACTTGACCCAAAATCTCATAGAACTAATCACTACACAGCAAAAGATCACACCTTCCTAGCAGTACGTGTATGACATTCTTTAACATTACATTACCCCACTTCCTGGGACATTAAAGAACCTGAGGATGCCAGCATGCAGCTACCAACAGAAACGCGCTAGGAAGGCGGAAACACCGAGCCTTTGGCAAACGCACCGTCACGTTTCTGCTCGGAGGAGTGTTGCCTTTTTTGTCGTCTGTTTTTCTGACAATTGACAGCTGAAAACGTGGAAACACAAATAGCTGAAAATGATCTGATCCATTTTCCAGATGTCCCTCCAGAGACTCCTTCATCTCTCCTATGGCAATCAAAGGATTTTTTAATCAATCACTCTATTCAATACACTTTCTATAGGCTTTTAAACATTCACCTGGATTCAACGTTGTAATGGTGACTGCCTCAGACAGGATATCATCTATTTCTGGAGAGACTTCTCTCAGAACCCTAAATGCAAATTATTTCAGTTATTCAAAACCCATTTCATGTAATAAATGCAAGAGCCTGAAGCCTTCCCTTCTACTCGTCCTTTCAAAATCTATGCTGGAAAATGGAGAGACACATATTCAGATATGATTTTCCCCCAACCCACAAAACGTGACAGCACATTTTCCGGGCTGGTGGAATAACATTGATATTTCACATGCCTGTCAAAAAAAGATCAGTTCAAATGTGACGGCGTTATTCCCGAAGAATAACCTGAAGAAGAGGAAGAAGTTTCACCATCAGCACATGAACGCGGAGTGCCACTATAAATATATTTTTTTAAGAGGAGTGCTTGTTTTTTTCGGGCCCAACTATCTCCTGCTGGGCCTGAATGATCCCTGAATGCTTTGACTGTTAAGGCGGTACCTGAAACTGTCGGTCAGTCTGTGATGTCATACAGTGCGCTCAGTTGAAATACAGTTCTTTTGTCAGCATGGAGACCACGCAGGGAATCTGCTTCTTCTCGCTGAAGCGGGGGTCTTCGGACCAGGACTCGAAGCTGGTGGCCACCATGTAGTTGACCCGGGTCAGGATCTGCATTATCTCCAGCTGCTTGCCGAACTCGTTGAGGACGGTGCAGAGCGCCTGGACGAACCAGGAGCCGCGCCCTGGGTTCCTCCATGAGTAATACCCTGCAACACCAACATGAGTCAGCACTGAAAACACAGCACAGATGTGTGACAGATACACAAGTCAAGTATTTATTGATATTTACCTGGCACAGTGGAGTAGGCAAAGAGGAAATCTGCCTCCACAGGGATCTTATGTCTGGGATTAGCATCAGTCTCCAGGGTATCGTTGGGCGGACCCGAATCTGTCTGTATACCGTCGTCAAATTCAGAACCCCGGCAAGCCTGGTGAAGTAAATGAAATGACATTTCATTGTGATCCTGAGTAGCTTTCTCAACGATGACCTGGTGAAGCAATTACAAATTAACTGTTTTTAAAAGCGGGCAAGATTTGACACAAAAGCTATCATCTGTCCGTGGGGAGCACCTAAAAGACATTGACTTCTCACTTTAAGAACTGTTAAAGTGACTTCTTCGACAAATCTGCCACACTTTCTTTTATATCACACCGTCATTTATTAGTAAAAGGCTTCGGAACTCCGTACCTGGATGAAGAAGAGTTTTGGCTTTCCGACTAAGCTTTTGCACATGTCGCCCCTGAACAATGAGGTCATGGACTTGATGGGCATGGCTCCGTCTGTCCCGTAGATCATGCCCTCCTCGCCATGGCTTAGCAGGATACAGGCGAAACACGAGCTGTCACTATGGTCTTCCTCCGAGGCTGACCCATACACACACACACACAAACACTCAGCTCTTAGCTCGGCTCAGGCCTTATGAAACTTAGAAATTAATCAATAATATCAGTAGCTGCCTGGTTTGCTCAGGGGTTTAATTAGCACTTTATTGGTTAATCAAGATTCTTAAAGGGTTTAATTTTACAGCTACATGTATCAAATTTCTTAAAATGTTACATCAAAAGTTAAAAATATTCAAATAACACTATGCAAGATTTTAAAATGCTAATTACACGTTATAACCGTCAATTTGATGTTAAGGTGTCTTTTGTACTATTGGTCTGATATTGATAGTAGAGGAAAGTTCAACGAGTCACTTAAATAAATAGCATTTACCCTTAAAAGACCTTGAAAATACTTTTCATGGTAACTATTCTGTGGTTAAATCAAGGGTTTGGACTGAGAAAGTAACTGACCAACTTTCATCACTTCTACCTGAACAAAAATATGTAACGATTAGCCTTTAAAAAGTCATTTTCATAAATTAAACAAGAAAGGTTGTTGGTGTTCCCAAGGACATATGGGCTGAGAGGAATCTTTTCATTACACTAAGTCAATGGATGTGAGAATGCACTGATCAGTCTTAAACCTTTGGTTCAATTGGCGCAACTTCCATAGGATTTATGTAATGACTTACACAACAGCACCACCTACTGGCCGACCTGCTGGTTTTAGGAAACCAAAGAACTGTTCCTGAGTGAACATAGTTCTAATTCAGATTTGTAATGTGTTGTACTAAGAAGTGTTTGTCCATCAATTATTATCAATGTGAGTAGAATATATATAAGACCCAGCTCTCTTCTCAATGTAACACAAAACAAGTGAACAGCACCATAAACTGAAGCATGTCAAAATACTTTAAAGTTGAATCAACACCTCTCTGTTTTAACAAATAAGGAACATTATTACTTTCATGGTGGTAAGCAGCAGTCATTTCATTAAACTGCATTAGTTTTAGTACCGGATAAAGTGTCAATTGAGTATATGACCATTTAAAGTCTGACTAGAAGCTACTACGAGTGTAAAAGGCAGGAAGCCCATTCACCACTTAGGTACTCCCTTAGAAATGATAAAAGAATATTCTTTAAATGTTTTGATATGGTTATTTGTTGCGACTGAATTCCTACTACTTCAACATAGTTACTTACCCCCATAAAAGAAAGGTTGAAGACTTTTCTACTCACCTTCTTTGAGAAGACGCTCCATCTTCTCACATGTCTGATCGTTGTAGATGAAGACATCGAAGCCGAGGCTCTTGAAGCATTTGAAGAGCTCTCCCGCATCTCGATCTGTGCCGTTGCGTACATTCATCCCTTGAAAGAAAAACTGCTTAGAATACACCATCTTTTAAGTAGATCTTATGATACAATGTGTTTGTTCGTTGTACCCGTCTTCTCATCAAAGTTTTTGTTGTTGATGATGATGCACTTTCCCACTCGCTGGTGGCTCATCTTATACTGGAATGTTGGTGAAACAATTCTGTAATGGCTTTCAGAAGAGTAGTCCTGTTCCCGGTTCTGGCCATCCTTATTCTTCTTACTAAAAGAGAGTAACAAAATATTAATGACAGTTAACACCTTATTGTCACAAAATAATACCAAGCCCTTAACTTGTGCTTTACAATTGTTTTCCAGTTGTACCTAATGCGAAATCTTTTACATTTAGAAGATCTTCAGCTGCCTTATACTTGTGTGGATATAAGGTAGATTTATACAATTCACATCACACCTATAACCTCATTCATTCATTACAAAAAACACTCAAGAGCAGAAAAAACACAAGTTCTAACAGCAAAAGGAATATAACAAGGCATCTAAGAATAACGAATGGACAGCCCTCTGTAATGTGAACTCTTATCTTACATTAAAGCGTCTTGCAAAAGTAACACTTCTTCTTACATTTTAAATAATTACCCTTAAGTGTTACACAATATAACAGAGTGCTTTTCAAGCCAAACTGTTTCTACACATAAGCGCTGCTTCAACACAAGTAAATGCCAAGACTTCTAATGCAAAGAAAACTCACATGAAACTGACTCACTCGGATCCACTTACTCAGAAGAGCACATACATTTTCAAATAACTTTGAAAATAAATGTCACATCAAAATTTGCAGTAATCCACCATCCGGTCAGAGAGGAAACATATTTGCTTTACGCTCACAAAAAAATCATAACCATGTCAATGTAGATGGAGCGAGAAGTTAATCTTCCATGAGAGGTTATTCCCACAGACCTGTCATATTTCCATTCTCTAAGAGACGCATCCAGATAGCAAAGTCAACAGAAGCCCATTGGGCGCTCAGAAAATCCAGGCTTGTTCCAGAAGAGCCGAGTCATCAATTACTCAAGCACAGGAACAATACACAGCAGGGCTCCCTTACAGTCTCATGCATGTACAGTCACAGGTAGCTCAGCCATATTCTAATAAACATGTGATCCAGAACTTTTTTTCTAGCCCCCCTCCCACCTGCAAATTGTGCCAACATACGGTACCAAACAATTGTGCGAGGGTGGGCATAGAGCTGCATCTCTGTTTTGCTGTGGGCTGGACATGGCAGCAGGACGCTGAGGAGAATATCGGGCAGTTTTGTCCATCTTACCTGGGTTCGTCATTAAGCACCACGCCACTCTGCATCTGAAATGTGTTGGTTTTGTCTCGTTTCTTCCTTTTCCCCCCAAAAAGAGTACGGTAGTCCAGACCTGGCAGCTTAATTTTAGGCTGTGTGCTAGGATACTGACATGCTCTCTGTGCTGGATGGACACCTGACTGGGCTAGCGGGTGCTGAGGACAGGGGCGGCGCACTGTGAGCCCCCTGAGTCAGCAGCCTCGCCACCACACCAGTGCTTTCTAAAAGGCCTATTCACACATGGCCCCTCCACTTGCTCCCTGCTGAGGTCAGACAGGGCAACAAGTTGGTCCTCTGCTGACAGGCACACAATCCACCTGTACTGATATACAGTCCGTGAGAGACTAATTGCCTCACCTTAAGAGCTGGATGTATAAGAAGTACAACCCAGAAAACATTTAATAATTTAAAACAAAAGCTGCTTTGCTGAACACTTACACATACTACTTCTGGGTAGCGACATCTTTGCTATCAATCACTTCAGTCTTGGTTAAAAGCAAGATTTAGCCAAAATCCAACCAGCTCAAAAATACTGACAATTATCATTACAATCTATAATATCATACGGATTTCCTTTTCAGATCACATGGGATGGTTTGATTTAGGAGCCACACGAGCTAATCTGATGCTTGGTCACACCTTCTTCCGATGAAGATGACACACGCACTGGACCTGAAGATAAGGTGGTAAGTCTTATGTAATGTTTCTATAAATGGTGATAATGTATGCTATCAGGTCATTAAAAAAAAACACGCCCCTAAACAGATTAGGCAGGCATACATAACTTCTTAACATGCTGAGTTTTTTCTTTAAAAAAAAAAATGTAGCCTATTTTTTTTTTAAAGGCACTTTACCCGTTTAAAATATTAAATGTTTGGGGCCTTTTTATGTTGTTTTATGCTTCAAAATATAGTTTAGGGGTGAAAATGGTGTCTGGAAGAAACAGTTGACAAATGTTTCTCTACTAAGAAAGTTCACAGTGCCACCTTGTGAGGCAAACTGGAACAAACAGAGGCAACTTTTTTCTCAGGTTAGCTGAGTCACTGTTTTAAAATACAAAGTCAGACACAAGACATTGTAAAAAGGACCCACACTCTATGACACACCAAATAATGAACACATCCAACCTTTTTTAACTCTGCTATAGTACAATCTAATTTTAAGCAGCCACTTAAGGACTGACATCAGTCCCACATTTGACTTTAAAAAGCTTTGACTACTTGCTCTAATTAACTAAACAGGCTATTCAAAACTGGGTGTCAAATCAAGGGTGATTCATTTTCAAGGGTTGATAAGTTAAGTATTATGAGAAAATATGTGGCCCCCTCGTGTGAAAAATAATTACCACTTTTAAAACATGAAATATTGTATCAGTGTAGATATTTGGGTAATTACATAAAAGATGTCATTAAATTATGTTTATTATATTTTGTTTATTTTGGAAGATGTGTAGCACTACGTCAATAGTTTCAAACCCGCTATTTAAGAGAATATATGTAAATTTCCTGTTGAAACAAAACACACTTCCTTCTTGTTGGTGAAAATGGGGTCAAAAGGACAAACCACAAACTACATAAAGGCTGCTATTAAGGGAAGCAATTAAAAGTGAAAGAAAAGGCTTTTGCAGAAACACAGTAGAGAGTAGCCTCCCCTACAAAGTGTAACAGGATTGCATCAGTCAAACACTGTCATGAGCAAGGCCTTGTTTATGTCATACAAAACATAATTAAAGGATACACAAAGAGCAGAGGAATAATGAAACTGAAAACTACAGTCAACATATAGGTTCTGTTAAAGTGAAGTCAACCGCTTATGGAACAAACTATCATCTCAGTCCTGTATATGTGACTATCCTCACATAAAGCTTCAGTAAATCATGGAAAGGAAGTCACCTTCCAAACAGCAGAAATCTTCCTCTGCGGTCAGGTCTGGCGTCTGTTTCGTCTCCGGAAAGTTTCCTTTCCTCATCTTCAGCTTCAAGTGCAGTTTCCCCAGCAGGTTCTCCAGCTGCCATCTGCAGTTTGAACACACATTGCAACTATATGGATTGAGTTATTTACTTACTGTACACTATTCCACTAGGTAAATACGTCAACTTCCTACCTTTAACTTGTTAGCTTTATCTCTGATTTACGTTAGCTTAGCGCCAACAACTCGTTAGCAAAAACTGTTTTTACTTAATGAACACGTTGTAATGAACTTACCCTCTTGTTTGGGTTATATGCTATGTCAGTTTAGCTTTGCACCAAAGTTCTCTCTCTCTTCTTCAAAGTTTTCGCCTGGTTTCTGTTCCTCTCCAGAAACCTTACAAATCGAAAGTACGTTCAGCGTGAAGTGTCTTGAGTGCGTAACTAGGTCACAGCCGTGCGTCAGGTCTCCCACATTTCATTTTAAGTTATAAACAGCATAACACATACATTAAAACGTTAAGTTATCTCATTGAATCATACAAAGAAGGGAGAAAGAAACACACCATTTTAAAATAATATGTTTGATAAACAACTGTTAAAAGCAGAATATACAAAGTGTTCCCTATGTCAAATTGTACCTTTAACAGCACAGCACACACAATTAATCTATCTATCATAGAGAACCCTACACTATTGTATGGCTATTATAGCACTCAGAGACACTAAAACACTGTCACACTAACAAGCTGATATTTTAGTTTTTTTAACTTCAAGTTCACACATGTCACATTCAGCTGGGCGGAAATAACGGGTATTTAAATCTTGGTAGATAAAAAAATAACTCAAGAAGCAATGGCACACTGATTTGTGCACATCACTGCAGACACCATTATTCCTTAGGTTGATAAAAAACATTTTGATTTTGTGTATTTTCATTTCATTTCAAACCTTTATTTATACAGATGAATCCCATTGAGATCATTGATCTCTTTTTCAAGGGAGACCTGCTCAAGTAGTTCCACATGAAACATAAAAACATAAATAGAACAACAAAAGGACATCATACAGCATCATTTACATAATTATCCACATAAACAGGTACCGATAGCTTCCGATTGACTAGCATCCAACCGAGCTTTAAAAACATTTAGTGGCACCAGATTGTTCAGTTTCCATTTAATTTGCAGACTATTCCAAGACAGAGGAGCTGCGCATCTAAAAGCTGTCTTCCCTAAGACAGTCCTAGCAGTTGGCACATTTAATAAAACCACAGCATTCGATCTCAGTCAGTAGCCACTTACAATTCTCCGTGAGATCAGGGAGCAGATATAAGATGGAAGTTTCTCTAACATGGCTTTATATACAAATGTACCAGTGACTGAGCCTCCGTACAGTTAGTGAAAGCAACCCAGCCCTTGCATACAGGGTACAGTGATGGGTTAATGCTTTACAGTTTGTTACAAATCTCAGTGCGCTGTGATACGCAGCATCTAACTTGAGCAGGCAATTGGCAGGTGCATTCATATACATCAAATCACCATAGTCCAGCATAGGTAAAAAGGTCACAGTGACTAGCCTTTTCCTGGCCTCAAGCGAGATATATGCACGTATATTTATTATAACTTTGTTATCTATTTAGTTGTCTACATTGCCTTCTTGTATCTTCACATGCTACTTTGTACCTGCCCTTTTTTGAGTGTCAACATACAGTTAAACAAATTAAGGTAAGTTCAACTAAGTCAAATGAGTACGAAAGGTATTGCGTTTTTATGTCTTTGTGTCATGCCAGATGCCCAAAGTTGAACCAGCTTTCCAACTCAGGATCATTACACATATGCAGTGACATCCGACCTTACTGTCCCTCTCTCTCTTCCCGCAAAAAGACAGCTGGACTCCGCCAGTCTCCTAGCATGGCACATGGAAGGGGGTTGGACCACTGTGGGACATGGTGTCAAGTAAGGGACACTTTCAAAGTTTCACAGTCCAGAGCTAAGTTTACCACCACCGGAGACACACTACCACGACTGACCGGGAGTCACTGCCAGTTTCTCCACTAAAGAGTTGACAACATTTCTCATTAGTTTGCTTCTTCTGATATTTTCCTGAAGGCTTTTTGGGAAAAGGACAATCTTTCACCATGCAGTCCTGTGCCAGGTGTGGGTTTGTGGTCTACCCAGCCGAGAAAATCAACTGCATTGACCAGGTAACACACGCAAAGTGTTTCTAGTGTTTTTTTAATCTATTTGAAAATACTTAAGTGTGTACGTCATTATTGACATTGAGATAAAGTGCAAACTTAAGTCACTGGACTTATTTTTATATCGATTATATTTTTAAATCAGCTTCTTACGGCTTACATTTATTTCATGAACAAGTTATTTCAGGGAATTTTTCACTCCAACTACAACATATATAGCTCAATGGGCCTAACAGCTGATATAATGGAATAATCATCTGCTCATAAATTACAGTTTAAAATCAAAATATGTCTTTAACATTTTGTCTGGATCCAAACATGTGTTGATATGAGTGCCAGTGAATTCTGATCACTACAAAGACTGCAATAATGGCAGCATGAAAAACATCTATGACTGGTTTGTGCTATGAATTGTAATCTTTTAAAACTCAAGAGATAAAGAAAAAGGTGTACAGTTTTACAATCACATGAAAGCTATTTAAGAACAAGTCAGCGAGTCCAGTTTAAAGACCATGCTCATAACTTATTAATATGGTCTTATCAAAAAGGACTTGTCCAAGGTTTAAACATTTTCTGTGTCCACATAATAAAGATTAATGTCTGGTTTAAGAAATTATAATAAAAGTTTTAATAAAAATCAAAAATAATGTGATCTGTTTTTTCCTCTGTCAGAACTGGCATAAAGCGTGTTTTCACTGTGACGTCTGTAAGATGGTGCTCACTGCCAAAAACTTTGTCAGCCACAAGAAGAGGCCATACTGCTCTGTGTAAGTACTAAGCACCAGCAACACTTATATAGATATGTATATATTTGAAAATTATCCCAAAATATTATTTAAAAAGTGTGTTTTAAGCCCAATTTTGGTGTGAACATGTTGTCCATTTGTTTAAATGTAGTCATTTAAATAATGACAATGTTGTCATACCTCATCCCTGCAGACACAATCCCAGGAACAACACGTTCACAAGCGTCTACGAGACCCCTGTCAACATCAATGCAAAGAAGCAAAGCAAGGCGAGCAGCGAGGTAAGATAATGTCACATGCAAAAAAACAAACAAGCAACAACCTTAGACAAAATGTTTTGGCCTTGATTTGAGTCAAGGTGCATTGTTGACAGGTTGACATGAGTCACTGTCTTCGACATGAGTGAAATGCTATTTATCATTTGTTTGTCATGAGATGGCTATTCATAGTGGTCATTGTCTTGGTTTAAAAAAAGCATTACAACTGAATTTATATATACCTACGTGGGGACATTGTTTTCAAATTCTCCATTAAAGTTGGGAATAAACAATTCTGCTTTTCAATTCATCACACAAAACAACTGATAACCTCACAGGTGACCCAGATCTATTATTCTGCAACCGATCAGAAGTCTAAAGATCTGACCTAAAGCAGATTCATTACTTTTAGATCAAAACGTTCCCTCTTTACGGGTGAAAGACAGAGAGGTGGACAGCTCAGAGTCCCGGGTGACGGCAGCGTTGTGGAATGGAGAGAGCGGCTCTGGTTATTTCTGTTCCTGTGACAGAGGCGAGACAACCCCCTCTCTGCTTAGCCCTTCTTATACTTCAGGGGTCTAAAATTATTCATTAGGAAAACAGCCACACATCCCTTCCTCTCCTCTGCCACCTGTTGCTGTCTGTGTGCTTGTTTGTGTCTAGGAGTTCATGCAAAGCTCCTGTGCTTATATTAGCAGTTGGCTAGCACGTTCATCAGCTACTGCTTTATGCTATTAGAGAGATAAAGGACTTAACTTGTTGATACCTGATCTGGGGGCTGACTTGAGACCCTGCTGAGTGACCCTCAACCTTGTCCACTCATAAAAAAAACGTTTGGTTAACATGCAGAACTCAAGTTACTTGTTTTCATTGAGTAAGATTTAGCTCATGTCAAACATAACATTGAGTTCTGATTGAAAGTTCATTGTGAGCCTTTAAAAGATGATCCACAGAAGTATCCCCTGCAATAAAGCTATTCTATTATTAGTTTTGAACATTTGTACAGCCTAAAGGATCATTAGCAAACAGCTCAGAGTTGTATCACTCCCCTCTGGATCTTCTCTTGGCTAGGTCCAACTTCTTGATTGGAGCATCTCACTTATTAATAACAGCACACTAATATTATCCCTTCAACATAAAGCATGTGGGTCAGGCTGTCTGGTATGAAAGTTGACAACATAGTTTTTACGTTGATTTCATACATCCAACTACCTAAGTGGTTACTGTAAAAATATCTCTTATGTGTGCATGTGAAAATGCCGGATGGTCCATGGCTAAATGCTTGTCATTTTTGCGCATTTGTAGCTGAAGTATCGTGAAGATGGTGAGCGCTTTATGTCGACCTTCCACCAAGACATGAGGTCCATGGAGTTGGAGAAGGCTCGCCTAGCCAGTCAGATGACAAACCAGGTGAGCTCCCTGTAAATAAAGTGGCCATAACAAGTTAAAAAGAAGCTCCACTCCAGCCTAAATTATGATCATTGAAATAGGATTTTGTTTAGTATAAAGCAAACAAACCCACCTATCTTTTGTTCCTTGCACAGTTTACCTTGTTTTGCAAACAGCAAAGTTATTGTGTGCATCAATCCAATATCTTATTTCAAATAATCAATATTAAGATGTAAGAAAATGGAAATGTTGGAAACTGTATGATTACAGAATTCATGTAGGAGACAAATCAAGTAGCTCATTTGTATTGGCTGACGCTGCCAATACTTTCGTCACTGCTATTTGGTTTAGGATTTGATTTATATGCATTGAAGTAAATTGCAACTTTTTACAATCACCTCACAGAGACTAAGTTAGGCATCAACAAAGTAGACAACATTGGATGCCTGATTTTTAAAATAGCCATTAAAGGTCAATTACTATTTGTTTTATGAATTGCTGGAAATAATCAGGTCTGTCCTCGTTTTCTAAGCAGGCCTTCCAGTCTGAGTCCTCCCAGCAGCAGATGTGGTACTCAGGCCAGGTGACCAACCAGGAGATAGTCACAATTTCTCAGGCCCAACAGTCCAGTAGTGATGTGAGTATACCTTTCATCCCTGCTTATATAGTTAAACTTAAATATGTTGTGTGTCTTTCATTGAATAAATGGGCATTGTTATTAGTGGGGATTGCGTAAAAGTCTAATACAATTAAACTCAAGTTTGAATGAATATAAGTCAAGTGCCATGATTGATTTGTATGCTTATTTGGCAGGTGAAGTACACAGAGGAATATGAGGAGTCCAAAGGGAAAGGCAGCTTCCCTGCCATGATAACACCTGGTTACCAGGCTGCTAAGACAGCCAATACTCTGGCCAGTAGCGTAAGTGAACTTCTTTGCAAATACTGTTGTTTTTTGGTTTGTTCTTAGTGTCTGTCAGTGGTTATTTTGACTTTATAATGAGCCAAATCAATGTCTTTGTTTTGCAGCTGGAATATAAAAAAGGACACGAGGAGAGAGTTTCAAAGTACACCACTTTTGTTGACCCTCCAGAGGTGTTACTGGCCAAAAAACAAGGACAAATTGTTAGCGATGTAAGCTTCAAGTCTTTTATTAAGACAATGATACACTACCTTAGTGTTTCACTGTAAAAACCAGTTCAGTATCACAACGTTTTTTACTGTTAAAATTCAGATAGTTGTGTGCCTGATCATTGCTTTTCTTCCCTCAGTATGCCTACACAGAAGAGTATGAGCAGAAGAGAGGTAAAGGTAGCTTTCCTGCACATCTTACACCTGGATACTTGATTTCAAAGAAGGCCAGTGAGCAGGCCAGTGATGTAAGTCGCCAATATAAATGTATACACTTTGCTCAACCACTGTTGCAGACCCCTGATCATGTGTTACTAATGGATTTCATGTCCTACCAGATAAAATACCGTCAGGTGTATGAACAGGAGATGAAGGGTAAAGCCAGCTCTGAGGTGGCCATGGCTGAAGCAGTCCACGCCAGAGAAAATGCAGGGAATCTCAGCCAGGTAAGGAAATAACTGTTTTATTCATTTAATGTAATGTAAAGTATATTTTAAGAACAAATGTTTAAAGTTCTTTATTTGCCCTTGTTGTTTTAAATTAGTAGATGACTGTAAATAACATAAAATACACTGTAGGGAGAGAACAGATGTCTTTTGTCAGTAGATAATTCAAAATTAGGAAGGAAACAGGTTGTGTATTTTATGTTTTTATTGTTAAGATTTTCATAGTTTGGTATTCAGGCCCACAATGATTTGTCAACATTATTGACACCTTAACCCGTACGATTTATTTTCAACCCATCAAAAACCTGTATGAAATACTGTACAGCGCTTTGTGACTTATTTGTATAACTCCGAAATGTTTCAAATTACAAACCCTTTATTCTCTGTTTGCAGATTGCCTATACTGAGCAGTATGAGCAGCAGCGAGGGAAAGGAAGTTTCCCCGCCATGATCACTCCTGGGTATCACCTTGCAAAGAAGGCTCAAGAAAATGCCAGCAATGTGAGTATCAACCTGACAGTCAGCAACATTCATTTCCAGAATAAACAAACGTAGTGTCGTTCTTGTAACCACTGTAAATTCCATATTGGTGATATAGAGGGAGCTCTTCTTGAGAATTTACTCTTGAGTCTAAAGTAGTTTGAAGGTTGGCCTGTCTTAAAAAGGGAGCCTGTGTGTTTATTGTGTAACCATGTCAAATGCTTCAAAACTGCTGTCAAAACATAATAGAGCGTAGAGTGTAAGGGCTTCAGCTTCATTCATCATATGGCCTTGTCACCATGGGCAGAATAGACGAGGGAACACAATGACAAACCCTCCGCATGTTGTCATTCTTCAAACTCTCCACACAGACTAAATTAGACTTTGCATGTGTGCATGTGTGTGCATCGCTAATCTCCTGGTCCTACACACGCATTACACGATCTCCTCCTATATGCACTCAATCATCCTTCATCCCTTTGCAGCTAAAATACAAGAAGGACTTGGACAAGATGAAGGGCACCTCGCACTTCCACAGCCTGACGTCCGAAGATAATCTGGCTCTGATGAACGCACGAAAGATCAACAAGTTTGTCAGCGAGGTGAGCGATTGTCAGGCTCTCAAGGCAAATAGCAGACCTTCATTCATTACATCTGCTTTTTATCCTTTCCCCAGCTTTTTGACAAAGCCTTTCAATGTTGCTGCTCAGTGTGTGTGTGTGTGCGTTTAAGAGCTCGTAATATGGGATGTACTGTGTCAGTCTCTGAGCAGATATAATGTCCCGCTACTTGCATTTTCGGCATCTCTAACATGCCATTGCAATGTGGTTACAGCTTACTTCCAAGGCCACGGGACATCCCGTCATATACTAATGTTGTCTCACACAGGAACACAGTGCTTCACTCCTGAGCAACTATGCAAAGCCTTGAGAATATGACAATCACAGAAATATCACAATCGTTTTTTACTTGTCTGTGAACAATGTTTGCATTAGAGCTCGAATGCTTATAGGTGACAAAATCTTTCCCGTGTTTATTTTAGTGGTGAAGCTGACATGTTAAATGGTGCCATGCAGTCATTTTTAAGCTCTGCAAAGCATATTTAGGTTTAAAGGTTTGTCTCTTGAGTAATGATGGAGTGTCAGTGATGGTGACTGATTAACGGCAGGCACTTTAAATTGAGCACATAACAAAGGCAAAGCTCTGGCTATTCAACAACAAGACAATGATGAAATGAGAAAATGTTACCAAGCAGCTGCTGTCATTTTTCAGGTCGAATATAAGAAGGACTTGGAGAAGACCAAAGGTCACAGCATCAATTTCTGTGAGACTCCACAGTTTCAAAATGCTGCTAAAGTTGCCAAGTTTACAAGTGATGTAAGTATGACAATTTACATATTTTATCTCACTTTTTTGTTTTTATGAACTTTTAAATAACATATGTACTTTAAATGTCATAAGGGCAATTATGTTGAAATAATGTCCGGTCCAGAATCTGGGATACTTATTTTTTATTCGTTTTTCTTTATTTTTAAAAGAACAAATATAGAGAGAAGTACGCCAGCGGCATGAAGGGCCATTATGAAGACTCAGGAATCGATAAGAGAACCATGCATGCCATGAAAGCCAGGACATTGGCTAGTGATGTAAGTATTGTTTATCTTGCAGTTATTTAGAATGTATAGATTTATGCACATTAACAATGGGCTAAATTGCTTCGAATTGGATCCAATTTTGATATTCAAATGCTATCATGACATTTAAATTTCGGTTTTTCTTAACCTATTATTCACTATAGCTAACAAAAAGCACATACTACATGATCTGTATACATCTTTATTTCGAATCTTCAAGAATTAAATGATGAAAAGTAATATGCCAGTAATATAACTCACTCACATTTTCTTATAAATGCCAGATTTCCTATAAACAAGGCTGTGACCAGGAGCAGGGTGAATACAACTACCCAGCAACCCTCACACCAGGCTACAAAAGCCAAAGGAAACTCGACCCACTGAAAGACGTACGTTACCTTATGTACTACCTTATATGAAAGACATAACAATTGTACAAATATTTCTCCTATGTGACACTTTTATAATTTGAAATTGTTTTCCTTTATGACTGCAGAAGAACTACAGGCAACACATCGACCAGGTCAAGTACCGTCAAACTACAGACACACCTGAGATAGTGTTGGCAAGGAAGAACTCTCAGCTGGTCAGCAATGTAAGTATGATAAAATCATGCATTACACAGGATTATTGATTATCAAAGCAACGTTATGATGAGCTGACTGAAGAGTTTTACTCTATGTATCTTTTAGCTTAACTACAAAAAAGGCTATGAGAAGACCAAACATCAGTACACACTGTCCCAGGATCTGCCCCAAATCAAAACGGCCAAAGCTAACGCTGCCTTGTGCAGTGATGTAAGTAAACACACTTTCTCACATACACAGGCTGATTTTGCTGTTTAAAAATGCACGTCTCACTCTTTAAATTATAACTTGACCTTTCGAATGTATCTCCTCAGATTAAGTATAAGGAGGCGTGGGAGAAGAGCAAGTCTAAAGCCTGCGACATTGGTGTGGACGACCTGAGTGTCAGAGCAGCTAAAGCTTCCTGTGACCTCGCCAGTAATGTAAGCAAACACCCTCTACTCAAAACTTATTGAGACAGAGATAACGTCTGAGCAAAAGAGTGGATTATAAAATCAGATTGCAAATGGAAATAATAAATTGTGCATGTGTTTCAGATTAAATACAAAGAGTCCTACATGCAAAACAAGGAAAAGGCAATAGGGGTCAACGTAAGCGACTCCCAGACCATGCACTCTCTCCACGTGTCCAAGATGAACAGTGATGTAAGCAGAAGTGATTTTGATCAACAATTACAAGCATTAAGATGTTACTTTCCACGCATATTATGCTCAAAATTCACCTTTTTTATGATCAACACTTCAGGTCGCATACAAGAAGGGTTCCAAGGAGGGCCAGGCCCAGTACAGCCTTCCTCTGGACATGATCAACCTGAGCCACGCTAAGAAGTCTCAGGCCCTCGCCAGCGACCTGGAGTATCGCACTAGGCTGCACGACTACACCGTCATGCCCGATGACATCAAGATCGCGCAGGCCAAGAAGGCTTATTCCCTGCAGAGCGAGGTGAGAAACAGGAAGTTATTCAAATGCTTAACAAAGATATTTCCCATGGATAATGACACTTTCCGTCGCTCC